>CM020230.1:7555960-8211460 GCA_009819775.1 Phoenicopterus ruber ruber
CTCACCCCCTCCCTCCCTTCATTTCCTGCCTCTAATCTCCTCCACGTCCACCGAGAGAGCAGGGGGCTGCTCTGTGCTTGCACAGGCAGGTCTGTGTGTGCTCGGGGACGGGGCTGTGGGGCATCACCCTCCTGCTGAGGGCCAGCGGGATGTCCTAGGATGGCGGGACACACGGATGCTCCACCCCGGCTTGGCTCGAGCAAACTCCGGTGGGACTGAGCCAGGCTTTTGGCACACTCGGCTGCTGCTGGCGGGGCTGGGCGCCGGGTGAGAAGAGCTGGGCTTGGAACCGGCTGTGAGACCCTGTGTGAGTGTTCCCCACTTCACTCCAGCACCCTGAGCCCCAGCACTACGGCACCCGAATGCCCGCAGGGTAAGTCCATCTCTGTGGCTCTGCTCAGAAGATTTCCTCTATTTTCCCTGTCTCCAACAGAATGGTCTCTAGAGGAGGAATTTGCCTGCTTGATTTGCAGTTTAGATAATTTCCCCTAGAAAAATCCTTGGGCCGTAACTCTCTTAAGAGGGTCAAATATTTTCTCTCTGAAATTTGGCGTGGCTTGCTGCTCTGTTGATGCAGTGTGTGAAGCTGTTAAATGTCCTAAGCCAGCTGGGTCCCCTACCCTAAATCGATAGGAGCAGTGACCCCAAGCCCTGAAACCACCTGTGAGACGCTCCTGTTTCATTTGGGTGTTTCTGAGAACTGGAGCCTCAATTCCTCTCCATTCCCTGCCGACATGGGCCCACCGCTTGGGAACCAGGTTTTCAGGCAAATTAACTCGTGGAGGAAACGGAGCCATTACAAAACCAAGTTGAATCTCACTGACGAAGCTTTGCAGCATGAGCCCAGCTCAGCGCAAGAGCCAGAATAAAGAAATGAAGTGACAAGACGGATTCATCTGTAATGTGGTTAGGGCTGGGGTGAGAAAACTGCAGAAGGTCACAGTGACACTAAACAAATGTCTTTTGTATTAAACCCAGCTCAAGTTTTCATGTCTCAGTAGAAGAGCTGGAGCACCTGTAACTAGTAGCAGGTTATTTTTGGCATCCCAACCTATTTTGTAGCTCCCAGGAGGACAAAATCGCTTCTCTTTGACTTTGGAAAGCCTGGATTTCTTTTTGTGTCTGCAGGATGCTGGGACCTGCATTTAAATTCTTCTGCCACTGCCTGTCTTAATAAAAACTCACAGGTTCAGGCAATTACTGTTCTTGCTTGCTTTGCACAGAGCAAAAAGCCCGCAACCTAGATGAGGGCTGCATTGTTCAAGCTGCTATTCAAAATAACAATGCAAAAGGGTGTTGCAGCCCTAAAAAGCCTAAATTCTCAGCAGACGTGGCGGTCCGAGGGGTCGCTGTTATTCCCTTTCTTATAGGCCACTGGGCCACAGACATTTCCTTGAGGCCACTTGGAAAGTCAGTAGCAGAGGCTGGCACCAGAGCCAGGCCATCAGAGGTTTCCACGGACCCGTCATCAGCCAGGTTTCCATGACTCTCCCTCTTCCTCAGCGTGTCCCTTCCCGAGCCCCAGCTGCACCCACACCATGTTCCCACACTTCCGAAGGCTGTTTGTCAGATGGGTGCCAGATCTCCAGTTCTGCAACGCACTGTGTGACATCTGGTCTGCCTTCCCCCCTGCTTCTCCCAAATGGAGATAGCCGGAAAAATATTTAAGCCAGAATACACGGACCCATCAAAATCAAAGTACTTCACAAAATTGACTACATTTCACTGGAATTTTGTTTTGAAATCAAACAAACAAACAAAAAGATCTGGCAGCATCAAAACATCTTGTTTCAGTGTTTTCAGGAGAAAGAAAACCTCCCTGTTCTATTCTGAAAAGGCCTTTCACTGCTGAGATTGTTTCAGAAAATAGCTAAATCAAGCAGAAAGCAAATTAAAAAATCAAAGTCTTTTGGAGACGGATCCAGTTTCCAGATTTTGCTCTGACTGGCAGCCAAGGGGGGCAGTGCCGCTCCGGGCATCCCACCCCGTACAGCACTGGCACAGCGCTGCTCGCCTCTGGCTGCTTGTGTCTGCACCGGGGGACAGGAGAGGAGTGGGGAGGTGACCAGGACTAGCTAAAACCTAGGGAAAACAGGCAAAATCAGGGAAACCCTGCTATCTGTGAGGAGATGCTCCTCCTCTCATCAAGGACCAACCTCCAGAATAAAGCTGTGCACCGAAGAGGGACAAAGATGACTCGTGATGGGACAAGAGCAGATGTCTTAGAGGTGTTCAGGCCATCCCTGCCTCTGTCTCCTGCATGAGGAAGAGCTGGGCACGTTCTTCCATTGCATCAATGCACATAACACCCACGATGTGTACCCGGAGACGGGAGTGCTCCCACACTGCCGATGCCAGGACCCTCCCCCAGCAAGGTGGGGACAACAGGGCTGAGTGCTGCAGCACCCTGCGGCTTGCCCAGCACCCCGGCGATGGGAGCAAAGCCCACAGGGCTGGGATACAGCTCACAGAGTGCACAGGTTTCTGCTGCAGAGTTCATTATAGGAGAGCTTTCAGGGAATTCAGGGCTCTGTGCTTAAGCCTGGTCTTCAATTACCCAAACATCTCATCTCTTCATGTCGGTATTTCACATGTCCTTCAAACACTTGGAAGTATAAGGCCACTCTAACTCTCGCTGGGTTACAGAAAGTGGCCTTGTTAGGGAGTGGAGCCCCTGGCACAGGGAAGCTGGGCACATGCCTGCGGAGCCATCAGCTGGGGACTGAGGGAAGCGTGTATGGGGGGAGCATCTCCTCCAGAATCCGCCCAGGGCTCCAACATTGAGTGTATTTTGCCTTGAAAAGCAAAAATAAGCAACTGCTCCAATAAGTGATCTGCCCGAGGGCAGCGATGCATCTGCTGGAGAAAGAGCCCTTCTGTGCACAGGCTAAAACTGGAGCAGCCAGTGCTGCAGGGATGCTGCATGGGAACCAGAGTGCAGTCAGTGCACCAGCCCTGGGAAACACAAGATTTCCTGGGGTTCAGTGGCATGGGGTACATCTCTGTCAGAGCTGACACATGAGATCATGACACATACAAGTTTATTATTTAAATGAAAGTGGATTCGAGCCACTGGATCCCCACAGTGAGCTGGTACAAATGCCGAGGAGCATGTCACCAGTACACTGAAGACCTTGGGCAGACGCTGCTGGATAAACAAAATTCCTGCCTCCTTTAGTGATGAATTCTGAATTCTAGACAGGCAGGAGGAAGAGAAACAAACACAGTGTTTACAAAACTAAAAAATAAAACAAACCCTCAGCCTCCAGGATGGGGACTGTCCTGTCCACCCAGTCCACAAGGGATCCAAAGAAGAGCTGGTACCATATGTGCTGATGTACAGTCCGTGGTGAATACCTCCTTCCCGTATTTCTACATCCCCCACAATTTTATTGAAATAAACTAAAAGCAATTCTTGGACCTTGTAAGACAAGGTAGTTATCTCTACCGCCAGCCAGCAGCAGATTTATTGACCTCTAAGATGCATTCAAATCATATTTTCTTTCATATGACAAGTGTCCTATTTTATTAAAGCAGTTTAATGGCAGTCCTGAATCACTGCTGCAACTCCATTTTGTCAAAAGCAAACTGAAGATGTTTTCCACTAGAGTCAAGGAAACTGAACACAGTACCTTCATGAAATGGGGAACGTCAAGCCTTTAATGGTAAGAATTGAAGTAAAAAGGGGCAGGTTTTCAGGCAATAATGATAAATGCTTTAATAGCTGAACTTGAAAGTGAAGGGGTCTTTTTGGCAGCAAAAGTAAAAAGATCTGGTAAACTGTTTTTACAGTACTTTCACTGAGTATTTGAATGAGTGGGCCTCATATTTTGAAGATTGGAAGCAATCTGGATGAACTTGAAGAATTCTCCTTGGCAAAAAGTGTGAAACCCAGTCTGAATTGCATTAGTGATGTTGACAACGATGCCCTTGAAAAGATTGACAAAGGTGAATGATTTGATGAGTTTGTAAATGTTAAAAAAAAAAAGTTGAAATTAAATGTGAAGAGGGGAATAAAAATAAGACTGGTGAGATAAGAAATGGAGTGATATATTCAAGTACTTGGTGTGAAATACAGTCTCAGTAAAAACATGAAAACATTATCTGGGGTTTTAGTGGTACTACCAGAACCAATGTATCTTTATAGACAGATGATAAGAAATATAATAGCTCTGAGACTACTAAAGCAATCAATGTAAAAATATATTTCCAAGATATGCTTGTAGTGAATTTTATCATATGCTGCTTTAATTTTAAACTTTCAGAAGAGATACATTCTTCCCCGTACAAAATCCCTTACATTTCCTCCTATAGTTTTCTATACTTAAAGAACTAAGAGAGGAGTTACAAGACTTGAAAGAGCAGTCTGCTGATGGCATATATAGATAAGGCATTTTGGAAGGTAGAGCACACTATTTTTGGTTTTAGGACGGGTTATGTCAGAAGACAGACGAGAGTTGTGAAGCTAAATGTGAGCTTGCTGGCGAAGCCTGCAGCCGGTTATGGAGATCTCTGTTTATTTTCAAGTTGATGCAATGTTTTAGGGTATTATGCTAAAACTTGTGTTACCACTTGGTTGATCATAACTGGTCTTGCCTTCAGTTTGTAGTTACACAGTTTGAGTCACAGCTTCAAATTATTTGTCTTGTATAGTCTTGTATAAACAATCTGTTAGGGGCTTCTTATGTAACGTTATTCCTCTCAAGTTCAGCAAAAATGCTGCATCGTGAAAAATGTGCATAATGTATAACAAATTTAGCCCCTTTGGTAACCGCAGACAAGTGAATCTTCCTTTCATTTTGGAACACGGTTATCACAGCCTGGAGGAAGGAGGGGGGAAAAGGCAGGGCAAAACACGAAAAAGAGTAAAAGCAGCCCTTGCAGCACTACCATAAAAATACAAATGCCTTTTACCAAACTTATCCAGCTGCCCCGCACTGCAGGACACGAAAGCCCTTTCTGGCTGCGACCAGCCTCAGCACAGGCACAGGCGCAAGATGGCAACGCATTTGGAGTTAAGTATCCTCAAGTGTTTGCAGTGATTTCTCCCTCCAAGATGCAATTTTGCTGTAGCTGCTATGTTGCATCACCTCTCATTCTATAAATCTGTCAATGTCTATCCAAGCCCAGAGCAAATCCATTTGCTACAACTTTTACAAGTACTAAAGCCCATCTGTAGGAAGCCACACGCAGGATTATTTCTGTCCTCTTCTTATTACAGACTCAGCAGACTCATTTAAAAAAAGATATTTCACAAACCTGTTGCCTCCCAGGCTGAGAGCGTGTGTGCAAAGTGCATGGTAGTCCGAAAGCCACCGACTGCGGCAGCGTCGAAGACCCCAATGTGCCACTCCTGCGGAGGGAGCAGGAACGCCGAGATGAAGCACGCTGCAGCGAGGAACACTTTGTTCACATGATTATATGTTCTGGCAACTAAAGGACCCAAATCCTAACATTAAATCTAAGTTAAATTACCATTCACTGAGCTGCTGAGAGGTATATGCTCTAAGGGAGGGTTTATGCTGCAGACTGCAGCGTAGCGCAGAGCTACTCGAGCAAAATCAGCTCCCAGTTAGCTCGAGCCCCAGCAGCACGCTGGTCGCTGCTGCACAGAGCTCACATACCCTTATTTGCGGGGTTTCTTGGCCTCCCGACTAGGGGGTGAGCCCCATAAAGCTGGCTTGGTACCTTGGGGCTGCCTAGGGTGTGGGGTGGTCCCTGCTATGGGGTGCTTCCCAGGGCTGGTCGGGTGGTGTTGTGCACTGAGGGCTGCTGAACTGCAGCACGCGGGGATAGCTCATGAAGACACCCTTAGCCAAAAAGCTGGATTCACATTTTCAAACTCAGAAGCTAATAGCGGAAAGCTGAGATGTCTATTTTCTGTATTCCTTCCAGGAAATGGTCTAGTCGCACAGGTAGCAGAACTTCCCAGTCTTGGCACTGAATGTTGATGTTACAACAGTAGTTAAACATTTACTCTCCTTTCACACACACGAACATAAGCTCGTGTGTGTGCACAGGGGAATCAGGTGGAGTCACAGTCCTTTTAATGTCAGTGAGAGAAGTAAGCCTGAATCTTTCCAAGCATGACCTGGGACGGGTGCCATACTATTGCTATGCAATTTGGCTGGATAGTTCTAAGCCATCTTAATTCTCCAGCCATCATTACTTTGCCTGGTTATCATTCACACATTTCTATATGCTAGTTTGCCTGGAGGAAAGAGGTTGGAAATTTACAGCTTTAGTGGACGAGTCTGTATTTTTGGAATTGGAGCTAAATTACCCACCAGTTGAAGCATTATTGTGTTTTACAATAATTGCTGATTAAAATTCAAATGCACTAAATTCCACCTGTCATTCCCAGCATCGCCTCCGCTTGTGGCAATGCCAACGCCACGAGCGAGTATGAATGAGAGGAGTGAAGGAAGCGGTTTGCACAATTCCTTGCTTTCGTTCTGCCACAATCTACTAACCCCTCCTCTCCCAGGATATTGTCCACAAAATGTCTGCTCTACAAGATGCTTTGCAGAATGAAGACACCGTGGTTCAGGTTTTCAAAAGTGGCCTCTTGGTTTTCACACCCATGCAGGACGGAGCCACCTGCCTGAGCTGCAGCCCTCTATCATTTGTGGCCAGTCAACCTGCTACACAGATGCTTATGACTATTGATCGAGTTTCCAGGTGGGCTTTTCTCTTATGAAGCTTGTTAAAGGAGCTAGATGGGCTGTTTATGCGCATGAGCTCCTACTTAGCGTCTCATTTTTGCTCCTGGCCATAGGATGTGTCCCAAGTCCATTTCTTTTAGCTCTTGAACTTTTCTGCAGCTGCAAAACTTCTTTTGTCTGGTTAAACTCTCCAGTCCTTTCCTTCTCCTCTTGTGCCTCCTCCAGTTTGGCATTTTTGGCCTTCTTGCTTTTGCTCTTCCGTCCTCTTTTTCCTAGGTCTCTCAAGCTTTTCCTCAAGCCTGGAGAGCTGGGGAATAGCACAGGCCCTGGGAAGGTGGTGTGTTTATGATAAATCAGGGAAGTGGATAAGCAAGTACCTGCTCTTAACAGCATTTTCTACATGCAGGTGCTTCCTCTTCCCTTTTGCTTGTGGATGAATATTTCAACAGAAAACATGTGTCTGCAAATTACCGCTACCCTGCGCTTCATCAGTCTGGGACCACATTTGAGTCATCAGAAAAGAATCAGCCTGATTTAACATCCATCTACCTGTCCTGGCTGTCTGAACTGGAAAAAACCAACCAACCAACCAACAACAAAAACCCCCCAACAAACCAACCCCCAATATTTGGGAAGGTACAGTGAAGCAGAAGATGGTCTGCTGAGTTATACCCCACGGCAGCGCCCAACCCAGTCCCACACTCCTGCTCCCAGGGGTTGGAAGCCACTGAATGGGCTGAACCTGTCCAGATTTAGTAGATGCCAACAATAAGAACAGAGTGCAGCATGTGCTGTGAAGCCTCAAGTTCTCTTAACCCTCGGGAAAAGGCTAGACAAATGTGAGAAGCAGCAGGGTTAGCAAGGGACCCAAGGCTGACGGCTCAGCATCTCATTACTCATCCTCTCGGCTCTGTCTCACTAGTGGTTTAGCACCTTTGTGGGTTTGTTTTTGATAGTTAAAGAGGGAGAGAGAGATGTGACTGTAAGACAACAGGATATTAGGAGAGAAGGGTGGAAGAACAGCAAGACTGAAAACAAATCTGCTTCTAGATGGAGTTTTGGGTTTAAATAAGTGCAGTGTATTTTGAACTGCACCGTGCACACAGCGTAGCATTCTGGCTAGCTCCTTAGGGCAGCACTTGCTGTGCCACAGCAGGGCATGTATGTGGTTGGGCTATCAACAAGCCAGAGCGCTCCTGGCTTGCCTGGATCCCAACCAGCAAAGGATGCTGTAAAAGCCTGTCTGGTTTACAATGTAATTTTGCTAAGGTTAGAATATATGAATGCTTGTATTAGTCAAAAGCAGAAGGTAGTCTTGAGATTAAGGCAGGAAATCTGCATTCAATTCCTAGCTCCAACAGAGACTTTCCTTATGTAGTCTTGGGCAAGCCAAGTAAAACTCCCATGCTTCATACCCTGAACTTGTATAAGAAAAATTATACTGCCTTCTGTTCTTTGTCTTGACTACTTAGACAGTGAGCACTTGGGGAAGAGAAAGTCTTTCACTGTGTGTTTATACTGTGCCTGGTTCTTCAGGGCATCAGTCTGCAATATTCCCTCAACACAAATAACAAGTGATAATAAATCAGTTTAAATGCCTATTGCTATATAAGCGTACAACCACCAAACCCAGTGAACCTGTGGTACTTGGTGTAGTTGGGCACGTGAGTCAGTATCTCTCGGCATCATCCCTTATGGGATGGCATCCCATCTGAGCTCCCAGCACATGGACTCTTTTTGAGCAAGCAGTGGGCAGCCAGGGCAGGGAGAGCAACATACACAAATCAGGGAGTTTGGGTTTATTTCCAAACAGGCATACATAGAACCATAGGGGAGTACAAGAGGGAGAGGGCAGCATATCCTCTCACCTCAGTATATAAAAACAAACTTCCTAGGCTGACCCAGACACCTAAGACTCAAGGCAAAAATATAAGCTACGTCACTAGTGGGAAGAGAAAGAGCCAGCAGGAAAAATCTATCAGAGCTTTCCATGGTTCAATCAGTCAGAGCCTGCTTCACTGGGGAAACAATCAGTTAACCACTTCCACTAGAGCAGCCACAGACCTGCTATTCTGGAGGTACTAAATCTTTGAGTTTATTTGTTCTCGGTTGCACTCTCAGCTTATTTACAACATCACAGGAATCTTCCTCCTTGCTTATCCTCACTTCTCTAAGTTTCTCCTAAGGATCTTTCTGTCCATGATGATCAGTGAAGAAAAACACTTATGGACTAGCAGTTTCCAGCTTCACTGCAAATCCTTATTTCCCTTAAACAGGCAGCCAAAACAAACTGTTTCCTCCAGGCATCTGGAGGGCATTATGCCTTTAACTGTCCATCTGATTTCCAGCTGTCAATGCATTTTGTCTCACTTGAAGGCAGATGGTTTTGGTTTAGGATGTTTTGGTCCAACCAGTAATCAAAGAGCTCTGCAATACAAGCATTAGGCAGGTCTCTGCCCTGAGGAGCAAAATGTAGCAGGCAAATGAGAGGCAGATGACACCAAAGCTAAGGGATGATGCTGTGAGTACTCAGCCCAAGCCCCTCCATAGCAGAAGGATGCAGGAAAGGACTCGAGCGTGGCTGGTCCCACAGGTATGGTAAAGAGGGAGGTGTGAGACAGCTTGGAAAGAAATGCACAAAAGGAGCATTGAGAAGATGTGACCAAGTGGTGCTGAGAAGCTGCACAGACACAAGGGGCTTGAACTGCGCCTGCAGAGGGAGAGGAAGCCGGCAGATGGATGGAGCGTGGAGAAAGGGGCACAACGGTGATGTGGGTGATGGTGATGGTCTTCCTCAGCACCTTATATGTAGCTCTGAAAGCACTCAAAGCAGAAGGGTGTTCAGTCCTGGTGCACCGGTGAAGAAAGCAAAGGACAGAGACGAGCGTTGGGGATAGAGATCAGCTAGCCAAACCACAGGCCTGTGCTGTCCATTAAGCACTGGTACCTCTGCCATCACTACGCTTTCAAGATGTAGTGAAACAAGAGACATTTAGGTGACCACAGCATACAGTTGAGATCAAATTTCTCTTCCCCATTTAAATTTTCCCTCGCATGCTTTAAATGAATAGAAAGCAGCTCTCAGCACTTCTAGGTAGCTCCTGTGCCTGGAAAACTGGAAGCAGATTTTGATTCACAGATGCCTCTTGCTCCTCCGATCAAATGTGCTGCCAGGACTGGTAGACAAGAGCTGTCTTAGAATCACAGAATCACAGAATGGTTTGGGTTGGAAGGGACCTTTAAAGGCCATCTAGTCCAACCCCCCTGCAGTAAGCAGGGACATCTTCAACTAGATCAGGTTGCCGAGAGCCCCATCCAGCCTGACCTGGAATGTTTCCAGGGATGGGGCATCTCCCACCTCTCTGGGCAACCTGTGCCAGTGCTTCACCACCCTCCTTGTAAAGAACTTCTTCCTTATGTCTAGTCTAAATCTACCTTCTTTTAGTTTAAAACCATGTCGTGGTTTAACCCCAAATTGTAACCCGATACCACGCAGCTGCTCGCTCACTCCCCCCTCCCCGGTGGGGTGGGGAGGAGAATCGGAGAGAAAGGAAAACTCGTGGGTTGAGATAAAAGCAGTTCACCAGGACAGCAAAGGAAAAATATAAAAATATATTAATAATGATAATAATAATAATATATATAAGGATAATAGAATATATAAAACAAACGATACACAATTTCTCACCACCTGATGACCGATACAGCCCGTCCCGAGCAGCAGGCAGGGAGCAGGGGTATTCCCCCCCCAGCTATCCCAGAACAGCAAGTTCCAGAGAGAACAGGCGAGGGAACCAACAGCCGAACGAATGAACGAAAAACAAAAAGGAAAAATAGGGAAACAAAAAGCAACCCGAAGGGAAGCTTAAGGATTAAGGCAAGTTAAGGGTCTCAAAAGCCTAGTGGCCCACCGACCAACTCTCACTTATATCAGGTATGACATCTATGGTATGGAATACTCTCTTTGGCCAGTTTGGCTCTGCCCCTCCCAAGTTTTTGTACCTGCACATTAGCAAAACCTGGGAAACTGCAAAATGTCCTTGGTTGTTCAGCAGCAACCAGCAACATCAGTGTGCTATCACCATTCTTCTCATACTAAATCCAAAACACAGGAGCTGCTGAAAACAAAACTAGCTCCGTCCTGGCCTAAACCAGAACAAACCATCACCCCTTGTCCTATTGCAACAGGCCCTGCTAAAAACAGCTGTCTGAACAGCTTTAATGCGCTTGGATTTGTCCCTATAGCTGCTGCTAATGCCTTGATTGGTGCTATTGAAATCTCTTCTTAAACATATGGTAATACATTCCTCACTGATATCCCTGCCTTTCAAAACTCAGACCTGGAGTCATCATTGTCTGAATACGTTCATTCTGTTCCTTCTGCTTTACTGCCTGCCCAGCCTAGCTTTGATGAAGGAATTCATGTAACTCACTAACCCCAGAGCAAATTTTTGGATTAAAAAAATGTATTATTTTCTACTGGAGAGCCCTGCAAACTCAGTGTGGCATCTGATACTCGAATGACCTTTGCTACTCTGGATGCATCACCAGTAATGAAGACTCTGGATGTCAGGGTCAGGAGTCCACTAAGAGGCCTTAACTGCCCTGATGAGCCTTACCTGGGGCTCCCAGCACCCCTCGCTGCCAGGGTTTAACCTCCAAACTTGGGGGTCTTCTCTTCCTGCGTGGGCCATGTTGTAGGTGAGCTTGCCTCAGACCTGTTCCTGAACCGGTGTTCGGCTCTCCTTGGCCACCTTTGGAGCTGGCGTGTTGATGGGACCCGTTGCCATCACCACCTTGCTCTACCTCCCACGGCATGGGACTGTGCCTGGTTGGTGGGATTGTGTCTGCCCTGTGCTGGGGCTGCTCCTGGCTCCCCTTCCCTGGGAGCAGCCCTGCTCTTGCTGCTTCCTGACGCCGGCAGCAGCCACAAATACGCTACAGCTCTGGCAGGATTTTCAGCAGATGCAAGAGTCTTAATGGATTGATTTATTAACTGTTTGAGAGAAGCGTACAGGTAGTCTTATGGGCTATAATTCTTCTGTTGATTACTGTGCATGGAAATAAAAACAAAAGCAGTATTTGTAAGTACGAGGTCTCTAGCTCTATTCCAGCCTCGGAGCTCACGTGGGGTTGAGCCGAGCGCTGGGAATGGCTGACCCCAGGATGCCCAGTCTCATCATCTTTGGGTTCTCCACAGCTGGGCTCCACCACTTGAAAGGGAAACAGTTTTTCACTTCAGGCTGTTGTTCTGCAGCACTCAGCTTATATCGGTTTCAGCCATGCTCTTCTTTATGGAGATGTTGGGCTCTAATCTGCATTTTTGGAATAGCACAGACTGGCCTGTCACTGTGTGTGTTCAGTGGGGTGGCACTTGGTTACCGAGATGGGTGGGCAGACCACGGCACATCTTCCTTTGTGCCCCAAGGGGACAGCATCCTCGCTGGGCAGACCAAGTCGCTGTCAGAAAACATGCTCTGTCTCATTCCCATCCCAGGTTTTGTTGCACTGAAGTGGGAAGGGGTGATCCATGATGTCCATGCTGCTCAGAGCAAGTGGCGTTCAGCACCTGCAGACAGCTGGTACTTCTGAGCCAGTAATCCTCCATAAGGCTTGCCAGAAGAGGAATCCAAGAGGCTAGCCTTTGGGATGGACCTACAATTCACTCCTTCACGTAGCACCCCAAGTTCCCACCAGCACCTACGCAATGGTGTGCTGCAGAACTGGTTTAAATGCTGAGCCAGAACAGGCAGCAGCCTTCCAATTTAATTCAACCCTCCACCTGACCACGAAGGAAAACCTCTTGGTTTATATGCTTTCTGCCTGGGAGCTTGTATACTTCCAAACAGTGGCTTTTGGAGGTTGGTTTTTTGATAGCTGAAGAGAGGTACCTGGGGAAAGACGACTGTTCTGCTGGTGGGTGGTGATGACAATGACCCTCAGGATGGGGGTGGAAGAAAGGGGAGACAGTTTAATGCAGGTAATTAAATGCTATCGTGGCCTGGCTAGGAACAGCCTTCTCTGAGGAGACAGAGGGCCTTCCAGTATGGACAATGGATGAAATATCGCTTCAGAGGTGGGAGGGATGGGTCTCCCCATTGCTGCCGGCCTGCAGGCTCCAAAGGTGTCCGAGGAGCCCCTTACCCCGCATCTGCCTCAGGGGGACAGCTGCCCCCCGAGAGGGCTGTTTGTGGGGCTGGGGAGCTGGGCCGCTCCTCAAATTACACCAGCGTTCTTCATCTCCCTCGCCTTTTGGAAGAAACCTGCTGCAAGTCTCAAGATTATTTTGGAGGGACACACAGGGCCGGGGGCGTGTGAGGAGCCGCCGGGCCCCGCGCGGGGCGGGGGAAGGCCCGTCCCGCTTCCCCGGGGCCTCCTCCGCCTCCCTCAGGAAGATGGCCGCGGGGGCGAGCAGCCCCCGACCGCCCCTCCGTCCTCTCCCGCCGCCGGGCCCCGCCGCGGCCCGTCCCTCCCCTCCGGGCGGCGATTGGCGGCGGCGCTGCCGGGCGTGAGGCGGGGCGGCGGGGCGGGGCGGCGCCCAGAGCGCCGGGCGGCAGCAGGTGGCTCCGCTCCGCAGCGCGCCGCTCCGCTCCGCGCTCCCGCCTCGCCTCGCCCCGCCGCTTCACCGCGGCCCCCGCCGCAGCCAAGACGCCGCGGGCCGTGCTCCGAGTGAAGAATGGGGCGGCGAAGCTGGCCAAGCCGCCGGCGGCGGCGGGCGAGGCCCCCGGCGGCGCCCCCGGACCCGGGCTCTTCATGGAGCGGTCGCAGAGCCGCCTCAGCCTCTCCGCCTCCTTCGAGGCCCTGGCCATCTACTTCCCCTGCATGAACAGCTTCGACGAGGAGGACGCGGGTACGGGGGGGTCGGTGGGGCGGGGGCTGCAGCCAGGCCGGTGGGTCTCGGTCACGAGTGGGGCTGGGGACGCATGGTGGCGGGGGTGTAGAAGGGGGACGTAGGGGTGTGCGTGGGGTGGGGAGGGCGCCCCAAAGTAGGGGGGAGACCTGGGGGTGTCGGTGGGGCTGGGAGCAGGGTGTGGGGCCGGGTTCCAGAGTGTGCGTGGCCACCCGTGGGTGCCGCGGGAGCAAGGGGAGGGGGGTGGCGCAGGCTTGGGCGGTGTGGTGGGTTTGGGCAGGAGAGGGTGGGTTTAGCCCTGACCCCGCCACAGGTTTGGGGTGTAAGGGGTCCCCCTCCACTGCCCAGTGGGTTTTCAGCGTGGGGTTTGTGTGCAAGCAGGGCGCCAGGGCTGGGGTGCTGAAGGGCTTGTGCAGGGAAGCGTGTGCCTGCGGAGATGGAAAGGGAGAAACGTTTCATGACGGCGAAACGCGCTCCCTCTTCTAATGAATAGCAAAACCGGGGACTTTGCGAATGGAGCGGCTTACGCTCAGTCCTCCTCTTGTGCCTAGCAGTGTGAAGCGGCGAAGGGCAGCCCTCGGGGAGAAGGCATCCATCCTGCTGGACGTTGTGTCCAGGCTGCCGCTGATTTATACATGATGAACTCTTAGGCTAATTGTTCTGAGGGGTTGTTGGCACAATACACCACACCGCTTTCCGAGAGGGGAATAAAAGAGACTCCATTTAAATGAGGGTGAAGTACACCCCAAAACACATGCAAAAACCTTTCAGAATGGTCGCAGTGATTTTTGCCCACTTCGTAAAGACCTTTCTGGCCTCACAGAGTTGGCGGTGGTCATAAAATAAGACCAAGCTTCAAAAAGAGAGCCATTGGTAAGGAAAAGTAGGAAAGAAATTGGGTTGAATAGGAAAGGAAGGATGCTGGGTGCTGGAGAAGGTGCTGGGAGTAGAGGGCAGCACAGCAGCTGCGTGGGTAGGGAGGACATACGAGGGAGTGGATGGAGAGCCGTGTATAAGCACTTTGTCCGTTCCCACTGGCTCTCTTGTAAATGAGGGATGTTTTTTCACAGTACACACTGTACCAGAGACTGAGCCTGTAAGTCAATCTTCTGAGCAGCAAATAATGAAAGTTGGTAACTAAGGCGTATTTTAACACTGGCTGTCATGGTTGCATCCCTCAAAATGCCGGCATGCTCCTTTGTCTGTCGGCTCATCCCAAGATGTGCAGATGCCAGCAGGAATACATGGGCAAGTCAGCCCGCTAGCTGCTACACCTGTAACGTTGTTGTTTTGAAAGGAATTGACGTAAGAATAAATTCATCATCTGTGTGATTAACCTAGGATTGTCATCAGCATCATGCAGGGGTGTCAGGCAGAAGATTGTATCCTCCAACAGATGGGTTTTTTTAAATTTTGTTCTCAAAATTTTGCTGATGATTTATTTGCACTTTGTATTTGGTTCGAATGCTGGGCAGCATACAAGACAATAACGGGAGCTTTGGGAAGTCTCAGCGCTGTTGCTTCAGAAATGATTGATAGCGAGACATGCTCGAGTACGAGAACGCGACACAATGCCTTGAACAGTGTTTCGTTCCCTGGTGTCCGACCCTTCTTGCTCTGAGCAAGGTGACAGTTTAAGTGAATACTTCCTCTTTCAGTGCTTAGAAAAATGGTTTTGCGCTGAATTGTATTTATTCACACTTACTGAATGCTCATGCATGAATTTTAATAGGCTGCTCTTAATATGACACAAGTACTTGTCTCTGAATTAAATAAATTTACAATTAAGACCTCATTCTCCAGCAGCTTATTAGTGGATCTCGCCCGCCTGAGTTGGTCTCGTTAGTAAAGCTGCTTGGGGTAACGTTCAATACGGCAGGGCCGTTGCAGCATTGCTCCTGCATTCTGTGCCTATGAGTGTGTATTCAGACATGTATGAGCAAACAGCAAGAAAGAATGTGTGCTGCTTTGTATTTTTTGCGTTAAAACTACAAGCGTATAATTTTCTCAAGAAAATAGATGTCATGAAAGAGAAATGATAAAAGAAATGCTGAAATTGTGCCAGACAAGATTCTGTATTATTCATACTCATGCACGCTCCTGAAATTGAGAGGGATTCTGACCAGTTTTGGTTGCAGTGTGATTTCTGTCAAAAAAAATAGATCTTGATAGCTCATTCAGGGAGATGAATACTGCACTTGGCAAGATGTTCTCCATAGGAGATGGCAGGAAAAAAAAAATGATCCCACGAGCATTGACAAAGTAAACAATCCTATTTCAAACAGACACATCATCCATTTTGTCTGAAGCAGAGAACCACATCTTTAAGAGAATAGTCATCCTATGGAAAAAGGAGAGGAGCTGATAGATGGCCAAGCTTCAAGGAAACTTGACGTTTCCCTCTGAAAAGGGAAAACAGCCTAATGAGAGCTCAGATCTACAAACAAGAAAAAATTCTTCAGCTGTTTCATTTAAGTTACTATGGGTGGGTCAGATTAAAGGAGTGTAAAAGGAAATTTGCAGGAGTGCCTATGCCGAGAGCTGTGGCAATGCGGAAACATAGCTAGCCATGTTTGGCCAATGCTAACGATCCCTCTGGGTTCCGATATTTCCCACTTCTAGTCTTGAAAAATGGTTCTGCTTTTGAAAAATACTTTTACTTGTAGAACATTTCCTTTTCTGCCATGGCCCTTTTGTTGTTCTTTACTGTCCACCTTCAGGACATGAGGTGAGAAGACTCTTCTCATCTTCCACACCTCTTCTGCCTGCCGCACCACCAGGGATGTCCGGACTGAGTTCTCGGCAATGAAGTGGCTGCAGATGGTGCCCACTTAGATCTTAGTGCGCAGAAGCAGGAGGCCAGCGTAGGCAGGAGAGCGATAGGACTCAGAGCAAGAAACTGCGTCTCTTCTGAATGCTTCTAGAGCTAATCATCCCATAGCGAGGGTAATTGAGCTTCAGATGTGTCCTCTGGCAAATAAGGCCATGTGCCTGTCTCTCCAAAGAGGTGGATGTGGACTTGCACTCCAATGTTGTAATACCCTTTTCATTCCTCAGCTGCGTATGCAAAGAGGATGCTCTGAGCAAACACTGAGCTCTGTTCCCCAGTAAGCTGCAGTGGGGCTTTGAAATATAGGAAATTACTGTCTCCACTCGGTAGCGTAAGGACTCTAGGTTAGTAACTCTTTTGGTCTTGGCATGGTAATGTTGCTGTCCTCCCTGCTGGCTCAGTGCCGCTGTCTTTGCTCCACTGAGGTCTCCAGCAATGTCGGTGAAGTTAAGGGTTTTGAAACTGTGGTTTTTATCATCATAATTGTTAGTTTAACTTATGCAAATGTCTGTCCTGAGCTCTGATAACTTTTCAGTGATGGAGCAGTAGAGTAAAACGAGGTAAAAGTCAATCATGCACTGTTTGCGGGCACATTTCTAGAAATGTGAGCCTTAAATTAGTGCGTATTTCTAACAGTGTGAACGCAAATATTAGCTGTCCTGAGGATCTGCCATACTTTTGGTCTTGGCTGGAATCAGCCGTTTGGTATGCTGGTATTCGTGTGGCGACATGTTGGAAGGGACCAAACTGCCAAGTGGGAAGTGCATGTGGGCTGGTAACAGGGTGTTGAGGATCCATGATGACTGTGCGGACCTGCTTTGTAGGCAGCTTGTGAATCCCGGGTACAGTTCGCAATTAAAACTGCAGGATCGTGGAATGGGGGTACATGAAATCCACCTTTGGCTGACGGCGGCCTTAGCACAGCCTTGCCCAGTCCAGGATGAGGGATGTCCTTAAGCTTAATGGGGATGTGTTTGCTGGTGTGGAGGACAACCAGCTTGCTCTATGCATGGAGTTGGGAAAATTTGCGAAAGCAGAACAGAAAGTGAGGTTTTGGTAGAGAGCAATGGCAACTAACTTGGAGCTGCATGTGCAAAACCCAGCGAGCTTTGGGCAGGAGAGAGGAGGTGGTTTTAGTAGCAGGGACAGTCAGTGTAATGGTGAACCTGCTGGGAGTTGGGAAGCCAGAAGCAGTCCTCAGCTCTGAAGAGGTGAGGGCTTCCAGATGAGGACCCTGTGTATTACAGAAGACAAGGACTAAAGAAACACAGGTAGGGAAATACCAAAAATCACTGAAGGGGATGGTGTTTCCTTAAGCCACTGTACCTAAACAGCAGGATCCAGGAGCACTTCTCAGGCCTGGGTGTGTGCTCCAGCTGTGCTGTGGGTGAGATGCAGGCATGCTCCAGCTCCTTTCCATTTCATCCTGTGTCCTGGTTTCCTCGGGAAGGACACTCGATTGCGCTGGCAGAAGGCATCTGAGGTGTGCCCTGACAGGGACGCAGATTTGGATGTTTGGGAGACTATAGCCAGGGGTTGTATTGCAAAGGCAGCCACCCTGAAGTCCAGAATCAACTTGAGCATCTGCACAAGGGAAAACTTGTGTTCCTTGCAAGGATCTTGTACCCATGCAAGTTTGGAGAGCAGGGAAGCTTTGATCAGGAAGCCCGGGAAGGTACAGAATAGCTGCGAGGGACGTGTAAGGGTCCCGCGGGTCAGGACGCCAGCACAGGGGCTGTCCAGCTTGGCAGACCTCTGCCCTGGCTATGAGATGGTGGAATAAAATCGTGTCTCAGCCAGCTGGAACCAAGTGTCTGGCAGAGAGAAAATGGTTTCCAAAGTCAAAATGTCTCCTAGATACTGACGGTAAGCCTTCCTCATGTCAGCTGCTCATTCAGAAGAGAGTTGAGTTAGAGATAAAATTCAGCCTCGGCTGCAGCTTTCACACACTATCAAGTACTGGCAGATGCACTGTGTTATGATCAATTGCTTTGAAGAGAAGCTATGTGAAATATTAATTTAATGGATTGATAAAAACATTTAAAATGTTGGGATGGAAGAACGTGCTGTGGACGTGTAGTTTAGTTTAGAATACTCTTGTCTAGGTTTTATCTATTGAACTTCTCTATAATTTTAAACATTAAAGCGTCACGAAGTTATTAAATAGAGAGCGCCCCTATGTGTGTGTTCATGTTGCCATGGATATTTCTCAATTGCGTCACTGTATGGGGTTGGGGTACGTATGATTTTTAAAGAAAATGATGATTCAAGTCTTTTAACTAGTCCATTTGTATATTTTTTTAAATGTATATGTATCAAGTGTGTTAAGTTCTTTTGGTGTTTAGTCTGGTTTTGCTTCATCCAAAGTTACCTTTGAAGTTTTGTAAGCCTCTAACCAGTTTTGTTAGTTGTTTGTTAGGTAGGTAACCACGTTCACATGGCAAACATCCAGGGGACAAGGGAAATGATTTGCCCAGCTGGGATGTTAACTATTTTTCTTATTAATCTTTTACAAATGAAATGATAGTTCATCCCTGTAACCCTGCAAAGACACAAACTCTAGGGCTCATCTGGCAATGCATTACCCCAGGGAAGCTGCAGGACAAATCTGAATCGGTCTTGGAATATACAAGTACGTAGAGAGTTTGCCTGTGGCTAATCCCTGCTGTACACCTAGCCAGCTCTCTTGGCTGGTGGAGGAGGCAGCAAAAGCCATGGCTTTTCCCCCTTCTTGCCCAGTAAGGGGTGTATCCTTATAGGTTATCCTAGAGATTGTAAGAAATGCCTCTCTCCCTGCTGGGCACATTCTAGCTCTAGGTAAGCAGATGTTTGTTTTATAAATGGATTACAATTGAGAACAATTTTAGAAGGGCTGCTGACAAATCACTCTTTCATCAGAGGAAAGTGTATGGAATGGACCAATAGCCTAGAAGAAGATGCCGCGGATAATACCTGCAGAGGTTGGTGATCTCACACCCGGTCATGAGTTAATCCAGATCATAAATACGACTGACTCTTACACAGCGGATGCGCTTAGTTGGTGCAGAGCTGAACAAGCTGTGCTGTTCCTTACATCCCCTGTGCACTAAAGGCAGCTTTCTGCTTTCTGGATCCGTTGCCTGCATATATGATCAGTAGACTGCAATTACAGAGGATGGGTTTTGTCTTCTCTCGTGGCTGTGTGAGACCAGGTACGAGCAGGAGCCCTGTGAATGAGTCAGCACTAGGAACAAGAGATTTGAAACCTCGTCCTCATTTGTGTGGCTCTTGGTGTTGCAGCTGCACGTGAGCGCCGCAGTCCTCAGCCAAGTTCCTACTGTGCCTGTAGAAATGCAAAGCAAAAGGGCAGTCTCTGTCCCAAAGAGCTTACAGTTGGTGGCAAAACCCAACAGATGGGCATGGTTAGACAGATGGGAGAGCGCAGGGGAAGGCTGACGTGGTATCGGTCAGCGCTCAGCGTGGCGGGCAGCCTTCCTGGGGCACCAGCTGCCGCCTGCTCCCGTCTCCCACTGGGCACCCCAACAGACTCGGCCCGCACGCCCCAACCTGGAGCATCCACCTGTGTCTCGTGCTGGTGCTGGCTGTAGGCTCAGGATTTGTTTTAAATGATGTAGGATGGGTGAGAAGAGAGGTAGCGGTTAACCCCAGGGCCTCAAGCACTGTGCCACTGTGTGCAGTGTAGATGTTTCCTTGGTGGTCATCCGGGTGTGGATTTACAGGGGAGAGGGGACACGGATGAGGTCATGGGCCTCCTGATGGTGGCACTGGCTGTCCCCCAGCACTGCTCATTGCAGCACATGCAGCCATGGGAAAGCACAATATTGTCTCCTTCCCTCGAAGGTGACTGCATCTGGCCTGACGTACGTTATAGGTGTTCAGAGGATGTTACGTTCCAGCCACATGTGCAGGAGTTGTAGAGGGCTGGCTGTACATGGCCCCTGCCAGCCACATGGGAAGGATATCTCTTTCTCTTACTCTGCTGTCAATTGACTTCCAAATAGAAGAGTCTGTCCGTGGAAAGCTTTCTATCTAGGCGAGACTGTTTCCTTACTGCTTCTATTTCATGTGAAGTTAATTCTAATGCAACATTTATTAATTCAAAAGCACTCTGTTCTCCAGGCTAAAAAAAATTATCTTTACTCTGTCAGATTCCTACATCAGGACAAGTTGTGAAATGCTGTAACTACTTCGCGTCAACATTTCTTTTTGACAGAATGTATGTATCTGCTTTGTGTAGGGAAGAATTAAGTTTGATTGGAGTAGTTGTTTTGAGGAATAATTTATCTGTGCAATTATTTTCTGAAGCACTATCTGCTCATATTTGAGTGCCTTCAGTTAGATTAGAAATGTGAACATTTTAATTTAGGAAACGGTCTGCAAGTTGCTAATTTGTTTTAGTGGGGCAGCGAGACCTGGCTCACACAGGCTTCTCAGCCCTGCCGTCATCTCCTCTCTTCCCCACAGACATCTGTCGTGAAGCACCGTTAGCATATTTGAATAAGGATTTCTGGTCTTCTGCAGAACTGTTCACCACAATTTGAATATCCGTCTATCCAAATGATCTTCCTTTGAGGTTTGGTTTTATTTTCTGGGAGAGGGTGTGAAAACCATGCTATACTGTATGGGAACATGTGTCATGACAGGGATCCTGCACCACAAATGATGCCGCAGTAGGTGCCGTTGCTTAAATCATCTGCTGATGGCATGCACAAAGTAGGCATGCTCTGCTTTTGCTGTTAAACTATGTTTACTTTGGGATCTGCATTTAAGTTATGTATTTGGCTTTGCTTTTGCAAAACGGCACGCATGTAAAGGCCGGGAAGCCCTGGTACAGCCTAACATCCTGTAGGAATAGAGCAAAGCTCAGCAGCCCTATCTTTTAACCAGATCCAGCCACAGTTAAATCATTGTGGCAGATAATGGTTCAGCTTCATGCCATTAGAGTGTGATATCACCTTCGTCCAATACACAAAGAACTTGTACAGCCTTGCAGAAGCCAGCCTAAAATGAGCGCTCAACAATTTGGAGAGTACAGCGTGTACAGAGGTAAATGTCACATTTTTCTCAAAACTGTTTTATGACTAAGAGGAACTTGTGCTAATGTCTGCGTGTCCTTATTCTTAGAAATGTAGAGGTAGAAGGGGTCCTGAGGAGTCACTTGTGTCTGCTCCCCACGTAACTAACGTAGTCCTAATTAGGACACTTTACCCTAAAATTTAGCTTAAATCTCCATGGAAATTAAGTGGATTACTATTGTCTTGCTCCCAGCAGCATGGGAAACAATTGATTGCTGCTGTCTTCAGAGCAACTCTTCACATTGCAAAACCGTTCTTCCCGGTGCCAATATCCCAAGCCAGGAAATGACCGTAACCACGACCATCGCTGCCTCGCATCCCTCCCCCTCCTTTTGCAGCCTTTGGCTTTTTGGACCAAAGAAGCCTGATTGAATTTTTTGCATAGAGCAGTTTTCCAAGCATCGTGCTGGTCTTGTTGCTGGACTCGGGATCCTGCAGGAGAAGCAGTGTGGACAGTGCTCTCGCTGCTGGCTGGCTGGCTCCTAGCAGGGGGGAATAACTGTCTCCCACACTTTGTGTGCAGTATTCCTATAGATACACACGGTGCTTTGCAAGAGTGTCCCTGCTCCCGACTCACATTTGGGGTACGATCCGTGCCACTTTCCAGATCGTTCTCTGCAGGACTGCTGCCTGGCTACTCATTCCCTTTCTGGCATTTGTGCGTTTATTTTTTTCAGCGTTCTGAAGTTACTACTTTTTACATGTGCCTTTATTGAATTTCCTTGTATTGATTTGGAGGGGTGAGCTATTTTATGCCATCAGTATTGCTCTGAATTCTGTATCTATTGTTTAGCAAGACCTGTGCTGGTGGGATGTTTGTGGGATTGGGAGGTAGAGTAAATGGCTGTTGATAAGGTGCTTTGTCCTCCGGGCTCCAGGAATACTGCACCGTTTTGTGGATGATTTTGGCAGCTGGAGGAGATCCTATGTAACTGAGGATCCATGGGTGAAGTGCAGCATCCTTGAAAACCTTTGCTTTCAGTGCATCTGGAGTGGCCTGTTTTTTCAGGCACCTTCTCATCGCCTCATTTTGCAATGCTCGGTTCAAGGGACTGTCGAGGTGTCATTCACAGTTAGTAGCTAGAATGGAGATAATTGTGGTTAATGGTACTTCCCATTGCTGACAGATCTGATTAAAGAGGTTATAGTCTCCCTCCCCACGGCACATGTGATCGTGTCCCTCTCTGGAGCTGACCATCCTCCTCGGTGCAACAGCTCAGCTGTCGGTGGGGTCAGACCTGCAGAATGACCCACCTTGGCAGGGACATGGCAGCGTTGCCGATGGACGGGAGCGTGTGGGCACAGCCTGCCCCTCACTCGGCTCCATGGGCAGCGTGGATGAGGCTGACGTTTCCCAGTGGTGACAGTTTCCCAGTGGTGACAGTTTCCCAGTGGTGTGGGACTTGTGCCAGCTGCCCACCAGCAGTATGTGTATTTACAGTTAGCAGGGAATGTATCCTGCCACGTGGATGGAAAACATGTTAATTGTGTTGCAGCCAAGATGTCTAAGAAGATTAAGATATTTTTTTTTTTGTTGGAAATCCAGCTCCCTGTTTAGCACTTCTCAGCATCCTGGAAGGATTGTGTGGGTGGGTGGTTTTTTTCTTTTATTTTTACTATTTACCTTTCCTTTCTTGTATTTGGTGCATGACATCACAGCCCTAGTGAAAAGTTAGGAAAATTTGATTCAAGATTTTAAGGTTGCTGCTTTATATCCATATTTGGGTTTTAATCAGATTGCCAGGAAAATAAATGAGAAGGCTTTTCCTCTTCCTAATGCCTGTTAGACTTCTAGCTGTTGTAGTCAGTTCATTTCTGGATGGCAGTATCGTGACAAATCAGACCCAGTAGCTTGCTTTGTCTCTTACGTTCCATTCATGCCGCCGTCCCTCTGGCTGAAGCCCTCTTAGCTGCCATGAAATCTCACCGGTGGCCTGTGGGATCAGAGCAATTGCTCTGCAGCAATTCTGCAGACCCGTTCCACCTTCATAGCATAGATAACGGTGGACAGTGGTCCAGACTAACTTTTGAGGCCTGACAGTATTCTTCTTCCCCCCAGCACCCCCAAAACCAGAAGGAATTGCTGTCACAACCCAGTGTTACATTTTGATGGTGATTTTGGTATGTCTGTCAAAACCCCACGTACTCTTGTGTGGGTTGTTCCCCTGCATCTGCCTTTGGGAATCACATAGTCCACAGTTGCATCCCCTCCAGATTTGGGATTTTTGTTTCAATGTAAGTAGCCAGGAAAAGGTTAGGTAGTATTCCTTGAGGCGCCTTGAGATAAACACAAGCTTTCTGCAATGAACACAGTTTTGACAAGAGTCTGTGCTTGTTTTAAATATGCAAAGTTGGGCATTTTAAAAAATGCCTAGGAGTTTTGGTCTCTAGTATTTGTTGAAAGTGAATGGGATTTGGGGCTGTACCTGCCTTCAGCAGTTCAGAAAATCATCCTGCAGCCCTGCAAGCGTGGGGCTGAGACTCTGCCGCTTTCATCGTGCAAAGCCAGCTTGAGCAGAGGAGCAGGCTCTCCCTTGGATTCTGCAATTCAAATAAGTTGATGAAGGAACATTGAAGATGCTGGTCTGGAAAGCAGAGCAAGCAATGCCGAAAGTAGGTGTGCAGGCCAGTGCTCAGCCTGGCAGACAGTGCATATTAAATCAGGGTGATTTATGGAACTGTTTCTGTTAAAAGCTTCCTCGTGCACTTTAGAAAGCGGAGCTGCCAGATTGGTCAAAATCCAATACCCAGGCAGTTTGAATTGGCTGCCGGCTGCAGTAATAACCGTGGCGAAACTCTTAACAGCCGTTTCATGCAGGCTTTGCAGGCTGCCACATCGTTGCTGCTTCGCAGAAAACAGACAGTGTCAAAATGTTATGTGGTATGAGGACGTTCCATGGTAACGTTAGCATCCCATGACACCCGTTCTTGTACTGCGGTGTCAGTGCATGCTGTCATCGTTGTGCTTTCTTCCTCCATCTAGGGCCTTTAGGAACGCCGCGGTACTGATCATATGGATTTCTTTAATGAGTGCTCATAGTTTTGGGGCTGAGGGTGGAAGAGATGCTTTCTCTGGGCTTTCAGATGTCTTAAGGCAAGTATTCCTGCTTTTAGCATAGCAACTCTCACATAATTCAGCTTACAAGCACCTGGTGTTGCTTTCTGCTGCACTAAAAAAGCCGCTTTCCCCCTCTGATCAGACAGCTCGCTGCAATAGCTGTTTCGTACCTGCTGTCAGAGGCACCCGCACTCCTCCCTCATCTCGCAGCTCTTCATCAGGCAGCTCCGAGATCGCCCAGTTCTTGAAAACACTCCGGCCTTGTTTCAGGTCTGATTCTTTCAGCCCAGAGAATGCTTATTGCTGGTTTCCATCTGCAGCCCAGCAGCGGTCTGCTCCCTCCTCCCCTCCCTTTCACAGGCCGTCAGCTGCTCGGACACTGCTGACCACGGGGCTGGCTTTGGGGAGCAGCCTGAGGAGGTCTTTGGGTAGAGCCTCACCCATGGCTATCTCCTGGTTTCGTTCGTGTCTCGATCAATGGGTTTGGCCTGGCTATAAGTATTTCAGTATTTTATATTGCAGTAGCAGTGTCCTGCTAGGATTCTTAGTATCCCCCTGTGGCTTTTTGCCTTTTCTTTCTGTATTCCCACCAAGTGATGTTTTCCAAAATTAGCATCATGGGGTTTTTTTTTTTCACTGTGCCGGCAACACATGTTTATTGACTCCTTTCCCTTGACATAGAGAAAGCTGTTCTCAATATTTTATTGATAAGCTGGAGCTTTGGCAAGAAATAAGAAAGGTAAAGATGTTTTCTGTATGGCAGCCCGTGGCCCTTCCACCATTGCACATTTTTCACTTCTGCTTGGTACTTTGTAAGAGCAGAAGAGAGATTTTGGTTTTGTTATTGTGCATGCGTAGGTTCTGGAAATTGCTCGGGTAGAGAGACAGCCATTTAACTAACGATTTGCCTACCCAATATGCATAAGCTATGGATGTGCAAACCAGGTATGTGGGTGCACAAGGCTATTTCTCACACAATGGTGCTGTAGCCTTGGTCATGTGCAGTAAAACTCAGGCTTGTGATTTGAACATCTGGTCTAAAGTATTTCACTTGAAGGGACTGAGAGGACAAGTGGGAGACTTGAGAAAGTACAGGTTGAGAACAGGGGAAGGAGCAGAACTTGACTTTAGATCATGTCTGTTCTGCAGGGCCCACTTCTGGAGTGTTCCGCAACAATAACTCTCAGCTCTCCCGTTTTGCCCAGGGCTCCGCTTTGAGCCATGCCAGAGTCCCAAGTTATCTTTCTATAAACTTGTTTTTCATCTGTTTCCACTGAATTCCTAGCTCCTGCCTAGTAACAGGAGTAGGTCTGTTCCTGTGACCTGTCTGCTCTGTGTCTGCAGAAACGCTCTTATGGCTCCTGGACAGGAGGCAGCTACTACGTCTTAAACTCAGTTTTTCCCAAGACCCAACCCAAGCCAAGTGCCTCTAAACCTGGCATCGTGTCGGCCCTATTTCAATATTTTTCTATTTCTGTCTCAGTACTGCCTGGCTTACCTACTGGAGAGCTCTATGAAATATTGCATGGTCGGCTGAGGCAAAATTTGGCTCGCTGCTCCAGGAATAATACCAGGCAAATTATCCACAGTCCATTTTAGTTGGTGAATTTGACTCTCTGTTTTTACAGTCTGTTCACTGCAGCCATCTGCTGCAGAGAGACAGCAAGCTTGTAGGACAGATTGACTGTGAAAATCGGGAAATCTTATTTCAGGCCATAATTTTGTTTAATTTCCTGAAATCTATAAAACTGTTTATTTCCTAAAGCACCTTTCCCCTAGAGCCCTAAGACTGGGTTTCCAAAGATCACCTGTACTATTCACTGCGGGAAAAATGTTGGGAGGGGGGAAGTGAATCCTGAAGGTGTGACAACGCCATGACCTGAAAATGTTTCACTGATCAAAATGTTCATTAATAATTTCCAAGGCTTCTGTCAGTTTTGCTAAGAATGTACTTTTATGTGTGGGTTGACCAATACAAAAGTGTTCTGCAAGTGTCAGTAATGCAGATTCAAGCAGCATTTGGCCTCTGATATTCAGTAAATGGTTTGGAAACTGTATTTTGCCTGCTCTAATGCTAAACTACTATGTCAGGAAAGATTCTCAGCCTTTTATTTCAGTTTGGAAGGCGGGGGGGGGAGCTTAACATCTTGATATGAGTACATCTTACAAGGTTTAGACATTGTAAAAGATTGTGACCTGCTCTCTTAAGCTTTTATAGCCATCAGATTTGAGAGGAAATTGCAGTCAAAAGTGAACACTTTAAAACTTGCTGATCTAAGTGGTCTAATAGTCGACCTGTTTTTCCCCTTGATATTCCTGTGCTTATCTCTTCGGACCTGCAGGTGTTCAGTCCACTAAGGCTGCAGTGCAGAAAGGGGAAAAGAGCTGCAAAACTAGGACAGACTTGGATTATATTTAACAATGTTCTATTTCGACTTGACAACCAGCTATCGAACACCTACAAGTTTGCAACTGTGACTCACTCGGAAGCTGACATAACTGATGTCACGTTGTATTAATAGCTACAGAATTGTAACTGCTTTTAGCAATGAGATTCATTAACAGCCTCTACAAACACACTGACAATCGGTTGAAAACCTGAAAATATTAGGTGTATATAAAAATGGATTATGCCATAAAGGAACCTCCCTGTGCTGCCAAATGTGTTTACAGCAAGTTCTTGCAGGTGTTATGCATAATGATTCCTCTTCATCACTTTCAGTAGATCTTACTGATAGCAAAAGGTGTTTGAGGACTGATCCACACTCTAAATTAATTAGGAGCTGCTGAGCTAATGGGGTTACATGACATGAGTGTATTTGGGAGTTACTGTGTCCACGACATTTTTCTTGGCAAGTGGAAGCTGTCCAACCGATTCCTGCATAGTCCTGATGTTGTTCTGGGAGGTGTTTGGTCCTTCACTTGCTTTAGTTGAACATTTTGGCTTCAATGGGAAGTGTTGTTGTGACAAACCATGCCTAGACGGTACTCTCCAAGCTGTACTAAGTGCATTGAGTTCAGCTCCCCATTGAGCTTTGCACGCTTTCCTCGGTGTGGGCTGCTACCCACCTCCAAGGAGATTGGTGCGGAGGAGGTGGAAGCGTTCATTGCTTCCTACCGTCTTCTTTGAAGATTCTGAATTAGTAGCTAACAATGGCGGCATAGAAATGGTCCTCACCAGCTTCTGTTAACTGTCCTCTGGGGTGAATGAGTCAGTTACTCTTCCAGGCTCTTAGTAAAGTCATCTGTGCGTTACGTACGTGCGGTTTTAAGGTTTGCATCACTGGCAAGATAGGTCAAGACGTTGTTGTAGAAGTGAAATGAAAACTGAGATTCAAGAGAGGAAGTGTTCAGGATGGCGCTGGCTCGATGTTGAGTTGTGTAGTCAGACTTGTCGCTGGGAGTAGCTCTGTGGACCTGTACACCTGCGCTGAGATTTCTAATGCTCTGGGTACCTCTGAGAGCTAGTCCTTTGCCCCTTACAGCAGCCAGTCATCTCTTCCCTCGGTTCCTTCTTTCCCTTCTGTCTCTTGTATACATCACATTGCCTCTTCTCTTCCTTGTGACCATGAATAATTCAGTTGTGTTTAAGTTTTCAGGTGATGTCTGCTCTGCCTCACTCATCTGTCACCCGTTTTTGGTGTCTGTCATTTGGATGTGACTTTGTTTTTGCTGACCTGTGACTCTTAGGCTGGCCTTGTGTGCTGGCTTCTGGAGACACAGTCTCCTGAGACCAGCAGGAATGGTTGGCTCAGGATGCAGCAAAATTGCAAATAACAGTCTTTTGAAAATGGTACTGTCCGGCAAGGGAGCAAAATTCGTGTTTCGAGAAGATGGAAATCCTAGGCATGTTTTCCCCTTTCTCATTGTTCTTTTTTACAAGGTTAGAAACCGTGTTTCAAGTACACCACCAAATGGTCATTCACCCTTCCTCCCCTAGAGTTTTAAGTAGCTGTCCAGATAATTAAGTACGGTTGATCGTCTTCCAGTAACACTGTTTATATTTTCCATGTCGCAATAGCAAACGATTCATTGGGCATATATCACAGCAAGTGATCAAACCACCTCTGGCTCAACGTGTCTGTGTTGGGACAGCCTATGACAGTGAAGGAGTGTAATTAGCAAGACACATAGAATGGGATTGAAGAAAGATGTGAAAATAAGCAGAAGGATTTGAAAAGGATTAGGAGAGTAAATGACAAACCAGTAGTTAAATGGTGCATGATTAATGACTGCAGAAGTAAAAGGTTGACTAAATATTGTGACTCTGTAATGGCTGCCCCAAAGTAATAGAAAATACTTTCGTCAGAAGACTCTAGAAGTGGATTTATATCGACACATCTGCTGACTCTGGGTTTAGACATGTTTCTTAGACTTGGCTTAGGTCGAGATGAGCATCCCCTGAGATGCTTTCCTGGCTGACTTGATGATCTGAGATTCATCTTCCGTCTTTAATATTAATGAACAGCATCAAAATATCAGGTACCCCACTGAAATGCTGTGAGATAGTTTATTCCTCTTCTGAGCCTTGGTACAAGTGGGAGTATCAAAACTGTCTGGAGTCACATAGGCAATTGGTGACTTTTGCTGGTATTAAGGAAAGTTACATCTGTATTGGAACTGTTCTTAGTGCTACAGAACTGATTTGTGTATGCAAAAAGAACCTGAAGAAGGTGCAACTTCCAGAGTGCTTAGAGGAGTAAGTAGGAGTTGCTCTCGGTGATTCTCTGTAATGTGGAGTTGTTGGGTGTAACTCTTAATACCGACTTCGTCACATCTTTTATGTAACACCTGATCTGGGACTGGGTTTTATCTCTGGCTTCTCATCACTGCATCTTAAATTATAATTTTCAAGGAGGTACTGAACTCCTCCATGTATTTTGTAAATACACTTTTGAGGACTTTGAGCAAACTCTGAATTTTCTCTTTTCTGTAGTATCTGTGTGTCTCTGCTGTTTTAGGATCAGTGCTCGTGTTGTTCCTATCCGTGTTTTCCCTTCAAACTGTGCCTACGGCCATTCTCAGATATGCTCTCTGGTGTCTTAGAAGAAACCAAGTTGTATATTAATGTGTTTTAAAGTTCAAGATTTGTCTCAAACCGATAAAAGCCAACAGAAGTGAAAGTGCCATCCTAATGCAGAGATGCTTTGACCAAAGATTTGTGGTTCACGTCATTTTTCCATTGGGAGTATTGAAACAGCTGCAGAATAGGGAAATTTTGACTGCAGCTGAGTTTGGCTGTCATGAAGAACATTTGCTGTTAATATTGCAGTATGGAGCCCCAGTGAAATTATTCTGTAACCTTTGGTTTGTGGTGTGTGTGCTTCCTAGAAGGTAGGGAGCGATGGAGGGCATCTGCTGTCTGTTCCTTGCTGGAAGGAACGCAGCCAACATTGGAGGAAGCAGGTTCTCTGTTTTTTCTCCCTTTTTTTAAAGCAAAATCTCCTTACTGTCAAAAGTAATGTTTTTTACTGTTACTGCTTATTTATGACAACAGAGTTGGACATAAGTAGTGGTATGTAATTGTTACAAGTTTTGTGTTTCTTTAGCAGGAGCGCACTCAGTTTCTGTTTCCCTGCACAGCGAGCAGTTCCCCACCAGCTTCTTCGGGGCTTTCATGTTGTGTCAGCAGAGAAGAGAAAAACTTTTTCAAATAGGTGAATCTGACTGTAAAATCACAGAAACTGGAATAATGTGTGAGTGGGAAGGGAACAGATTTCGGACTCTCAACTGTTTTTGACTCATTTTTGGAAGTCCACATTTCAGTTGGCACTCCTCCCCGCCTTTCAAGGACTGTTGCAGGCACAGCTGAACTAATGACGCCTCTCCTTCCCAGACACCCTCACTGGGATTCTCTGGCTCCTGCCATCATCCGCGGCCTCTTTGGATGTGCAGGCTGCAATCTGGGCATAGCTGGAGCATCTGTCCTCACCAGTCACCCGGCTTTTGCTTCTTGTGGCAGATACGAGGCTGAGCTGTAACGGGCGTTTCCGTTGGTGAGGGCACTAATTCAAGTCTCTCTTCTGTCCGTGGGTGCTCGTTTTCATGAGTCTTTGGGAATACGCTACCTCTGAAACCTGACCTCTCTGTCCAGCGTAGTTCAAAGGTTCAGAAGTTATGGAGGATGGAAAAAGAGGAGAGACAAGTCTTGTCTTCAGAGGCGGCTCTGCTGAAAAGGTTATCTTTGCTCTGCAAAGAGGGAAACTACTGCTCCTGGGTTGTGTGCTTAGAGTGAGGGTCGGATTTAGGTATTTAGATGCCTAAAGAGCCCTCAGAGCTTTAAAGAGTGCTTCATGAGGCAATTCCTGCCAGTCCAGGATCTGTCTATGTTGTCAAGAGGCTAAACATCTTTAAGAATTCGGCCTTTAACTGCCAGTGAGGAGAGGCTGGGGGATGTCATTTTGTGTGCAGGCGGCCAGCGAACGCCTTCCTGAAGGGCGCGAGGGACTGTAGGCAGATCGAGCCCTCCTCGCTCAGGTGGTGGGGATCCTGCAGGGTCTCCTGGAGGCTGCGGACCTCCGAGAGCTCCAGACCTTTCACAGGGTCAGGGGCCTGGCGTGTGAAGTGTAAATAATCTGAAGCTGCGGTAAATAATTAGCTCTCAATAAAATGTCCGCAGTGACTTTCATCCTGTCAGTAAAGTTGTTATTAGAGGTGCGTATTAGGAATCTGTTAATCTTCAAAGATAAAACCATCTGTATAAAATGTATCAGTATGAAACATATTCTGTCGCTGTGGGACAAATGACTGTATGAGAAATGGATTTATATTATACACTGCTTTATAATTGGGATCTTTGAATATAGTTCTGTGTTTGTTGGGCACAAATGTGGAAGAAAAAAGATTTTATTTAATGCAACTGCTGTTTTATTTATAATGCTTTCAATAGGAAAGTCTTTCCATTGTAGTATAACAGTCTGTGCAGGGTGCTTTTGATTTTAGCAGCTAGGATTTCGAAGAGTTCGGTTCTCTCCTGGATACATACGCCCGTGTTGCATTGCAATGGGAGTTAATGGGAATAGCCCGCTGTGAAAGAAGAATAGATCCCAAGGATGAGATTGTATATAAAAAATTTCAGCTGACTCTTATGCTGGGCTAGTCATATAAATTGAGTTTGGATGGACGAGAGATCAGTAAATGGGTTACTGTCATCTGCCCATCATCTGCTGGGCATCAGGGGTTAATCAACAAGTCATGTCCAGAAGACCACTGAGAGTCCTCCAGTGAGACTTGTGAGTTATAACTAGTTTTATCTTCCCACGTCCTGGCTCACCTACAGAGGAGGTCACTCGGCATTAGAGGTGGGCTTTCACTCCCCATTCTGAGAAAATTCACTGCTGATTTGAGATGTTCTAGGAAGTCAGGAGGAGGAGCTCCAGCCTCCTGGTCAGGGAGCTGTAGCCAAGCGTTAAGGCTACGCTTGGAAAGTAGAGCAGTGGCACAGGTGCTGTGGCTGGGTGCCAGGGCAGTGACACCACCGCCTCTGCAAGAGCAGGGGGATACAGCTCCGCAGGCACTTCATGCTAGCTCAGCATGGCCCATGGCTTAGTGCTTCAGGGATGGATCCACCTCCTGGCTCCAGCGGAGTGAAGATGGGGAAATGGTCATATAAAAGTATCCAAAGTCATTGCAAGGGGATAGTACTTCATTGGGAAGATTGCTGCCATTGCTTGCTGTGGTTTAATGAAGAGATGGATGGTGTTTCCTCTTTGAGGCTTCCACTGGACTGGCAGTCGACAGCGTGTCAGTAAAACTCTTCCAAGGAAAATCAGACCCTGACTTCAGTAGCTCCCAGCTTATGGAGTTTAGTTTTGTCTCTGAGCACTAAATTACTTTGAGTTCAATAATTTGTCTCCCTCCAGCTGCTTTATTGTCATTTGATTTATTAATGAGTTGCCTCGGACAGCCATCCTAGTGCTTTTTCGCAGCAAAGTGAAACCAGGGGTTGTGCTAACCACAGATTGCAACGCGAGCACGTATTGTGTGAACAGTACAGCATTTCCCTGTAGCTGGTCCTGGAGGGACAGCGTGGTTAGTAGATTGGGCGTGCAAGAACTGGTGCTCCTAAACTCTAACCTTGCTTTGTCCGTCAGCGTCCCTTCCCAGCACTCATCCTCTCTCTGTTTCTCTCTCACTGTAGAAGAACTTCAGAGCATGCTTTTTTTTTTTTTTCAGAAGTGGATTGTGATGGTTAATTAGATAATGTTTGTAGAGCAGCGTACAAAACCTGCCAAGGGTTACTGTCCTCGCTGGTATTATTAGAGCTGGAGGAACACTGCCAGAAGGTATTGATTACTTGGTAAAAATAAACCCTTCAAATTTCTTTGGTCTTTATTCATTACGGCTTTTTATCTCTGCATCCTGCAAACATTTCAGAGGGTGGATTTGTTTGCCGGAAGATCAAAACAAAATGTTGACAACTACTGGTGCCAATTTGTAGCCTCCTGTGTGGGCGACATCAGAGGAATTTGTGCAGTGCTCTGGAAAGTCTTTCTAGGCTTTAAATCCACTTGGATCCTGGAACTGTTGTTTGAGCAAAGCGTCCAAGTGGCCAGGTAGGGACAGCACATCGACTATCAAAAATAAGGAGAGACTCTCTTTGGGGTTTGTGAAACTGTGGTGTGTATAGAAGCTTGTATATACTTTCTAAAGTTGACATTTTGATTTGTTTAGTGAAGTTTGTTGATTAGTCGAGTGCAAGCCGAGTCTCGCAATGTATAGTGGGTGCTGTTGAGAGAACTGTGGCTGACTGGTGGGAAGGGCTTGCTGCCTTCTGTGTTTTCTAGTTCATCTCACAGTGATGGTTTACAGCTTCTCTTATACCTCGCTGTGGAAAACAAAATGTCACACTTTGAATTCATTAAGCAGCTGTGCAAAGGAGGGGGGGACTGTTGAAAGGGAAAGCTGTTTTATACAACAGTAAAATACAGGGGGGAAAGTCGTGTGTCTGTAGCAGAAAATACATGAAAAAGACAAATCTTGTGTAACAGTCAGAAGGGCCAACTCATGCTTGGTAAAGTGAAGTTTTGAAGGAGAAGGGATACAACAGGAGGACACTTTGAGAAGGAGTACGGCTTACAGGATACCAGAAAGATGTACAAGTCATTCATGGATCCACAGGACTAAAATTGAGTAGTGACTTCAAAGTCAAGTGTGGCCTTATGGCTTACTCTGATTGAAATGTGCAGTCAGAGCAGAAGCAAAACATAACGTCTTTCTCCAAATTAGGCCAAGGACAAAGCACAGACCTCCAAACATCTGCACATGTTATGACCTAGAAACTGCTTCAGCAGGGAGACTAAAGCCAGGCTTCAGTGGAGACTGCAAAGTGCTTTCTGTGCACGTGTCAGACTCGCAAATGGATTCGCTTTGGTTACCACAAGTCCCCTTCGTGTTCATTTCCTGCCATTATTCCAACCATTAAGCTTCTTCGAATGAATGGTTGGGTAAATAGGAAGTTTTTAAGCAAATATTGGTGACTGCACTTAGTGAGAGTCTAAGAACTGACCTGTCATGGAGCAAAGGGCACATCTCGTCAGAGCTGCCCATTGGTGCTTGAAGGTCCTGCGCTGGCCTGGCACACCAACCTGCTTGCTCAGGAACAGAGCACCTTCTGGGTGCACTGACCACTGTTACTCATTGGGTCATCTTGAACAAGTGCCAGCTTATTTAAAACTCGGGATAATTCATGAGCAAAGGAAGGGCAAGAACCATCAGCAAGTGCTACAAACTCATTCCCTGGTGCTAGTTGCTCAGATTTCTTCTGGAAGTAACTAATATGTGAGCAAGTCTTCTAGTTGCGTACTGCATAAAGTATGGGTGAAACAGGTTTTTTTTTAAAAAAAAAAGGGCAAATGATTGAATTAATCTGTAGCTGTGTAAAAGGGAAGAATGGTGCCAGTGCTGAGAAGTGGCAAAGAGGTTTCTGTTATTGAAATGTGTCATAACCCATGAGTAACTTAGAGACGGAAGAAGAGCTGTGGGACATGCGACAGTAAAGACCTGACAGTACAATTTTAATGTTTTTCCAACGGAGCTGTTTGCATGTAGTTGCCCATTTGAGGAGACCACTGAATATAGGTTTTAATGCTGGTGCTACTAGGCAAGTTCTCATGTGGGCATTGCAGCATCATCCCTGATGGTCCAGGCACATGTGGAGGTAGACATGAGCGTGTTGAGTGAGGAGGGGGGGAGCAGATGCTCTACGGGAGGACAGGGCCTGCCCTCGTGGGCTGGGCAAGATGGAGCAGGGAGACCACGCAGGACATCCAGTAAACCTGTTGCTCAAGCTATAGAGGAGAGAAACTTGGAAGCGGCTTAGGAAGTGAATGGGAGACTACTGCAGTCTGAGGCCTGTGATCTCACTTCTCCGTGTTGTGGCAAAATGGAAGGAGTAAGAGGTTTTCGTGTCTGCAAAGGTGTCTGGAGAAAGTCAGGGAGATGGTAAGAGTACAACACCATGGAGGAAACCCATAAGGGAGATGAGTGCTGGGACAAGGCATCAGCCTGACCTCCTGATCACCAGTGGTGTGGGTTTACCACCATCCCTGTGTAATGCACAGCTAAACGGGAGATGGTGAAACCCAAAAGCAGAAGCATGGCTTCTTCCCAGAGAGCCCCGCTTCTGCCAACTGTGAGTTTGGCCTCTTTTATGAGTGCCCACCTCGTAACCCTGCGAGTAGTAGCTGCCCAGATTTACTGGGATGCTTCTTCAGGATGCTGGCCCAGCCTCCGCTGACTTGTGGCTTAGGGACTTCCTCTGCTCCTGACTTTTTTCCTCATTAATTTTGTCCAGTTGCTTTTTGAACCCTTGTTCATGTCCAGCAGCACCACAAAGTCCTGCAGCGAGGAGATATCCACGCCTTGGCAGGGCACCGTGTCTGCTGCCCCTCTCGCCTCATTAGGATGTCTTCTAAATTGTTGGCACGATGGGTTCTTGGCTGTGGGTTGCCACAGAGCTGTGGTGGGGCAGACCCTAATTTTAGCACATTATGCTGGTTTAATGACAGTAATAGAAAGTCAATTTATAGGCAAGAACAAATTGCCTTTTTATATGGGGAGGAGGATAATTCCTCCCATGTGTTACATTATTAAATTTGTAATCTTCGTTTCTAATGCTTTTCAAAAGTGGATATTAACAAAATCTAAAATACAGATCTTAAATTTATGAGGTGCGTTTTTTTCCCCAAACTCCTCAAGTTCTGTAATTTGTCTTTAAAGGTGAACTTCAGTAAGGTGTTTTTTTTTAACTTAATAAATTAAAATCCCTTACTCGCTACCTATCTCTGGACAAGCTTAAAGGCTCCAAAGATACTTACATTTTAAATAGCAATAATGGGTATCTATTTCCATCTTTGCTGAGTGGCGAGTTCTGAGTTCAGGCTTATTCCCTAGTGATAAAAGACACCGGAGTGAAAAAAATGACACATTTTCGTATGCCATTTGCTAGCGAGGAGGCTGTTGTGATGCTCTTTTTTGTTGCCAGGGAAACGGAGCCCTGAACTCGTGGCTCCGCAGGCAGGAGGAGGAGGAGGAAAGGACGTTATTTCACTCCGGAGTTTGCTTTGTAATTTTGACTCGTCATCGGGGACTGTGAATGGGTTGGGACTGAGGGTCTCTCTCTGAAGTTCACTTTCCAAATTGTGTGTCCTACCTCCTTACGTTTGTTTCCATGTCGAAATAAATGTGAAGGCTGGAGCCTGATGGCACAGCTCTGCCCTCGTACGGACAGCGTGGCTGTACGCGCGCGGGTCACTAGTGTGGTTATTGTACAGAGCAGAGTGAAACGGAGCCTCCGACTGCCGCCGGTGATGGAAGGGGGTTGTGCTGCATCTGAAATTAACTTCTCTGACCTTGCCAGTACCACCTCAAGAAATCCCAAGGCCTCCTTATGTCAGCCCAGTCTTTAAGCATGAGAATAGAAATGTGAACGTTAACTGGAAGGAAGCAAGTTACGCAGACGCAGGTGCTTCGTAAGCAAGGTTAATGCACAGTGTCCTCTTCTGACTTTGTTTCATTACTGTTGGTCAGTTGTTGCCCGCACATTTTGTGAAGAGGTTCCCATCAAACTTTTTTTTTGTTAGTTACGTTAAAACTATTTTTTCATCCCTAAATAAAGACACATAATGCTCTGTAATGCATGTTTGATCTTCCTGAACTGGCAGTGTTGTCTGCAGGACCGATACCGGCTATTACCACAAATGTGTACTGTTAAAATTTCTTCTTCATCTCTTCTCTTTTCTGCTCCCCTGGTAGAGAGAGAGAAATGACCAAGGTGCTCTAAAGCATTTTGTTCATCTCTGCTGCTTCTACAAAACGTATTTAGAAATATTTGGCACAAATCATGGGATTTTGGTGAACTTGCTGCCATGTACGTGTCACGGGGTAGCCATGCTACAAACAGCCATCCGCTTCTCATGAAGCTGGGCTGGTGCGTGGCCGTTCTACATTGAGTGATTAACACAAATTCCATTCAATATTGAACACTGTAGTGTGTCTGTTCTTGACAAAGGAGCGATTCTTCCTGCATCTAATGGTTGGTAATTGAGAAAACTAGATCTTGGTATTGTTCCTAAAACATATTAATCTGCTGCATTGATGGTTTTTTTTCTCTAATCCTCAGTAATCTTCAGACAGGCATGATATTTTGGTTGGTTTCCCACGTTCTCCAGTGTCTTTCAGCAGAGATGAAGACATTATGTCTATTTTACAGCTCTGGCCAAAGGGCTTTTTTTCCTCTATTGGAAGCTCAGTACTCTGCTTAGACAAATGGTGAACTGAATTTCCCAATGGACTTCAAATAATTTGGGGTGGTTTTATATCTGAGCGCTGCTTTTGTGCATGCAGAAGACAGATGTAGGAGGCAGTTATGTGTCTGCCATGTTCGTCTGTGGGAGAGTTTGTCACTTGGATGAGTCTGCAATGCCTCTCTTCAGAGTTTGGGCTGGGAAAATTTTGTGAATGCTTTTTTTTGTTAGGAGGCTGCTAGTTAAATTTCAGCGCCTCTGTTTTTGTTATTGGATAGTGTTTTCCATGTTTAACAGCTTGACTTGTCACCAGTTGAAGATACCTATGATGTTTAATTGGCAGAGCTGTTTGCTACGCGATGAAACCCAGTGTTTTGACCACTTTGATTTCTTAGTCACCATGAATCACTTTGATATCTGGGCGCCAAAGCCTGACCCTCTCTTCCAGCTGTCCAGAGATGCCTGCAGCCAATGCAGGCCAATTATCATGGTCATGAAGCACAGGGTGCTCTACTTTCACCCCACCCAAGCAGAACCAGGCACTTGGGCTGTATTAAAGCGGTCCTAGATGCTGACAAAGGATCCGTGAGAGAGAACCGGTACGAGCGCAGTGGATCCATTTGCAAGAGCTCTCGTTCGTGGGTTGGAAGAGCCGGTGTGTGAGTTGGGCTGCCGCTGTGCCAGAGCCTCTCTCCGCCTGCCAGAAAGTGCTGCAAATGGAGGTCTTCATGTTGTTCTTTGTACCACTTGGAAAGAAAATGGTTCCCTTTGGTGCACCTATGGTGGGATGCGGTAGTTGCCCAGCAGAATGGGCACTGCGCTGCTGTGGACCTGTCAAAGGATGCCTGTGCATGAGTCAAAGCAATGTGTAGAATTAGAGGGGAAAAAATGTGCTGACTTGGTGGCTTGCTTTAGCATTTGCTACAGGTTTTACATGAAAGCACCTTTTGTGAAGCCTGACATGGATAGTTGTACCATTTGCTGAAATTGCCTCGGATTAGAAGCTGAATGCCTGTAGTTGTTTGACTTCTCTGGAAACCAGACCATCGTCTCCCCCTCTCTGCTTCCACAGTGGATCAAATAATTGCTTGCAAAATGGACACAAGTTATTAAGCAGTGTGTATAATTAAAGTCAACTCCTTGTAAATTTTATCATTCATTTCCTTAAGGAAAATATGATGAAGTAATTACAACCCAAGCTAAACACAAATCAAATGCTATTCTAAGTGTGATTCTGCACCGTGATTCTCGTTTATGAATGACTCCAGGGTTCTGTGGCTTCATGCCTGTTAAAGAAATGTGGCTGTGTTTTTAATTGTGTTTATAACGAATGAACAAAAGGTTGCATGACTCATTCGCTGTGCCAAGACCGTTGCTCGCTTTTTGTGTTCACACGCACGTGGTCTTGACAAAGCCGCTCACTCCTAAAAAAGCGTCAATGGGACAGAAGAAAAGGGAAAAATCTTGTTAATAAATCTGGCCTTGTCAGCTCTTTCCACCCTGAATTTTATCTGTACCAAAACTAAGCTTTACCTACTCTAGCTGTGAATTTGAGGGAGACAATTATTTCTTCGATACACAAGGCAGAGCCTTGTCCTCACCCTCTCTCCTCTCTCTCTCAGTCCTATAAATGTAGCACATACTTTCCAGTTTTGGCCAAATTTGGTGGAGAGGTGGAAGAATGAAGACCCTATGATGGCTCTGGGTAGAGAGAAAGACCCAAATTAGTGGTCCCAGAAGAAAAGGTCTGATATATAATCTCAGTTTAAAAGTAACGTTCTGAGTGAAAACAAAACCCTGGAGCTGAGCATTAAGTCCCCTGGATGGAAAGGTGTGACAGCTCATCTGAGAAGTTTTGGTGGCTTCAGGACGCTCATGACCCGAGTCCTCTTCTACAATGGGAAAACACAGTTTGCAAACAGGCTGCTTAAGTTACTTTGCCCACTGCTTTCTTCCCAAGAGTTATTGAGCGACAAGCAGGACGCTGTGCCCTTCAGGAGGTATAGTTAGCAAGCAGGCAGGGTCAGCAGGCTCAGGAAGGGCAGAACAGCCTTGTGCAAAGCTTCCTGGCTTAGCAAAACGTAGGCAGGGCAGCTTTTTCATCTCGTGCCATCCTTCTCTTACGATGACACTTTCTAGCTGCTTTATTTTTGTGCAGTCACCTCATTTTTGTGATCCTCTTCTAAATTGAGAGGTTTTCTGCCGCTCAGGCTCATTCATATTTCAAACTCTGGACTTAAGTAACATCCTCAGAGTTATTAATAAGGAGAGATGGACGGCAGAATTAGGACAGAGTGCTCTGGTTCAACTCACTTGTAATTAAGTAGAGATCCTGACCTGGTCTTCATAACTTACGTTGGTCAGCTGGAGGACTTCCAGCCACAGGGACACAAATTGGCTCCACCTCTGGTCCTCCTTGTGAAATAGCAAGAAGAAAGCCCTGGCAGACAAACTAGCCACCCACCTTTCGGCTTTTCATGTTTTCCTGATGCCCAGATCTTCATAGTTAGCAAAGTTTTAAGAGTTTTGAATTGAGAACATTTTGTCTTAAAGCACTGCTGGTTGTTGGTGCTGTGTCTGACATTTCCTCCAGCCTTCTAGGGAATACGTATTACAACGTAGTATTTTAAATAAAATCAGTTATTTGTTGTTATTAATCGCCTATGGCTGTGCCAAATGTACCTGTTCTCTGAGCCCATCAGCTAAACGTTCCTTGACGTGGCATGTACTCGGCCAGCAGACCCCGACGGCTGACCCGCGGCCTCCCAGGTGGGCAAATGCCAAACAGGGGAGCTCACCTCTTAGTGAGGCTTAAACCACACAAATCCAAAAAGTGGAAAGATTGGATCCCCTCATTGCTGTGCAGTCAGGGGGGGTGTGCGGACATATAATGTGGTTTGTTGCATTAGAAATATCATAGTAAGATTGGGGTGGTTTGTTTTTTTTAAAGTCATCAGCCCTTGCCCAAGCACAAAAGAAGCAGAAGATGGAGAAGGGCCTGGGACGTGTCTGTCCCAGACGCGCAGCTCTTCCAGGGACGAGTGGTGCAGCAGCAGCAGCCCCGTGCTTGTCTGTCCCTAGAGACCTGGGCCTGCGGACGGGGCGGTGTTCGCGTTTCATTGCTAGGCTGCTGAAGAAATAATACAGCAGTGAATTTTCTGTATGCATATGGACATTTCATTTAATTAGACTCTTGCCTACAAAGCATGGCAGATTGGGGGAAGAGAAGGGGGCAGCGTGTTCCATTTTCTTATAAAAATAAAAATGCAGAAGCAGCCATCAGATGAAGCTATTTGGATCCTGCTGCTGCAAACAAAATAGAGACATGGAAAGAATTCTGAAGAGTCAGATCTAGCTGCAAAGTAGTTCCCATGAAATACTCTGAAAGAAATGAGCATTTTTGTTAGTGTTATGGTACTGTAACCTTTTTATGGTGAAAAGCTAAACAATTTTTTTATGGTAGTCAAAAAATGTTTAAAAGTCATTGACAGTGGAATATATATGTGTACCTTTTGGGTGCTTAGCTTTCTCTCTTTCGTCAGTGAAAAAATCTCAAAGTAATTTTCCTGGCTATACATGTTAGTTGCAGAACTTTTTCTTTAGACATTTTCAAATAAAAATTTTGGCCATTTAATTTTTTTTTTATATAGATGAATTGTCAAAAAGGTCAAAATTAAAAATAGTATCATGGGAACTATTCCTTTTTAACCTCAAAAGGAGCACAAAAAATATATCCCACTTTCCTAGTTTAAAATATGGAAATGGATCTCGTGAAGATAGGAAGCAAAATCAATGATGTACCAGTGCTCCATCCAACCTACGAGAGGTGATAACATCTTACTGGGGATGGAGACCTGCTTAAATACAGACATAGATGGATTTAAAACAAGCTGCGGCTCAGACCAGCATGGAGGAGAAAACACTTGCTGCTCTCGTGGTGGCTGAGGAGTTGGGGATCTGGGCTGGGTTGCGGGGTTGTTAGGAACTACAAGTGAGCCTAAAAAACGGTGCGTGGGGTTTGGTGCTTCCCCTGCCCACACCAGTGGGGTGGGAGAGGTAGAGGGCGAAATGCTCCTCACCCAGGGTTGTCTCACTGGGGTGGTGGGAGGGAAGGACAGGCTGTGCAGGGGAGAGTCGGATCTGTCTTCTGTTTTTAGCATTTATAGGAAGCAAGAGGAAGGTGGTTAGCTTTGTCCTGCCTAAATTAAGCTACTGATAGGCTTTAAAAATAGGGCTGTTGCTTTATGAAGACTCGCAGAGCTCCTGTGCCATGCACAGCTACGTAATGAGTCGCCCTTCTGCCGGGCCAGAGGAAGTTTTCTGTTGTGCATCTCAAGCTCAGTCGGTAAAGAAGTGAAGACGGATTCTGAGACTGCTGTCAGGTGCCTACTTAATAAAAATAACCCCGTGAATGATTTTTGATCCTCTCTTAATGGTGGGGAGAAGGAAGAAAAATTGATGGGTTCAGGAGGGAGTTGGTTTGATGCGCACGCATCTGGGCATGGGTGCGACCACTGCCTGTCGGTGTAGGCGAGGAAAGGCAGGGTTGAAGGCTAGGACAAGAGAAAGCTACTTGTGCTAAAATACCGTAGGGGCCCAGGAGCAGCAGGACATGCCTGTGACCATGTTACAGGTGGGAGTTCGGAGGAGGTGTCTCACCGGCATCTCCGCAGGCTGCCAGGGCAGGTAGGGTGTCCTCGTCCTGCTCCACCTTCAGCTGGCGTCTGTAGCTCTCACAGCAATACAGATAGGTGCTAATGTACCTGCTTGCTGGCTCTCGCCAGAAGAGTTGACTGACCTTTCCCAGCCCTGTGGATGTACTTAGTCTGCACAGATTAAGAATTAACACGTTGATTTTTTTTTTTTTCCCATCCCATAGAAGATGTTCTGCTTAATTTGGAAAGAAAGGATGTGATTTTATTAGTGTCTGAAACTAGGACGAGGGGAACGAAGCAAACAGCCTGATTAGTGCCCCTGCTTATCTCTAGCCATTTTCTGTCATTTCTGGTGGATTATTCAGGCTGTGATGATAGTCTGGTGTGTTCTGGAGCACAGTACAAACTGCCTCTCTTTAGGTGCTCATAATTCACACTCCATTAGGATGTTGATGTAGGGAATACTTGGCAGGATGTCAGAGCTTGCCAGGCATGATGAGATTGAGTTCATCTCGTTAAACTGCATTCTGAAGTGACAATCCAGTATTTATATTTTTTTTTTCCTCAGCAGTAGCATCCCCTTAGGAGAGTGACATGGCTTGCTCCGAACACGGATACTGATGTAAAAGTGCTTACGATGCCCACCCTGACAGCCGCTCTGCTCAGCATGTGCCAGGCTGTCGCAGGTGTTGGATATTCATGCAAGGCTGTGGGAAGACTTTTCTTTTTTCCCTTTGAAGCTGAACAATGGAATTCTTTTATTCCTCTCAGAATTGATTCATGGCACACGAATCTTAGCACGTCTGTAGGGATTCAGCATCTGACTAAACAGAAAGAAATCTTTTATTTTTAAACCCATTAGGAACAACAATGCAGTGACAAAGTTTGAAGCAGAGAAGCTAACGTGTTGGCTCTTTTCTCAGCGTATTTGAAAACAAGAAGCAGGTAAAATGGTCAGTGTTGCAGCGGTCTCACGGGGTGCTGAGCTGCGACTCCCGCTGCTGCTTTTGCTGTATGCCCGCAGACGTGCTGAAGTCCAGTTGTTGGACGGGGGGACTTTCTGCCTAACCTCAGCAGGTGATAATATCCAGATGGGTGCTTGGTGTTTTCCTTATTTCTTTTTCAGCCCCAGACTGACTTGTATCATCTTTTTTTTCTGGGGCAAACCTTCATGGAGAAGACAGCAAGAAGCAACTCTTTGGTTTTGACCTTAAGAGTGAAGTTTGTGGCTGTGGGAAATGAAAGGGCTTGTGAGACCACGTTTGAGCCAAGGATAGAGCAGGCAGATTTGGCGTAAACTGCTGCATAGCCCGGGACATATCTCCTGTGCAGGCAGTCAGGTTCTGTCCCACCCAGCCAGGTGCCCCTGGTGCCCCTGGATGCTGACTGCAGATGCACTCTGCTGTCGCAGATGTTCTTCCCCCTCATCTCTGCTCATCTCTGCTTCTGCATGATCTACAACATGCTCTGAAGGCTGCATCGACTCTGTCAGATGGGTTTTTCTCTGTTTCCCTGCTGGGGTTGTCAATTCTCTGTACTTTGTAAGTGCTGGTTTGTACCTGGGCCTCATTTTGGAGCAAAGCAGATAATTTACTTGCTGAGGAACCCAGGTGTGAAGGCAGAGAACCAAGTGTGCCCAGGTCAATACCCCGCAGCATGTGGGGATGCCAATCGATGCGTACTGCTTGGCTTGGATAAGAAAAGCAATAGAAATGCAGTCTCTTCGTTCAAGCTTTGACTAGTCTTTCCTGGAAAATACAAAATGTTATTTTTTCCAGAGCTTTGCAATAGGAACAAATGCAACCTGAAAGTAAGCGTCCAACTGATTTCCCTTCCTGATTTTCCCCTTGCACCCCAAGGTGAAGTTTGGGAAGGAAGAGAAGCTAACCAGGCTGTTCTGGACGCTTGGTGTGTGTTGGGTGGCTTGTGTTGGTGCTCACTGGCCATGTGCTTTGGGTACCAACATATTCTGTGCTTGGAAGTAGTTGGTTAATTTAGGAGCAAAGCTGATTGAGTTGAAATTCGTCAATTCCTAATCTCAGGGTTAAATCAGTATCAATTAATCCTAAAGTATGGGAGGGCCCGTAGCACATGTATCATGCTGGCTTCTTTTTGTGTTGGTAGCATCCAGCAAACCTAGTGAACATGGAGGAGAAAATTGAAACCACACTGGAAAAGCACCTGGGTGGGGGAAAAGGAAGCGACAAGAGAGGAGGTAGTGTAAGGGTGACGGTGAAAGGGGCACATTCCGTCCCTCAGAAACATCAACTCAATGCAACTATTGTAGCATAATTCTGTGTAGTAGTAATAATTACACAATCATGACCTTGTGATGAGCTATTGCAGGACTTGCATAGATTTTTCAAGACTTGATGTCCTCTGAGCATGGGGAGACCTGTCAGTAGCAGAGAGGAAGGGCTTCGAAGAGTCCTGTGTTAGACTGACATAGAGCACATGAGAAACGGTGACTCTTTCCTTGGAGGAGAGAAGGGGACAGTGCCACTCTTTATTTATTTACTTCCCACCCCTGAGACGAAGGCAAATACAATTCTTGGTGGCAGGCAGTTCTGCCACAGGAGTGGCATCATCCTTGAGAAGAGCTGCCTCTCGATGCGGTTGACAGCTGAAACTGTATTTAAGGAAGGGGACTCTCCAAAGGATGCTCTGCGCAGGTCCTGCACTGTCACCTTACTCCTCTTTGTCCGTTACTGGGTTGTCTGGAGGGAACTTTTGGTTAGTTGGTCTGATGGTGTCGCTCCCAGACAGAATTAGGGGAAACAGCATAATGAGATCCAATTAATAAAGAACAAAATTAGGGGAATATAATTAATGCTAGTCAAGAAGGATTTAGGGAAAATGGGTCTTGTCAGGCATTTTTTATTCTCTGAGTTTTAGCAGAAGCAGGTATCTGGGTAAATGTGATAAGTATGTAAGGGTTTCGTCCTAGAACACCATGACCCTAAAAAATCTGACAGTGATAAATAGATTAAAACCTTACTTCACATTTCAAAAGGCTCTTTTGAAGGCCTGGTGCTATTCAGCGTTTTCATTTGATTTGGCGCAAGCAACCCTCGTGAATTCACAGGCGATATGCACGTTAGCAGGATAGTATATAGTATTGAGGGTGGAAGAGTTGTATAGAGCTGTCTGGACTTTTTGCTCTCTCTCTTCAAATAAAATGTGTTTTCTTACATATTTCTTAATATAATGTTCTACAAGGTGGTTCCAGCGTGACAGGCAGGTCCTGCACAGTGTCCAGGCAAGCTGTGATGCTATACCAGGAGCTCACTGTGGTCTTGGGAGATGCAAGCAGAAGCAGTGAAGATGAGGGTACAAGCTGATTTTTACCTCTACATGTTTTTGCACTAAAACGCAGGCTCCGATTTTGGCGTGTGTGTTCTCAAAGGGGTGTTTAAAACCTGGGGAGGTCATTACAAAGATTCAAGGGCAGAAGAAAAAATGCCAGAGCATGAGAAACATAAAGAGCTCAGTCTGTTTAACTTGTCAAAAGAGATTGAGAGATGACTTGATTACGCTGCAGAAGAGTCTATTTTATAGCGAGAACACAAAAGCAGCCCTCGCAGTAGGGAAGGGCATTAAAAAAACTGATGGGTGAAAGCTGAAACCAGACAAACTTAAGTCACATCTCTAAATGTCAGGTAGTAAAATAAACTGCACAGGCAAATGGCAGATTCTTCGTCTCTAGATATCTCCAAATCCAGAGTGGATAGCTTTTTAGAAGATATTCTTTAGCCAAACGTAAATTGTTTGGCTGAACAGAGTGAAATCTGAGCGCCTGTCAACACAGAAAACTTGGCAAAGTGTCTGCTGGTCCCTTCTGGTTCCTGGCATCTGCGAGCTGTTGGGTGTCTTCAGCCTGGCTATTTGGGCAAAAAATTTCTTCCCAAGGTCATTCTGAAGCAGAATCTGCTCTTTAGCTGCATGTTGCACTGCAGAACTTGACCGGCTGCTTAACCTTTGTCATTTACTGCTTAATTGGAAAAGGTGCAGGGAATAAAGCTGGTGACACTGCAGAAAATGTCGATACTGCTCTTACTTGTTCCAGATACTGCTAACAATTAAATGAAGACAAATGGTTTTGCCAGGCAGCACCCACATAGATGTGTGTCATTTATGTTCTTGATTTGCAAAGGTATTGAAGCACAAGATTTCAGGTAAGGGAGGAGGCACAGCGATGCTCCACACTGGCCAGGGAAGGCTGCTAGTAGGTGACTATTGCTTGTGAAATGTTTTTGATCCGCAGATGAGCAGTGCAGCTTTGTCCATATTTATTTCCCTTCTGCTCTGCCCCTTTCCAGGTGTGCTACCCCTGGTCTGCCCTTCTCTCCCAACTGGGGGGGTTAAAACACTCTATTTTTGTAGTGTGCTGACTCTGGGTAAAGTTTGACTAAAGATTTTAAGTGAGTGATTTAGGAACCTATGTTCCATTTCTGATGGGCTTATGCCAATCTCGTATCCTGTTTCAGCCTTGACTCGGGCCTCAGTGGTTTAGGAGCTTGCCTTTTTGGCAAAACAGGTTCCTCCTCTTCTGTTCAAGGGCAACTTCTGGCAAAAAGAGACTGGAGGGGAAAAAGGCTGGAGAAACCTTTCTCCGGAATAATGGGAGATGGTTTGTGAGATGCAGGAGTTGCTGTGCATCCCTCTCTGGATGAGGAGGGAGGAACGAAGGATTCTTGTTATCTATTCCCATCATCTTGTTTTCCAGAGTTTCTCCATTATAATTGTTTTTGTTTTTTAAATAAGAATATCCACATGTCATAGCTGTAGAAGTGATCAGGAATACTAGAAAAGCACCCACTCACAGAAAGCCAGCAGTGCAAAGCTGTGCATGTGGTGCTACAGCTGAACTTGCCCCGGGCCAGCTGAATCGTCTCCAGTACAGTGCTCTGGTACTGCCCGTCTTCCACGGTGCTGCCTTTCCTTCTCTTTGGGCTCTTCTGCTTTACGTCATTAGCTTTGAATCAGGAGATGGCTGATAGAAAGCAGCAAGCACCTTGGGTTGCTCTAAAGCCTTGCTCTGTCCCAAGCCTCTAGTTTGTTGCCAGATGTGGATGCAGAGTCTTCTAAGTATGAATGCCTCCAGGCAAGTCTCATTAGATTGGGGAAATAAGAGATTTTCTAAACAGATGTTGCATAGTTGGGCAACTGGGCATTTTTGTTTTCTGCATATATATCAATTTGCCGCTTTGACTGTGGTTACCTACCAAGGCTCTCGTAAGGACTAACCTAAAGGTGCAGAAGGATGAGCGTTCTGAGAGTGCACGCGTGAAGGAGGGATGGGCATTGATGGATGCAGATGACTAAGAGACTGTTTGTGGAGGTGAATGTGAGACAGATTAAATGGACCATCAAGTCTGCTGGCAAGGCTGTGGGACGCTCTCTGAAAGGAACCTAGAAACTCGATCAGAGGATCCAGCAAGCTGTAGAAGGTGCGTCAGAGGGAACTGCTCGGTAGTGGTTGGGGAAATAGGTAAAGCCGTTTCACGAGGCTTTGCTTTTACTGATGCCTGTATTATTATTCTTGCCTGAAGGTTTGGATTTTGAAAGCACATTAAAAATATGTTTTATGTTTGTGTAACTTACTGATTTATACAATGTGCTTCATCCATTGCTGTAGGCACACAAACAATACAAACTGTAGTTAACGTTAACCCAGAACATGCATATTCTGTCCTCTCAGCGCATAGGGACGTGCATACACATGCTGCTCCATATGTGGGGACAGCAGCTGCTACAGAGCCCTGGGGCCAACACGGTTACTCAGTTGGAAACCTCATGATACCAGAGGAAAAGGGACTTTATAGCTGAGCTTATAGAAGAATTTTTGCCTTTGCATTTCAGTGTAGGTATAATTTGGGAAGTAGGATAGGAAGCATTTCTGGTATCTTACTGGTTTTTTCCTTTTCTGTTTTTTGAAGTACCTCTTCACACCAAGATCGAAAGAAAAGTGTTTTAGGTCAAGCAGCTTGCTACGACACAAATAACAATGTTCTGCATATTTTAGACAGGTTCTTACAGAGATCCTCATATTTCCAAAGTAGTTGGGAAAGACTTGTTTTCTTTAATATTTGAGAATCCTGAGTTCTCTAGACTCAATAGCTGGGTCATTTCTTCTCCAGGGTGGTACTCAAAAAGCAGGTGGATTTCTGAGAGCACTGTGGGTCAGAGGTTTGTTGCCTGAATCCAGATTAATGGATGGACACCTTCAAAGGATTTAGATAATTCTGCTTTGTTCAGGAAACTTGTAGCAGATGTGTTTCAGGATGAGTGCTGTATGTGGGATGAAATCTGGAGCCTCCTAACACCAGCTGAAGCAATTAATAGTAATGGTATTCATTACATATTCATTACATAACATGGTTTGTTCTGAGAAACAGACTGCTAGAGATGGAGGATGAAAATAGCAGCTGTTAATTTCAGAAGGCTGAGCCTCTGAAGACTGCACCCAAGAGGAACCAGAACCTACTTAATTCCCTTTGCGCTCTGGCCGAGGGCGTGCATGAAGAGGAATAGTCCTCTCCGGGGTTTTCCACTCCTGGTGCCGTTCCCGGTGCCACCAGGGAAGGGTTTGGCCCTGCCCAGCTATTCCCCTATGGCTCGTCTGGGAGGGCCCCTGCCTTCACAGTACCTCTGGTGCTGCCTGGCCTTTTCCTCCCCTCTACTCCCTTGATGCTCACCGGGAGCTGCAGCTCTTTGCTGCTCCACACAATCTACGGCAGCAACGTGGGATTTAGGAAGCATTTCGAGGCACGGTCAGGCTGTACGCCTCGGCTCTGCCCGCGGTTACTGCTGCTGTGTTCCTGTAGTGGGTAGCTCCACGTACAGCCAGCTTGTGTGCCTGCGTGCACCTGCGCTCGATGCATAATTACTTGGTACAAATGGTTGCGGTAGGTAGGGTGGTATGTATGTTTTGAGTTTCTACTGGGCCCTGGCTTGCTGGAGCGCTGGGTTTGTTCCAAAGATGGCTGGGACCTGCTGATGGAGCAGGGCTGAGTAACAAAACGCTGCGTGAGCACAAAACATGGCCTGGCTGCAGATGCCAGGCTGACCTTCTGAAAGACCTTCTCTGCTTCTGCTTCACTCTGTCATTGCAAGAGGCTCTGGGAGCAATAGCTGACTGTCTTTTCTCCCCTTTTGTTCCTAGATGGGGATGGTCGGAGACTGAAAGGAGCCATCCAAAGGAGCACAGAAACTGGGCTGGCTGTTGAAATGCCCAGCCGGACCGTCCGTCAAGCCAGCCATGAGTCCATTGAGGACAGCATGAACAGCTATGGATCAGAGGGAAAGTAAGTCATTGAAAGGGAGCTGGGTGATCACTTGCGGGATGCACTGTTCTTTTACCTAGTAATTTTCCTCCAGCATGATAGATGATGCGTTTGTCTGACTTGCCTATGCTGCAGGTGTACTGCCCATTCAGTTAGAGTAGAGCGGATCTCTCTGCATAGCTGGCACGTACTCTAGCTGTTTATATACATTTTTATTGTCCTCATTATTCTGAGCTGAAGCAGATACCCATTACTTTTAACCGGTTTGCCTTTAGAAGTATAATGTAGGGTGAATAGCTGGGGCTCATTACTGGTAATAAATTATAAGCCGGTAGTCTTTAAAGTTGTACAATAGGTGCCCATCTTCCCTATTTCAAGATAGCCTTTTGGTTTGGGGGAAAAAAAAAGTGTCAAGGTGATGAAAAGGATGCAAGTAGCAAAACAATCATTCTGATACCAAAATACATATTTAGAAGCCTGTGTATACTTTTGGTAACAAGCTTTCTGTTGTTTCATCTGAGTTAGTGTCCTAAAAGAATGTATTTTAGAAATGGTTTTTGACCCCTGAAAAGTTGTAACACACTTTGCTGCACTTAGGCTTTATACCAGCATGTAAAGCAGGGGATCTTTAGGCCAGAACTTTGGGGGCTGACTTGTCTCCAACTCTTGGTTTTGTATTTCCATTATTTGAAGCCATATATGGAGATTATCATCATGCTATTAAGGTGACCATTCAAGGGAATCTTTGGAGGCGAAAACCCCCAGTATTTAAAAAAGAGGGCAATATATACTATCAGATTCCTTGCTTCTAGATATGAGGCCAAAATGTTTGCATACCTAAAACGTGCTCTGTTGAAGCCAAGTACCATGCTTGGCATCGCTTTGTACACTCTGTAGTCCTACGTGGTATTCCAAGTACACCGTACTGCTAAAATGCTAGGATAGTCCAAAGGCGCTCTCAATTAATGTGATTCTGGTGTTAAATAAGTAACAGGCTGTAAATTAAGAGAGAGTTTCTTTAGCTTTAGAAGTAGGCTAATCCTGGAAAGGCATCATAGATCTGTGCTGAAGGTTGGAAATAGTAATGAGGCACAGGCTGCGATAGCAATCTTGTCACTCCAAAGCTGTGATGTACCTTATCTCTTCTGTGAGCTGCTGTCTCTGGGGAAATATTCCTGCTACACCACCACAGTCCTGTGGCTTGGAGTTCTGCCTCCACTACAAGATGCAGAGGATTAGTGATTAAGTTCAGTCCCTTGGCAATGCAGGGCAAGAATCTGCTTTCGTGCAGAGTAGAATTCTTTCCTTTTTATATTTACATAGCTTACCCTCCTGGGAAGGGGTATAATTCTCTCAAAGGTCTGTGTCCTATCATTGCATACGCTGGCTGCTTTGGTTGTGCTTTCTTGGAGAGAGAATATTTCTGCCAACAAAATCTTGCACCCATACAAGCGCTGTTTTACCCCGAAGGCAGGCAGCATGTAGCTATCAGCTCAACAAAGAAAGAAAAATCCTCTCTTGCAATCCAAATATCTTTATTAGAACAAGTCTAACATTTGGTATTCCAACCTCGAATGCTGCCAGAACTTCCTCGCCAGCCCCTCTGCCAGGCATGGGACGGTTTCTCCTCTTACTTCTCTGAAAAGTGTGATAAGTGGTTCTTGGATGCTTTGTTCCTAGGTGGGATAATTGATCTCCTCTGGAAAGCTGGTGGGAATTGCAGCTGTCTGTCTGAGCTGCAAGTGATAAGCAAACAGGGCTGAGCGTACGAAGAGCTAAGAGGGCTCTATTCTCTTGAAACATGGTGGGAGGGCAGTTTCTCTGCTGGCTTTTCCTGCAGCAAAGACAGGAATTCTTTGGGGAATAGCTTTGAGGGACAGAAATGTATTCTCCTAAATCAGATTTCTCTTGACCTCTCTCATTTGCTGTAGTTGTGTTCCCAGGGAGGCAAAATTGAAGATTCATATGACTACGTTAGCTGCGGCAAGTTTATTTTCTTTTTAATGCTGGCTTTCTGACTGGTGCAGATACTCCTAGGTCAGAGACAGTTTTCACCAGTGACTATCAAAACCCCAGTTTTCAGCAAGACGAGGTTGCCCTAGTTCTTCCTACCCATGCATCTCTTCAGTCTGTTCACACAGGTGAGAAAATGGATTCAAAACCTCATCTTCCAAGAGGGTTTGTTTTCCCAAGTTCTGTATGTTTTTATAATCCTTTTCAATTTAAGGACTAAAAGGATAACTTCCAGAAGTGGCACACTGAAATGATCAAAGATTTGGTGAAACTTTGCTGCAGAAGGTCTTAAAATACCTGCTCTCAGTCATACAAACGTGCTTTTAAAGTGGCGCTGATTGACTGCTTTTCATGTTTGTCGTGGCGAGCTGGCTGCAGCTAGCTACAGCTGCTCAGTGCCAGTGCAAAGCATCGCAGTTGAGGAACTTTCTGTAGTGCGTGATTTTGAGCAATTCTGCTTTTCATGTGGATACCAGAGTGCATGAAATCAGGGGTTTTTTTTATGGAGAGGCTTATTGTGTAGGGATATACTTCTCTTCAGATATGCTAGGGCCTCCTTCAAGAAAATACTCCCTTTAGGGTTTTACCTAAAGTATACTGAAGATTAGCAGGTCTAAAGGATGTGTCTCGTGGAATTTAAGCTCATGTGCATGCCAGTAAGTGCTGACAATGTCAACACATTACTCCATTTAATTTTTTGCTGTACTAAAAGTCCCCCAGCTTTTATACCGCACAGTGGTTGTGCACCAGTGTAGGAAATTAATATAATAAAACTCAATGTGAGACCTTATAGACAGGAAAGGTGATATTTATTCTAAACAAAACTGTTTTCAGTCATTCTTGCTTCTAGGTTTCACTCACTCGCGCTCTCGCTGCCCCGTGCGGGCACCAAGCCTTGTGCATCCAGGTGCTGTAGCCAGGCTTGGTTGTGTGCTGCAGGGAGGACCAGGGACACCATCTGTCAAGCCTTCGCTATGTCTTCTAAGTTGTTCTTCACAACAGACTGGCTTTTGGACTGGTTTTTACACTTTCTAGGACTTACCCGTTATTATGGGATGATCTTTCACCTCAGAGTCTTGCTTTTTTCAGCTTCCATAGATCTTAAGCAGTGCTGCTACTTTTTTGTTTCCTTGTTTGGGGAACCTTTATGGCTATAGTCTGCCTTCAGGCAGGCCATGGAAGTGATGTGCTCTCTTTGTTGTCCTCCTCCTGTCATCAGAGGACAGGTCTGCTGCTGACAGATTGGTTGTGCTTTTGCACACACGGATGGTTCCATTCATAATTCATCCAGACCAATCTTAGTACTGGTTACAAATCTCTACAGCAGTGGGTATTTTCTTCTATGAATGTACTTAAAAATCTGCATGAGAGGACAGTTACCCACTGTAGCAAGTGTCTACCGGGTAGTCTCAGGACACCAAGATTACTGCAAGAGTAAAGTTCTGAATGTAGGAGTAACTCACAAACCAACCACTGAGATTCAACAGAGATCTCCAGCTCCATCCTGGCTCTTGCACAGCCTACATCTTGTTTTGGCTGGGTTTTGCTGCAGCTGCATGAGACCATGTACAACATTCAGAAAGCAATAGATTCTGGACTTAAGTGTAACTTATTCCTGCCAACCACTTTTCTTTCTGAAAATGGAGCAGAAAGACAAAAATGGACCTGGAACAAGAGACTGCTAGCTGCTGTAGTCCCCGATAAGTGGTACTTGTCAGCTTTTTTTGTTCTTGCTGGCTACTGCTGAGATGATTAAGTTATGGAGAGCTAAGGTGATTTTTACCTTAGAAAACCACAGCAGGTGATGACTAGCAAAGACTTAGAGGATTGTTCTTGTATTATCTGAGATGAGTCTGCCTGTCCAGCAAGGAAGTATCTTGTTGTTAGCCATGTCATCTCTTTTCCCATCGTGAGGGCAGCAGCAGCCTGAGCCCTGCCTGAAGCCACCGTTGTGACGAGGGCTGGAGGCAGAATGGAGCCTGGCACACGTGCTGCCGGCACCGGCATCTTGTGCCTCCTGGCTTTGTTCTGTCTCGTGCTGTTTCTGCAAGCTACGGCTTGTACCAGTTCTCCCGTCTGTGCGCACAGGGCTGATGGGAACCAATGCTGGGACTCAGGCTAGGAGAGCTACCTGCCCTTCTCTGCTTCACTGTGGAGCAGTAACTAAAAGGAAGCTGGAGAAAATACTGGCCTGGCTTGTGACCATATGGCCATGTGAAAATTCACTTTCCTTCACCAAAACTTATCCATTGTCATTCAAAAATTGCCTAAAGACTTGATTCCTGAACACACCGTTCAGGAGATTCATGTCATAGCTGTTCACTGAATGTCTCTTTTTCGGTATTCAGAGCCAGGGGACTTCTAGACTCTTTTATAGCAAATTATCTTTAGGCCTCTCCTTTTATCCAAGTCCTTTTAAAAAATGTAATGAAATGTGTTGTTCGTACAGTTCAGGCTATAAGGAATCAAGGCCTTTTGAGATGGAAACCGGGAAAGGCATGGAGATTGTTTCTGTAATATGCCAAGAAATTAGTCAGCCTGTTCAGCAACAGCACATCCTTTTGTGCTGCTAAGCTTGACCGGCACAGCTCAGAGAGGATGCGACCTTGCGAGCTGCAGTTACAGCAGTAAATACAGTGAATCCCACCTTCAGCAACCTCTTGGGAACAGGCAAAATTGCTCTCTGAAGACAGGCAGCTGTCTTTTATTCAGCGTGTCTGAGATGACTTGCGATTGCTAAAAATGGAGCTAGCCTGGTAAGGTGGGGAAGGGAAGGGGGAGGTCTTTGTACATAATTCACTGCATAGTTTTTATAGCTCCGTTTAGGTGGCAGAATTCATACAGCAGAAGGAGTCGGATACGCGAGTGGAGTACAGTATGTTACAGCACATAAGACAGCACGTCACAGTGCTAAAAATGTTACAGAAAGTGGAGTGGCCGGGAGCGAAGTGGAGCTTGTTGAGAGGCAGAGACCCGGCTATTGCCTGGTGGAGGAGAGGTGTGTGGTCAGTGGGGTTAGGCTGGGCTTGGGTCCTGCAGGGATAGATGCTCATAGAAAACCTTTCCAGCCAAAGTGAAGGCTCCTGGAGCATTCGCATCGACTTTGGCAGGGTAAGGGGCTGTGTGCCCAGTCCCCCGACAATGTAGTCAGATGCATATTGCATTAATGATTCCTGATGTGCACCATAAATATTTTAAAGATAGGGGCAGTGGACATTAACCAGTTCTGCCTTCCTCCTTAGCTGATAGCTGTCTGCTTGGCTTCTACATCTAAGATGCGATTTAAAAGACCTTAACAGGCAATATGGATGAGTGTCATTGTTATACAGTACATTCCTGCTCCCTGAAATTGGAGTTCTGATGGGGTTTTTTTATGCTCAAATAAAATAACTGTCAAATATGTTACCAGTCTCAGAGGTTTCCCCCTCCCCCTCCTTTCTTCTGGATGACAGAAGTATGTGTTGCTGTCTCTGGTTTTTAAAGACAGAGCTGGAGAACTTAGTAATGCATTAGATGTAGACATATAGCAAATTTGTTAGTTCAGCTGTGCAAGTCAAACCATTCAGTTGTGTGGCTGTGTTTAGGCAACTTGCTTATTAATTGCAACTTTGTGTGCTAAGAGGACAAAAAAAAAGTCTTCTAGAAAATATTTATGAGAACAATAATTTCTGAACACTGGGCCCAAACACGTCCCATGTACGTACTAGACACAGTGGAGCACCTCTTTAAGAGTGTATCACTTCTAAAGGCTTGAGTTGATGGCAAATAGGCGGTTGTGTGGATAGTGTGAATAAATCCGTGAAAAGCACAAGACAAAAACGTTATCTTCTGAAAATAGCTGTTCTCTGAGTGTGCCAGGATGTCGTGGTTTAGCCCCAGCCGGCAACCAAGCACCACGCAGCTGCTCGCTTGCCTCCTGCCCCGCCCCCAGGTGGGATGGGGGAGAGAATCAGAAAAAAACTCATAAAAAGCAGTTTAATAGAACAGCAAAGGAAGAGGAAATAATAATATTATTGATAAAGAAATACACAAAACCCAAGTGTTGCACAATGCAACAATTGCTCACCACCTGGTGATCGATAGCCTGTCCCCAAGCAGTGATTCCCGCTCCCCGGCCAACTCCCATTTATATACTGAGCATGATGTTACATGGTATGGAATATCCCCTTGGCCAGTCGGGGTCAGCTGTCCTGGCTGTCCCCCCTCCCAGCTCCTCGTGCCCCTCCTCGCTGGCAGAGCACGGGAAGCTGAAAGGCCCTTGACTTGTTGCTAAGTAGTGCTTACACTAACTAAAACATCAGTGTGTTATCAACATTATTCTCGTACTGAATCCAACCACAGCACTATACCAGCTGCTAGGAAGAAAATTAACTCTATTCCAGCCAAAGCCAGGACACGGGGCGGCTGCGTTGAAGCTATCTGGCTTCACCACTGCCCCGCCTGGCTCAACCACAGCAGCGGAGCAGCGCAGCTCCGCAGAAGTCAAGCTGTGCAAGTGTAGTAGAGAGGCAGTAATGGGGATTTGGTCCAAGGAGGGGACGGACGGACACAAAGTGTTCTCAGAATACCCCCTTCTTGACAGACCTCCTCGACAAAAGGGTGCTACACCGAGCCTGTGAAGGGAGCAGGAGATGAATACCTTGCTCTGCATTTCTTCTGCACAGATGTAGCAGCCAGTGTGTGGCCATTACAAGTTGGTACAACTGAGACCAGTCCCAAAGTCTTGTAAGATAGAATTAAAAAGTACTATATTGAGGGCAAAAGAAAGGAAATATGCTGGTCTGGGCTTCAAACTGATAACCCACAGATGGTGTTGAGGACTGATGTGCGAAGAGGAAGGACTGGAAAATGATTTGGAAGGAAAAAAAGCAAAGCACAGGGACAAATTCTCTAGGGAGGGGTTTTAAGAACAAGTTAGACAAGCAGCTGTCACGAGTGATGTAAATAAGGCTGCTCTGACCTTGGGACCTGGGTGTGGACTGGGTGACCTGGGGAGATGCCTTCTTACCATATTTCCTGTGAGTTTTGCAAGGTTTTGACAAGCTGATTCTGCAGACGCTTGCAGCAGCATAATGGTATACCTGGCATACAGAGTCCCAGAAGCAATTTAAAAATAGATTTAGAAAAGAGGTCAGACAAATTCCATGTGGACAGGAAAAGAAATTAATGACACATTTTCCCTAAACGTGTCTGTGCTGTTACATGCTCTGCATGCTAATGCACAGCAAACGACGGGTGGGGGTGTGGAAGAGGCTGAGCAGAGCCACATATTGTGGTATGAGAGGGATTGGCACAGGTGCTCTGAATTCTCTTTATACCATTTTATATTGAAATCGGCATTGTCCATCTAGGCATTCAAATCCTGATCAGTTTACAAGCAAACTTCGAAAAGCTAGTTCTGCATTTGAATATATCTGAAGAAAAGCGACCTTGCTGTGAAGGAACCAGCTGCTCGATGCTTTGCACGTGGAGAGGAAGGGCACAGATCTTTGCAATGGGTAGGTCAGGAAATGCTGCTACCTTGAAAGAGCAGAGAAGCAAGCAGCTGGCAAAGAGCCCTTAAGCCACTCTTAAATTACACTACAGAGGACAGATTTCATATCCCCTGACCTACAGTGCGCAACGCAGGAGCGCAGTCTTCAGAGACTGCTGCACAGATTTCCTAAATAATCAGGATTATGAACGTTGTGTTTAAAAAGAACGTCATCTAGGCAATCTCAGCCCTGGTTTGAGCACACAGTTCCTCAGACTGAGTGAGCACACGGTTTTATTCTGCATATAAACGTGTCACTAAATAAATTGTTTACGCAGTCACTTTTTTCATAAAGTCGGGAATGGTAAGTAGGTACATGTTCCGCATGGGGATTGCGTACGGGCGTTGCTTGCAGCTGCCTGGAGCTGCGGGCTGGGCTCAGGGCTCTGCCTGCCAGCTGCAGCCTCGCAGGCTCGTGTCTGCGTGGTCTTGTCTCCCTCTCGCGGGTGTCCAAACGACTGCAACACGAGCAGTTGTCCCCTGCTGTCCCGAGGTGTGTCCATGCTGCCATGCCTTCAGCATGGCGTGGAGGCACCTATGGTAGCCGTCTGCTGTGCCAGGGACAGCTTGGGCTTAGAAATGGCTGTTTTATCCATGTGTCTGAAATGGGGTTTGCAGCCTGTGCTGAGCCTTGGGGTGGAACTGGTACCCATGCAAACAAAATGAATGTTCGTGCAGGTTTCTGCTGATGCTACTTGGTGTTGGGGGCTCAGAGACCCCAGGATCAGTAGACGCCGGAGTGTCGTCCTGCTGCTGCCCCTGCTCTGCTTCCTTACCTACAGCCGAGGGCCGTGTTCTGTGGGTCCTCCAGCAAAATGTCCTTCATTTGTCCTTGACACCCCAGAGGTGTCACTGACGTCCCTGTACTCTCTCTGTGCCTTCAGGTCAGTAGCAGAGTCACGTTCAACTTAACACCAATTCCACAGCAAAACTCATTAATCTTTAACTTCATTAAAATTATTCTCATTCAGCTGTGGCAAAGCAGAGCCCATGAATCATGATCAGTGAAAGCAGAGGGCCAGAGAAGAGAGAGTTAATTTCTCTTTCGTGTTCAAAAGGCTGCGCTGCCCTCGCTCAGCGGAGGATTTGTGCCCTTTAGACAAAAAGGCTGACAAGTGTCACCTGTTAATCTTCTCTGCGTGCGGCTGCGTGTCAGCGCGAGATGGTCCTGCCGCAGCCCCGGTCCCCAGGGCACTGCTGGTTATGACAGTCGCTGTTTGCAAGTCAGCTGCGAAATGCTCCCGCTTTATTCCTCCAGCTATTTTTAGCACTTCTTTTTAGATTGCGATTAAAAAAAAGACAGACCTCTCGTATTGGTGATAACCAGGTTGTAGCGATTTCTTCCCTAAGGGAGAGACACGTTTGGCGATGGGAGAGGAAGGGCTTTCCAGGGCCGCTGCAGTGCGTGTGAAACCCTTCTGCTGGCTGCCACCCGAGGTGGAGCCGCCACTGTCACCTGCGGTGGATCCCTTTGGGAACACGTCCCTGCCAGCACATCCAGCGTGTGGTGGTTCAGCTGGAGAGCCGGTTGCTGAATCAAGGGCAGGTGAGAAATGGCTCGGTTTCTTCAGAGGTCAGGCAAGAAAAGCCTGCTGAGTGTGCAGCAGAGTGTCAGGGGAGGGCTGTTGGGAGCACCAGGGCTGTGTTTAAAGACCTGAAAAAAGATACAGTGGTCCCTGGAGCTCTTTTACTCCCTGCTTCAGCTGCAGGAAAAGAAGTGAGTGAATGGGGAAGGTCTGTCCCACCGATCTCGGAATCACACTGTACGCGGCCCCCTCACCTCGGCATCCCAGCTTCTCTCTGAGCACTTGACAGACAGAGCTCACTGAGCTGGATTTGAGCATTCTAAATTTAGACGATGCAGCTAAGTGGTTCCTGCTGTTTTTAATTCACATTCATACTAAATTTCTGCAGTTTTATTTTCCCCTCCCCTCTCCTCTCAAGGGAGAAGCAATGGCTTTCTTGGAGGTAGCTTATGATTTTTCCAGACAGAAATTGTTTCCATTCCAGAGTTATTGGCAATACCCAAATATATGTCCAGGAATTGGTCAAAGCCAAGGAGCCTGATTTAGAGCTGCTGCTTCTAATGTCTGATGAAGCAGCACTGCAAAAGGTCAGCCTCTGTGCAACGTAGCAGCCAGTCCCACCAGCTAATGGCATAATCTGTTAAAGAATTAATTCCCTACGCCTTTCCTTCCCAGTCAAATATAACAACAACGAGGAACATTAACTGTCTAACCTAACATTGAGTTTCATATAGTGCTAGTAAACCTATTAACTGAGGCTGTTACCCAAACTGCCGGAGTGTTGACCTTGGCCTGTGTTTTTAAGTGGGCTTTTGCCATTCCTCTCGAGATCAGCCTCGGTGCTACAAAGCAGCAGCAGCTTCATTTGAGCAGCAGCTCCACTCTCTCCTCGTGAGGGTCCATGCTTGCAGCACAGCCCTGGTGTCCCTGCAGCAGTGTCCTGCCCTCTCGCTGTAATTTGCACTGAGGAGCATTCATCGTTTTGAGGTTGTCCTGAGGCCTCTGACTTCTGAATCTGTGTGGAGGTAGCAGCAACGTTTGCTTTACTGTAACCACTTCCAGTTGCCGTTGGTTCACCTTTAGCCCAACATCTCTTGTTCTTATGCTTTCTAATGCTGTTCTTCATGCTCTCCTGCTGTTTTGCTCCGTATCATTGATGTGGACTGCAGCATCGGCTGCTCCATTAGCAGGTGCTTTGCTTTTCTCCTGAGCTGCCCCAGCTGCTGGGCAGAGCCTTTGGGAGCAGCATTGCCTGAAGGAGGGGTGAGCTGGTGTGAGAGAGCATGGGTGGTTTTTCTCCACGCACGCATCAAGCGCAGATGAATATTTGGCATCAGCCTTCAGCAGGATTCTCTCCCCAGCAGGTAGGGGGAAATGATCTTTTGTGGCAGGTTTCGTGAATTATTTTGAATATTCAGGGGCCAGAAGGGTCTCTCTTCTTCGCTGTCCTGCAGCAAGTGAAGTTTCTATGGGTGGTCTCCCAGCTTTGTGTGCCCACTGCAGTAACGCTGCTGGGCTTCACCCTGGAGGGGGGTCTCTCTGAGACCTGTTTCTGGGTGTGCTGCAGGCTCTTGTAGTGCTAGGCTTCACTCAGTCCTGGGCTTCCCCTCTGCTGTCCCAGTCCCAGGCATCTTGTTAATGAGCCCAAGCATCTGTTTTGAGCGCAGCAGTGAACATTTCCCTGAACGGTTGTGAGTTGTCTTGCCAGCTTGTTATTTACGTGCTCGTTCAGGTCACATGCTCCCTGGGGTAGGAGTGAGACCCGAGCTCGGCCCATTTGTCTTCTATGAGTTGAGGAGGATAAAGAAAACATTTACCTTCTGGCTTATATAGTCCATTCATCTCCTGCTGAATCTTAGGTCTTTTTCTGTCAAGTCTCCTTTTTCTTGAACTATTTTGGGTTCTCTAAGCATTAGTTTTCATCCTTTTTTGACTCTCTATGGGCAGCTCAAAACGCCTGAGCCAGCAGGCTCGAGGAGTCTCGCTGGTCCTTGTGTGCACCAGGGCTCGCTTCTTCCCTCCTTGTATGGGCAAATCATGAGGCTGATAAAGCCCGTCTGGCTCCGGGCTCCCCCTTCCCCTGCTTTCCCCATCACATGTCCCTGTCCCTGCAGATTTACCGGCCCTGGGGATGTCTCTGTCTGTGCACAGTCTGTCCTCGGCAGCCTTGCTACGCATCCAGCATCTCTGTCCTGGTCCCATGCTTGGGGCGCTGCTCTCCGGAGAGGGCTGCCCCATCAGGGCCGGCAGACGCCAGCCAGGTGACGGGGGGACAGGAGCCCCATACCCCCAGGGAGCAGAGCACAGCCCCGTTCTGCCTCTGCCCCCGGGATGGATGGTGGCGCTGGGGATGCACCTTGTGCCTCTGAGGAGTGACACTGAAAACCAGCAAAAATCTTAAGCCTTCTCCCTAATTACGGCCAATTATAAATCCTGCTGTTTCTGTTGTATCTCAAAATATCACCCGGAGTGTTTGTGCAAACAGTGGATACAGGGTGAAAAAACACTGAACCAGGGAAAATCCACCTCGTGCAGAGCCCCTCCCAAGCCTGTCCTCCAGGCTGCCAAGGCACCCTCCTCCCTCGTCCCTTTTCATGAAGGTGACATTTGTAAAGAGCTCAAGGGCAGGTTTTTCCATGCTGAAGGCTTAGCAGCTCCTTATGTAGCAGTGATAACCAGATTTCTCAAAGAGCAGGGTCAGCGCAGAGGGGAGGTGCAGTGCTCCATGGAAAAGTCTGGCCATTTAATTCAGTGCCCCCGTCACTGTGAGCTGAGCCACCCTGTGAACCTGTCACAAGGGCACATGCTAGTGACAGCCCCTCCAGTTGCATGTGCGGTGAGATGCTGAGGTGTGTGTGCTGGCTTCCTCGCTCCTCATCTGAATAAATAAATATTCCCGTGGGGCTGAGACCAGGTCTGCAAATAGCTAATGAGAGCTGAAATCCCAACCTAAAATTAACACTCTTCTGGCTGAATGGTGTTTAAAAAAAATTCTTTCTTTTAATGTCTTTTAAATGTAACCGGCTTGCAGGGGGGAATCAATGAATCTTTGTGGCTGACTCAGGCTGCGTGAGAGCCTGTGGTCCCCAGCCCGCCCCGCAGGCAGGGTTCCTCTCTGGCTTCACTGGTACCGAACGCGCGGCCTCCTCACAGCATCCTTTCTAAGGAACGAATTTGGGGCAGCAGGGAGCTGTATCATTATGTGGGTAGTTGTCCCCCTCCAAGGACGTTCGGAAAAGTGCAGGAGGTTTGTAATTGTGCCTGACTTTGGCGTGCAGCAGCTTCCCCGGAGGCAGTGCAAAACCCGTTGTGGTAGCGTGGGTACCCCAACACAAAGCTCCTGACGTGTGTTTCAGTAGCTGTGTCATGGTTTGGCAGATGCCTGCAGGACAAATGTAGGTGTCAAATGGTGGCCTCAAGCTGCCTCCTTACCATTCGCACCAAGTTTTCCCACAACCTCTGAAACAGCTGTGTAAATGAGGGTACAACTGGATAAATCTTGGTTTGTATCAGCGTACCACAGGGTTTGACCCTTTGGCATTGCTTCAGCCGTGTGCAGAGCAGTGACCAGCACCTGTAGCCATGCCATAGACCAGCCTCAGGTGCCTGGTGAAGAGATTTGAGGGCTGTCTTCTCCTGACAGCTTCTGTTTTGCTGCAGTGACTGCGGCAGAGGCATTGCTGGTGTTTGAGGGTGTTGTCCCTTTAGCCTCACGCCAGTGTTCAGGTCCTCTTCACAATCACTTCAGGCCTGGTCGTGGAAGCAGGTATGAAAACCACACAGCGGATTTGACGGATGCCTCTGGTGTTGAGCGGTAGGAAATGGGGCCCTCTGGTCAAGAAGGAGATACATTGCTCTGTGCGTGTGTAAGAAATAAATAGGGAATTGAGTCCCAAGGGGATTGATGCCAGCACCCCTCATCTCACTTTTTGCTGCTCTAGATGCGTTATTTCCTCCCCAGAAATGAAGATTGCAAGGGGACAGCTACCAAGAGAGATCCTATAAGCTATGCTAGGAAGCTGCTCAGATTATAATGCTACCTGGAAGAGGTGACAGGCTGCATATGAGCCTGAGATGGCAGAGATTTTCCTTACAGACAATTATAGTTAAACAAGTGTTAATCAACTGGTGACTGCAACCATTACTGGGTTTTTTTTGTACAAAGAAAGGGATTTTAAATGGATTCCATGTAACTAACCTGCCTGGAAATCAGCGAGTTTTGCAAGGGAAAAAAGCTTCTGTAGATGTTATTTACTTCAAAGATATATTAAATCTGGTTCTTTAAGTACTGGATTGCTTTAAAATGCAAATTAACCACTTGCCAAAATCAATTTCTTTTGCAGCTTGAATTTCAGTGGAGTCCATCTGGCATCTGCTGGGCAGTTTAGTGACTTCCTGGGGAGCATGGGCCCCGCACAATTTGTTGGGCGTCAGACCTTGGCCACCACCTCAATGGGTAAGGAACACAAAGGTGTTAGGTGGCTTTAATTTCATCTTGAACAGACCGTTCCTACAAGCCACCCAATAATGTGTCCAGCATCTGCTGCTCTACCACTCCCCCGCTCCGTTTCTCTGTTAAATCAAGTGAGCTTGGCTGAAAGGTTTTGCTGATTGCTGCGCACATGGCACTAGTTAGGAGAGCACCAACTTTATGCTTTCCTCCGTCAGATCTGAAAGGCATAGACTAAGTAAAATGCAGCTAAAATCCTGAAAATGCGTCCTGTGCGTCTTTGTTTTTCTTGCTTTCTAAGGCCCACTAGGCTCTGTAAAGATTTTCTTATGGTCCACCATAGTTGCATTTTCCAAAGCAGCCTGCAATTCTAGGTGTTTCAGTTTGGGAGAGATGAGAGGCTAGGTGCCCTGAAGAGTATGAGACTGAGTTACCAAAGCCACGTTAGAGGGCTGACATTAGAGATTGCTTTTGAAAATGTGGGCTTGAATCACAGTAGAGCTGCTCCAGAGTAACGCAGGAGGAGATCAGGCCTACAGTTTGTTACAGCTCATAGCAGGCATGACATGAAGGTTTTTTGGGTTTTTTTTTAACATTTTAGTGGCCCACAGATGTATTGTTTTGAAAGTCTGTTTATTTTGACGTTTTGGTTTAGGGGATGTGGAAATTGGCTTGCAAGAGCGAAACGGGCAGCTAGAAGTGGATATCATTCAGGCTCGAGGACTGACACCAAAACCCGGCTCCAAAACGCTGCCAGGTAGTATGCTTTGACCTCCTAAAGTAATTCACTGAGCCCCAGCCTCCTGCGATGCTTGTGAATAGGAAAAATTTTAATTCTGCTTGGCTTCTGCGGGAATAAGCAGTCTGTATGCGGTATTGAAAATAAGGCTGGTTGAGCAAATCTTTTCACTGCTGTAAATGCCTTCTTTAGAAATACCTGAGACATGGCACTCTGTCTTTTCTAAAGTGAGCGTGAAGATTTTCTCATATTTGACCATATTTATTTTTTCCAGCTGCTTACATCAAAGCTTACCTGCTAGAGAATGGCGTGTGCATTGCGAAAAAGAAGACAAAAGTGGCTCGCAAATCATTAGACCCTTTGTACAATCAGGTGTTACTGTTTGCTGAGAGCCCCCAGGGCAAAGTATTACAGGTAAGACGAGCAAGTCTCAGGTATGCCCATCTCTCTTCCACCTCTGCTGGAAGATATTAAGGCTGGCAAGGAATCTGGATAATTAACATAGATGAGAAAAAGCCAATGTTTTCTTTGAACCAAATGCGCTCAATCTGAATGTAACAAATGGAAAGGAAAACCTTTTTTTCGTACTCAAACTGATTATTATTATTTGACACCCTGCCAAGTAACGTGAGTGCCTACCAGGAAAAGGTTGCTTTTTGTTTTTTTAATTCTTTTTTTTCCCCACGCACTTAGGAGATAGGTAGTACCTATAGATGCTAAACAATCTTGCAGCATAGGTTGTCTTCTGTGTTTATACATATTCAGAGCGCTCTGCTTTGGCCATCACCAATCACATATCCTGCCTTTTTCTAGCTCTTCTTTTACTGCCATACATTTTCTGCCATACTCATATTTTCAATTCTGCACCTATGTTTCCAGAGCAAAGAGTGATTTGCATTGTTAATTCATACCTAAATCATTTCCATCCAATAAAGCCTGGCTAAAATCCACTGGTAATACTGATGTAATTAATCCATGAGTTTCTATTGCTTACCTCCACTGGCATATGAATTGCCAGCTAACCTACTGGATCCTTCTCACTAGTGAACTCTGCCTCATTTCCCTTGATTAGAAACATTGTCCCCTGTTGCAACGAGACTGTACATTTTTGACTGCAATGGGGTGGTACCTGGCTTGGTCTGGTCTTGCCTTGCATGGGTTTCCTTACCTGCTGCCTTGATGCCAGGAAAGGCACTTATTGAAAGAGAATAAAATGAGGAGCTTGGCGCTCTGCCAGCGGCCGTGCCACCAAACCAACTTTCTGCAGTGGCTTGCTCCATCTCATGCTGACTTAGAGTGTTAATGTTTGTCTTTTAATTGACATTCGTTGTCTCTCCTGCCTCATTTTACAGAAAATTGTAATGTTCTGATTGTTTGGAGCCTAGGGAAAGAAGCTGTCAGGACTAGCCAGAGATCACTAGTCACCGTCATAACCCATCATACTCATCCTCTCCTCTTCAGATCATGGACTCGCTCTGGAGTCAGTCGTCACCTTTGTCTTGAGCCACATAGGGCCATTTGGTCACGTGCAGACCTCCAGCATGCCTAAGCCCGTGACCCTCACTACATCTGTTGTTCCACCCACTGGTCTCCATCGTGTCGTAAGTGTGATTCAGCTTTCCCTGCTCGTCTGCCAGCTCTCTTTCATTAGACCTTCCTCTGCGTCTGCAAGCCTTTCTCGGCAGTCTGTTCTGCTTCCCCTGCATGCCACTCCATGTGTGCCCCTTGCGTCACCGGTCCCGCTTGCCAGCGCTCGGCTCCTGCCCTTTCTCCAGGTGAGTAGCCGTGCCTCGTCACCATCTGCCCTGTGTCACAAGCTCCAAGTGCACAAGTTAAGACATGCTCTTTTCCTCAAACTGTTGGCTCTTGACCCAAGCTATTGCCCGCCTTTTTTTTTGGTGGTGCATTTTTCCAGACCAGGAGCCCTTCCGGCCTGTTTCCCACAGGTCACCTTTTGTTGTGTCCAAGGCCTGTTACTGTGCCAGGACCAGGTTTTACGTGCAGGTGTTGGAGCTGCAGCTCTGGGGATACTTTGTGCACGCGCTGGCCCTGCCCAGCAGGTAGAACAGCAGAATGGTGCCTCATCCGCACGTGCATTCACCTCTTCCATGGGGTAAAGAAGTCTGATAATATTAGGATTTGTAAAACTGTGCTTAAAAAAAAAAAATGTAAAATCATCAGTCAGAGCTTCACGTCACCTGTTGGTAGTGTAAGCCTTTCTGCTCTTCTCAGAATGTAGTAAAGCCCCGGGAAGTTGGATGAGTAGACAGAAGGATTGATCAGACTTGTGCTTCCCAAGCAAGTGTGCAAGTTGGAGGATTAACTGTGCCCCCCTCTTGTTCCTAAGGTGATAGTCTGGGGAAACTATGGACGCATGGAGCGCAAGCACTTCATGGGAGTCGCCAGGGTCCTCCTGGAAGAACTGGATTTGTCAACTTTAGCCATCGGCTGGTACAAGCTCTTCCCAACCTCCTCGATGGTAGATCCCACTACAGGCCCACTCCTGCGTCAGTCCTCACAGCTTTCCCTGGAGAGCACAGTGGGACCCTGCTGTGACAGGTCTTAGTGAGTAAGGAAGGGGGAACTGCTTTTGTTTTTTAAACATGCTGTCAAGGTTTTGTTTGCTGGAACTCTGACCTCAAGCGCAATGCATGTTCAATCAGTTCTTGTGGAGCTGGAAGAGGAGGATAAACCAGTGACCTTAGACAGAAGACGAGGGGGAGGGCGCTGTGCCCTCTCCGTCCGAGGAGGAGGTGCCGTGGGGCATGAGTCCTAGTTGTCAAATTAGACATACACCTCTTGTTTCACTTCTCCCGCTGTCATTCTTGGACCCTTGTTTCAGATCAGTATTAACCCTGGAAAGTTGCAGCGTTTGAAAGAATTTGGGGGGAGTAAGGAAGGTATTTTTCTTAACTGTGCATCTTAGAAATTTCTAATACGGATTCTTTTACGAGAAAGTACCTGAAAAAATCAGAGGCCAATGTCTGACCTAAAAAGAGCAGGAGCAGAAAGTTTCAGAGGAAGCATTAGGGTTTTTTATAAGGTCTTTGTTCTTGAAAGGAAGAAAAAGAAAGCAACCTGCAACTCTTTCTTTAGAATCAGTCCCACATCACTGAGTCATGTTAACTGTAACGCTGTCGTTGCTGTGTTTTCAAACTGTGCCAAATTACCAGCAAGTGTCTTTACTGCATTACTTGTCTAACACTGCTGATGAAGCATACTTGGTGGGAGAATAAGTAGCGCCTACTTAGACCAGACAGTTTGAACAGAGTTCGAGTTTAGCAGGCTAATTAACTGCAATTTTGCTCAGAAAAAAACACTAGAAGTGGGAGCTGAACATCAGACTTGCAGCTTGAGATATGTTTTATATTGTCAGATACAACGTTCTGCAATTTACTGACTCCTTTGCTTGTTACTGTGCATCCTTCAGTCACGATGTCTTCTATCTCCTGCTTTTCTTCCATCTCCTTTGTACTCGTACATATCTGCTGGAGATGCTGCCCTTCCTGGTGTGCTATGGACTTACCTGAAACAGGACTGTTTTATTCTGCCACGGGAGAGGAGATTGAGGTTTCTGGGGGTGCAGAAGAAAGAAACCTCAGTTTGTCATCTGACAAGAAGGTGCTGGAGAGCGTGTGACCTTCCTTGTGGAGAGAAAGGTGCTTTAGGCAGTCTCGGTAGTACACAAACGCTGTCAAGTGTCCTGAAAGAGGAGATGCAATCCCCAAAGTATGGAGAGGTAGTGGGTGAGGAATCTGAAGACGCAGTGGTCACAGCATGTATATTTTATTAATTGAAGTGCAACACTGACTGTAAACGAGTCTTGTAGATTAAGCCAGTAAAGCACATTCTCTGAGCTGCAGAGCTACAGCGGCTGGTGGCAGCAGACTCATGTGCTGGAGTAAGGTGCGCTAGATCCTTCAGACAATTAAAATCATCTTATCCAAAATCACAGAGAATCTCCAGAGATTTTCTGTTGTTAGACCTATTTTGGCTAGGTTTTGTTGTAGTTCCTGATGAGGATTTGATGACTGCTGTCTCAGAATAAGCTTTTGGAGATGTTTTACTTTGTGATTTAAAAGTGAAGGTCCCATGTCACGTTTAGGAATGAGCAGATTCTTGACCTGTTGTAGAGGCATACTGAACATTTATTTCTGCATGTGGACCTCAGCTTTGTTAGAATAAAAGCATTAGTGTTGAGTGGGTGGTGAAAGCAGTTGCTTTTGGTCCTAGCTTGTCTATGGCGTTTTAAATTATTTTGAGATAAATTACAGGATAGATGCAAAAATAATAGGCCTTACAATAATCTCTGTAAAAAAATTATATAATATAAAGTAGAGAGAAGGAGGATAAGGGACGTAGAATGAATAGTTTTTTGAGTCTTCAGTGGCAAAAGCCTCAACATTTCAGATAAATCTCTTAATTTCCTTGATCAAATACATCTCTGGCCTCTCACTAATTATTTTTTCTAATCGTATTAGACAATTTCTATATATTAGCTGAAGAAAGTTTGTTGCATGCTGGTCAAACTATGTTGTGGCGCTCTTTTATTTTTTAAGAAAAGCACATTTACTGTAACTCAAGTCAGCATCTTTTCCTCTTGGTATGTAGTGAGTACTAGGCAATATTGTACAATATGTGTATGAACTAGAATAGATTAGGTAGATTTAGTGGTTTGTAGCACTGGATCTTTTAATAACTACGTCTTTAAAAGGACCGTGGGAAGCTCCAGGTACATGCCAGACCTGGCGGCTGAGTAACAGGGCTTCTGTCTTAAGTTATGCCGAAAACTTTATATTGGTACTTAGTTTGGACATTATCTACCAGTAATAGCTAGTTAATCATGGTTTTCCTGTGTCAATAAGATGAGTGCAACATTTTTGCAGTCTTTAACGGGGAGTAGGAGACGATACATGCCAAAAATATTCCCCCAGAAAACTTTGTTTGATGACTGTCTGTTGAAAAGCTCAGTTCCTGTATGCCTGGCAATCGCGATGTGTCTCTATATCCTACCCCTCCAAAAGCTCTGCAAGCTCAATGATGATCAGTTTAGTTACAATAGGACTACTTAACGATGAGGACTATCTTCCGTATGTTTTTAATCATGCTAAAAGGTCACTGTCAGGGTAGAAAAAAAAGTTACACTTCTACTCGTGTTATTTTTGTTAACGTCTCAGATTCGGAAATTTGGAGGCAGTTTTAACAGTCTGCTCCATCCTGTTTTCTTCTGCATTTTTTACGTGGTTGATTGTAGTCCAGTGGTTCTCGCTTTTGTTTCTACTCACTTCCAAGTCCTCTTTCTCCCCAGTAAGCGAACGTTGCAACCCCTGGCTGCCACGCACAGCAAAGTCACGCGAACTGGCAAGTGCAGATGGTCGTCTTTCGTAAAGCAGACTCACAGGAGCCCTTCTGAGAGTGCCCACGGCGCACAGAGTGAGGCCAGGAGAGCTGCACGGTACCCTGCAGTCTAAATTATTGCTTCACTCGAGCCTATGATTCCTGCACTGACCATGGTGTATTATAATTAAAAAAGAAGTCTTCTAGTTATCCATCAATTTAAAGACTCCCAGTATAGCATCCAAGGCAAGTCTCAGGCTTGGAACACCTTATTTTTGTAAAGCCTAAGATTTTTTTTTTTTTTCCCCCCTCCCAAATTTGACTCACCAGTTTCTATCTAAGGTGATGTGATATGACAGTCGGGATTACCACTGCGGTCGTGTGAAAGGTAGCAGTTTGCTAGAGGGATGAGCAGCTGAAAGCTAAACTTGGATCCCCTTTGCAAGTCCTGACTGAGTTTTTTTCCTGTGTCTAGCTGTTCGTTACAGTCAGGGAGTGGGGGAGTGAGGAAGAGCAGGAGACTTTAATTATTAAAAAAAAAAAAAAAAAAAAAAGCATCATAGTATTTTTGGTCTGTGAGGGATGAGACTGAGGAGAGAAATATCTGCCCAGCTCAAGGTTGATTCCCTGGTCCTTGTGCATGAAATATGTAATATTAATAGTAACAGGAGGATTGCTTGCCAAAAAAAATGGAGAGCTAGTCCCTAAATGTTACCTGCATTAGTATTACTGTGGAAAACAAAGAAATCCTGATGCTGAGAGCATCCCTGAGGGCAGAATGATCTCTCCCCAGTGGGAATCCTCTGCATGCAGGGAGAGCAGAGCACTGAAACCATGCCTCGCACGCGGCTTTGTCCTCTTTGTGGTCTAAGCAACAAGCAGCCGTGACCGTGGTTAGTCCTGGTTTGTTCAGGCAACAAATGTGATACTTTCCCAGTCTCCTGGTGTTGCTTTCCCTTTGCCCCAACACAGCTGGGATGCCACAGAGCCCACGTGAGGTCCTCGCTCTGCGATGCAGTCCACGGGTCCTCATCCTGCAGCCGGCACCGCGTGGGCAGGCTGGAGCATCCCTCTTGCACCGCGCGCGGGCGTTTGTGTCCGCGAGTCCGCGGGCAGGGTAAGGGCCGGGTGACTTCAGTATTTAGCCAAGTGCATCCCCACTTCTTGGTCATGGATTGTTTCAAAGGACATTGCAGAATTATTTGCTTTGAATGAAAATAGATATTTATTGTTTCTAGCTACCGGATCCTTTATCAATGTACTGTTCTAAATTTGCAGGTCTTCTGGAGTCAGAATATCACAAGTTCCTGTAAAGGAGCTATTTTTAAGATGTTGAGGCAGTTAACAGAATCTCAACCTAAGCATGTTTAGTAATGTCTAGACAGCAAGACAACTTTTTTATGAAACTCATTTTAAGTTAGTTTATTACATGCTGTTGGTAGTATTTTAAAACAGGAAAAATATTTTTCTTTAAAGACAAAATGATGTATGTTTTTTAACAGATAACATAATTTAGTGTTTTCAAAAATGTTTAATGTTCTTGGTATGAAGTTTACTCATTCTTTTGATTTCTATGTTCCTTGTTATATTTTATCAACTTTTTTCCAAAAGAAAAGAGGCATATGTAAATAAACACCAGAAAAGAGTCCTATAAGAAATTCTGTTCAAACTGGCCATAAAATTATTAGTAACTATTTGTTATCGTTCATTAACTCTCAGCTACTATTCAAGCCTTTGTTGAAAGAATCGATGTTGTATTTTCAAGATGAAAACTACTTAGCTAGTTTTGTCATAATCTTGTACTCTGTATAAAAATCTTTTTATAAAGAAAGTCTAATAGGCTAACAAGCAATAATATATTCCATTTGGTGTGCACAGATTGTGACTTGCAGGCTGTAGTACATATTGTTGATACAGTTTATAATTGTCTTCAATCTCAATGATATCACTTTTGAAAAAGATCCATATTAACTTTGATTGTAAAAAGCGAAGACTGGGCTGTTGCCTTGTGAGATAGATTCATCCTATAGACTTCTCCGTGAGTATATGTGCCCATCGACATGAAATCTCTCTTAGGTGAAGAATGAAACAGCTGTAGGTGACTTCATGCTACAGAGGTAAAAAATAGTTTCAGTATAAACTTCATGACTGTTTCTATCTCCCTGTTTTTCTTAGGCTATCTGGTATTTGTAACTCAACGCGAATGGTTCCCACTGCCACTGTAGCCCCGACAAAGCAAAAAAGCCTTTGCACTCTGGGGCCGCGTGAATTCTGCCTGACAGCTGCCTATTTTCCTCGCGATACCAGGGGCAAGCTAAAGGGAGTTTTTTTCAGAGCAGCAGATTGAGCTGCTCTTCTTTAAAGGCTTTGTGGGTTGTTTTGTCCATTTCATAGATGGTATTTGTCCATTTTGTTAGCAAATTCCACCCAAGGCAGAGAGATTGCACCTTCGCAGAGGATCACGGGGGACTAACGTGTAAAACAGGAATGGGCTGTTCTGTGCCATTCTTCAGAAGTTAGATAATGCTGGGCTCATCTAAAGATTTTTCCAAAGTGGCAGGATCAAGATATTGGCTTTTAAGTCAGCTCTATCATTAATGCAGTGCATAAAATAAAACAGCTTCAAAACAGCATCTCAATTCATTGCCTGTGGATTTCTCGCAGCATTTCCCATAGGAAAAATCTTCATGTTGATCTCAAGATTGCCATTCCGCTGGCCGCGGAAGCAGCAGGTCACTGTCCTAGTGATGCTGGGAGTCCCGATGAATGATGAAATAATTCATGTTTTTTTGTGAAATGCTTTGAGAAGAAAGAGAGCCGTGTAAATGCAAAGTGCTGTCAGTAGAGAAGTCCAGGAAACGACACATTTTATAGCACCTTTAATAATGCAAGGGGGCATATTGAGACCTGGAACGAGCATCTAAAATGAAATTGAAGCTACCAAATTTGAGCCAAACATTTAGAAAAGAGGGTGATCAGTGAAGGCCTTTTCATGTGTACCCCAGTGCACACCTGCCAAGGCACGTATGTTTGTGGATGTCCATATGTGTGTGTCTGTATGAATGTATACAGGCACACAGCGCACAGTGACGCTTTGGAAAATGCCAGGTTCCCTTAGGGAGGCGAAATCCCTCTGAAGGGCTGGCTGGTTATGCAGTCAGTGTCTCATTCCCTTGTACGAGCCCTTTGCCCACGCAGGACCCAGCAGCCCGGTCTGTGGGACGCTCCTGAAACCCGGCATGGCAGAGCTCCAGAGCTGCCCTCCTGCTGCGCCCTGCGCGTACCTGACGGTCTGCCTGGCTTTCCGGCGTGCGTCTGTGAGCGTGGTAATTCCCCGGGGAGTGTGCAAGTGATTAGGTAGTCTCAAAATGTGGCTAACGAGTCTTAAACTCACACTGCCAGAGACTCCTCTCTGCTCAGTGGCCAACGTCCCAGTGACCAAGCAGCTGCACACCCATCCCTAGCCCCAGCCACTCACCCACGACAGCAGCATCAGGCTCGCTCCTGGGGAACCTCAAGACACCCTTCTGCCCTCCCTTCCCTGTGGAAGCTGCTCTTATCCTGGTGGAAGAGAGGAACCGGCGAGAGTTTCTTGTAGCATTTGGTTCTTTGCACTTTAGTGGCTGAAACAGAGAAGGAGCCAGCACCAGCCCTTTACAGAGCACCAGCAAACAGAGGCTATGACCTGGCCGTTTTCCCTTCATGACTTTCCAGTAGTTAAAATGGCAACCAAAGCTGTATTGTTAAACCCCTCTCTGCCGGGCCAGTAGACAGCCTTTGCATTTACACTGCACGCTGGGCACCTCGCTGGGCTGGAGCCCCCCATGCGTGGGAAGGAGAGGGCTTTGTCCCGCAGAGAGGCCGTGTGGGCGCACGCAGCGTGCGGGCAGCAGTGAGCTCTGCTCGCTCGGCGGCGATGGGGGCAGAAGCAACCTGAGGGGAGAATCAAGTCACACCTGCTGCTGAAGCCATGCCCGCAAGCTTTCCAGGAGCTAGGTTTTTGTAGTTGCTTGGGCGCCACAAATTGGGATAGCTGCCCACTGGGGCTCCAGATCCCACTAAACACCAGCCTGGAACTTCAAATCCTGCAGCAGTTTTTTCTTTGGGGCTGTTGCTCCTTACCCAGTGCTGCTCACTGGTCTCTGCTTTGGTGATTCCATCTCCTTGACCTGGAGCTGGTTTTGGCTTTGTTTGGAGCAAGGAAGAGCGAGGTTTGGAAAGTGAATCCGAGGCGCGTTTCCCCAGCCTCGCCGTGCTGGGCTCGCCTTCCTCCTGTGGGCTGCTCCCTGCGCCAGGTGGAAGGGGCATCCTGGGGATGCAGTGCCTCACCCGAGCCCCCCTCTCGCAGCACTGCCATGGCCTGCCACCCGCCGGGGATGCCGGTGTCCTGCCCGCGTTTTGTGGCAGCCCTGAATTCAGAGCACAGGGGGTCCTTTCTTTTGCGTCCTTGGTGGGAGCTAAGGGTCTTCTGCGGGGGCTCCGCAGCCCACGCAGGCGTGATGTGCCATATAGACGGCCAGGAGAAGGCAGGGACAGGGAGGGAGCTGCCTCTGTGCTGGCCAGGGAGAAGGGGAGCTCCCAGCGAGCTTTCCTCCAGGTTCCCTTTGCTTTCCCCTGCGCCCGCTTCTCCCTACATGGGTTCTCCCTTCCCTCTCGATACGAGGCCTTATTCCAACCCGAGGGGACTGAGGCTGCCCGCAGCATCTCTTTGCACTGAAGCATCCATCCCACGCTGCCCGCAGGGAGCCCCGGGCGGTGCTGCAGAGCTGGCCTCTGCTCGGGGACGGAGCCACCGCCCCCAGCACATCCTCGCTCCCACCTCCCCAGCGCCAGCGTGCCGGCGCTCTGCCTTGTACCCCCGCTGCCCAGGGGCCTGGCCACGGTAGGGAAATCTGCTTTCATGGGGTTAAGCCTTTTTACTTCATTAATTGCTCCACGAAAACCGATAGCTTTGCAGGGGCACTACACGGTTGCTACCTCTCCTCTTGCCTTTCCGTAGGAGTGGGGGCAGCTGATCTGCTCTTTTTGGCCTCTGTAACCCTCTCCAAAACTTCTTGGAGGTTTTTAACATCATCCGGTGAGATGTAATCTCCGTGGAGCCGGAGGGCACACAGGCAATGGAGCCGGGCAGCCTGCTTGCCACCGTGGCAAGTTGCTTGCGAGGTGCGTGGGCTGCCTTGGGTGGAAGGTGGGACGCCGTCCCGGCAGCGCCGGTGGGATGCCGGCTGCTCATCTGTAGTCAGGAGAGGATTCTGCTGTACTTTTTTCCTGTCTGTAGGTTTTATTCAGACAATATGTAATGATTGAGTGATTTACAATTCAGTGTTAAGCTAATGAAAACGTTGATAATGGTGATAATAAAACCTTTCTTTTTTTTTCCTACGGTGTGTTGGAGGTTTTTTGTGGAGTGTCTCTGCCCTCTCTGTTACCACCACCGTTATCTTCAACCGAGGATTTCAGCTGGCCCATCCCTTCTCCTCGTGCTGAAGGGGAACCGAGAGGAGCTCAGCCTGGTGCGTCCCAGCGCTGTCCCAGGCTCCTTCCCAGTGCTCTCCGTAGACGGGCCCTCCCTGAATCAACCCCAGCTTCAAACCTGCCCTTTCCAGATGTAATTTGGCCGTGGGCATCTCCAGGCACAGAGCTAAGCTTGCTCCTGGCTTGTACTCGGCTCCCTACCCCAGTCAGAAGCCTTCTGCTCTGCTGCTTTCTTCCCAAGACCCTTCGTGGTCGACACTGGCCCTTGGAGATTGATTTTGAAAGCCTGGAGGTGAAGATGCTGCTGGCAGAAAAAACTGCCCCTGGCCCAGGCTGTTGGGAGTACCAGGAGTCAGTGTGGGTGCAGGGGGAGCCTGGGGCCCTGCGGGGAAGGAGACCCGTGGGTGTTGGTGGGTGTGCAGCTCCTGCCTGGTCCAGGATGGCCTGGAGCTGCGAGCCCTCGGGGAGCATGTGGGGGCTCTGGTTTGACTCCTGCTGCGGGGGTCTGGGGGAGGAGGTGGTGAGAATGTGCAGGGCTCCTCGGAGGGCCGCTGCAAGCCCTTTTCCCAGGGGATTAGGAGGGATTGCAGTGTCCCAGATCACTGAGAGTTTCGGCCACCCACCCACTGCAGCTACAGCCCTGGAGGGAGCAGTGGCGGGGGAAGGAGGAGGAGGATGAGTTCTCCAGCAGAGACTGGGAGATCGGGGCAGCCCAGCCCAGCCCAGCGTGGCGCCAGGGGATGAATGGCATCTCCTCACCAGCTTCGGAAAGCAGGATGGGGCTCAGGCAGTCACTAAGCAACTAAGCTCCCCAGCAGCGCTGCCTTGCAGCTCGGGCTGCACACAAGCAGCAATAAAACGGAGCAGGTGCCCTGCTTTCTGCGCCGTCAGCTCATTACCGGCTCCATCCTCCGCCCGAGACAGGCTCCATGGCGCAGACGTCATGCCGCCAGCCCCGGTGCCTCTGCCGGGCTTTGCCTTTGCATCGTCGCGTAGCGGGCTGCACAGCGCGAGCACGGAGCCGCCGAGCACCGGGCAGCACCGCACGGAATCCAGAGGGAGAGTGCAAGGCTGGCTCAGCCTCCGGACTGTGAGTGTTCTCCTGGTTCCAGCTCCAGAAGAGGTGGATTTCACCAGGGCTATGCCCCGCAGGCTCTGACTTGTGCAGGAATTGAAGAGCTGCTTCCTTCCACGAGAGTGGAAGGAGGGTGAGAGGTGCCGGCTCCCCCCTGCCCACTCGGAGGGTGTCCCAGGATCAACACGGAAAGGGCGAGAGATCTCTGCCTACTGCACAGCTCTGATGGCGAGGGCACCACAGCACGCCCAAGCCTCAGGCTGACAGCCTTGGTGAGGGGACATGGGACATGGCAACAGAGGGGCTGAGCGGGGGGATCAGCATGAAATGACACCGCTGAGAAGCCAACGAAAGCCTCATTTTTAAGCCCATTTTATATGCTCACAGCTTGCTTGCTTTCCCCTCCTCCCCCTTTCTATTTAAACCAAGGCTGACACAGCTGGTCCAGATTTGGGGCCACTGGTGCAAAGCGAGGCAGCTGCTGAGCACCCGGGGCGGGGGACCTGCAGCCAGGGCATTTTGGTGGTGGGAGGCTCTCCACCCCCCTGCCTGCGAGATGCCACGCACCCCGAAGGGCCCTGCGGAGCACCCAGGCGAAGGTCTCGCAAACCAGCCCCTGGTGCCAGCCAAGCAGCGCCTGCACCGTCCTCGCTGCCTGCGTGGCCCAGGCTGCGCAGCCCAGGGCTGTGCTCCCGGCTCCAGCACTGTCCCTCCCTGCCCGCACGTGGGATGAGGCCAGGAAGGGCCAAGCATCCTACATGAGTCCTGCTGCCCAGGGGTGGGAAGGACAGATCTACCGCAGCCACGTCGCACCCCGAGAGTGGGTGCAAAGTCCTACCTCTGCCTCCAGCGGGGTGGAGAACCTGGCAGGGAGCAGGCAGCCGTGCCAGAGAGCATCCCCCCAAATAAAGGCACCGGGCGAGGAACGTCCCTCACCTACCCAGGCAGCGCAGCAGCCCCGCTGCAGACCTGCACCGCTGGCACCGCTCTGCTCTCCTGCCAGCCAGCCCCAGCAGTCGGAGCTCCTGCCCATCCCTGTACTTACCTGCTTGGGCATCACCTCTCTCGAAGCCCAAATCCCTGCCATTTTAGAGACGGGAACAAGAAAGTCCCAATTGTAACAAGCCTGCATGGATTTGGGGTGACATCAAAGGCCAAAGCTGCCTCCAGGGAAGCCCAAGCACCAGGAAAGGTTAGAAATGTGAAGGTCACGGCCAGGGAGGGTGGAGGAGCCCAGGTGGGGGGCAAAGACACCATCCCACGATGGGCAACGAGACCCAGCTGCTTCCCAGCTCTGGGACAGCCCTCCCAACCCCCTCCTCCCTCCGATGCCCAAACATCCCAGCAAATATCCACAGGGATCATATCCCTGGATATAAACACTGCCCACACCCAGTGGCAGGGGAGCCAGCTCTCACGCCATACCCCTGCAGCCGGGCAGGGCTGGGATTTGGGGCTCAGATACATCCCTCTGCTCCCCCTCGTGACAAATAACCGACCGCCACCAGCTGAATTCACCTTTTATTAAAGTGCCCGGAACAAAAAGAGGAGAGAGTAAAGCCTGCCCTGAGGCCTTCCCAACGTTGGCACTCTGCATGCCTTCCCCACTGGGAAAAGGGGATTTTCCTCCAGGAAAACCCCTCAGAGGGTATTTTAGATAGAGCTAAAAGTGAAAATGTCCCTTTATTGGGGGGAAAAAAAGTGAAACAGCTGCTACTGCTCTCAGAGCCCAGTCCTGCTTTCTTGCAGATGAGGCAGGATGGACACGGGCCACGTCGGGGGCACCAGCTGGAAACAGCCTCCCAGGTGGGGCTGCGCGGGTACCGCATCCCGCCCGGGGACGCGCACCGAGGTGGGCTCACCCCGTCTCTTGTAACCCCAGCAGCAACAAGCCCAAGCCCACGGGCTCGTGGGGACTGGAAGAGGCGAGGAGCCGGCACGCCCAGCAAGGGCTGCCAGCTGGAGGAAAGGTGGTGAAGGAAAGGGTGATTTTAGCTAACATCTAATCAGTGGCAGGTGGCTTTTTATGGTTGAGGGAGGCTCTCCCTGGGGCTGTGCCCTTAGCACAGTCTGGGCTCGCCGCAGAGGAGGGCTATGGCTTGGCTGGAGGAGTTCAGCTTCCCCTGAGAAGGGGACGCTACATCCCACCAGCCAGCTCAGCCTGGGGGACCCACTGGCGGTGGGGTAAGGTGCGCTGGGGGGCGAGTGTATGGACCTCCAGCTTCCAAAAGTACGGAGCCAGCCACAAGCCTGTGCGTAGACCCAGAGGGCTGGTGATGGGAGATGCAGCGCCGTAAGGGTGTCCCCGTGGGCTGCACCGACTTACCTGCACCCGGCATCAGGGGAGAGCTTAAAGATCTCCAGCCCCGCAGGGCTCGCTAACACGGGCTCTGCTTTCGGTACGCTCTCAGCAAGTGCAGTCCGGCCTGTGTTGCGAGAGGCACGTGCTGGCAGCATCCACGGCCAAGGTTAGGCAGGGCAGGAGGGCAGCAACGCCTCTGTTTGGGGAGCAGGGAGGTGGGAAAGCAAACCTACAGCTTGCTGGATTTCACGTCGGGGGGCCTCTTGCCAAACCCAAATGCTTGAACCTATTTGGAGGAAAAAGCGAAGAAAAACTAACAACGTCATTCAGTGCCTGCAAAAAGGAGTCATCATTTCTCAACAGGGTTTAAAGGCTCCTGCTGGACCCTGCGTGGGGCTGGCTGCCAGCTGAAAGGGGAGAGGAGCAGAAGAAATGAGAGCAGTAAGAGGGACCTGACATCTCCGTTCATAATTTATCATCATAGTAAGACTCGAGCACTGAGTACGGCTCGGCACGCGCTCCTAGATGGATTTCCTCCGCAGCCGGGGGTGTCGCCGGCAGCGAGGGCTGTTGGATGACAAAGTGCTCCCCGGGGAAGAGCCGGTCTGACCCCGTGTGCTCAGGGAGACCTCGTCGATTTTGTAGGAAATGGAGTTGTAATACACGGGGTTGGTGTGGCAGCTCAGGGTCTCGGGGTGGGAGGGCACCGGGCTGCCGCACAGCTGAGGTCTGTAGCACAGGCACGTGCAGAAGGAGGGGACCGCGGCCGCCGAGTTGGCCGACTGGCGCCGCTGCCTCTCCGCATCCTCCTGGATCAGCGGGATGAGGTTCATCTGGCTTGTCCTGTCCTCCACGGGGAGAAAAATGGCATTGCTGCTCCGGCTGTCCTCTTTCGGCTTGAGGTGGATGTTGTTCTGGGCTCTCCTCAGCGAGGCTCGCTCTTCGGCGTCACGCCGCTCGTCCTCCGAGTTCATCGTCAGGAACCGCAGCACCACCAGGTTGAGGAAGGCGCCGATGACGGTCAGGCCCACCAGGATGTACATGAAGCTGAAAGCCACGTACGGGGGCTTCTTTTGCAAAGCCTCATTCTTCTGCAGAGCCACAAAGTCTCCAAAGCCGATAGTGGTCAAGGTTATGAAGCAGTAGTAATAGGCATGAAAGAAAGTCCAGCCCTCGAAATAAGAGAAGGCTGCTGCGCCGATGCACAGGGTCCCCATGCAGGACAGAAAGCCGACTAGGACCATGTTCTCCATGGAGACATTGGTTGTCCTCATGCCCAGACACTTCTTGATCTTCTTGAGCAGTAGCCGCACGACGGTGTTCATGCGCTCCCCCAGGCTCTGGAACATGACGAGCGTCAGGGGGATGCCCAGGATGGCGTAGAACATGCAGAAAACTTTGCCGGCGTCCGTGCCCGGGGCAGCGTGCCCATAGCCTGCGAAGGAAAGAGGAAAGGCAGGCATCAAACCCTCCCTGGGCTTTCCAGCAAGGCTGCCCTGGGACCAAGAGGAGCAGCAGGAGAATGGGGGGAGAATGGAAAACGAATTGGTAACAGATCTGCAGGCAGTGCTAACAGGGCCAGGGGATGCCACATCCTTTGGGATGATGGCACATCACAGTATCACGTGAGCAGAACCTCATTTGACCCCTCCTGATAGCCCCTGAGCTTGTATGAGGTCTGCAAGCCTTCTGCAGCTCACGAGCAATCGAGGGGCAACGATGCCGTGCCGGTGCCAGCCCTGCAGGGTAGCCTGAATCCCCGCAGCGGGGGAGGACGGAGGCTCCGCAAGATGCTGAGACCAACCGCGCCAGGTCACCCCGCGGGAAGGTACGCACCCCGCCAGTCCCGTCCACTGCCCTTCAGAGCCATCGTCACCTCCCCCTGGCACCCGCTCCTGTCCCCTGGGCCCTCGGGTGTCACGGGCATCTTTGACTCTCGGCTATATGATCATTTGCTGCGTGGCCTGCTGGATAGGAGCTGTAGGGCCCCTGCGCTATAGGGTCAGTCTCTGCGGGAGCAGGGAAGTGCGGGAGGGCTTCTGCAGAGCAACTTCGGATTTACTCCAGTGTCCCTGAGATTCAGGGCTAAAGCACCGCTGGGTCATTGGGGAGGAGGGGTTGTGCTGTTTTAAATGCAGGGAAGTACTTGTGCCACCGCAGCCCTGTCAGCCCTTGTCCCAGGGACAAGGAGGACAAGGTTCTCCTTGAACACCTTCTGAGATTTAATTTCCTCACCTTGCTCCAAGTTTCCGAGCTGTGACTCAAGGACAGACACAATGACACCGTGAGTCGTAATGAGGTATTCACCGCAATCTTCCGGACTTCCGTGATCCTGCGCCCACCTCCCTTAATTACAGAAGCTTAACAGAAATCGGTGGCCTCTGACCTAAGCGGATGAGTAACTCGGTGCAAGGGACTCATGCAGCGTGGGGAGTAACGGCATCCCAAGGCATCCAAGCCTTTCTATGGAGTTTGTATGAGAAACTACCGGGGCTGAAAACTTCCTTTCCGAAGGTGCCTGCAGAACAGCGCCGGCTCCTTCCCGCGCTGCTGCGTGGCCTGTTGCAAACAGCTATTTATATTTTCACTTTTTGCAGGTATTCGTGTGACTTTTGCATGAAGAACACGGGGGAAAAAACCACCCTTTTTTATTTCTCAGTCTTGTTCAAAGCTGTGACTTGGCTTCACCTCTGTCTCTGCTGTCAGTGGATTTCCAGGACCCTTAGGGAAGCTGTTAGCTCAGTGACGGGAAGACCGGAGGACGATAACCACGTTGTCCCAGGCTCCCGAGCACACCTCCTGCTCCAGGAAACTCCTGCAATGGGACGGGGCTGGGAGGCTGAGGACAGCGTTATCCTCAACCGTGCTGCGCCCCGAGCTGCAGGCAGGCAGGAAGGGACCGGTTTCTAATTGCTCTGTCTGTTCATAAACCCACGCAATCAAAAATGATAAACTTAATGCCTGCATGCCACATTTCACAGAATACAGAGCAGACAGGAGACTGCAGTGGCAAAAAAGCCCCAGTCAGATCCAAGCTTAATAACCGAGTGCAATTATCAGGTCCTAGGCTACAAGATAATACAATGACAGCAATGAGGAGGTAAATATAATGATCCAGAGGAGCAGTAAGTGGAGAAACAGTTGTTGTACCCTGAGAGACTGCTGAAAGAGCATTTGACTGATGCTTTCAAAATGACAAAGGGAATTAGAAAGAGTAAACACAGCTACATTAACGTTAAAACTGAGATTTGGAGCGCTGCCCCATAAAAAGAGATCTGATGTGCCAGCGTTTTAGAAATATGGCACCTGGGTTGAAATTATTTATTGCAGGGGGCGTGCGATAAGCGTAGCCATTGTTTGTCACTGTCAACAGAAAAATCATGTAAATGAAGCTATAACCTGTCACGAGATGATGGAGATTTTCATTGAAGCCATTCATCCCACCCTCCCGCTGGGGCCTGACGCTAACCCATCGCTGTTTGCTGGCCACGCGCGTTGCCAGCTGCACACGGAGCCCCCCGGGGCAGGGCCTGCGGGGTACCTGCCCCTCTGCCACCCCTTGTCCCCTGCTAATGCAGCGCAGCTGATCCCACCATCCCGAGGGATGATGCGTTCAGCTACCAGATGTATTTCGCCCATCCCAAGCCCCTCGGTAAGGCTGAGCCCCATCCACAGATGAGGAGGTGGCTGCTGGCTGTGGAAGGGCAGGATCTGGCCTCAGGGTTCCTGCCTCCAAAACACGCCTGCTGACTGAAATTCCAGCACGAGCAATGGCAGGAGCACAGGATCCCACACCTGTCTAACCCCACGGGATGCTCAGGGTGCATGGATTAATGGAAGTGGATTAATTAAACAATGCTCAACTCCCACGAGGCTAATCTCACCTAGAATTAAGGCAATTCTCATTCAATTTAGTTTCATTCTCTTGCAAGATTGAAGAGGGCAAACCAAGGCTGGGCTCTAGTACGGGTAACTGTGTCTAGAGAGGGGCTTAATGCGATTCATTCCCCTCCAAGCTAATTCACACCCATCTCTCTGCAGGTTCCCGTGCAGGCAGAGCGAGGTTCAGCGTCTGCTGGCTGTCTCGGCGCCCTGGAGCAGGTCTCGTACAGCCAAACGACCAGAGTTTTGAGCTGGCAGAGGAGCCAGCAGTTCTCGCCCAGCTCTTCAGCCTGGCTTCCAGCTCTTCAGCCTGGCTTGCTGGCTACAACTGCACAGAGGACGGACGCGGCTCCCACCTCTGCCCTCCTACACCCCCGCCAACTTCTGCTGCCTGCCCCGACGGTGCCTGCAGGAGCTCCATGTGCTGCCGCCTCCCCAGGAGAACGTGCACGTCACGTTTCATGCCCCCAGCCATCGCAGCACCCCGACACCCCCAGAACCGGGTGGCCCCCAGCCTGCCCATGAATTACCTCTCCCCTCGCAGGGCACTGGGGTCCCACAGGGTCAGCTCGGGGGGTGGCCTGAGGAGATGTCCCAGCCTTGCCTCTGCTATGCAGGCAGCCCCCCCCGCCCCGGGCTGTCCTGGGGCACCTCTGGGTGGTGGAGGTGTGGGAGGTTGTGGAGGTGCAGAGGTGTGGGGATGGAGGGGCGTGGGGGTGCAGGGGTGTGGGGGTGGAGGGGCGCGGGGATGGAGGGGCGCAGGACAGCGCCGGGGTGCCGGCACTCACCGATGGTGGTGATGACCGTGATGGCGAAGTAGAAGGAGCCGGCGAACTTCCACTGCCGCCCGGCGCGGTGCGGCTCGGCCTGCAGCACCAGCCGCTCCAGCTCCCGGTAGTCGTCGGCGGAGAAGCGGTACTTCCTCCGCAGCTCCCCGCGCTTCTGCTCCAGCAGCCGCTTGCGGCCGCTCTCCGCCTCCGACTCCAGCGCATCGAAGACGGCGGCGCCCACCAGCAGGTAGGAGAAGATGCAGAGGATGAGCGCGGCCGTGCGCAGGTTCTGCCGCTTCATGGCGAGGGGCGGCCGCGGCGCCTCAGCCCGGGCTCCGCATGGCCCCGCGCCCGCCGCCCCCCGCGGCCCCGCCGCGCATCCCCCGCGCCCGCCCGGCCCGGCCCCGCGCCCGCGCGCCGCCCCCTGCGCGCCCCGCCTGCGCGCCCGCGCGCCGCCCCCTGCGCGCCCCGCGCACCGCCTGCTCCGCGCCCCGAGCCCCGCGGCCCCGCGCCCCGCCGCCTGCGCGCACCGCGCACCGGATCCCCCGGCACCCGCCGCCGGCCCCTGCACGCCGGGCACCAGCTGCTCCGCGCACCGGCTCCCGTGGGCGCTGGGCACCGGCTGCACCGCTCACCGGCTCCCGTGGGCACCGGGCACCGGCTGCTCCAGGCACTGGCTCCCGTGGGCACCGGGCGCCGGCTGCTCTGCGCACTGGCTTCCATGGGCGCTGGGCACTGGTTGCACCAGGCACCGGCTCCCGTGGGTGCTGGGCACCAGCTGCTCTGGGCACCGGCTCCCGTGGGCACTGGGCACCAGCTGCTCTGGGCACTGCCTCCTGTGGGCACCGGGCACCAGCTGCACCACGCACCAGCTCCCCGGGCACCAGTACCGGTTCCCGCTGGCATCGAGACTGGCTCCATGCCCTGAGCCCCCACTGCCCGGCAGCACCAGGCCGGAGCTGGCAGCCCCAGCCTGTGGGCGAGCCCGAGCGAGCCCGCGCTTCGTCCCGTGCTGGTGGCATGAATAACGGTCCCGTTCCCCGAAGTTGCACCCAGTTGCGTGGTCCCAGCTGGAGGAGCCTGCGGTGCCTGTGATGCCGTCCCTGCGCGGGCAGCCCTCGCCTCTGCTGCTCCCTCCAGTCCCAGGCAGGGAGGTGCCGCTTCGCCCCCATGGCAGTGAGGAACCTGCCGTGGTGCGTTACCTGTGTCACCTCTGCTTTTTCCAGCCACTCTGGCCTGTTGTGTCCAGTGCAGCTGTTTTAAGAGAGCAGAAAGGAACAAAATAACCAGGTTCAGCGTTTCTGCTGATTTCTTTGGCGCGTTCGTCAGAGGCTGCGGGCGCAGGGGGACGTGGGCCCACCAGCCTGTGCTGGCGTGGGGGGCAGCGAGCAGAGCTTCCCGGTGCTGGTGCACTGCGGACAGCCCGGCTCGGTGCCGGGGTGCGGGGGAATTGGCGGTGGTAGGAGGCAGAGCCCGCAAAGTGAAGACGATGTTTCTCATGACTGCTTTCCTGAGGTTTTATATAATTCTTATGTTTCACTTTTAAAAATAGAAGGATACTTGTCTGAGTTGTATGTTGCAGGAGATAGCATGTCCTTCAAGAAATAAACTCTCCTCCTTTTGACTGGAAATAAAACAAACAAGGAAAACAAACCAAGGAGCAGGTTTACACCCCTCTTCATCCATCTCGCTTCTCTCTCTGGAGAGGACAAGATGCTTTGGGCTTTAATTGCAGCAAAGGAGGTTTGAGCTGGACATAAGAAAAACTTTCTAACCGTGAAGACAGTGAAACACCGGAACAGATTGCTTGGGGAGATTGTGGCAGCCTCATCACTGGAGGAGTTTAAAAACAAGACAAGCAGATGTGTGCCAGAAGTGCTCTGGGCACAGCTGATGCCCTCCTGGCGCAGGGGCTGACTCGCTGCCCTCCTGGAGCCCCTTCCAGCCCCGTCCTCTGCATGTCCATGGCCAGCACGAGGGACACGGTGCCCTTTCCCACTGTAACCGTGAACTCTTTTTCACCCTGGACACTTGCCACTTCCCTTCTCCCTGCCAAGCCTCTGTGCCAGCACCATTAGTGAAAGTTGTTATTGAAGAAAAAATACCGGCTCCAGCATCCATCACCAGCAGCACAAGCTGTCGGTGTGTTGCTGTTGGACATCGTAGCGCTTGCGGCCTCCTAAATCACACGGCAAAGCCTCTGCTGGAGGAATGTGCCTGGTTTGTGTTCTCCGTGCTGTCGTTTGCAGCCCTGCTAACGAGGCCTGGGATGCTGTCAAAGCTCCAGGCCCAGAGCAACGCGGGGGCTGCCTGCTCGCGAAGATACGCTTCACCTGCTGCCAGCTCCTGCTGCTGTTTTCCACCGCTCAACAATGACACCCCACCTTGACCGCAGGACACAGTGCTGCTAACTGAGCTCTTGGTGGTTCCATTATAGACCTGATCACATCACCCATCACGCATCTTTTAGGGGGGGTTCTGAGGCCTCCAGCGCCTTGCAGGCCAAATTCTGGGGTCCCTAGGTAATATTTGGAGCATTAAGCTGATGCTGTAGCATGTTATTCAGAGCCAGCTGCTCCGTGCAGGTGTTGGGCCAATGTGCTGGTGCAGGTTCAAGCATGCAAAACCCAGGGAGATGCTCTCCAGCCATGGAAGAAGACAGGCAGAAGCTACATGCACAGTTTTCTTTAGCAGCAGCATCAATCCTAGATGGTCATGGACTACCTAAATCCTCCACAGTTTGCTTCCAAAGATGTGTCTGCGATGACACGGAGCAGTGCTTGGGCAGAGATGGTAGAGCGCGGCCTTCTCAGAGCACTGCCGACACAGGGAGGGGAGCTGTGGGTGGGATCTCACCCTCCCCATGGCTGGGGCTGTTTGGGGCAGGGGGTCCATCTCTGCCCCCGCAGTAAGAACAGCTCTCCGTGCTTCCTCGGGGTGGTTTCTGCTAGCCCTGTCCTCTTTGGGTCTTGTGGTGGGTTGGCCTTGGTTGGCTCCAAGGTCTTCTCCCGACCCCAGGAGAAATCCTCACCTGGCAGTGTCTTGTGGCCCGGGTCTTCCCTCGGCGCAGCCTTTCCCTGCTACGTTGGGAGTTACAGAGATTCAGGCAAACCGTTCTTCTGGAAAAGAGGATGCCATTGATGGAGCGGAGTTGGAAGAGGGCCTCATTCAGCATCGGGCATGGCGAAACGGCTGCTATCACTCCCACGTGGGCTTGCGACATCAGCGCTTTCTCCTTTTGGGGTTTGCTTTGACCTCACGCAGGTCGCAGGCTCCTGTGGAATAAATGCTGCTCCGCAGGAACACGGGTAGCAGGATCCATCTCCTGATAAGAACCCCCCGGTAATAAGTCCAGCGCTGATGAAGCCAGGACGGTGCGGGCGGTAACGCGCACAGCCCAGCGTTCTGAATGGGGCGGGAGGCTTCACCGTTACGAGGGTGCTGAAATCAGCCTGCTCTGCCGTCTCCCTGCCCACGCGTTGCTTCTTCCCGCATGCAGCGAGCACGGGGGCATGAGCGAGACCAAAGTGTGTCAGCTTGCTGTTGTGCAGGGCAGTCCCTCCTGAGGCACAGGAAAGTTTCACGCTTTCCCACTGGGAAGCTCCCTCAGTTCAACCTTTGTCTTTCCCCCGACTTCGCTGCGCTTGAGAAAGGTCAGGCGGGAGCCGCAGGATCAGGCCAGGCAAGATAATGTACTTTATCATTGATTTCCAGTGAGAAGTTGCATTATGAGATTAAATGTCTCATTTTTATTGCATGGGGAGGCAGAGAGAAAGCAAGAGCTCTGAAAATAAAACAGAAGTCGAAGTGACGTGTTTCTGTTGTAAGGTGCTTGTGACCGGGAACGAAAGTACCTTGTTTGTTCAGTCCTTTGGAGGTGAACTTTGAGAAGCTGCTTCCTTCTGAGGTTGGTAAACAAAGTCAAACCTCATCTGTGTTTAAACCAGTGCCTAATTAATGTGTCTAATTGGCCCACATCTACTAATTCCAGGCTGGCGGGGAATTTATTAAGAAGCTTTTCTAGTTTTAATGGATTGAAATAAGGAAAGCTGCTTAACAGGCTCAGACGAAAGACACCAAATAGGGCCCAGCAGTGTGGGTCTGTTGGAGTTGGTCCCGCAGCCTGACGTACGCGGGGAGCGGAGGGAGCACCCCGCCAGCTTTGCTCAAGCTGCCTCGGTCTGCGCCGGCCTGGGCCCACAGCTCCCGGTCCCCGAGCAAAGGGGCCAACGTCAGCGGGATGCGCGGTACCGGCTGCCGTCGCACCTCCGCCTGCGCTGCCCACCCACCCACGGGTGGGAGCCAGGGCCGAGGACGGGCTCTGGCAGGCATCAGCCCCCTCCCTGGGTTTTGGCCGCAATGTGCTCCAGCTCTCCGGGTGGCTTGGGGACCATCCTGGCATGCTCTGCTTCTTTCGGTTATTTTTAAAGACCAAATAGATGTTTTCTTTTACCTTAGTAAAAGCATCAGCTATTCTGGTTTTAATGTCACTTAATACCGAGATTATAGCCTTGCAATGCCACAGGATATTTTTAAAGCAATGCATTAGTTCATTTCTAAAAAGGATTAGATACGGAGATATGAACAACAACCAGCTGCAGCTGCCCAGATGAGAGCGGGACCCTCTTCTGCGCACAGAGTCCCTGACCGGATCCAGGCTGGAGGGAGAAATGTTTGCTTCTGCCCCACGACTCCGTAAATCTTCCTGTAAAATATCCTCCCGCCAGCCAGAGCTCACTTGTCTCTGTCCTACGGGCCACGCTCTGGCTTATTGGAGGCTCGGGAACCTCACGGCTTTCTCTGGGCTCTGGGATTTCCCTGCTGCCTCCCTCCCTGACTCTTTGTAGCTCGGATGGCTGCAGGCGCTTTGCTCTGCGTTGTAATCTGGAAGCTGAGTGAGGGAATTAATGAAGCGTTGGATATAAACTGGTTGCAAATGCAGGTTGCCTCCGCGTGGTCACTGTGGATGTGGCTCGCAGGTTTCAAACCCCAGGGCAGGTGGACACAGCTCCGCGTAGGACTGTCCTCAACCACCCAGCCTGGTACCAGCCATGCTAAACCTCGGCCGTGCCTCCTCCTGATGCCCTGGCACCCCACGGCCCGTTAGTGAGCCTCTACCCAAAACGGGACCTGCAAGGGGCCGCACAGCCCCGTTCTCCCCACCGCTGCCCCCCCCGGCAGCCTGGTCCGCCGGTGCTTGTACACAAAGCAGACTTGGGCTGGAAATGCTGACAGTGCTCTTGACAGTTTGTGGTCACAAACTCTATTTTCAGCCTAATAAGTTTTTTATATGCTTGGAAAGCTGTCAGTTGAACATCAGCCAGGAACAAAGTACCTGCCATAAAGTGCCTGGACCGCAACCAAACGGGAAAGGTGCTGCTCTGCTTTAGCAAGTTCTTGATCTCAGCCGCTTTGGTTGGTTCATTTATTTGGTTTGAGGAGCTTGGCTTTAATAATAAAATAATAAGATAAAATAATAATGCCCCTGCTTAATAATTTGTAGAAATATTTGCTGAGAGCCTGTTCAATCAGAGCTGACAACCAGTTTGGATTGGGGCTTGGAGGTGGGGGGCTCTGTGGTGCTGCTGCCGGTACCGGGGTGGGCTGGTCCCTGTGAGGAGCCACCGGACCCCAGTGACAGAGGAAAGAGGCTTTGGGGACGTGTCTGGAGAAGGGTCCTGCTCCCTGGGAAGTTTCCGCTGGAGATGAGCTGCCACGGCCACGACCGCAGACTCACCATAGAAGCACGGCCACGTCAAGCCCTATATGCTATAAATGACTTTCCTGCATCGCAGCCCGCAGGGTTGCCAGGAAGGTCAAGGGTGGGGGGCCAAAGGGTCTGGGAATGAATTGCAAATATGTGAGGCTCTTTTGGAGGGTGCCCCGGTGACAGCTTCGCCCCTGCCCTGCAAGGCAGCCCCTGCCACGGTGGCACTGCCCCGCGGGGATGGGAAAGGTCCTGAACCGCCGTAGGGTTCCTGCAGGACACCCCTGGGCGAGCGACGGGCTCTGGGGTGCCGTGTGCCATGTCGTAACCCACGCGGTGAGCACCATGGCCCCTACCGGGAGCCCCGTGGGCATCTTCAGTGCTGAAGGTGTCCATCTGCACGGCCAGTTCATTAACCAGGTCCTGGGTCCTGTGGCACCCTCCTTCCCGCCACCGCAGCAGGTCCCACCGCAGGGCACCGCAGGCTGGCCGGGGCAGGAGGCGTGTGTGTGCCCGCCTGCGGGTTCGTGTGCGTGTGCTTGAGGGAGGAACGGTGACAGCTCCCGTCCCGCCGGCGAGCTGAGCCGTGCTCCGGGCGAGATTTGGCCGTGCCGGCAGCCGGGGCGGTGACCTCGTGGCGCGGGAGCTGCGGCAGCCCTGTCTGCTGCCCCGGGGCTTCGCTTCCCAGGCAGACAGTTTACAGCAAATGGCTCGTTTCAATGCTAAAAATAACCCGTTAGGCAACAAATTGGCCTCAGCACTTCAACTGGGGAAAAGTGCATTTATTAGTAAAACTCAAGACGTCCTTTCCTGTTCTGCCGCTGAAACTCAGGGAAGCGGCGCCGAGATGCTGACTGCACTTCCCGGCCAGGCACCAACTTATTGCGATGCAGTGTTTGATTCCACCAAGATGCATTTTTCTTTCCCTGCGAGCGATGCTCCACAGGCTGGTCCAGCCACCGGCCTCCGCCGGCCAGAAGCAGCTCCGGCTTTGGGGCCACAAGCGATTTCCCGGCTGAGGGAGCTGTGAACTGCCCTGTGAAAATGCTCCCAGCTGCGCCATGCCCGAGAGCCCAGCAGGTTCCCCGTGGGGAATGAATGTAACAAAATGAACATATTTGTTTTCCTTTGTGGGGAAAGCACCGTGTTGGGGACATATTTCTTCCTCCACCTCAAAATCGCAGATTTTACTAAGTCTTGTTTATATGCAGAGATTTTCCAGCTGCTTCTCTCCAGACTTTTCTCTGGAAGGATTAATTGGGGAGATGAGACTTACCCTTTCTGAATTGCAAATGCAACGATGTTCCTGTGTGCGCCTGGCCCAGCTGTTTGTGCCCTGCTCCAGCCCTGGCCCTTTCTTTCCAGCCACGCTCAGGGGTGTGCGGTGTCCCTGGGGCAGAGCAAACGGCGGCACAGGAATCGCAGCTGTTCCGGGCATCAGGACGCCAGATCTGCCATGAATCCGTTATAGGGAATCAAATTAACACTCGGCTTTTCTGGAGGCAGGCAAGCCACCTGAGCTAAACGGGAAAATAAACCGGAGGCTTCTCTGGGTTCTGAAATACGTAGCTAACTTTTAGGTCCCTTGTTTGAGTGTCGCTTGGGGTGGGAGCTGAGGCGCTGAGCAGTGACAGGAGACGATGCTCATCTGGATATCCCCCCGGGGCACCTCCACACAGAGCCAAGCGACAGACTCGGGGCATGGCCGGTTTTGGGTTTCTGGCTTGGGGACAGCATGTGAATGGTCCCCTTTATGTAGGAAGACGGAGAGCTGCGAGCTGGCCCCCAGCCTGGGATTTGCAGGTGCTGGTGCGACTGCAAGTCCATCGCTCATCCCTGTGCTGTGCCTGTGGGAGAGGATGCTGCCCCGTACTCCCAGGCTGAATCCGCTACTTGGGTTCCATGGACCACCCTCTGCTCCTGGGCACTGGAAAGGAAAATAAACCCTCCTCTTGCCTTCCGTGCTGCTGGGTTTGCTCCCATTGGGGCTAACCAGAGCTGCTGGCAGTGAATCTGGGCATGAGGAGTTACGGAGATCTGGCAAGGAGCGGGAAGAGGCACTGACCCACCCAGAGATTGGTTCCTCCACCCCTACCTGTGGCCACAAAATCCAGCCATGGAGAGAGATGGCTCACGCTCATCCCTATGGACAGGCGGGTTGAAACACAGACTTATCCCTAATATTCCAGCTCACGGGGCCCCTCTCCTTCACTGTGCACCTTGTGCCGTTGGTGTCTCCGTTCTGCAGCTCGCCCCGGGCAAACCTGCCAGAGCTCTCCCCACCTCCCCGCTCAGTGCCGTGGGATAGGGGCCGCGGTGATGGGGCTGCTGTTTCTGCCTCGCACGCAGAAAGGTGCTTTCCCCCAGCAGCCTGGGGAGGCTGCAGCATCTCCTGCTGGGTACTGCAGACCCGCTGGGGTCTTGGACAGCCCCGGGCTCCCGGATGAGCTGCATCCTGGGGCTGTCTGCGCCTCTGGGCTCTCAGGACGGCACCGTGTTGCCATCCCAGCATTGCACACTCTTTTGTCGGGGGATTTTTGCCTCCACAACCAAATAATGCTTCATTCAGTGGGAGTGCCTGGCTCTTGGCATCACCACCACCAAACCTACCCCTGAGCTCTCCTCCGTGCCAGCAGCTTCCCATTGCCATGGGACCTTCTCACCCTAAACGGCCTGGACCGGAGGCACGGCGGTGCTGCAGGGTGGTCTGGGCTGGTAAGCGCCGACTGGGAGCTGTGGTGTGCGGTTCTCCCCCGCCTCTGCTGACCGGCACCTCCCATCAGAGCAAAGGCAGCCAGGACGGAGTTAATCTGTCTTCTGTCCTTGGATGTGCTCCGCACAGCGTGGAAGCAGCCTCTCCGAGGAGGAGCTGTGGTGCTACTGAGAAGCCTGGGAGCTTTCTGATGTCCTTAGGGTAAACTTTTTGCCCACGAGCTCAAACAAGCAGAAGAATTTCATGCTGGCTGGGCTGTACCCTGGCACGAAGGGCTCTTCAGGGAGCTGGATCCGACCTGAGCATCCTCCCAGGTTGCTGAGAAGGCAGCGCAGACAGAGCAGCTCCCGGGGGTTTCTCGCTGGCAGCGCTGATGGCAAGGGGCACGGAGGGCTTGCCGCTGGCGGATATTTAGAGGGATGGTCTGAAAAATGGCACATCTCTATTAAGCCTGGGCTCACCAAGTCCTCCAGGACAAATCCCTGCCTGCAGGGTGCAGCCGCAGTCGCTCTGTAACGCACATACAAATGCGTGTTACAGCTGCAAGCTGCGCGGTGCTGCTGCCGCCGAGCTGCAAGTGCATTCCTCAGCTCCTGCTCTCCCCAGGTCCCGCGCTACAGGCATCACCTATTTATAACGGCATGCACTGCGGGAATAATATTAGACTGATGGCCTCACACAGTCATGCTAAATGTTATTCTATTTATGTGATTTGCTCTTCTTCGCAAGCTGTTGGTCTCCCAGATGCCAAAACACTCTGCATAGCATAGAAAAAGACTCAGATTTTTCTCTTTTATTAAAATCTTCACCAATGGCACCCAGCCCCAGGTATATTTACCATTTTTTCCCAGGTCACCTGGAGTAATTGCATCCACTATTCCTTCCCCGGTCTGATCGATATCCTTGGTAAATAAGATAACCTGTCAGGTCTGTTGTCCCTGTAGCCAAAGGTACTTTAGCAACGGAATTGTTTTGCTGAAGAAATAAATGCCTCTCGCTGAATCTGAAGATGCTGTGACCTTTCATTAGTGACCTGAGTGACTCATCCCTTTTTGTGTGCACACTGCAGCCTCCCACCACGCCGCAAAAGATGCACCACAAAGTCCCGCTGCCTGGTGCCCGGTGTAGCGGGGAGCCGAGACCTGCGGGAGCCTCCTGCTCACGCTGCTTCTCCTCCGGCTTCGCACGTGGCCTTCACACCTCCACCTGGGCCTGGGGGCTCGCGCGTTACGGAGATGCCCAGTTTGCACGGCGGGGACCCGGGGCTGGCCGGGCACTTGACCCTTTGCACCATCTCCATCCCGCAGCGATGTCCTGGCACCCCCAGCCCTTGTCCAAGCAGCAGCTCCCGCTCCCCCGGGCCGTGGAAATCTCTGACAGGGTAACAAATGCGTAAGTCCATGTTTTCAACCCACATTTGTTTAACAAACAGGGCTTGACTGGCCATACCAAACCCCCTGAAATGAGGTGGGCAGTTCGGTCAGAGCCAGATTTCAGCCAGAGACCACGTATCACACGCCGTGAACTCTGTGTTCACCGGTGGGGGCAAATCCCCCTACTCCAGCGGGCTAACGTGTGGTACCTCTGCAGCCAGCAGCTGTTAAACAAGGCCGGGCAGTCATTTTGCTGAACTCAAGGAGTCTCTGCGGCTCCTGCGGCACTCGCTGCTCGCTCCCGCGCCCCACGGCTTGCACACGGGAGCCTCTCGCCCCCTCGCTTTGCTGGGTGCCTCCGGAAACACGACGGCTCTGGAGACACGATGTGTTTAGTCTCTTTTTAGAAATCTGTGCAAAGTGAAATAAAGAATTAAACAGAGTTGAGTCCTATGCATTTAGCCGCTGCTGATAGCGATATTTTCTTCTTGTAGAGTGTTTTGCATGCCAAGAAAAACATTTTGCATTTTAGGGAAAGAAAGTGGTTGTACATCTGTGCATCTGTATGTGTGCCTGTTAATTCTGCCTGAACGACTTCCCGGGGCTGTCAGCTCAAAAGTTCTCTTGTAACAAATCTTGACTGTGTTTGCAACAAATCCTCAACCAAGAGGGGTTTATTTAATGAAGCAAGAAATGCTGCCAAATTTCCAGGCTTGATTCCAATCCCATTAATGTCAGCAAGAGCGTTCCCACCATGTTTGGTTTGTTGGTTGGGTCTAATCTGGGTAAGGAAGTTAAGAATCTGCATTCAGGTCAGATTTGCAGACAAGTTCATTGCTCCACTTCGCTGTGCCAGAGAGTCTGTGGGAAAAGCAGACGGTACAGGTGGGATTCCTCTCGCCTGATTTGAGGGATCTTCAAGTCCAGCAACAGATGATAGCCAAGGAAGGGAAAGAGGAACATTCAGATCATCTCAAGCCAGGAGCCCAAAAGAGGTGAAATCAATTTATTTCTTCCTGCAGAGCCATCTCACGCCATGAGGCTGTGCAGCTCGTGTAAAGCAACCTGACAGCGCAGCAGAGGGGAAAGGACCTCGCTCAAAGCCAGGCCCTGAGCAGGTCGGTGCCGACCCAGGCGCTGCCGCAGGTCTTCTGCTCAGGTCTTCTCCCTGCGCTTGTGCCAGCCAGGAACCGAGGCTGGTGCCTGGTTCGGGATGCAACCACGGCACAGCAGCTCCGGTGGGCACTTGACCCCCTCCTGCCAGCAGCAAATGCTTGTGCATGGCCCTGCCAACGGCTGGCAGAGCTGCTGGGAGAAGGGGAAGGAGGAATGTGGCAGCTCCCCACTTCCCTGTCCCCTCACCCGCTGCTGAAACACGCACGACGTCCTCGCCTCCCCACGCCATGAGTGGGGACCGGCACAGAGCAGGAGCTGCCCATGCTGGTTGCTCCCGGGACAATCCCTCCCCGCTGCTCCCAGGGATAAGGAGCACTGGGGAGGTGTTGAGGGTTCAGTGGTGCCCGCGTGTTTCGAGCGGGTCCCCAGCGGTGACCATGCACCTGCAGTGTCCTGCAGAGAGCAGCGGCTGCTCTTTTCGAGGGAAGGAGCCTCCCTTGACGGCGAGGGCTGGAGGCAGGAGGGCTGCTTTGCTGCTCCATCGCCAGCTGCGAAAGCCAGCCACGCAGGCTCATGTGCCAGCGGTTGACCCTTAATTACACATATAGCTAATAAAAGGAAGGAGCTCACCCCTTCAATTCACAAGGGGAAGCAACATTGAGAATTTAGGGGGCTGCAAAGCATGTGATACTAAAAAAACCCCCCATCTCTCAGGGCCATCATCCCAACACACAGATCCTTAATGGCTTTTGCTGATTTGACAGATGCAGGACACAGAAAAATGAGCAGATTTATGGCTGCAACTGTCCCTGGGGCTCAGAGATGCTTCTTGGGATACAGATCTTTAAATCATCATTAACAATGACATGAGGGGGCACTGGAGAAGACGGAGTTGGGCACAGCGATGCTAGGGGGTGACAGCAGAGTTTGCTGGCACTTCCTACGCAGCGCTCCCTCCCCGGGATGCAGCGATGCTTTATTTCAATCGATCGTGCACAAAGTGGGCGCAGTGACAGGGTGCTGCAGCTCCTATGGGCTGTGAGGAGCCGAAGCCGGTTCTACTGGGAGCTGTAGCATCTTGGATGGGATCCATGTGTGAAGATGGAAGAGCTGGACAGCTTTCGGAGGCGTGAGTATTTTTTTCAGGTAAGGAGGGGAAGAGTTCAGAGCTCTGGAGAAGCCCAGATCCAGGGAGTGTGTGCAAGGAGCAAAGGCCAGCTCTGGTCCTAATGTCCCAAAGATCTTCCCTACTGCAGAGACAGAAGAACATATCGTTTGGGAATTTAAGCTTTGTCTTTGGGGTTTCCTCTGGACGAGGTGGGAGCTGAAAGTTTCAGGGCTTTGCTGGGCTCCTGCCAGGTGCTCAGCAGGTTTTGGGGACCTACCTTAGCGCGTGCCTGGCCCAGCACAGCTCTCCGCCGGCTGCCTGCAGTCTCGCCCCGCCGGCTGCCTGCAGTCTCGCCGCGCCGGCAGGCAGTCCTCCCGGCAGCTCCCCGTCTGCAGAGCCCTGGGAAACTCGTCACCGCTCCCTGCAGCAGGCAGGCCCCTGCTCCAGCCCGCAGGCCAGCTGGCTCCTGTGCTCCTATAAAGCTTTAAAAGAAGCCAGACGACTCACGACTGAAAGCATTAGGTGTTTATTTGCACTTTAGACATATTAACTCCGTCTGAAAGCCAGCCACAGCTTCCTCCGTGCAGCAGCAAAGGTGGGTCCATGCGAGGAGTGACTGACTGTGATAAATACCAGGCTTTGGTCCAAAGAGCACAGAGTCTGTGGGTCAGCACTTTCCCAGAATGGGCTGATTTTAACTCACAATCCACTTCCTTTAAGCTGAGCTGCAATATCTGCTGTTGCAAATCACGTTGCTCCTTTCACAAGGACCGAAACGTTCAAGCTGTTCGTGGTGGGGAACACCAAGAGCAAAATCCAAAATGCCACTCGGGAGCCTCTGCTCCCCCCGAAGCAGAGATCCCCATGGTCCCCCCGGCGACGACAGACGGACTGCCCTCGCCATCGAATCTTGCCTTCACAAGCCTTCAAGCCAGCGTTGCTTCTCTTTTTTTTTTTGCATGTCTAATTTTTAATAGACATGTCTAATCCCCTCGGAAGGCTGGATGCAAGAGTAAGATGCAGCCACCCGCCTGAAGATTTCAACACTCTCCTGGGATTTGCCCGCTGAAAGCAGCGGTTCAGGCTACTGCAGTCATTTGCCTTGCAAAAAAAACCCCAACCAACAGCCTCCAGAAACTTTAAAATGCCAGTTTGTTGTTGTCTGCTATATGCTCTTCCAAAAGAGAGTGAGTAATGCTAAAATTCTTTTTTCTTCTGCGAGGAGGTGGGCAGTAGAGGATAACACAGATCCTGAAGCAGCTCAGTCACCCAGGAACAACTAACTCAGGAACTGGCACAGCTTAGTCATATATTTAAAACCTGATATTTTTATGCATATTTCCATTTCCAAAGTACTTCCCCTCCCTGCAAAAATTCACCCTCTCAGCTGTCCTGCGACACAGGCAGTTCATTACCCGTGCCCTCGCCTTAGATGAGGGAGGGAATGTTGTCTCAAACCCATGTCCGGAGGGGGAGAGGGGATGCAGGGGGGGGACAAGGCATCGTTCACCCCAGTCGCTCATTGAGGAGCTCAGTGCATGGCCGGGGATGTTAACCAGCTCGGGCCGCTGCGTTGGAGGCTGGACTGAGAAATACTTCAGGACTGGAGTTCATCTCTCTCCATCTCCAGGCGTGCTTTAAGCAAAATGGTTGGATTGAGTAGCTTTGCTCTAAAACCTGGTCCCGGTTTGCTCTCTGATGCCAGCGGTCCTGTCTGTCCCTTGCGTGAGATTGGAGCCAGTGATGCTGCCGTCACCATCTCTCTGCAAAACAGGCATCAAGGTGGGGCGGCTGTTCCCGAGAAGGGGCCAAGCGCGAACTGAAGTGGTGCATCCTTTGGAGGGGGTGTTGGGTACCTCAGAGTTCATCAGAAGCTTCCTCCTCACAAAGAATGATGCCCATATTCTTCTCATCTGCCTGGCAAGAGGTTTTGCTCCTGAAGGTGGACCCCAGGGACTGGCTGGCTTTTTGGCGGATGGTCCTTATACGTGACATGCAGTCTTCACTGGTCATCACGTAGAGCAGGGGGTTGAGGGCGCTGTTGAAGCTGGCCAGGCCCCGCGTCACCTGGTAGGAAACGTAGATGTTCTTTAAAGCCTGTGTGCAGGACCCTTGCAGCTGCCAGCCTCGAGACAACAAGTTGAGGTTTCTGAAGATATGGTAGGGGAGGAAGCAGATGGAGAAGAGGACCATCACAAGAATCACCAGGCTGATGCTTCTTCTCCTGAGGCTGAGGTCCATGGTGTCGTTCCTGCAGAGCACCACCACCACATGGCAGTAGCATCTGACGATGATGAGGAACGGGATGACGAACCCAGTCATGGTGACGGCCACAGTGTACGGCAAGTAAACGCCCAGGTTCTCATGGCCCGTTGTGTCGTGGCACCGCATCCCCGTGTCGTCCATCTTGCTGAAGGCGAAATCGGGAGCTACCTGTGCGAAGACCCACACCCAGACCATCGCGCTGAGCCACACTGAAGAGGTCGCCCCTTGGCACCTGCCCCGCGCCTTCAGCGGGTGCACGATGCCCAGGTAGCGGTGGACGCTGATGCAGGTGAGGAAGCCGATGCTGGCGTAGAGGTTGAGGTGGAAGAGGCCCCGGGTGATCCGGCACCAGCCGTGCCCGAAGAGCCACACTCTGCCCCGCAGGTAGTAGCTGACGAGGAAGGGCAGCGTGCTGACGTACAGCAGGTCGGCCAGGCCCAGGTTGCCCACCAGCAGGCTGAGGGGATGGCGGGCGCCCCGCCGGGGCCCGGTGCAGAGGTGCCACAGCCCCAGCCCGTTCCCCACCAGCCCCAGGGGGATCACCGCCAGGTAGACGGCGGGCAAGAAGCGCTGGGCGAAGGCGGCGTCCACGGGGCACAGGGCCCCGCTGCCATTGCCGGGCCACGGGGCGAGAGTCTCTGTGGCCATGGAGCGCTGCGACAGCCCTGCCCACGCTGGGGTGGCCGCTCCCGGGGCCGTGCTGGTGGCAGTGCTCGGAGGCGCCGGTGCCCGGCGGAGCGGTGCCCGTGGCAGGGGCGGGGCGGCCCCGGCAGCGCCGTGCCCAGGGCCGGCCCCGGCAGCGCGGTGCTCTCCGGCACGCGCGGCGGCTGCCCTCGCCTCCCCGCTCCTGCCGGGCCTGGGCCGGGGGCGTTGGGGCGCAGGGCTGTCCCCCGGAGCGTGGGGAGGCTGTGCCGCGGGCTGCCTCAGCGGAGAGCCTCCGTGTCCGGCGGCTTCCGCCGCTCCCTCGGCGCCTGCCGCCAGCCCACTTGAGATATTTTGAGCCGGGCGCCAGGGACACGCAGGCCCCCGGCTATTTCGGACGCTGTGCGTGCCTGGCGGGAGGAAGGGAGCAGGGAGGCGGGAGACGGGCTCTGCCTCGGAGCGGGTGGGAGATGTCTGCTAACGGGGCCCAAAGCTTTCAGCCAGCTTCTGTTCTGTCCCACTCGGGGTGAGGAGAAACCCCCGATCCCTCCAGACCAGGGGCTGGAAGCCTGCACGCCATGAGCTGCCCCTCACTTCCACTCCTGACGGCGTTTCTCCTGGCCCCACTGCTCAGACCGTGCTGTCCATCCAGGAGTGGGGGTAAGGCAGAGACCGGCAGCTTTCCACGGGCTCATGCTACCGGGCAGCCGGTGCCGCGGGCAGAGCCGGCAGGCAGCGGTGTGCCAGGCTGCCTGCCCGCAGCGTAGGCAGCTGTAAGCCCCCGCTCCCCGCCTGCGCCTTCCCTACAGCACACAGCAACAACCTGCTCTTGCTGCCGACTTCTGTATCCCTCCCCAAATACAAAAATCCTCTCCCCCCCGCCGCTTTGAGCAGCTTTGACCCATGCAGGGAGGGAACGTGAGATGGGCTGTGACCTTCCTCTCCTGCCTTCCCTGTCGCAGGGGATGTCACGCAGAAGACACCCAGATACTGTGAGCTTGGGGCAATACTAAAACCTGCGACCCCAAAGAGGACCCCCAAGGAAAGCCAGCCCCTGTTTGCATTGCTGAGCAGCTGCTGCCACATAAACGAGGCCAGAAATAAATAACTTTATCTCCAGGTGCAGGAGTAAACATGCCAGCAATCAGAAGGGAGAAGGTTTACCCTGGCAAGCCATAGGGAAACGACCTTGGCAAAACAATGTCAGGTAAAGGGCTGGGCCCCAGAAGGGCCGTGACTACCTGCTTTCCTGGAACTTAATCTAGGGCCAAGGGGTAGGAAGAGGCTGATATCTCACCTGTCAGTGGGGAAGGAGCGAGGGCGAGTCCTGCCAAGCCATCCTGACTGCCCTTCCCGCCTCGGGAGCAGCCGAACAGCTCTGCCGGACCATGCTCAGGCACGACACGGCAGGTCAGGGCCCGTGTAGGGAAGCCCAAGACATGGGGTGGTAGTAGCTGCTTATTGTATCAGTGTGTTGACTCAAAAAAGTGCTTGCTGGAGCAGAGAAATGATGGGAAACGCTGTATGTTATTTCCTGCCTACGTGATAAAATCTGGCTATTACAGGCATGCCCCGAGAGGTGAAACCTAAAAGCTGTTTCCATGGGGTGAGGATATGGCTTTTCTGAGGTTTGCAGAGGCTCTGGAGGGTCTGTGCTCCTGGAGAAGCAGCAGCAGAGACGGGGGTCCATGGGGGCTCACCCCCTCAGGAAAGCAGTCTTCCATCCAGCCCTGCTCCTGCGCCTTTGCCTCCATGCATTTCAGCTGCTCCTGCAGCCCGGGGTTGGGGTGGCATTTGCAGAGCAACTTCATGGAGCTGTGGAAGTGTGGCGAGATGAGAGGAACAAACTGGGAGCAGTTCCCTTTGTCCCGGAGCATCAACCATTGGGGAAACTGAGGCAGAGACAGCGGCTGGCTGGGAAGCCTGCTGTAATCATGGGAAGGGCCACAAGCTGCTCTCAGCAGTGTAAGCAAAACATTCTCTGTCCCCGAAATGAAGGGCTGGGGCTGAGTGGCTCCTGCCATGGGAAGGGAGGAGCAGAGCAGGGCACGGGGAGGACTATCCATGCCCGGCTGCAGCCCCGTGCCCTCTACACCTCCTGCTCCTGGACCTGCTGGAGGCACGCACGCAGCGGCACAGCTCCTCTCTCGTGCCTGCCTCGTGTGTGTGTAAGGTGTTCTCTTGCCCCGTGATTTCACTCCCAGTAGAGGTGCTACCACGCTGCTCTGCCCGAGCATCCCACATTGGGACGCTCCCCCCGGTTCCGGGCCCCGGCCCGTGGCAGCGATGCTGGTGCCAGCACGTCCGGGGCAGAGCGAGAGCACGGGGCTGGGATCGCTCCTGCGGGTGGCAAACACATCACCCAAGTGATGGGCTTTCAGGCAACCAATTCAAGGCTCTTCAACAGCAAAAATAGGACCTCGATCTACTTTTTTTATTGAGCACTGCGCTCTCGTGCTCAGGGGGGTATCTGAAAACATTTAGCTTTAATGAGGGGCTCATCCAGCCCTTTCTCAGCCAACTCTGTGCTTTTAAAAATCATCCGTCATGAGAATGGCTTGAAAAAAAGAATTCTGATGCGCGCTGTTTACTCACGCCTTACCGCACGGCTTCTCCTTCAGCTGCTACACGTGCTTGCACTGAAAGGAGCCGGGATCTGTTGCTCACCGCTGGTTCGGGAATATGGTTGTCAAATCACGTGCGGTTTATGCGTGCAGACGCAGCAGTATGCCTCGAGGGCAGAGGTGAGTTGTCTTCTCTTTGGGGTTTTTTTTAATCTTTGCAGGTGACCATAATCATCTATGGATGGCAGAGTATTTATCTGCTGCCCCACAAGAGCAGGCAAAGCTCAGGACTCGCTGCGTCAGACGCTGCAATAAACGTGATCCTCAAATAACCACATGTTTCCAGGGTAGCAGGGCTTTACAGGGAACAGCAAATATTGTGAGACTGGCAATCAAATTGCAAGAGTTGATTTCCCTGTATTCTTAGGGAAAAATAACTCTGATTTATTTGGATTCATTAATTCATTATTTAGATGTTTTCTGCTTAGCGAATCAGGGAGAAATGACATTTTGCAGGAAAAAAAAAAAAAAGAAAATTATAGCAGAGGTGCTTTGAGTCATTTCTGTTTGAGATGAGAATTGCAGCTTGCTGCTTAAAAAGTGACCTTTTGATTTTTGCCATCAGCCAGAGGTGGCTGGGCAGGATTTGGGAGGGGGTGAGAGCCCTGGCTGCACTCCCTGCCGGCAGCTCACCCGGCCTCGGTAGCCATGTCCCAACATGCTGAAACAAGAACTGGCTTAAAAACCAGGATTTTCAGTGCGCAGAACATGTCTTATCCACGTCAGTCGAGGAACACTGTGGTTTTAAACTCTACATGAGCCTCGTGTCACCGCTTTTTTGGCACGGCCATCGCAGAGGTAAAAAAACCAACAAAAGCTGCAGACCGGGCCACATTCATTCTGCAATTTGCTGCCTGCCAGAGGTTCACCGCGTCCCCCGTGTCAGACTGAATTAATGATTTGTATTTGGGCAGAGCACCAGATGATCACAGTAAATAATTCTCTTTGTAAGCAATGTTGTACTGCGTGAGCAGTGAGATTTATTTTTTTTTTTTCTTTTTCCCCCCAAGAGGTGACTGAAAAGCATCCTTGAACTGTAATTTTATTGTCAGCACTTGCAGGGGCCAGGGGAGCGGGCGAGCGGGTGCCTTGGCCCTGCTGCCCTGCCTGCTGCTTCTGGGGAGGCTTTCCCCCGGGCAGGAGAGGGGAGCTCCCTCTGCCATTCAGCCTTTTGCCCCTGTACCCCCAAATCTGCCCCGCTATCGCGTTGGCCTGGGTCGGGAGGACAGTCAGCTGGTGACACTGGTGGCCTGATGCTGGGGAAATCCTAGTCTGGGGTGAGCGGAGGAGGTGTGGGGCTGGCGGGAGGAGGGATGAGTTACAGGGGGAGAATGTGGGCTTTGGTTTTTGGGATGCTGAGAAGAGGCAGGGGCTGGTCTGTGCCCAGGGCTGCAGACCCAGCAGGAACGCAGCCAGCACCGTGCCGTGCTCTCCCGCGCGTCCCGGCAGCGAGGGGAGACCCGGGCACTGCTATGGCCGGGGTCGGTCCCATCGGCAGAGTGGATGGAGCTCGTGGCAGGGTACAAGCAAAGGGGCAGAATTTAATCCAGGATATAATATACTGTAATAATGTTTTCAGTGCTTTGATTCACATTTTTTTTTTCTTTTTTATTTTCTTATTCTAAGCAGCTCCTTTCCAGTTGCCCTTCTCGCCCCGCCGTGGGACGTGCGTTCCCTCTGCACGCTTGTGCGAGGCCGTTAGAGGGCATTTGGGTTTCATTTTTCAGTCACCCAGAGGGATTATCGCTGAGAGAAAGTAAAGGCAGAGCTGCCGAGCAACTCTCCTGCGCCGACTCTTGCATAGCTGGAGCAGTTCCAGCCCGTCGGGAGACGGCCCCGACTCATCTTTGCAATTCGTTTTCTCTTTTTCCTGCTTTTCTTTTGGCCTTGGCTCGCGGGGTATGTGCTTGGATGGCAGGCGGTATGTCTGGTGCTGCGGAGCGGTGTCTCCTGCGTCTGAGCTCCTCGCTCGCCGAAGCCCTGCCAAACCGCCAGCGCTTTGGAGAGGAGGAGGCCAGGCGGAGCAGGAAGGTTCGTGTTTATTCTGGAGAGATGCGGGGAAGGTGAATTAGAGCTGCCATCAGGAGGACGCCTCTGCCCGTGCCCAGGAAGGCGGCTGCTGGGTTGTGGGGTGGATATCGTGGGATGGCTGAGCTTGTGCATGGTTGAGCCGCGCAGCCTGGTGCAGCGGTGACTTGTGGTGCGCGGCCCGATGTGCCTACTCCGATCCCGATGGGCCGGGGTGCGAGGGGTCCCCCCGGAGATGTGGGTGTCCCGGTGCTGGAGGTGGTCTCTCTCGCAGCCCCCGCAGAGCAGAGCTGCATGCGTGACATGGTGAAGGAGCAGCGTCACCTCTCCAAAAGCCTCACCGATCCAGGAAAGGACCAGTTCCTGGTTTCTTGGATGGGTTCATGCTCGTGGCAGGGTTTCCCCATTTCCCATTTCATTCAGCCTAAGAAACTCAGGGATGCTGCCCAGTAACCCTGCCTGGGGCAGCGAGGTGCACAGAGGGGGCAGGTGCTGCGTGATACGGGGATCTTGCTCTCTATTTCCACCCTCCTTTGCAGCCAAAGTCCATCAGTTCTTCCCCAGTTTCCCGAGGGATGCGTCCTCCGTCTCCAACGAAACCACAGTGCCGTGGGCTTGTGCCAGACTCTTTGCCAGGACGAGGCGTTGGCTCCGGGATGCGACCAGGGTGGGCACAGCTACAAACGACCTCCTCTTCCCCTCTGGAAAGGCAGAGCGGAGAGTGACGGGGAGATGGAGCAGGGTGGTGGCGTGTCCCCCACGTCTAGGGAGCAGGGGCACTTGGCAGTGTGGGTGCCTGGCCCTGGAAAGCGCCGGCCGCATGCCAGCAAGGCAGTTTTGCACCGTGTCCGCAGTGGGGCTGTGCCAGGCTAATTCAAGGGGTGGCAGAGCGCTGCCTCTCGGGTGTACCCAGGGAGCCAGGCAGGAGCTGCACGTGCATCTCCAGCTACAGGGGCAGGCCAAGCCCACCTGCGGGGCTCAGGGTTATGTGGGATCCACAGTGCTCTTGGATTCAGACATCCAGAGACCCCAATGTTCAGGTCTGCACCTGCCATCAGCTGTTTTCCAAGCACAGTTTCAGGAGATAGATAGTGTATCTGTCCCTGAGACACAGTCAGGTCATGGCTGGGGAGGGGTGATCGGGTGCCTACAGGTAATTGGGGGTCCCATGGCTCATGTTGGCTGGCATTTCCCTTTCTCGGTCAAACCTTTTGCCCAGAGGTGCCTGCTTCACCGAGGCCCTCACTTACCGCCGGGGATGCTGCCGGCAGAGCCGGGCAGGGTCTGGCCATGCAGAGCCGCCTCTGAGTCTCCAGCCTGCAGTAGCGGTTCTGGTTGGAGACGCGGGTAGAAAAGCCCACGCCGCAGGTGGCCGAGCAGGCGCTCCACTCCGTGCCCCACTCCTGGCAGGGGTACGGCAGCAGCGGGGACGCTGCCCCAGGGGCTGGATGAAAAGAGATGAGGGGAAAAGGTTGGTTGGAGCCAGGTGCCATGCAGCATGCCCTGCGGGTGCTGTGGGCGTGCATAGCCGTGCATGGTGGGGGAATGTGCAATGAGGCGTCTCCTGTTGATGTTTGTGGTCTGGGGTGAAGGGACCATCATCCCCAGAGACCTGCGTGGGCTTCCCCTTGCTGGCATGTCCTGCATCTTACCTGCCCCAGCATCCCGGAGGAGGTGCCGGTCCCGGGCCTCACAGATCCACTCTGGGCAGCACTTCCCTGGGACCTCCACGCGCCGTGGGTAGGGGCAGTCCGGGGTGGGCAGCCGGACATCCTCCTGGCAGAGCGGGACGCAGGTGAAGCCCCCGTCCAGGCAGCGGCACTGGAGTTTGCAGCTGGGCTGGAAAACCTCCCCGTCTCGATAGACCCGGCCGTTCACCTCGCAGCCCTCCTCGCCGTCTTCAACTGCAAGCAAGAGCCAGGGAGCCCGTTAGGGACAAAGTGACGGTGAGATGTGGATGGCAGAGGGGACTGCTGGGGGGAACCATGGGGCTGAAGGGACTGAACCGGGGGACCACAGAAGTGACTGAGACTTGTGTGGGGCAGACACGGGTTTGCAGCAGCCTGTACATCGCCCAGCCTCCTCCCCTTCCCTACCTCCTCTCCTCCTCATCTCTATTTTCAAAGCAACAGCTCACCAGTTGGTGAGAAACCCACTGCCCTTCAGCTCCGACCCTGCCTTTCAGGGTTTTCAGGCTAGAAAAAGTTTCTCTGAAATGTCTCTGCAGGACCCCCAGGCTCCGGCCCTGGCAGGGTGACTGCAGCATCCTCGGGACCCCTCTGTCCATCCCCACTCAGACCACCCTGAAACCGCAGCTGGCAAACGGCAGGAGAGCTGGCTGGAGCTGCAGCACAGCCCCGCGGCCAAGCCGCGTGCATCATCCTCAGTAAAGCTGCTTTCGGAGCCTTCACCGCTTCCCTGAAAGTGCTGCGGGATGCCTGGAGCTGGCTGGGGCCCTGGCCGGAGCTGGGGTGTGTGCTGGGCTGGGGGCACAGGGGCATCCCCGGGGGGGAGTGGGCACCCTTGTGCTCACAGTTGCAGGTGGCTCCTGTCCCCGCGCTGTAGTCGCAGACGAGGCCCTGGCTCTGGTCGCAGACGTGGAGGAAGTCGCAGGGCTCTCCCAGGCGCCGGGCGCAGATCTTGCAGCAGCCGCAGCCGTCCAGGACCAGGGGGGACCCGCGGGGGCAGCGGGGCGGCACCCAGGGGCAGTAGCATGGTCTCCGGCACAGCTGGGCGCACACCTGCAGAGGCAAAGCCGTCGCTGATTCCATACAGGTTGTTTTTTGGCTAACGGCTGCTATTTCACCGAGACAGCCAGGTAACTCTCTCAATCATGGGGGCAGATTTTCAGTGGAGGGAGGCTCTGGAAATCCACGGGAATATGGTGAAGCAGCCTGGAAAGCTGTTGTCCTCTAAAGGCACAGCGTGATGGGCACCCGTGGAAACCAGGGAGAATCAGGGATGCTCAACGCTCCGCAGGATGGGAACTTAAACGCACCACTGCTCTGAATACACAGGAGGAGGACGGAGCTGCAAAGCGAACATCCCGGGCAGTGGTGGTCATTTAACGGGGCTGGCAGCCCCAGAGGCAGCCGCACGCTGCCCTGAGCAGCCCGGCAGGAGGGAGCGGAAAGCAGCGTGTCCCCATGCCTGCCACCAAGGCGGTGCGTTGTGCCCAGCTGGAGATGTGGCTTTGCAGGGAATGCACGCGGTGAGGGCATGCACCTCACTCCCAACAGTCTCAACAGCTCTCCTTCATGCCAAGAAACGGGGCATCGCATCGGCGCGGGGGAACCGAAGCCAAGCGAACCTCACTGCTTTCCCTCCTGGTCCAGCTGCCTCCTCCTCTGCCTGTCCCTGGCCGCAGCATCCTCCGCCTGGCGCGGCACGCTCGGCGAGGAGCCCTGAGATAGGCACGTTTTCAAGGACTGGGAGCTACATTTCCCCTCCCAGCTAAACTGAGTAACCACTTCAGCAGGGCTGTGCACCGGCGTCCTCTGCCTGCCCAGCCGGTTGCTTGCCAGGGCTGTGCCAGGAGTTCAGCCAGGCGTGTGTATCTGCGGCTCGTTCTGCTTGCACAGACCTGTTGCACAATTATCCTGGCACAAACAGCTTTTGCAAGCGGCGCTTGCGCTCCCGTCATGTCGTATCTGACAGGGCTGTTGCATATAGGGCCTGAAGCCAAGTGAGTTGGCTCTGCAATTTGGAAGTGAATTCTCTGCCGGTGCTGGCCTGACAGCGCGTGAGCCCCGTGCGGCAGCGCCGAGCGGCCCTGTGGCTCTGCTTGCCGCACGGCCAGCACGTGCCGCGCAGGCAGCAGTTCCGTAAACGTCCAGCCAGAAAATTCAGCCCTGGGATGGTCCAGACACTGGTGCCTCTGCTGAGACTGCCAAGAGATCGATGGGTTCGGCTGGACCATGTGGATTTTGGATACCATTTTTCTTTCTCTTTTAGCTTGTCCCAGTAACATCAGGTCTGACACAACCAGTTAGAGAAGGTGGGTACTAGTGTGCTACCTGTTCCCCATTTGCAGCAGTTCAGATGTTTTTTATAGGCCTGTAGAAATGTCAGTGCCAGGAACTGGAGATAAAATATATTCAGAATGGGCCGGGCAATCTGGGTCTTGTTCTAGTTTTGTCAATGAGCAGCGTTATTAGTGCGGCAGCAACCAGAGTGAGCCCCGCGGCAGGGACCGAAGGACTGGCTGCGGTGGCCAGGTTTGTGCTGGAGGCACGAGGGCCCTTGGTGATTCTCCAGACACTCATGAGCGCCTGGGGCAGCCGTCATTTCTCCATCACAGCTTACCCAGGCAGCCAGAAGCATTTTTCATCTTTCAGGAGGCTGCTGTTACAGATCAATGTTTTAGAAAGATTAGCCAAGCCAACTCCATTAATCCATTTCCCCCTGCTCCTTGTAATTAACTTGTCTTTAGCTGACAGGGTGGCTCCTATCAGGGATCTTAACTGTCTGGGAAAGGAGTCAAATAGGCACGACGCTGCCGTAATGCCCCTGCTTGCAGAAGGTCTGCCCTGGGATTCAAGCAGCGATTAGAAGAACTTGGAGCTGAGATATAGCCCAAACTTTTCAGCTTTCTTGTTCTTTGCACAGGCAACTATTTTCACACAGAGTCCAAGAGAAAAAAAAATAAAATCGCTACAACAACCCAAATCCTGTCGGAGGCATTGGCTTTGCGTGAGCATCCCAGGCAGGGGGGAGAGCTGAGTAATGCCGAGGCTGGTGCTCGCTGCTTGGCCCCCTGCCTCGGAGCCTGGGCAGGGACCAAGGAGTCTGCAGGAGCCGCTACCGCCGAGCTGCCGCTCGCTCGCAGGGACACACACCACAGCCCCGGAGAGCTGCGGGGACGGGGCGAGCAAACAGAGCACATTGCTGTCATTCCTGCGTGCTCCGTGGGCTTGCACAACAGACACCTTTGGCCCATGGACGTTCAGACCCTGCTGCTTAATTGCAAATGTCTCTCCCAAGCGTAGCTCTGCCCCCGTGGGACTGCATAAATGCAGCCTGTCCGCCAGCCCGCGTTAGCCACCGGGCTCCGAGCAGGGACGTTGTAACACCCCAGTCCTCCCTGCATCTCACTTCGCAGGAACCGGGTGCTTCCCCGAGTAGGGCTAAAGCCACCCCAGGGCCCCGTCTCCCTTACCTTGGAGAGGATGCAGAGGAGGGAGAGGAAGAGGAGCTGCTTCTCCAGCTGGAGCCTCATGCTGCTCTCCCCTCCGCCACTTCAGCACATCACCCCCCAGGCAGTTTGGAGGCAGCGGCGTGTTCGCAGGTTTTAAAGCCCCGAGTAGCTCTTGCTGGTGTTTATACTCTCCCTGCTCTGATGTCACTCACAGGCTCCAATATAAACATGAGTAGGTTTGGACAAGCCTCAAGATTTTCTTTTTTTTCTTTCTTTTTTTTTTTTTCCAGCCCACATTCCAGCTGCCATTTCCACTCCCCTCGAGGTGAGAACGTGCTGTCCACCGAGACAGCAAGCGAAGGGAAGGGACGGTCTCCCCGGGGAGCACGGCAGAGGGGCTGGGGAGCCAGGCCAGTGGGGTGAACTGGCTCCTTGCCGCTAGCCATGACCGGGAGAGAAGGTCCATGCCTCTTCCTACTCTTCCAGGTCTGCCCAGACAGAGCCAGTGTCTTCCTCCTGGGTTTTGAAAGGTTTGGTGGGGCTGTTCCTGCTGCCACCTGGGGACATTGCCACGACCAAGCAGGAATGGGGGACCCACCCCTGTATTTTAGGCTGAGCGCAGCGCCCGGCAGGCTGCGGGAGAGGGGTGAGTTGCCCACGCTGTACAGAGCCCTGAAGTCAAGGGCAGGCTCCTGTCCATCCATCGCTGGGGACAGTGTGTGACTCGCTTTGGATTGCCAGCAACCGAGGTTGCAGCCGTTCGCCGGGCAAGCTCTCCAGGCAGAAGCGCGCTTCCCTCTCCGTTTCTCTGGCACAGCAAGAGCCGGAACGGGATTTGCTGTGGTGGTGCTGCCACAGCATCCCCGTCCTGCGTGGGGCTGCGGCTGCCCGGGGAGGCTGCTGGGGCAGAGGAGGGTTGGATGCACACCATGTTGCATTGCCCCGGGGCTCGTCCATGATGCGGAGAAGGCTGCAGGCTGGCCCTGCTGATTTCCAGCCTTGTAAACCCCAGTTCAGCTCCTGAAAAATTATGACCAGCTTAAGCAATCACGAGAATTTAAAATCCAGTTTTGGGGAAGAGGAGCGAGTGCTCAGCATTTGCCTCCCAATGCTTCACCACTTTTCAGTCTGCCCTCTGCAAACTTTCCTCGTGGTGAGGCTGACTCTTCAGAAAGAAAAAACTAAACATCTCAAGACCTCCAGGAAACTGAGCCCCTTCCCCACGTTCCCGTCCCCTAGATCTTATCACAAGACGCAAGAAGGGCAATTTGTGAGGCCAGAGCTCAAAGGAAAGGCCTGGGCTCACATAAGGATGTGGGGTGCCCTGCCGCTCTCCCTGGCTCCTCTCCTGCACCCTCTTGCCTGCAGGACGTGGGCTGGGAGCGCTGCTTCTGCCCTGGCCCAAGGGACGGATCCTGGCGGCTGCGCACAGACTCGCCCTGCCTTGCAGGCATGATGAGAACTGCTGCTATATATCATATATTACGATATATGTTGGCAAACACGCAGGAGGGGCTGGGTGCCGTAGAAGCAGAGCATTGAAATTATGCAACTCTGAGTGATGCCCCATCTTCGCGGCCATCCGTTTTCCCTCTCCGTTTGCATTTGCGAAGGCAGGTGACAGGTCCTCGGGCACCTGAGCAACAATCCCGACCTCAGCTCTGCCGCTTGCCGTGGAAGCCAGGGCGCGGAGCGGAGGAGCACGCAGTCAGAGCTCTCCCGTTACCACCCCAATTCTCCGCTTTGGTTTTGCTTCGTTAGCTGCAATCAGTCTGTTAACGAGGTCATGGCAGGTTGTGGAAATACCAGGCCACCTTCCAAAGGCTGCTGTCACTTATCCCGGCGCTGGAGTCTCCGCTCCTCGTGGAGGAGCCCCAGGTCGCTGCATTGCCTGAGCCCTGCCCGGAGGCAACCCTGACCATCGCAGGGGAGGCGTGAGGACCGTGCATTGCTCCGTCCTCGCTAGCAGGGGGGGTCAGGCCCTACCGACGGGTGCTCACAAGCCAGAAGGTTTGATACCGAAGGCTGGAGCCACATCTCACGCTGCCGTTTTCTCCTCCGCTCCCTGGCACTGATGCCCTCCCGCCGGCCGCCGCGTTTTGGATGCTGCAGCTCAGCCGGACGTCCCAGAGGCAGCTGCGGTGCCTCTATCAGCAGTGGCTCGAGAGCAGCCAAAGCGCTGATCCAGCCTTGCTGCAGGGAGATAGTGAGTTCAATTAATTATTCCAGGCTTGTGTTTATTAGGGAATCCTGATTAATGGGCATGACTTCATTTCCCAGTTGGAAATCAGATGACGGTGCTGGTAAGGGAAATAAAACCCTCTTGTCGCCCTCAGTGAGCTGCTCTGGGAGCAGCCAGCAGCCCTGAGCGCGAGTCTCGGGGGGCACCGGGGCACCCCTCGGGGGGGCTGGGGCTCAGGGCGGCTCAGGGAGCCCACTGCCTGCCCTCCTGCAGGTACAGCTTCGGCTCTTTGGGGTGGGGAGCCCTTCTTTACCCTCTCCCTCAGCTTGGGACAAGAGAGAACATTGCTTTCCCCACACACACACCTCTGATGTCATTGAGATTTCACTGCAGTAAAGTGACATCACTGTGATGGGATGACATCACCAGGAAGCCAGCAAAGCTCAGGCAGCAACAGAGAGCCACAGGACCAAGTCAAGCAGCCGGACCGGGGCCAAATCCACCACGCTGCGCCCGGCCAGCTGCCCATACTCCAGCCGGCATTGGCAATCCCTGGCGGTACCTCGCCGGGCTTTGGGGGCGCGCAGAGGAGCCGGCTGGAGGGGTACCCCCAAGGTCTACCGTGACTCTGCCTTCCCGAGGAGGCTTTTCCATGGGTGACATGGGCTTGAGCTTCCCTGCTCCTGACTCTCGGGTCCCACGTTCCCACCCGGGTCGCCGTGCCGGGGGGCAGGGGCTGCAGGCAGGGCCCGGCAAAGCGATACAGCCCTTGCGCGGGTTTTGATTTGCGAAGCCGCACGAGAGCAGCGCATTAGCAGTTCATTTTATAAATACTCAGTTATAACCCTTCCCCTCTGGAGCACATACCCCATATGTGTTCTGTACCATACGTGTGATTTCATAGCTAGTAATTAAGTCCATATGTTGCTCTCTGCAGTTTCCATGGTATTATTGTCAGGTTTTTTTAGGGGGTTGTATTTTTTTTTTTTTGTGGTCAGTTGTGCAAGAAAATAGTTGATACAGGGATCTGAATACATCTCCTTTGAGTTAGCCGCTGGCAAGCTCTGCTGTTTCTATAGAAATGGAGGAACTGACCCAGTGAATTTACATTTTAGACAGCTGGGTTTTTTTCATGTCTGTGCCATCATGAATAACATTGCAAAGCTCGCATTTGTGCACCCTGCTCAGCTGAAATTGCATCCATCTGTGATGGATATAGACCATATTCTCCCTCCATCTCTCTCCTTTGCTCGAGACTCTCCCCTTCTTTACTCGACGTCGTGTGTTGAACACCCTCCCCAGAGCTGGCTGAAGCCAGAGCAGGGTCTGGATGTTCGTCTCTGCTGGGGAGAGCCTGGGCTGTCCTGGGTCCTCGCTGGCTCTACTCCTCTTCGTATCAGCAGCGAAATCACGGGCTTAGGGTGAGCCCAGCTCCATGCCTTGGTGGGGAGGACATTCCCTCTGCTTCTGGGCACTCCTGCCTCAAATCCCTGCTGCAGAGGAGCGGGACTGTTCATGGAGGGTGAACACCACTGGTGGGAAAGCTGGACAGGCATCCAGCTTGGAAAAGCCAAGAGCCCTGAGATGAAAAGATGTCTCAGGTCTCCCTCAGCTGTTGGACACTTTGGGGTGGCTCCTGGCTGTTTTTTCATGAGACTTCTGGAAACACCCCAGCTTTGGGAAACTTTGAAATACGTTTGTTTTTGGCAGGATGGGAAAGTTGTTTCCTACCCAGAACAAATCCGGCTCCAGTTTCAAACAGCAAGAGCCGAGAGAGGTGGTGATGGCCATTTCCATCCTGTCTGGCCATTTTTATTCCCTCTGGTTCTCGCACCTTAACTGGAGAGCAGCGCCGGGCCGGGAGGACTGGCCACCCCGAGGGACGAGGGACGGGCCAGGCAATCTTTTACCTTGATGTCACTGCTTCCACCCCAGACCCGGGCTAGGAGAGACTGAAAGTATTTACCATCTGGTGCCTGTCCAAGTGACTTGTGAGAAAAGAATTCAGGGCTGCCGTCCAGTTTCTGATGGTCAGGCAACTGCATCAGAAAACCTCGGCTTCATCTGGGACCAACTGACCCCTCCAAGCTCCCAGCCGCCGCGGCGAGGCCGGCGAGGGAGCGAACAACAGCTGGGTATCGCCCTCTGCCAAGCAGGAAGGGTCTTTCGGATGGCGAGTGATGCAGGATGGCAGGGACACTTGATCCTTCACCATTTTCCAGGCATTTTTAAGTAGGTTTCATTAGAAAGAAGCACTGATAAATGAGACTCGATGCCGGTTCTGGTCTCAAAGTCTGACATTGCCAAGAGGAAGGAGCTGAGCGATTACACGGGGAGCAAATGGACTATCGCAACCAAGAAAGGGCTTGCTTAGCCAAAACTACAGCGAGATCTCATCATTCAGACTGAGGGGCTTCTCATTAGTACAGCCCAGCCTTTTATCAGCTGTCGTGAAAGGACAACGCTTTTTCTTAATAGACGTATCAAACCCTGGGCAGTAATTCTGTGTCATTTTTTTTTTGCTGCAGTCCAGACAAGAGCAATTCATAATTGTCCCCCTAAGTTAAACATTCAGATAACCCAAAGAATAAGACTTTTGTAAAACAAAGCCTGGAAACTTCAGCCAGATGAGTCTTTCCATTATTATTTGGAAAACAGTGTCAGAAATCATCACGTATCAAACATTATGATCCTCTGAGAGTTTATTTTTGGTATCAAACATCATCAAACATAAACTTATTTTTAAAAAAATCTCACTAGAAGTTTTGTCTTTCAGACAAGATATAAACCCCAGATCCTGACCTTGTGTGGTTACTGACAGGCCCTTGGTATTTTCCATGGAGCTGCATGGCTAACTCATGTTTCCTGATCAAATTGCTCATTCTTTTTGACTATCTCTGTTTTTCTTGTGGTTTCAGGCTGAAATAGACTGTGTTTTTCCTTCAGTTCTTGTCTTGCTCAAGTGTGCTATGTGTTTTCAAGCAGCTGCCATGTCCCTTGCAGCATCAAATATGCCGCAAATTGAGGCACGCACTAAGGTAAACCCAGTTACGCTTTTAGGTCTCACCAAACTCACCTTGTAATTGCAGCCAGCCCTGCTTTAGAGAGGGAGAGCTTCTGGGAAGCCCTTGGAGGATGCAAGTGCTGCACCCGCGCAGCAGCTAGTGCTGTGCCTGGGAAGCGGGTGGTGACAAGGGTTGCGTCTGTTCCCAAATGTCACAGCCCTTCACGCCGCCGGGGCTGGCCTTGGTTTGCCGTCAGCGGGAGCATTGCGAGGCGGAACAGCTCAGGGCAGTGGTGGGTCCACGATCCTGGGACTGTGTGCAGGGGAGGGAGGGTGATGGTGTTGGGACAGGACGGTGCTGGGGAGAGGACAGTGACCTGGGGCAAAGATAACCCTCCTCGGCCGGCGTATCTCTAGCGGATGCTCTGCACAACTTCCCTGCAGACCCCTGGGTGTTGCTGGGACCTTCCCAAAGACCTTGTGCAGCAGGCACTTCTTAGCATCCTTGTTGACTGGAAGGAGTCTGGCCCGTGCAGGGAAGGGGCTTCCAGCTTAGACACTGGGCACAGTAGCAGGGCTCTGCGCGGTGGGCTGGTCTGTGGGGGACTGAAGAGCTGCCAGTTCACCTCTCTTGCACCAGGGCTTCATTCACACCCAGCACTTAAAAACCCAAATGACTGGTCACCACCCAAAACCAGTTGGCAAGGGGACCTGCTGCTACTCCCCAGGGCTCACACCAAAGGCTTTGGGGGTGAGTCCCGCTTCCTACCTCCACCCCAGGGAATAAAGCAAGGACTGGGCGCGTTCTCCATCTCCTGAGCAAGACTAGAAAGGCTGAGGCCAGCGATGCAGCAGGGTCCCAGGCCCCCAGACCTCCCCTACGTGCCCTCCCAATGCTGGAGACATCTAGAGACATCTCCCAAGCATGCCCTTCACATAAACCACCTCCTCTTGTCCACATCCCTGGCCAAGTCAATAAAGACATGACTGAAACCTTTAGTGTGTGTGTGGGATCCAGTTGAGAAAAACAAACCTCTCGGTCTCACTATGGTTATGAAAGCAACGATGTCGCCTGGAAAGTATGTACCAGTGAGCGAAGAGAGCTGCCTGTGTCGAGGGGTGAGTGGAGGAGGTGGGCACCAGCTCAAATATGACTCAAAAATCAGGGGAAATTATTTCTGATGAACGTAATTACTTCGGCTCCAGCCCTGATCAATATGAGGAGCTGAAATGCTCATAAACCGGCCGAGAATGCGAACTATGCAGAATGATTTGTAAAAGGTGTTTGGCCGGGCGCGCGCTCGCCTGGCTGTCAGGCTGCCCACGGGGCAGGGTGACCTGCTGCTGCGGGAGGTGGGAGAGCGGCGACTTGCTAATTGCAAACCGGTGGCCCCTAAACGAGAATCCCCCACGAAGGAACAGGGAGGCGGCTGCCTCACGCAGGTCCCGAGTCTAATTAAAAGCAACCAGCCTGCTTGGCTGGGCTTCTTTCGTGCTCTGACCACAAAGCAAGAGCCAGGACTGGCCCTTTAGAGCCAGGATGGCTTATGCTGGCCCCGCAGCGCGGGGAGGTTTCGGTGGGCTGGCACCCGGCGCAGCCCGGGCAGGGGCTCTGCGTGGGCGTTGTGGGGGAGAGGGGCTGGAGACCTGCAGGACCGCAGGGACAGAGCTGGAGGGGACAGTGTCCTCAGAGCTCATGGTGGCTGAGCCCCAGCTGTGTCAAGCGTGGTGTCAATGTGCACGGGAGAGACGGTTCCTCCTCAAGGGCACGGCTGTGTCTCGGGGAGCCGCACCCACAAAAGCAGATCAGGAGGAGGAAGCGCAGCCTGGGAGATCCCTGCAGCAAGTCCCTGCAAAGCTGGTGCCTGGGGCCATCCGGAGCCGGCAGGAATTTCCTCCTGAGAAAGCAAGCAGAGGCTGGGGGACGGTGTATGGGAGTCTCCCACAAACTGGTGGTTTCCCTGACTCGGTGAGAAAAGGGAGGGAGAAGGGCTCTGACAGTCTCATTTTTGTCCCACTGTTCCCCAGAGAGACTGAAAAACCCCACCATGAACATCTCCCCCTGCCCAGGCTTCTTCTCAGGAGAGCGTCCCCAGAAACCGTGATGGCAGAGAGGCAGAAATAGGAAAAGAAGATGAACGGAGCCCCTGGGCTGGGAGCTACCCGTGCCCCGGCACTGTGGTGGCAGGAGGAGGTGGAGTGGTGAGAGCTTCGCCTTTCTGCTCAAGCCGCGCTCCAGCTGCTCTGCAGGCTCCGGGCTGCCCCTGCCCGTCAAACAAGGTGATGTCTCCATCTTCTGTGGCGACAGCTCCATCTTCACCTGGCTGGGTGAGGCTGCAAGTTACAGCCCCCGCCTGCTGCTGCTGCACTGCAGCCACACCACCTCGCTCCCACGAGAGGCTCGATTAGTAGTCGCAGGAAAACTCCCCAATTCTTATTTAATGGGATTCCGTTGGCTTTCAGCCGCGCAAGCCCTGCCTGCGTGGGGTCCCTGCACCCGCAGCCCTCCCAGCCATGGGAAGGGAGACTGTTCTGGAAGTTTTTCCTTTTCTGACTAAAGCTTTTTTGATGATTTTCTTAAAAAAAGAAAAAAAAAAAAAGCTCATCTGTGCCTCGTGACTCACTGGAATGTGTCAGGTTCTGGATTATCATCTGCTCGTTCTGGGCTGGTCCCCTCCACCACGGATTGCCTTTTCCGTTTGCTTAAGTGGGCCAGTTCTGTTTCTGGCACGGAGATCGGCACCTCCCCGGCTCTGACTGCACCGCTGGGAATGGCTCCTCCAAGGAGGCCGCTGGTGAGCTCCCGTTGAGAGCTCGGACAGCCCGGGGCGAGAGGAGCCCACCGAGCATCGCAGAGCATCGCTGCCCCACCGAGCTGGCCGCAGACCTCCGGGACCATCTGCAGAGGCATCTTGGCGAGGTGGGCAGGGCCGTGTCGTGAAAACCACGTGTGCCTTGACAGCAGCCCAGATCCCTGCAGCCCCAGGCGAAAATAGCACCAGCTCCTGCCGGGGGTCAGCAGAGCAAGGCTCCCGCCCGTGGCCATCGCCTCCACCCTGGGAAAAAGCCCACGGCTCGCGGCGGAGCTGCAGCAGGACTGCCTCCTGCCCTCGGCCACGCTGGGAACTGGGATGGGCTGGGCTGTACTGGGAATTACAAGGCATCCTTCGTGTAGTCCTCAGATCAAGACCCTTTGGGGTTGGTTTTCCACGTGCTGCAGGGCTTTGGGGAGGGAAATACAGAAGGGGAGTGTTTGGCTGATGGGGCTGTCCGCACCTGGCTGCCCAGGGCTGGCAATGCCAGCCTCACCCATGGCTTGGCTTGTCCAGGTTTGGAGTCGCCAGAGCCCCAGAGTTGCTCCTCTCGTGGACCGAACTCCAGGGAGGGAAACGCAGCCCAGCAGCTCCCTGTCGGCCAGGACAGACGTCTGCTCTCCCTGCTCTGGCTGAGCCCAACCAAGGACGGCATCTCTTCCAGGTATTGCCAAGGCAGCGACTTAGAATGTGGAGAGCTGGGGGGGGACAGGAGCCAGGCTGCTCTTCAGCCCTCGCTAGCGGCCCAGGCGGGAGGGGATGTTTTGAGGTGCTTTTGGCTGCCATGCACGCTGTCCGTGCCACACTTTCAACATGATCTCTGTCTCTTTCCTGGGGCAGGGAGCTCCCCAGGCCACATGGAGAAATCCTGGTCTCCCTGTGCTGTGATTTTGCTGGAAACCACATCCAGCACAGCGTGTTTGGGGCTAGGAGAGCCGTTTCCCCGGCGGCTGGCTGCACTCTCCACCACCAGAAGCTGACCGCATTCAAACCCCAGTTTTCTTTACATCCCCCAGTCCTGCTGAGATGTGGTCTGCCGCCTGCGCAGGCGAAGCCACTCCGCTGGCCTGCCATCCAGAAAACACGCTCTGGATTGCCTGTATGAGAATTAAACACAAACACTTTGCAAACCGCAGTCCTTGAGTGCGAGGCAATGAGCCGAGAGCTGTCAAAGCAAAGGGGAAGATCCTCCGAGCTGCGCAGGCGAAGCCGAGCCAGCCTGGTACACGCAAGCGGAGAAATGACGAGTGCAGAGGCTGTGGCTACGAGGGACATCAGCCACCCTCTACGTGCAGCCCTGGCTTTGAGATCCCACTTTGCCGCTGCCGCCGCTCACCAGCCCCGTGCGTGATCCCCGTCACAGCGGTGGTGCTGGGCGTGAGAGGAGGCTGGCGGTGCAACCGCCGCTCAGACCAGCCCCCTTGGCCGGCAGCTTGGCCCAGCGATGCTCCGCTCAGCCCAGGGTCCCTGCAGCAGGGCAGAGCTGTGCCTCCAGCCTCGGCTGCCGCAGCCTCTCTCCCCTAAACGTGTTCCGTGAGGGTGCTGCCGTGCCTCCCCCTGCGTTGCACTCACCCTTACGCCACCTTTGATGTCACCAAAGGTGCTACAACTCACAGAGAGGCAGCTTGAAGGCTCTGCGGTGGCACACAGCTTCTGCTTGGCCCTGGCCATGTCCTCCACAGCCTGGTTGTCCTCCCTGTATCCACGCAGGGCCACGGGCACCTGCTTCGAGCCAGCTTTCCCCTCCCAGGACCTTCCCGTCCCTGGGCTGGTCTGAGGGGTGAGAGCCCAGCCTCTCTCCTCCTGCCTCTGAGCCCTGGCCCCTGGAAACATCTGCAAGGAAATAGCTGAAGGTATTGAAAGGGGAGGCAGGAAACGCTCCGAATTTGTTTTTTTCTAAATATAATGACACTAATGCTGTTTGCAGTGTTAAAAATAGAAATGGAGGGAACCTGCCTTTTTCCTGTTTGCTTTCAGCTCTCGCTTTCCCGCCTGTCTCTGCGTCCTGGGGATCTGCGTGAAAATAAACCCAACAAAGATCTCAGCAGTGTGCAAAGCAAAGCCAGATGGGTTTGGCCTCAGCTCCAGCTTCCCCAAGCGGGGCCATGCCCCCCTGTGCAGCGCAGGGAGCTTGAGGCCGTGAGCTCCCCGCCTCGGGCAGCTGCCCCCGCAGGCTCCGTGCTGTGGCAGGACCACGCGGTGACCCGGCCGCTGGGGACCTGGCCACTCTCTCTGGTGTCCCTGGGAGCGTGGCCGCCCTCCCACACTCCGTGTCCTGGCTCTAGTCACTCTTCTGACTTTCCCAAGCGTCTCAGCGCAGCGAGTCGGCTCTGAGCAGCGCTGCTGCTTGTTGCAAACCCCTTCCTCCCGCGGCTGATAGAGCCGTGCTCGCGCCCAGGGCTGGACCTGCCGGTGTGCTACTGCAGGAGCCCGGGGCAGAATCCCCCGTGCCCACCTCTCCCGCTGGAGACCTTTCTCCAGGTGCCTGTGGCTGGGCAGGAGCACATCCCTCCACCGTGCCCTGCACGTGCCCGTTCCCGGGGCTCTCTGCAGCCTCCGTCGCTGCATTGGGAGGATTTTGCTGCCAGTCTCTCACCAGCTCATTAGAGAGCAAGGGCCGTGTTCAACACCTCGACACTCACTTCAGAGGCTGATGGATTCAAACTGACTTGGGCAGCACTGAGCTGTACCAGGGCACTCAGAGCTCGAGGGAACAGGGTGCGGGAGCCAGCTCCCTGCCCTGTATGGGGAAAAGAAAAATGCCGGAGCGCAGCAAACCGGCCAGGGAGACAGTGTCTGAACAGCAATGTGCCTTTCATTCAGGAGGCGATACCGCACTCCGGGTCAGCGCGGCTGCCTGCCTGCTGCAGGTGTTCAGATGAAAAGCTAGGCGCTCATTTTTCAGCAGAGCAAACCGGGGTGTGCGTGTCTTGGATGGAGGCTGCTGTCTGATTTATTACAGACTCAGCTCTAGGTGCCTCAGGAGAGTAAGTCCTGGCAGAGGATGAGAGGCGGGCGTGTGTACGGATGGATTGCAGCGCACAAAATGCTGCATTGTAGTAAGACTGCCTGGAACGCGCTGAAGCCGGGAGCGGGGACGATGAATGAGTCCTCCAGCCTGGTTTGCATTCCTCTGCCCTCCCCGTTCCTTTCTCCTGTTGGTGAACGGGGCGGGCGGGCAGCCCTGGGCGCTCGGCCTGTCTTGGAAAGCCACGAGGCAGACAAGCGTCGGGCGGGAGCGCTGCTGGCGCTGGCCTGGCAGAGCACGCGGAGCGCGCTGGCAGTCCCGGGGGACCTGCTCCGCTGTGCCGTAGGTGCCACCCTCGGTGCAGCATCCCTCAAAAGGCTCATTTTTGCAAGGAGTGGTTTTCCATAGAGTGACAACTTACCAGGTTGACCTCAGGTTGTTCTTTCAAAAGTCTTTGGTTAGCTGGAAATAAGGTGTTTAAAATGCCACCGGACTATCATGAGTCACTGTCTGGGCCACTTCTGTATCACAGAGCCAGTTCTTCTGCGTGTCACTAGAAAGTCCGCACTTGAACCTGGCATAACGTGATTTTGAAAACGCTTCCAGAAGAAGCTTCCCTGAGTTTCCTTCCCCCTCCAGCTGCTTCCCTGGCCCTGGCATAGCCCTGCCCCCCAGGAACCAGCACACCTCTTCTGCAGATTTCTGGCTGCCTCTGCCCTGCCAGGCATGTTTGGTCCTGTTAGCACCCAGTCTCTTTGCTGTCAGCGAATGTTCAGGTCTTTCAGCAGCAGTGTCCAAAGGGGCCATCGATTTGCGGAGTGTGACAATGTCCTGGGCTGGTGGATCGTGCCCAGCTGCTAACAGGACACATCTCTGCTGCTGGTGTTTCAGCAGGCACTCTCTGACTGTGCTTTTCCCCCTGAATCTGCGGTGGGAACGGGATCCTGACCCTACCTGGCGCTGCTCTGCAACCTGTTGTGGCATTAACCGGGACTGGACAGGAACCATCGACAGAGGATGGACATACAGCCATGGGGACTGGCAGCCCATCCCGAGCTCCTCCCCTGCTTAACGCGTTGTGGCTGCAGAGTCCCTCTGCAAGGCACAGCGGGGCGATTGCCCCTGATTTACTGATGGGGACTGGGCTGCAGGGACAAATGCTGCTTCCCAGGCTTTCCCCTCCTCCCGGTCCTGCTGCTGGCCTGCAAGATATCCCATCCACGACCGACGTGTTCGGTGTGAACGGGGAAGGGGACACAGCCTTGGCATCCAGGCTGACATAGCCCTTCGAAAGCACTTTAGCCATAAGTTGTATATTCAAATGCTCATCTTCTTTTCCCCAGCCAGGCCTAGCAGACGAACCAAAGGTCCCTGGGGTGGTGGCCAGCAATGTCGTCCAGGGACCACTGCAGGCGGCTGGCCTTCCCGTGGCGCATGTGCTCCTCTGCTGAATCGGGGCCCATCGCACCACATCGCCCTGGCGCCGGGGGGCTGGAGCCGCAGTCTGAGGGGGGGGGGGGCGGGCAGTAGCGGGGCTGCAGCCCCCGCCCCGCAGCCCCGGCCCTGCAGCCCCCCCCGCCCCGCAGCCCCGGCCCCGCAGCAGCCCCCGCCCCGCAGCCCCGGCCCCGCAGCCCCCCCCGCCCCGCAGCCCCGGCCCCGCGGCAGCGCGCGGGCTCTGCCTCCCTCTCGTGGCCGCTCTGCTCGGGCTCCGCGGGGCGCAGGTGGGGGCTGCCCGCCGGGCCCCGCACCCCCCTCCGGCAGCCCTGCCCCGGCTCCCCTCCTGCCCGGCCCCGCCCGGGCCCCGGCGGGCCCCCCCGCGCCCCGCGCCGGGTGCCCCCGCGGGTTTGTCACAAGAGCGCGCCGCGGGTGGGAGCTAGGGCAGCAGGGTGGCGGGCAGAGCCCGTTCTCTCTTTGCTCAGCGCCGTTCCTGGATATTTACCTTTTGCTTTTAAGTGAAACCTTTCTGCTGCCTCTGGGGAAAAACCTTGTATAGCCAGACTTGCATCACGCCTGGGGAATGATTGGAAACGAAGCCAACTTCACTAGAGACAGCTGTCTAAAAATTGAAACTGTTTTCTTCCCAATAATCTGTTTTCAATTTCTTCTGCAGCCCTTGAAGCCAAGAACAGAACAAAACAAGAGCTCCAGGAGATCCTATAGAATATTAATTGGGTCAGGGCCTTGGATTAGATGAATTAAAGTGTCTCCAGAAATTTCCAGCTTGACACAGCGAGGATTGGTTTCTCTTCAAACATTTTTTACTCGAGCAGGAGGCCGTGCCCAGTCTGCCCTGGGGCTTGCAGCCACCTTTTGCCGGGGCAGCAGCCCCACAGCCCCCCGTATGCCCCAGCGGCACCATCCCTGCTGGGAGCCAGCACTGGGGAGACAGGTGGGAGCACCTGGCTGTTCCCCTTCTCCCTCTGCTTGTTCTCCCCCTCACCTGCCTTTCTCTCCTTTCCTGCTGTTTCCCCTTTTTATAGCACCCGATGCGATACCCCTAGTGTTGATATTTCTGCTGGTGGTCTGCGAGCCCAGTTTGGGGAGTGAACATCTCCCAGGGACCAGGACCCCACGCGTGAGGGCTGTGACCCTCAGTTTGGGATCAGCCAGACCCCGGCTGGCACGGCGCGGTGGGTGAGCTACGGGCATCCTGGGATGACAACCTTGCGCTGGGACCAGGGAGGACAATTTAAATTACTGCTCTCCAGGCATGAAAATAGCTCCTGTGTCACTCAAAGCCACCTACAGGCAGGGTGGAGCAGTAGGAGGGACAGACCAGTGCCAGGACCAAACCCTCTCTCTGCCAGGTTTAACGATTCCGCGGGGTCTTGCTGTGCCCCGGGTCACGGTGGCAGAGGAGGGGAGGCAAACCCCCAGCTTTGCTTTGCTGGATGTGACACTGCAAGCGTCAGAGCCCTGAGAACGCTGATGGCCCTTAATGGCCCCGACCAGCCTCACCTGGCCCCACACCCATGGGCCCCAGAGATCTATTTAAGCCCAGCCCATGGCCTCAGGCTCTTCCTGAGTTGTGCTGGAGGGGTGCTGGGCTCCAGTACAGCCATAGCCATGCCTGGCTGTGGGGCCCTTGGTCCTGGCCTTAACCTGCTGACTGTCTTCCTGATGTGGCATCAGCCCTGCTCCATCGCTATGGACCTGCCCGGTGCTCCTGGACCTGATCCTAGCGCCCGCAGGTAGGCTGACTTCCCAGCTTGACCCGGGACCTGCCTCACCACTGTGATATTGCCTTATGATCTGCACTCTTGGTTGGACCTGGCTGCTACCTCTGGGTCTGTGCTGCTCCCCTTGCTGGTCTAACACCCGGGTTTGGGCACAGATCCAAGTGTCTGGCCTGGGATGGAGATGCAGGTATGGGACAGCAACGAGCTCCTTAGCCCTGACCTGCAGGTGCTGCTGAGGAGACCAGGGACCCCCTTCAGCTCTGGCACTGCTGTGCTACAGCCTGAGCAGGATGGCTTGGTTGGAGCCTGTCCTAGTGGAATAACCCAGCATTAGATCCCTGATGTGGTGGGGTTTCAGACGGAGGGGATGCCCTCTCCCCCCTGGTGCAGAGGGGCCCTGCAGGCAGCCCCTCCCCACGCGTGACCAGTCCCATGCAGCGGCTCCCGCATCCCCGCAGCAGCTGACCAGCGCTGCTCCCGTCCCTCTTCCCCCAGTCCCACCCAAAGTCACTGTGCGATGAAGGGCTGAGAGCTCAGTTAAAACCCCTGAAGAAGCACAAAGCTGATCCTGTGGATCCTAAGGGGTAAAAAAAACCAAAGCAGGCTCCAGAAGGTGTTGCCTGGGCACCCTGCAGAGAGGTGAGATGTGGCATTGGGCTCAGCAGGAGCTGGGAGCCCCCAAATCCCCTTGGGCCCTGCCTGCCCGGGGCAGCGGAGCTGTGCTGTGCACTGGGGAGATCGGGGTTTTCCTGCGGTGACAGCACCGGGCTCATGAGCTGAGGCTGTGATATTAGAAAGGGTCTGAGGGGGGCAATGTTCTGCTGCTGTGTTCTGCTGCTCCGTCCCAACCAAAGTATCTCTAAGAAGGTCAGGTTTGGCAAAAGCATTCTCCCTTTCTTTTTCTTTTTGCCATTGCAGTGAAAATGGGGTGTGTGGTGCTGACCTGCGGCATCGCAGCCCTTCTGAGAAATGCTGTCCTCAGTTCCCCTCTGTCCTTTAGTGGCCCGGGTGGCAGTGTCTGGCCGAGCGCTTGTAAGCTAATTACCTGCTTATGCTGGGGGCTGGAGAGCAGCTCAGCCCCCCCAGTGCAACACGTGCAGCTGAAGCTCGGGGATGCAGAGTCTCCTCTGGGGCTGGAGAACCTTGTTCCTGGTGGTCACAGCTGCCAGGCGTGCGTGCATACAGCACCCTGACCAGCGGTTTCATTTGGGATCCTTCTTACTCGGCCCCAGTGCAGTGACTCTGCAAGTTTTGGACAGTGCTTGGCTATGGGACAGGGTGAGAAACCTGATCTAGCTCCTTCACAGCTGGAGTAGCCTGTGAGGATGGAAATCTGCTCCTAACGCAGCCCTGGATAATGGGAGGAAGAGGTGGGGAAGCACCGTGGGCTTGGGGCTGCAGAGCTTTGCATACGTGTAAAACTGCACAAGCTTTGGCTCCCTGGGCCCTGCCTTGCAGAGATAAAAATCAGAGGTGTCAGCCCATGTGTCTCCCGGTCCTTGTTCAAAAGTGGATTTGAATAGAGACATGTGTTAACCGGCCACAGCTGGGCCTTGCCCGCGGCTTAGCCTCGGGAGCTGGAGCTGCGTCGCTCTGCTCAGTGACCCCCTCGCAAGAGCACGGCAGCCCACTCCACACGGCATTTCCTTGAGAGAAGTGCTGCAGGAAGAGGTGTGTGGAGGAGCCGTTCTGGATGGGCCTTGGCACTCTTCCCTCTGCTCCTCCCTGGCAGGTCCCGGAGCGACGGGCTGTGCCGCTGGCTCAGGACGCTCTGAGCCAGGCCCAGAAGGGCTGGTCCAGCTCTGCAGGAGAGGTCAGGTCAGGTAGATCCGAGTGGGGCACTGGGATCGTGTTCCAGCCCCAGCCTGGACACTGTGCTGCTGCTCCTGTGGAGGTTTTGATCTGCAGGAGAGCTCTGCCTTTTGAGATGGTGCTAAAAACCCTCAGGAGAAGCACGTTGTGCCAGGCCTGGCTGAATATGGGTGCAAATCCTGGTCTCTTTCACTGCATGGTGTCTACAAGGAGGGCAGCGATCTCAGCAGAGCGGGAAGGGCCTAATCCCCTCCATCCTCGCAGGATGGTTCCTCCTCCTGCAGAATGGCGAGGATGGCTCTGCCCTGCCTCACCCCTTGGCTCCTCCGAGCGCTCCTGAAAGGCTTTGCTCAGGGCGGCAGAGCCACGGTGCTGAGTCCCAGCTCTGTCACACCCAGCACCTTGAATAAGGGATGTGTTTATTTAAGGAACAACATAACAGGGGAATGGGCCCCCTGCAATGAACCCGCCTCCTTATTCCTGGGAATTGGACCGAGCTGCACAGGGACCTGCCCCAGTGTGGTGTGGGGACCTGCTGGAGCATGCCTGGCTCACACCCTGCTCTTGTCTCTGGGTTTTCCTTTGTGAAAATCAGGGCCAGGGCATGGAGGGACTGGTGTGTGCCTGGGCTGGGGTCCCTTGGGGCGCAGGCACCGGGAGGGTCTCCTGTCCCACATGGTGGAGGTCTCTGGGCACTGACCTGGGCAGGAGGGGGGACCTCTCATCATCCCAACCAGCTGCTGGTGGGAGGGTGGCTCCAGTCTTGCAAGTAGCATCAGGTTCAGTAATTCCCTGTCAGCAAAGCCTTCCTCCGGTGCCTGAGGCATCATCCATTGTGGTGAAGGTGGGTTTCTTCCAGTGCACCTGGCCAGGGAGGCCTTGTACCCGCCAACCCCCTTATCTCCTCACCTCCTCAGGATGCTCTTGGCTGATAATGCTGTTGGCCTTAACCTGAGAAGAGGTCACATCCCAGTGAGGTTTCTGTCTTAGCTGCTGTGGCTGGTTCAGATTTCTCTCAGCTCATCCTCTCAACGGCGCTGGCACAAGAAGGACGGGGCCACGTCTTTCCACCGGATGGAGTCGGCTCCTTCTCTTTACCCACAGGAGAAATCAAAGGGCAGCTGGAGCCCAAGGGCCCAAGAGGAGACGAGCTGTCTGTGCCTCACCTCCATGGCATGGCAAGGTGAACCCTGCTTCCATTTGTGGTGATATTACCCTTGGTCTTGAACTTGCATACTTGGTCTTAATACTGTGAAACAGGCTGACAAAGCAGGTAGGGCAGAGGGAAGGGTGGTGCTCCTGCCAAGGCGAAGCTGCCCTAGGCTGCGGGGACTATGCGCTCCTCTTGCCTGCGGGCACCGGGTCCACGTGCGCCCTGTGATCTGAAGAGCTGGGTGAGAGTGGGGCTACCTTTATCCTTGGATAACCCACCGCTTCCAGGGTGGCCCTCAGAGGCATTTCCAGGTCTGAAACACTGCCAGACCCAGACCACCACTCTCTTCCGCAGCCCAAAGCACTGACGCTGTGTTTCTCTGCCTTTTCTCTGCTGTATCACTTCTAAAGCTGTGCTGTACCGATGTCCTGTGGGCTCTGGAGCAGCCCGATTTCCCCACAGCTCAATTCAGGCAGCCTTTCTGGTCCGGGAGATGTTCAGAGTAGGTTGAAATACATTAGCATGGCCTGATGCTGGGTGTGAACTGGCCCTCTGTGTTACAGTCTTAATCCGGTTAGGGGATCAGCGCGGCAGGCTCGCAGCGGCCCGTGTGGCTCTGCCGGCAGCTGCGTCCTGGGCTGTGCCCGGGCATCTGTGCTGGGCATGTTGTCATCAGCCACGTGCACGTTTGTGCTGCTCAAAAATGCCCCAAAATGGGTAAATGCAACCTGTTTACAGGATAGCCTCATCTGTACCCTAGGGTACATCTTGGAGGGGGTTTCCACTGTGGAGGTTAATAGGTCTTTCTATGTCCAGGCCGGTATGGCATTTAGTGGTGCGAGGGTTGTGGCTTCCTTGGGAGCAGCGCCGGGCAGGAGCCCCAGCGAGATCTGCCCAGCGGCAGCTCTCGGGTGTACCCAGGTAGCCATCAGCCCTCTGAGGAGTTGCTCGGTGGCCCCCTGAGGTTGCCCTAACGCTCTTGAGGCTGCAGTTGCATGAATATCCTCAGGAAAAGCCTGTCACCCACTCCCTGCTGATGGAGAGCTGGGGGAAAGTCTGCCCGGGACCGTGGTGCGATGCAGGACCTGCTTCTGCTTTCGGAGGCCAGTGTTGGGTCTGCTTCCAGCTCCTCTGAGAGCAGAGGGGAAATGAAGCCCCTTCGGGGAGCAGCGTGGCTCCTCGGCTGGGTTTGTGCCTTTCCCATCGAGCGCAGGGTCCCGTGATCCCCAGCAGGAACCAAGCGGGTCACAGCTGAGTTCCCACCAGTGACTCCAGCACGGCACTGGTGATGGCTCGCCCCGGGGCAGAGGTTTTCCCTGCCTGCAGGGAAGCTGCAGAAGTTAAATGGGAACTGCTGAGATAAGTTAGGGCTTTGTCTCAAAAACAAAAATTTTGCAGAAGCAATGGATGTTTGGGTGGAGAGCGTCTACTCTACAAAAACAACCAGTATAGCAGTATGTCATGTTATACATGACAGCAGCATTTATAATATCTTACTGGTAGAATTAGTTAATCTAAACACTTTTTCCTCCCTTAGCCACTTAGAATGAGCTGTAGTGTGACACTCTTTGGTATCTGGTTAAAAAAAAATCCAGAACAGAAAAGTGTTTTGTGTTTTGGTTTGGGTTTTTTTTTTTTAAATCTAAGCCCTGCATAAGCACACTTTTTTGGGAAAGCTGTTTGCAGGTGTCAGCAACCCTGACACACAGCTGGTATTAACCTGTGGGGGCAAGAGAAAAAGGGAGCAGGTTTAAATATAGCTCCTGGGAAATAAGCATTGGAATAGCTTCCAAGATCAGTTTTAACCCCTACTTTGCTGCCTGGGATTTTTCTAAAAATAGAAAAGATAAACAATCAACAGCAGAGACCAGAGCCATGGGCAGGCTGCGCAGACGAGCAGTCGCTTCCTCCAGGGATGGCCCCAGAGCATCCTCATGCGGTGCCTTGTACTTGGCCAGACCACCCCACGCATGAGATGTGTCCCTGTCCCTCTTGCCGTCCCTGCTAGCCTGCGGTGGCTTCCACCCGTGGTAACGCAGCCCGGGGTGCCCCTTGCATCCCCCAGCCCTGCTAGTGGGCACACTGATCCCTCACTCCAGCAGCCCCGGGGAAGCGGCAGAGCTGGTGCTCCCACAGCTGCCCAGATGTGGCTCCTCCTGCCTGCACGCCTGGGACTGCCTCTCCTCCTGCTTGCAGGGGTCAGAGAGGCTCCCAGCTCAGGGCAGCGGCGTGGACCGAGTGAGCAAAATCACACTGGGGCTCTTCATAACCGTGTTTCCTCCCCGAGTTGTTTGCTTTCTATTCCTAACAGCGAGGCTCTGGGGAGCATCTGGTGTGCTGAAAGGACAGAGGGGTTTGGTCTCTTCTCCACTTCAAAAGCACCGTTCTTCGAAGCTGAACCCAGCACAGGGCTGCCTGTCTTTACAAGAGACTCAAGGGTACGAGCGAAAGGGAAGGGAAAGCAAAGGAGGTCTGAAGTGTTGGGCTGACACGAACGTCCAAGCAAGGGTTTGGGTGGAACAGAGGTCCCTGCCTGTGCCCCTCTGGCTGCCCAGGTGGGAAGTCACCGTCAACCATGAAATAACAAACTTGTTCTTCTTGAGCCTTCTGGCTGCAGGGAGACGTTCTGTGTAGGAAAACATTCATTTAATATCAACAGCACAGCAGTTATCGCAACCACCCAATTAAGCCAGTAGTAAAGATGGATAAAGTGGATCAGGGTCAGGTCAGTTAAAATCAGCCCAAGCCTTATTCCTAAGGCTCCGCAACAGTTGTGTGCAGTGAATGCGCAATGTCCTGGTGGTGACACTCCTGGGAAGAGCTGAGTCTGCAGTGCACATGTATTTGCTAAGCAGAAAAAACCCATCAAAAACCCCTTACTGCACCATTCCCAGTCGATGGGGCCAGTTCAGCTCCATCTGCCTCGTTCTGACCTTTGCTAACAACTCTTCTCCTGGCAGAAAATTACCCACATGCTGTTTTGTACCTTGTAATTTCCTTTAATCTCAAATAAAGGCTCTAAGTGACCTCTGTCCTCCCGGTGTAGATGACACATTGAGCAAGGCTGTGCCCATAAAAGACCATTAGAAAGCACCAGGTATTCACACTGGGACCGTTTATGCTGCAGACGCTTTGAACCAGAAGTCAGACCTCAAATAGGTGATGCTGTGGGATATGCTTCAGGCAAAATAGATGCTTTTCAAGTGGCTGCTAAAAAAAGCCCGTGATGTGGAGTTGAAATGGTCCATGTGAGCGAGAGCTCACCTTGCCCAGGGACGGTTTCACACCCAGTTGCTAATTTGCACACTCAAGCATTTTATTTCTCTGTGCACACCCAGGGGAGTTTTACCCAAATTCAGCACTGGCAAAGCTTTGGGAGCCTGGAAAATCTCACCTTTTGGTGGCTCCAGAAATCACAAGTCTTAGTGCATAAAATACGTGCTGCTTATTCCCACTGGTTTCCCATGAGCCTGGTTTAGTGCTGTTCCATCCCACAGGCTCCCGAAAGCCCTGAGCGGTGCCGGCACCGTGCTTGGCAGCCAACGGTTACTTTCCCCTGCCAATCACTATTTTGTAAAGAATATTCTTGCCAGTTAACTGTGGCTAATGTGGTTTCGTCTCTACAGTAAGGATGCAGTCAGGGCATCTCTGAAAGGTGGTACTTAATGAAAGAGAACATGTTGATGAACTTTCCTCCCCAGCCAAGCCCTGTGCTTTTCCCACGGGCTCCGCTGCAGTGCACATACCCAAATGACCTTGGGATTTGAGCTGAAAACCTGCTGTTTTCTCAATGCCTACTTGGCTTTGGGGCAGAAATTCAATCACTGCTCTCATGGAAAAGCTGGGGAGGAGCGACAAGGGACTCTGGTGACATTTTCTTGTGGAGCAACGAGTGTGCAGCATGTTCTGAGTTTACCAAGCAGTGCCTAGCAGGAGTTTGCAGCCCCCGCCTTCGGGGCTGCTCGCTCCCCTGGGCTGTTTCATGTCACCTTGCTGGGGTGGCAGCGTGGCCGTGACAGCGCAGGGCTGGAGGAGCGCCCAGCCCTCCCCGTCCCCGCGGGCAAGGCTCCGGCGTAGCTAATCCCCTGCTGCCAGCTTCCACAAACACTGTCCCTCTGGTGTAAACACAGCTGGGGAAGGAGAAGAGGAAACTTTATTTTCCAACCATTTGTGGTAGTGTTCCCGCCTACAGCCTCAAGTGCTCTTTCTGCTTACGTGCCAGCGTAAGTGATAATAGTATTTTACATTGATATAGTGATTTTCATCTCCAAGGCTCCCCGCAGATCCGGCCTGTGGTCTGGGGACAGCCTCACCCGGGCAGGTGAACTCCAGTCACGCAGAACAAAGCCACGATCCCGGTCTCTGCAGTGATTTTGGAAACATCACCTGCCTGCTTAAAGCCCTCCAGGCAGCTCGGAGCTCATCTCACCTGGGGCTGTGCCAGGACCCAAGGAATGTTCCTCAAAGCTCGCTCTGGGGAGTGGTTCCACCTTGCAGATTTGCCTTGAGCTAAATGGGTGCGACTTTATGGGCGCTCCAAGGCTGGCGTGGCTGAAAGCTCTGCTTTCCCTGGTCCCAGAGAAGCCACTCTCCGCGGGCAGGAGCAGGACTTTCTGCCCCACTGTTGCCGAACGATCCAGGCTGCCTTGGGCATCGCCTATGGGAGAGGAAGGCAGGAGGCAGAGGAGCAAAGTAAAACATGGCCAGGTCACTAAAAATAAGAAATGAAACGCCGAGGTTGAGGTTGCAGGAGCTCAAAGCAGGTGCACGATGGATAAAACAAGTTCAAAAGTCACGGAACAAATCAAGTGAGTCACTGAGCAGCAGCTTTGTAAGCAGGGAAGGGGATGAGGGATGGTTCCTCCTAAGCTGAACAATTAAGTCCTTTTTAGGTTAAAAAAAAAAAAGGTTGCATTGGCTTAAGGCTGCAATCAAAGCCGGCGATGGCGTTCCAGTCCCGCGAGCCGAGCTGCGGTTTTACCCCCGTGTATTTCCCTTCGATGCTATCGGCGGAAGAGCGGCTCCGCCCGGGCTCGCGGCTCCCGAAGGAAGGCGGGGGGGGGGGTGGTGTGTGTGCTATTACCGGGCGGGACCCCGGGGCCCGGGGGCGGCAGGAGACAGCGCTGCCCGCCGGGATGCCGCGGTGCTCGGCGCGGGGCGGGGCGGGCCCGGCAGGGGGCGGGCGAGCGCGGTGGCGGGGCGGGGCGGCCGGCGCGGAGCGGAGCAGCAGCAGCAGCGGCAGCGGCAGCAGCAGCAGCAGCAGCAGCATGGAGCGGGGGCTGTGCGTCTTCGGGGACCCCAAGGTGAGGTGGCGGCGGCGCTGCCGGAGGCGCTGGGGCTGGGAGCAGGGCGTGCACCGGGGCTGAGGTGCTGTGCACCGGAGCTGGGAGCGGGGCGTGCACCGGGGGTGAGGTGCTGTGCACCGGAGCTGGGAGCGGGGCGTGCACCGGAGCTGAGGTGCTGTGCGCCGGAGCTGGGAGCGGGGCGTGCACCGGAGCTGAGGTGCTGTGCACCGGAGCTGGGCGCGGGGCGTGCACCGGGGCTGAGGTGCTGTGCACCGGGGCTGGGAGTGGGGCGTGCACCGGGGCTGACTGAGGTGCTGTGCACCGGGGCTGGGAGCCGGGGCGTGCACCGGGGGTGAGAACCAGGACGTGCACCGGGGGTGGGAGCCAGAGCGTGCACCGGCGCTGAGGCGCCGCGCGCCGGGTCGTGCACCGGTGCCGGGCCGCCGCACGTGCCGCGGGGCGGGAGCCGGGACGTGCCCCGGGCGCGGCGGCCGAGCCGTGAGGCTGTGCCGAGCCGTGAGGCTGTGCCCTCCGGCCTCCCTCGGCGGTACCGGCCGGGGTCTGCGCTGCCCCGGCCCGCTGCCCGCCGCGGGGACCCGCAGGAGCGGCCCCGGCCCCCAGCTCCCCGCCGCGGGGACAGCCCGGGGGACAGCCCGGGGGACAGCCGGGTCCCGCCGCGGCTCCGGGCTGAGGCCGCGCTGGTAGCCGGGCTGGGGCATGGCTGGGGCCGGCACCCCAACCGTTGCCTTGGTCTCCTAAAACAAATGTTTTCTCTTGGTTTTTTTGGGGTTTTTTTGTTTTGTTTTGTTTTGGGGTTTGGTTTTGTTGTTTTGGGGGTGGGTTTGTTTTGGGTTTTTTTGTGGTGGTTTTTTTTTTTTTTTCATCGTAAATATTTAGTTCAGTTATTCCTCAGATACCATCTTGGTGACTGCTGTCAGCGGGTGCTCCGGTCTCGCTCTCGCCATGCGCTGTATAAATACATCTCAAGTAGGATCATACAGTAACGTGTTTCATAATGAGATTATAAAAAAGTTGAGAAGGAAGAAGATGAACCAGATGTGGTTAGCGGTAGCCCCGTATCTGATGGCAGAGAGCCTGTGCTGCGGGACGGCTCAGCTCCTGGGTTGCTGTCTGGGTAAGCGGGCGTTCGGGGAGCGGGCTTCCTCTGCCTGCCCGCCCTTGGGCGCGGGCTCTGATGCCAGGCAGGGTTGGGCTCCTGGCGGGCAGCGAGGGGCCGGGGCACAGCAGACCAGGAAAAGTGATGTGTGAGGGTTGTGGTGGTCCCGCTCTGGGAGATCCTGAGTGATGGCGACTGCGTGCGGCTTTCCTGGGGAAAAAGATCGCTTCCGAAAACCCAAAAGGGTTTTTTTGCCACTGTTTGCATCTCCTACCACTCCCAAAGCATTTATCTCTCAGTTTGAGCTCGTACCAGAAATGTCTAGTGTACTTGGAAACGCCTGTGTGCACAGGTCTGATTCATGCTCCATTCCATCTCTGCGTGAGGTTTCCGTCTCGGGGAAGGTGACCCATGCAATAGCAGGCAAACCTTGATACCGAAATCCAGGGAGCTTTCTCATCTGCTAATCGCTAAAGCCTTTTTAAGGCTACTTCGATTTTGGGAGATGTTGGCGTTTCATCAGCTGCACTAAGACCAAAAGCTGTTGGTTGGTTCACCCCAGTGATTTTGAACTTTTGGATGAGAGAAGCAAGTTAAGTTCTTCTTTCGCTTGTGCTTCTTCCTACTTCTCCCGTGCGTGGGAGAGTGCCGAAGAGAGGCACCTAGGAAAAACCGCGCGGTGTTTGACTGCTAAGATCAGGCTTCTGTTGTCTGGTTGCCGGCAATTACGAGGCTGGTTTTCCTGAGTCAGGCGGTCCCTTTCAGTCCTGCGAACCTGCTAAGTCAGGCTTGGGAAAAAAAAAATGGGTCTGAAGTCAGTTAATGAGCCCTATTCATTCCCCTGGACCCTCTGCCATTGGGAACGATCAGTTTTGTGTTTTAGAGATGTTTCTGGTAACCGGAGCAGCTTCGAGCCCCGGCTGAGTGCGGGGCCAGGGCTGCCTCTGCGTTTTTCGGGAACTCGCTGACTCCTGGCTACTGCAGCGGATGAGCAGGGAGCTACCGGGGCTGCTGGAGGGTGACTTTGAACCCTGCTTATCGTAAGCCATAAAAGAGCAGAAAAGACTTTCCTTGGACGCTGACCATCAGCCTCTTCCCCCTCTGCTCCACAAGCAGAGCAGAGACGGTGGCCCCGCTCGCTGCTGGCTCCTCTCCCCACAGGCCAGCCCCAGCGCGGGGGCTTCGGGACATGGCTCTCTTCTCCTGCGGCTCCTGGGTGCCTCGAGCCGTGTTGTGGGGAGCAGGACGGGAACGGGGGCTTCTGGGCTCCATCCCGCGCCTTCCCAGCAGCTGGCGTAGCTCTGCTGCTGGATGCTTGTTTCCAAAATACACATCAGGTCACGTTGGGCAGGTGTTCCCGCAAGCGCTCCCGGGCACACTGCGTGTGTCACGGCGTTCCGGGGGCTGGCCCTGTCCAAAGGGAGGCAGTTCTCTCCGGCGTGCCTTCTTCAAACCTGGGAATTGGGAGAGATGGCCAGAACCGGCTGTAGCTGCGTGTGTCTGTTGATGGTTCGGAGAGCGCCTGGTGACCAGATCCGATGGCCCCAGAGGTGCCCGCTCTGCTGCAGAGCGCTGGCTGTGCCCGGGGGGTTTGGGTGGGCGTCCTGCCCTGCTCCCTGTGACGCTGCAGCTTCCCCCTGCTCGAGACAGACCTGCCCATCTGTGCCCAGTACAGGTTTTGCCTTGGGTACAAAACTTAAAAAAAAAAACTAAAAAGAAAATTAAAAAAGGTGATCCTTATTGTGGGGAGTGGAAGTACACGAGGGCGGCTGAGGATGATGTTTTCGTTGCCTCATCCACTTCGCGTGCACAGCCTGACCCCTGACCATCTTGGCACGGGTCAAAGCCTGGTGCCGCCGAGGCTGCGTCAAGCTCAGCCATATCGTACGCAGTGATGTGCGTACTCAGCCCGTCAGCGGTGCGGTGCCGGAACACGCTCAGATAACCTTCCCGGATCCGCTTGTCAAACGTGATGGCAGTAAGAGGCTGGCTTGGCGCTGCATGAAGCGCAAGGGCTCTGGTTACTGCTCCGAAGCATCGCCGTGTTCCAGCCATGTGTGATGTGAGGTCTGCAATGGCTCAGGGAGGGACGTGGCCCTGCCACCCCGCGGGAGCCATCCCTGCAGGAGGGGGACGCACAGCCACCATCTCCCATTAACGGCACCGGGAGCCTCATACTGAGGTCGGTGGAGGTTGAGTAGTTGGTGCCGGGAGGATCGGTACTAAAGGCTGCTCGGCACGGGAGCATCCTCCTCCTCCTCAGTCACCACACCCACACGTCATGTGAATGCTTCTCTAGAAAGCACAAATATTTCTTGCAATGGAGCAGCGTGTCGTGTGGGTCTTGTGGTCTCCCACGTTTCTCTTTTAAAGGCTCAAGCCTTAAAGCACGTGGCAGATTTGTCTCCAAAACGCGTTTGTGGGTGTCGTCAGGTTTGAGGAGAATACGGTGCCTCTTCCGCTTCGCATCCCTCTTGATCCACTCTCGCCTCTTGCTTCTGAACGAGCATTTGTGGTGAGTTTATGATGGGGATAACTTTGCTCCTGACAGTGCACTTTCATAAAACTGATATTTGGGGAACACAGGTCATTCTTTTTGCAGTGATTGGCATTCGTCTTATCTCTTGTTGAATTTTGCTCTCTATTAATATTTTCCTGCCACGTATATCTAACAATGGACAAACAACAGCTGTAGTCACTCTGGTTTTCAGCTATAGAGATCAATAGAGTGAACTTTAAATTATCACCTTTTGATAGGCTGATAAATAATCTTGGGCAAAGTCACTGCTAAGGGTTTTAAAATGATGCAATTTTAGCGGCTGCCTGGATTATCTATTAACATCCGCTGGAAACCATCGAAATAGAAGGTGAGGTTGGTGCTACTTTTACCATGGTGTTAGGACTGACTTTGTTCATTGTATATATTTAAAAAAAGACCCTAAAACCACCTAATACAGAAATTCCCTCAAGTGCCTTAGCTTGGATGGTACTTTTTATGCCGCGTAATAGGCGAACTGAGGAGTTAACTGCTCTGCCGTGGTCTGCTGAGCAAACCGTAGAGTAATAGAGAAATTCTGTTGGGTTGACTGTAGCTGAAAATACTTTGAATATTTGGTTAACTTTTTCCTCTTAATTTCACTAAATTGAAAATAATCAGACTTGATCTTTGAATGGAACATTCTTGTTTGCAGTACCTCATTGTGTTTGAATTTATTTTTGAAGCTTATTAAGTTTCAAAGAAAACATTACAAGATTTTCAGAAGAGAAAAGTCAAGCTAGAGCCCTTAAAACTTCTCTTTTTTAAAATCTCAACCAACTTGCTGATATCTGCACTAACGACTCACGTGCAGTGGTTGAGCTAAAACCTTTTTTTGCATAAAAATGGAAAGCGCTCGGTTTGCTCTGACAGCCTTCCTGGGGGCTGTCTGTGCTGAGGACGCACAATTTATGGCTAGTTACGTCTTTTGAACTCGCCCCTCTGGCTTTTGACAACTCTTTAGTGAAACTCAGCGATTTTATTGAATTGCACTGTGGTTTTTTGGCGCACTGGCCGGCGGCCAGTGACCTCGCTCTCGGCTGCAGCGGTGTGGAGGTGCTCCTGCCCCAGGAAAGCGTTTGAGAGCTCTGCTGCTTTCTCGTTCTTCGTCAGAACAAACGTTACCGCGCCCAGGTTTGCTGTGAGAAAGGAAGGCATCGCTGGTCCTGGCGTGGCTGAAGGCTCCAGTGCTGGTGCAGCTCATGGTGCCATTGGGGTCCCGGACCAAGTGTCGAGATCCCTATTTAATCTGCGTGCACAGGCTTCCCCTCCAAATAGAGCGGAGGGCTCGGGGTGGGAGACCGCGTGTGTGTGGACCTCTGCGTGCCGAGGAGCAGAGCCCTGGAAGAGGCACCGGGCTCCTGCGTTCGCCTTATTTCTGCTTACTCAGGCATCGTCTCCTAGAGCCGCAGTTCAGAGAAAGCTCTTTCATCTTTATCTGGGTACTTTCCTTGACTTAAAGCAAGGTCACGTCACCCACTTGTATTTGGAAAAGTCTTGTGCTTTGTTTACCCAAAACAAACACACAGGAGGAGAGCTGAAGTGTAATCTGCAGCGAGCAGCCTCCCACGGACCTGGAAGCCTGGGGGTTTGCGAGCAAGGCGCTGGGGGGAGCTGAGCTGCTCGGTCGTGGCTCTGCTGATTGCATCCTTATCTGGGGCCAGCTCTCGGGGAAGACCCTTGTAGGCACACCTTTGCTTCTTCACGTGAATGTCCCTTGGTAATCTAAATGGCCTAGATTAGTTCCCAGCTGCAGAAAACAACCCCCCCCAGCACTGATCTTGAGGAACTCCACAAAGTTTCGGGTTGAGTAGCATTGCACGAGAGTTTCTTAGCACTTAGTTCAGGTCCCTCCAGACCCAAAGAAATGTGTGGCAGTGGAGGAAGAGCCTGTTGCTGGTGTTGGAGAGGAACCTTGCTGCTTTACAAGGATCTCGCCTGCAGCAGCAGCAGAAGGAGGTGGCTTGCATGGGTGAAGGACACCACTGAATTTGCTTTCACATTGATGGAAGTGTTACGTTGGGATGTTCTTGCAGGAAATGCTTGAGAAATGTTTGGAGTAAGAAGATCCCAATAGGTTCAGGTTGCTTGGTTTTTCTGTCCAGCATGAGCAAGTTTTAAGCCATCAGAAGGTCACGAGGGCTGTTGAAAACCTCAAGGAATGGAGCTGGCATGGTTTTGAAATAGGAATTGGAGCTCAAGAGTGGAAAATGTGCCAGGCATCCACATCTGGCGATGCAGATAATGTCCGTAGTCTGTTACTTTATCTGCTGCTTCTCAGGACATTTAGTCCTCATAAGCAAGATTGCATAACTCGAGGTGGGGGGAAAGATCAGGTTTTGCCCTTTTAAAATCTTCATCCCTGTAGATTCAGATTGTGTCTTTAAGGGTAGGAGAAGTAACAGGGGTCTCTTTTTACAACCTGCCAGCAGGGGTGTCAGTGGGGATATTTGTGACCCCTGGGCCAGCTGATAGCAACGGTGCAGGATCAGCTCGAGCTGCCCTGAGCCTGGCACCTGCATTCTGCATCCCACTGGTGCGCATTTCAGTGGTAGCTTCGTGGCATCCTATGGAGGTGGCCTGAACCCCAGCACTGTCCCACCCCGGCAGTGATGGCCTTTTGCAGCAGAAGCGGTCGCTGAAAACCCTGGCCGTGAGTCAGAAGATGGGTGTCTCTGCCCTCACGGCAGGCGTCTAGGGCTGCGGGAGGAGGTGGGGATGGGAGCGAGCTCGCGGGCGTCAGTGTCCGTCCCAGAGACGGGCATTGCCAGCCCTGCACCGGGAGCTGGGCCGGCGGCGTTGAGCTCCCGTCGGCTGCTCACGGATGCTCCAGAGGAGAGCGAAAGGATCTAGAGGTGGATAATTACGCGTTGCCCTGCTTGTAGGGACCGCTTACTCATTTTTCTTCCAGCTCTTCATAGTTATTGTTTGATACATACCCTGACGCCAGAGGGTTTGTGGGTTTTAATTAGTAACTCTGGGCAGTTTAGTTATCCATGCAAATATCCAGTCCTCTTCTGGATCCTGTTCAATCCTTACCCTCAGCAGCCTGCAGCAATCACCTGCGCAGGAGAATGTGCACAATGTTATAACTAACAAGAACTTTGGGTATTAAGTTGCTGCTCTACAGTTTCATTAAAAAAATAAAATTCATTTAAATATGTGTTCTGTAGGCTATTCCGTTGCTTAAAAGAAAACAGTTCTGGAAATACAAAACATTTTACAGCTAATATTTTCCTTCCCAGTTCGACGTCCAAATTACATTTGTCGTGTTGCTCCAAAAGCCCCAGCTGCCTAATGGAAAAAGCTTGCTTTTGCTTTTCTGGGCCTCTTGCTCCAAAATCCGTTGTTTCAGCAATAATTAGGAAACAGGGTTTCAGAGTGAAGAGATTTGAGTTACTGTCCCATCTTTAATGAGTCAAAATGTTTTTTATTTGGAAACCAGCTTGTTAGCGCTACAGGGCAATTCTTGTTCTTTTTATTTTTTACAGCACCTTGTACCATGGGACTGAGTGCATGTGTCGGATTAGAAAGCCTGTAAGCTCTGATAATACCAAGTAATTAACAATATATCAGGAGCTGATTCTTGGAATTGAAGTCAAAGTTTTTGTGTAATGACTCTTAGCGAATTAATTGGTGCTTGAGTGTCTGTGAATTCAAGAAGGAGCAAGCTGGAAAGCGAAGATTTGCTTTTTTCACTCTTCCCAAACTCTAAACCGTGCAAGATAAGTAAGGATAGGGCAGTTCCTGAAAATTGCTGGAGACATAATAAATTTCTAAAGATCCATTAAACGTGTGAGCTGCAGCAGCAATAAAAAAAATATTTAGACAAGACTTAGATACTGAAAAATAAACTTTATAATGATGGTATTTTAAAAATGTTTTTGTGCTTCCTTGTCCTGACTTTGTTCCTGTATTGGCTGCGTTTATACCCGTGTTAGCACCAGCTGCTTATCTCTGAACTTTTGCTGCAGCTCCGAGAGTACCTCACTGATTTCTCTTTATCTTATTGCAGGTAGAGCTTCACGTCCACTTGGATGGAGCCATTAGGCCAGAAACAATCTTGCACTTTGGCAGGTGAGTTGCGGGGGGGGGAAGAAATCTCTGGGAGCTGCAGTTCAAAAGCATCATCCCTTCTGCTTGCCCGGTTCTCCGGCAGACGAGGTTGTGCTGGCAGGCTGGGAGAGCTCTCTGCCTGGTTGTGCAGGCAGCGAAGCCGGCCGGCGCTGCTCTGACCTCTGCACGGACGGGTCCTCTGCCCGCCCGGCGCGAGAACAGGGCGCGCGTCCCGAGGGGCAGCGCCGCGGCGGGGCCGCACTGGCAGCGGGAGCACGGTGGTCGTCGGTCCTGTGAGCCGGGCAAGCTGAGAGGGGCACCGTGAGAAAAGTACGGATGTCTCCTAACCAGAGCTGTCTGCCTTTGAAGCGTACCCGGGAAGCGGCGGAGTCAGTCCATATTCCTAATTGCAAAAGCAAGTAAAATGAAAGCAGGCTGGGAGCATCTTCTTGGTGGTGGTGCCGTAGCACAGTCTCGGGAGGAAAAACCAGCTTGGGTGCTCCTCCCTGCCCGCTGCTGCGTACCTTTGAACCCCAGGCTGTCTGCCTGGTGCCGGCAGCCGAGAAGTCATGGGAGGGTGGCCCAGGAGAGCACTTGGCAGTGACTTAAAGAGAGGTTGTTTCCTTGACAGAACCCACGTGCATCTTCTTGCTTCAGCGTAGTTTGTGTGGGAAGCGCCAGGGTGAATGATTAACTGGTGCGAGGACCTGGCTCCACGGTTGTAAGCAAAATAAACTTAGGACTTCTTCCAGCTGTCACTATTCAAAAAGCTAATGGACACTAGCAGATAGCCTCAGATCGGGAAAGCGGCAAGCTTAAAGATTTCAGGAAACAGCTCTTAGGCGCAACCCTGGTACTTTGGGGAGGAAATCGGTTCTGAGGAGGATGGGAAGTGGTTCTGGCATCTGTGAGCCCAGCAGACGCCAAGGCAATGTGATCCAAGGGGGAAATACTCTCTCTAAAGCAGCTTTTTCTGCAGGGAGCAGCCATACGTTTTTCAGTGCAGTCAGAATAAAGAAGGTGGATCAGAGATGTCCATCTCGTTCGTTGCAGGACATCAGCATGGCGAGCAGAGTTGGGGTTCCTGCTGGCTCTGCCCATGCCACTGGTGGGCTGCAGGGCTGGAATAGGAGTCCTGACGGACAGAAGAGTCGGTGCTGACTCCCTGGGGCTCTGCTGGGTCCCCGCTGCCAGCGAAGGAGAAATGCCAGGGTAGTCCCCCAGGAGGGCTGTAGGAGCCCTGAGGCCCAGGAGGCACCAGCCACCTGAGGATCCTGTGCTTCTCTCTTGCTTAGGGCAGAAACCTTTGTTGCCCGAGTGTGTGCCGAGTTCCCTCTTATTTTTAAACAGCCCTGGCATCCCCTGGCGCTGCCAGCCCTCGGGTGGAGCAAGGCTGTGCTATTCGTGGGCTCTAAAACTAGCGCTTGCACAAATGTAAAAGCAACCGGGCAGTGTAGGAGACTGTAGGGGACTGCCTTAGTAACCTCACCCTGGGCACAGAAAGCTGCTTGTGGTCTATTTTTAAAGGTAAAGAGCTGGAAATAAATTTGCCAGGTGGTGGCTGACCACATACAAATAGCCCAAAGCCGCTGGGATGCACAAGCCCCCTTGTGCAGTGGCTGAACTCTGCCGTTTTTAGAAACTTTGGCTCCAGTTCTGTCAGGTCTGGGTCAGGCTTTTCATCCCCCCTGCCTAGCCAAAGAGTTTCGGCCCGTGGCAGACGTGGGACTGGGTGTCCCCAGAGAGGTGCCCCCTCCGCAGCGGGACGGTGTGCGTGGTGCTGCCCGTGGCTGGAGGCAGCTCTGGGCAGGACACCGAGGGGCCGGCGGGCACGAGCACGTCTCCCTGGGGCAGCTTTGCTGCGGGAAGGCTCCCGCTGCCAGGTGGGTTGGAGGGGGCAGCAGCAGCTCCCAAAGCCACGCTGGCGAGATCCACCAGAGCCCCACAGCCGGAGACCTGACTCCAGTGTCTCCGCTCTGCGGATCATCCCAAAGAGCAGCTGGTGGCTGCACGGAGGGAATCCTTCGGAAAGCACACGAAAGAGGTCAGGGAAATGGCTTTGCGTAGGAAACTTTTTCTGGGAGGTGGAGGAAGACACAGTCTGGTTCCTGGAGCAGAGACTGATGTGTCAGTGCCGTGGAAAGGGCAAGGCGGGGAGGAAAACTGATGCCTTGGCAGTGAGGAACGTCCCCTGCGGAGTGCAGCAACTTAATCTGCAGATCGCATGTGAAGGCTGAGCGTGGGGCTGGTTTCCTTCCTGCCCGAGCAGAGAATGAGCAGTGTTTGCTGGGCCCAGGAGCAGGGTCATTTGCGCTGCTTCCCTGCGGATTGCTGATCGGGATGGCTGCCGGCATCGGGACGCCGAAGCTGTCTGTGGTGTTTTGTCTCTGTTAGCAGAGAGATCCATCAATCAGCTGTAATTCATTGTGGCAGGAAAGAGGATTAAAACCAAATGTCTAGTTATTATTCCTAATTTAGGTTGGCACTCGTGGGCAGAGTGACAGCCTGTGGGGCGGGGGTAGCGAAGCCTGCCTGGGAAGCGTGCGGCATCCTCGGCTCACAGCGCCCTTGAGCCCAGCTGTCGCCCCACTGGGGACACCTCCACCCACCCAGGTGCTCCAGGGAGTGTAGGTGCGCTTTACCATCTCCATCGCTTTGGTGAGAGCAGTTGGTAGGACTGCCATTTGCTCCTGCCTGGGAAGTCTCCCCATCAGAGAAGTTGCCACCACGATGTTGGGCTTGGGAACCAGCTCGCTCGCAGGAGCGTTAGTGCCAGCGTTAAACCCGTGAGCCACGACACTTCTGTGTCCGTGATCCTGGGCCTGGGAGCATCTCCACGATTTTTCAAGCCTTTGAGCCTGCATAAGTGGAAATTAACTTTTCTAAAGAATTTTCACAATTCTGCTGCTAGGACTAGGAGGTGCTAAGAAATAATCCAGAGCCCCTTTAGATTAACTCCTTCTTAAGCTTCAAATGTGCTCTGGCTCTGTTCCTGATGGGTCAGTCGGGGCTTGTACTTCGATTTGTTTGTGCTTTGCCTGTATTTTGGATTTCCTGCCTTCCTGCTGAGATTCAGAGCTGTATCTGCGAGGAGATTTTTGGAAGGACATTGTGTGCCTTATCTTTTCTGTGAAGAAACGGCCATTAATGCTGGCAGCTTGGGATGCGATTGCTGTATGAAATGGACTGATTAAAAATGCGATAGCCTTCCCTGTCAGTAACGTGTGGCTTCATTTCCAGGAAAAGAGGGGTTCCTCTCCCCGGCAGCACTGTCGACGATCTCCTGAAGCACGTCAGCTACAAAACACCACTGACGCTTACCCAATTTCTAGAGAAGTTTAATCACTACATGCCTGCCATTGCGTAAGTACCCCACTTCTTGCTTCTTCCCCCTCAACCCTTGTCAAGACCCCTTGGCTAACGTTGCTCAGCCTTGGAGGTCACCTCGCCCATCCCCAGCGTGCCCTGAGGGTGACGGGTCCCGCTGATGGGTCCTGCTGCCGTCCCTGCAGGGGTGACCGTGAGGCAGTGAGGAGGATCGCCTACGAGCTCGTGGAAACAAAAGCAAAAGAAGGCGTCATCTACGTGGAGGTCCGGTACAGCCCTCACCTCCTGGCCAACTGCCGCGTGGATCCCATCCCCTGGGGCCAAACCGAGTGAGTGATCCCGCCGTGCCGGGGAGCCGGTGGGTGGCCCGTCGGGCACGGCCCGTACTGGTCAGGCAGCGCGTGTTCCAAGTCTGGTGTAACCAAACGTCCTCTCTCCAACGCAGCGAGCGCCAGCACTCTTCCACCTCTTCCCCATCGATGGGATTTTTCCTCTTATAATATCTCTGCGTGCTGCCGTATTTTAGCATCCCTGGCTTTGGGCACTTAACCCTGCATGTGCAAAGCAGCTGCACTTGAACTTCTGGCTGAAGCCATTCTCTGTGCGAGGGAAAGCAGCGTTCAGATACGGATTGCCTGCCCGCAAAATGTGAATTTGAGCTGGCAGAGATGGCGGGCGATGTTGGAGGGGGCTGACGATCCAATCTCTTCTTTACATGTCATCCCCTCCGTGATGTGCGCCTCTGATTAAATCAGTGCTGGGCTCTATGGCCCCTTGTAAAATGTGCTGCGATGGGCGTTGAGCCCTCCTGCTCGTCCCTGCCCGACTGCAGGCAGTTGCGTGCCCTAATGAGATGCTCTGGCAAAGAGCGGGTTCCTCTGCTCGGGCAGGATTGGCATCCAGTTCCCCGAGGCTTTTCTGAATCTTACTATCGTCTTTGCATGCTTTTGTGCCCGACATCTGGTAGATCTGGGCATGGCATGGGTGTAAAAGGCGCTCTTTGGCTCTGGGCGGTCTCGTCGGGCTCCTCTGGATGTTAAGGCGAGTGGGACCCCAGGCAGCCTGGGTTTTGCGTGGGGTATCCCGTGGGGATGCTGGGCTAGACCTGCGGCTTCTGCCTGCCTCCCTGGCGGGTACGCGGCCTCTCGCTGACGGCTTTTCTTCCCTGCAGGGGAGACCTCACTCCTGACGAAGTCGTTAACCTCGTAAATCAGGGACTACAGGATGGAGAAAGGGATTTCCGCATCAAAGCCAGGTCTATTCTATGCTGCATGCGCCATATGCCAAGTAATGTATTGCAGCTCCCCTGCTGCTCTGCTCCCCTTCCCTGACGCGTGGCGGGGGGTGACGTCCCCTGGGTTCAGATCCCTGCAGAAATGTGGGGAAAGCCCCGGTCCCGCGGCCCTGGGTCCGATGCGGGACCAGACAGTGCTGAGGAGGAGTAGGTTTTTCTTGGTGAGGGTCCTCTGCTCCCTTCACTATGGGGAAAGGGTCTGCTGGATGCGAGAGTGGGGGTCTGTGGGCACGGCCAGTATCTGAAAGGTCTTGCTAGAGAGACAAAATGGGCTCTTCTCTCCTCTCCTGGGGGAGGTGAGATTTCCGCTCGTACCTCGCTCCCTGCCCAAAGGCTGGAGCTCTCCTTGGGCCGGTTGAAGCCGTTCCCACAGCGAGCGGTTGCATCTGCCACGGCCGTCTGGTGGGTCCGAGAGCGAGGTCGTGGGAAGGCGACCAGGCATGAGATCTCACACTCTCCCTGCTCATGGTCATGCTACAGCAGCATAGTCCTTCATCAGCCCGGACCATGGGTCAGCCAGAAAACCTGCTGGCTGCAGTCTCTGCTGGTTTAAGCTGAAAACACAAGTAAAATATACTTAAGTCACATATATAAAATGTTTTTTATAAAATCAGCAGCTCTGAACTTTGTTGGTAACAGAGGCTGTGAACCAGAATAGGAAGAAAACCCAGTTTCCAGTGTTTCCTTGGGCTGCTGAGTTCTGTGAACACCTTCCTCTAGGGAAAGACGCAGTCAGGGCGCGGTTGTATGACAGCAGCTGTTCTATGTGGAGACTTTGTTATGAATATCTTCATGTCTCACAACAGTTTTATGTAGGCTTAGCAGGGTAGATGGTGGAAAGATCTTTGCTAGTAAGTACACGGTTAATTTGTGTCTAGAAATGTGAAAAATTTTTCTTAGAAGCTGGGAGATTTGAGAGTGGGTTTTTTTCCTGCCTGCACAATCAACCCCAAACAAGTTTGGAAAGTTTGAAAACTTGACCCTTAAATTCCTGGTTTCTAGGAAGAAAACTTTTTTCTTTGTAGAAAGTGGAAAGCTGTAAGGCAGCGTCACACTGGTCTGCAGTTAGTCCCTGCCAGCGCACAAGGGGTGAAGGCAGAAGGTGGCGGGAGCGCCCCGGGGCACGTGCAGCCTGCGCTTGCACGGCAGGAGGGATTGCTCGTGCAAACTGAGCTGGCCTTCTCGCGCCTGTGTCCCAGGGCACCAGCTCCCACCCAGAGCCGGTGCTGCGCTCGATACAAGAGTGTTTAGGGCTGCATTCGGGATGTGCTGCACAGCGAGAAGCCGCCCTGTAATTTATGAACTGTTGAGAGAAAGGCAGAGGTGCCAGCCAGAACTAGCTTACATTAAACTTGTTAATAAAATAATGGCTCTAACCCAATGAGTTGGAAACTGATGAAAAAAGAAGGTGAAATTGCACACGTTTTCTTACGTGTTCGTATGATTTTGGGATTGTATGTACACAGCAGGTGCCTGTTAATTAGTAACACTACAGTTTATCTCTTTCTTGGCCTTTTTGCTAAGGGTAAGTGCTATATGAGCTGGTAGATGCGTGTCCTTTCTCAGAGGTTATCTTCTATCCTGATCGGAGATAGCTCTGAAGTAGTTGTTGGCCACGTGTTACTTCCTCACTGATGCCAAAAGACAAAACTTTGCGAGTCTTAGAGGTCAGCCTTCCCGGAGGCTGACCAGCTCCTTCCCACCAGGACCAGCATCCGTCACCTCGTTGGGGGGAGTCGAGGATGTTCTGCAGCAGGACAGGGCTGTCGTACAGGGCCCCCCCGAGATCCCTCCCAGCCCAAACTCCGTGACGCAACACATCCGACGGGCCGCTTCTTCCCTCCGCCCCTTGCCCAGCCTGGGACGGGGTGGCAGCTCAGGAGCGAGTTGAGGGGTTTCTCCCACGCGCCATGTTACAGCACCCGGGCTGTGCAGTTCAGCTTACCTTGGGCCAACTGCGGAGTCACCACCGTGTCTGGAGGGGTTTTTTGTTCTCTTTTTTCTTTTTCTTTTTTTTCCTCTGCCAAAAGTGAGCAGAAAAACGTGATGAGAGCAGCTTTATAGCTGGTAAATGCATTTGATTTCCCTTTGATTGATGATGGGACTAATTAGTTGGCAGCTTTTATTTGCCTGAAGATGGCAGACCTTCCCAGGAGTTTGTTAGCTTTCTTTTTGAGCATCAAATTTTAGGAAAGATGAAAGAAAATAGCTCTAGCCTTCTAGTTTATATGACCAGGATTTGTTTAGAAAAATGCTGAAGGCACGACTCTTGCCAATGCTTTCTCCTGAACCCTGGTGTTGTCTCTTCCAGGCTGGTCTCCAGAGGTGGTGGAGCTCTGCAAGAAGTATCGAAACAATTCTGTGGTGGCCATCGACCTGGCTGGGGATGAGTCCCTGAAGGTGGAGAATTCCTCCGAGCATAAGAAGGCTTACGAGGTTTGTTTAATAAGCTTCTTAAAAGAAATGATGAGGAAAAACATAGAATCGTAGAACAGTTTGGGTTGGAAGGGACCTTTAAAGGCCATCTAGTCCAACCCCCCTGCCATGAGAAGGGACATCTTCAACTAGATCAGGGTGCCCAGAGCCCCGTCCAGCCTGACCTTGAATGTTTCCAGGGATGGGGCATCTCCCACCTCTCGGGGCAACCTGTGCCAGGGCTTCACCGCCCTCAGTGTGAAAAACTTCTTCCTTATGTCTAGTCTAAATCTCCCCTCCTTTAGTTTAAAACCATCACCCCTTGTTCTATCACTACAGGCCCTGCTAAAAAGTTTTTCCCCATCTTTTCTATAAGCCCCCTTTAAGTACTGAAAGGCTGCAATAAGGTCTCCCCGGAGCCTTCTCTTCTCCAGGCTGAACAACCCCAACTCCCTCAGCCTGTCTTCACAGGAGAGGTGCTCCAGCCCTCGGATCATTTTTGTGGCCTCCTCTGGCCCCGCTCCAGCAGGTCCATGTCCTTCTTGTGCTGGGGGCCCCAGATCTGGACGCAGCACTGCAGGGGGGTCTCACCAGAGCGGAGCAGAGGGGCAGAATCCCCTCCCTCGCCCTGCTGGCCACGCTGCTGGGGATGCAGCCCAGGACACGGGTGGCTTTCTGGGCTGTAAGCCCACATTGCCAGGTCACGTCCAGCTTTTCGTCCACCAGTACCCCCAAGTCCTTCTCGGCAGGGCTGCTCTTGATCCCTGCATCCCCCAGCCGCTGCTCTCGGGGTGGGGGGGGGGGGGGGGGGGGGTGTGTGTGTGTGTGTCTGCTCCTGGAGCTCACCGAAACCACAGCCGAGGGTGGAAGAGACTGGCCTTTCCAGTCTGGCAGAAATCGCCCGAGGAGCAGAGAAGAAGCTGCACGTTTGAAGTGCTTTTATCTGATCATCTCAAATGCAAATGCTGGAATGGTTTCAGGAGCCTGAACCGAGACTCTGACGAGACCGCAGCCCTTTGCAGCGGCTCAAAGGGGAAGCTTCGCGCCTCGCTCCTCTTTGCTGGTGGGAGTGTGGGGCTGTTGGTTCCCTGCGTCAGTGGGAGAGGAGGTTGTGCACCATCACTGCCAAGGAGCACGGTGGCTTGCAAGCAGCGCTCAGGTCCGAAACAACATGGGGCTTTCTCGGGGACTTTGCCCCCATCAGCAGGAGCTGATACATGGTCTACCTGGGCTGCTGTGCTGGATAAACTGAGACGCGGGCACAGGGTTTTATTAACTGACGGGCAGGCGCTTCTCATCCTGCCCTGGTGTGCTGGCGGTACCCAGGTCCAGACTCCCCCGTCTGAAGGATGCGCCTTGTCTCTGTGCCAGGGGCTCGCCCAGGCTCTGAGATGCTGAAGCAAACCCCGCTCCCGGCCATTGGCCCCTTTTAGCCTGCGTGGCAGGGAAATGTGTCCCCATAAATACTGCTGCTGTGCTCTGTGGGGTACGTAACGCATCCAGGGAAATCGGAGAGACTTGTGGTGTCGCTCGGGGAGGCACGTTCTGCCTGGGAGCTCTCGGGGCTGCTGGAGGGGAGAGAGCAGATCACGGCGAAAGCTCAGCTGTGGCTGCTGGCTGCGGAGGAGCACTGGGGCAGAAATGTACAGCCAAGGGTCCCGGCACCACCGTGTCCAAGGAGGCAGCAATTCTTGGAGGAGAAGCCAAGCACTGTGTGTCCTTGGACAAATGGGTTGAAAAAGGGATTAATCCGCTCCAGGGAAGATATACCCATGGATGGGCGTTAGACACAAGCTCCCTCCTGGATGCAGTGGATGGGAGTCAGGCTTCAGTGGACAGGAGGGTTAGTGGGGAAGCCCTGGCACATGCGGTGTTCCTGACCCCTCTGCTTGTGTCCTGTTGGGATAGACAGGGATGCCTGTCTTGGGAGTTGGGGACAAGAGTTTCTGGTTTGTCTTCATCCCATGTAGAAACAAGTGGAAAATCTCAGCACTGGTCTGGGTCTGTCTGTCTTCTGGGTCTGTCTGTCTTCTGGGTCTGGTACTTCAGCCAGAGGGATTTTGTTATTTTAAAAAGTGTGAAGAAATCAGCTGTTTGGGAAAAATCAACGCTCACTTAAATGTAGGGAGCACAGAGTGCCTTTTGGGTTGATGCACACAGGGCTCTTCTGTAGATGCCCCAGGCAGGGCCTGGGGGTGCAGCACACCAGGAGCTGAAAATTAAGTAACTGAAACAAAATGACGAGCGCAAGCCCTGAAGGAGTGCCCGGGAAGAGTGTCTGCTGCGAGACGGGGCTTGCAGCCTGCCTGCTGCCACCAGCTGGGTGGCCCTTCTTCAGCAAGGCAGGAGCCGGGCTTCCCTCTGGGCTGTGCAGCTTCCCAAAGCCCAGCGTGGTCACCCTGGCAAGAGGTTTTTCAGGATGACCATGGAGAGCATCTCAAAATGCCCCCAAAGCTGAACCCGCAGGGTCCTCCCAGCTGGGCTGCCTCCAGCCCAGCCCCTTCCAGGAGGGAGGTGCTCGGTGTCCGAGCATCCCTTCGTCTCTGCCCGGGGGACTTTTAAATTCTCCCACTTGGCTGCAGCCAGCCAAAAAGGTAGAAGTTTCAAAGACAGGAACTGCTGCAAGGTTCATGCAGAAGGGCAAGTGGGTGGAGGAAGGAGAGCTTCGAGCTTGCTGCCGTCCGGAGAGGAGACAGCAGTGAGCTCACCTGGTATTAAAAGACCCCGAGGAGCCTGGCTGGGCTCCAGGGGAAGACAACCAGGCTTTCTAAGTTTCTCTGCGTCTGGCATTACTGAGCTCTTCTCTCGCAGCTGGTGCCACAGCAGAGAGCGTGTGCCTCTCGGGTGCAGGGCTCGTGATTCGGGGGCTCTTCGTGCAGAGCACGGTTGCTTGCTGTACCCCCGAGAGCGGTGCCAGCCCAGGGGTTTGCTGACCTTGCTGCGGGTGATGGGACAGGACCGTGTCCTCCCTTGCTTTGCAGGAAGCTGAAAGATGCGGGATTCATCGCACCGTCCATGCTGGGGAGGCCGGCCCGCCTGCCATGATCAAGGAGGTACGAGGAGCTCCCGGCTCGGGGCAGGGAGCGGGAGGGACCGGGGCATCCCGGGGCAGAAAGAGGGGCAGGGGTGGGAAATGCCCCTGCATCCCCTGCACCGGGGAGAGAGGAGCCCAAGTCCTCTCTGTATTCATAGCAGAGCAAATGTCGGGGACCCAGGCAGAGATCTGGCCCCGATGGCTCCGAGAAGGACCTCCCCAGAGCGGGCTCAGTGGCGCGGGCTGTACCCACGGTGGGGCAGGGATCTCTGGGCAGGCAGGAGCTGAGCTGGTGCCTGGAGGCTGTATGTGGTTTTCCGTGTTCTCTAGGCAGTTTATCTCCTGAAGGCCGAGCGCATTGGCCATGGCTACCATGTCCTGGAGGACCCTGAGCTCTACAAGGAGCTGTTGAGAGCAAAGATGCATTTTGAGGTAAGGATGGGTGGTGGGAGGGTGACAGCCGGGTAGCTGCTGTCCAAGTGGAAAATCAGCTCTTGCTTGGGCTGTGCTACAGCCAGGGACCCGGGGGAGGGACACGACCTGACACCCGAGCGCTGACCATGTGGCGACCCAGATGCCCTGAGCTCTGCAGCAGAAACGGTGGTGACACCTGGCTGTTTGCTGGGATCTTTGCTGCAAGGAGCACTGGTGCACACAGCAGCTTGCAGGAGGCGCGTAGCAGAGGGAAATGAATCCTGGTCTGGCTGAGGATACATTTTGGAGGGCTTATTCACTAATTTATATACCTCAAGCCTGCAAGCTCCTCCTCCCCCAAATTGGGCTGTTGTACCGGAGCCTGTCTGGTTGGAGGGTGGAAATGCCTGGGAGTTACTGTCCATGGGCACATTTCCTTGGCTTTTGCCCGGAATGGGTGTATCCAACTAATATATGGACTATATATGTATATACTTAATGCCAGTGGTTTCTTAACTGTGGTCGACATACGGCTGGTGGCTGACTGGCCATGGGCAATATCCCACCAGCTCCTGCCATGGTCACACGGGCTGTGGGCTCTTCGCATCCGTGTCCTGGGACATGCACCGCTCCGTCGGAGCAGCGCTGAGGGGTAGCTGTGAGCAAAGCTCTAAACCTGTATCTGGCTTTACCAGCGTGCTTCGCTATCTGCCTGCACAGCTGGGGTTCAGATCTGCGTGATTGAGTCTGGTTTTTTGTGTTAACTCCCCCAAACAGGTCTGCCCTTGGTCCAGTTATCTCACTGGAGCATGTCTTCCAGACTTGGGGAAACACCCAGTAGCACAGTAAGACTTCTCAATTATGTGCAATCTTAAATAACCAGGATTTGGGTTGATTATAGCTGCTTTATTGCTTTACAATGGTAACGCACATGTATCCACTTAGGCAAATGTGGTACATCCTCACCCTTCGGCCCAGAGGGGCCTGGTGCAGCTGGAGGGGGCGCGGGGGTCCCTCGGGGAGGCTGTCCTGTCCCTCCTGCCCTGCGCTGAGCTGGGGGCCGTGAGACGCTGCACACCGGCCAGTAGCCCTGGTTTGTGGGTGGGAGCTGAGGTTGCTGAACCTCCAGGTGGGAGATGCCCTGCTCCTTGCTGCACCGGAGAAGCAGATCGGTGCAGAGCGGTGGTGAGACAAGCCAAGCCCTGTGTTTGTGTCCGGCAATGCAAGCGGCAGGGACGGCTGCGAGGTCTTTGCTTTTACTGCTTTTTACCCTGAGAAATGCACGACCGGTGCCGCATCCAGTGTTTTACCCACCGGTTCAACCCGATTTCCTTACAGGTTTAGGAAGGATCGAGCTAACTATTCTATAAACACGGATGACCCCCTCATCTTTAACTCCAATATTGACAAGGATTACAGCATAGTGAAGGACTACATGGGCTTCACTGAAGAGGAGTTCAAGAGAGTGGTAAGTCAGCCTCGGCTGGATGCTCTGCTGATCATAGAATTGTAGAATTGTTCTGGTTGGAAGAGACCTCCAAGATCATCGGGTCCAACCATTCACCTATCACTGCCAAGTCCACCACTAAATCCTGGTGCAGCCCAGAACAACCCGCTTGTTTTTCTTTGAAGAGTTTTCATTGGAAATCAGAAAATCCTGCACTGGCCTCGGAAGCACGAGGCTGAGGAGGGCCGCTGAGCTGGCTGGAGCGGGATGCTGGGAGCGCTGCGGGCTGTGGGGAGCGGGAGGATCCCAGCGCCGCTTTGTGCGGGCGGGCTCTGCAGGGCTTGCATCGCTTGGGCTGACTCCTTTGGGCTTCAGGGGTGACAGGTCAGAGTGGAAATTGTCCACTCGTGGCCTCGCAGCAGGTCTTAGCAGGAAAGAAGGAAGGTGCCTGTTGCTTTTTTTTTGCTGGATTTGGGATTGCAGGTAGGTTATTTCAAGGCCTGGCCCAGAAGTTAGCAAGATTCAGCAGCTACAAAAGCGCTTGCAGTTTTTGCACCTATAGCACGAGTATGAACAACTGAGCTGGAAACAAAGGGACTGCTGGCTTCAGTTTTGGCACACGGTCATTTATGTGTCTTGACTTCATCCTTGATTTTCTAATTAGTCACCCAAACAGGATAACTGTTGGGAGTTTGACTAACCTGGTTACCAGGGGAAGCTTTCCTGGTTTGCAGAGAGTCACGCTCAGCACTTTCACCTACGTGTCTCCCAAGGTACTTGCTTGGATTGGGAAGTGTAGGATGCACTTTACAAGAAAGCATCAGTCCTGCTCTGAGCTCTGGCTGGAGGAGTAAGCGTCCCTTTCTCCTACAGACGTGTCTCTCTGGGTCTGGAAGGGGGAACAAGGACAGCTCTGAGCTCTGGGATCCTGGGTCCACAGCTGTTCTGCTGCCAGCTGTCCTCTCCTGCTCTTGCAAAAGCCAGGTTGTTCCTGTGTGATAAAAGAAAGGTCCCTCACGAGACGGACGAGCAGGTTAAATTGCACAGCCAGGCTGTGTCCCGGAGGCGGCACATCAGGCTGCCACCACCGCTGTGCCGGGAGAGGCTCTCGTCCAAAGGGGAGCCGGGAGTGTAGGAGCAGGTCAAAAGTGCATATTCTAAAAACCCCGAAGTATTTAAAGACCTTTGCTTTGTGCCTGCCTCGTTCCTCTTTGGGCTGTTGGTAGTGGTGGGCCAGAGCAGTTGCCCTGTAAAATGAGGCCGTGGAAATGAGTCTCGGAGTGGAAACTTTGCGCTCTCCCTCGCCCGTTGCTGCTCAGAGCCAGATGCTGGGATGTGCATAACCACGTGTTCATGTCTGATGTGGCTTAATGTCTCCCTTGTGTTCCCCCTCTGCCTCCCCAGAACATCAATGCGGCTCAGTCCAGCTTCTTACCTGAGAAAGAAAAGCAGGAACTGCTGGACACGCTGTATGAAGCCTATGGGATGGTCCCCAACGCATCGTGACCCGTCCCTGCGAGCCAGCGTGGAGCGGTGGCCCTTCTTCATGCGTGCTTGGCTCTCCTCTGTGCCAGTGGGAGCACCGGGAGAAGGTGCCCAGAGTCGATCTCTATTACCGGCACCCCTGTGTTAACCCTTCCAGTGCTAAGCAGAATCAGGCTATCACATACACCTACCTATCACCCCCACGAACCGTCTCCCAAATGGGTATCCAGCTTCCTATCGTGCTGTTGTGCAAGCAGACCGAAACTGCCTCCTGGCCTGGCTCCCTTCTCCACCTGCCGCTCTTCTGTACTGCAAACGAGAACAGAAGAACCTCCTCTGCTCCCCCCCACCCCTTATCCTGCTTTATCTGTCCTGCCCCGCTGACCTGCCCGGCCCTTATCTGCAGCGCAGAAATAACCACCGTTAACTGTGCCTGTGGCCTGGGTTAGTCTTCACCTTTCTAGGAAAAAGGTGTGTTAGTGCGGACAGGGAGCGAGCAGGCACTTCAGAAACAGAGGCTTTATTCCCATCCGTGTGGGGAGGAGGGTTCGGCCACAGCTGTATTTACCCAGGGTTAGTCTTATGCTACAAGACTGGAACAAGAACACGCTGGAAGCTGGTGCTCTTGCCTGTGCACAGGGCTGAAAGGCATTTAAAAAACAAACACACACAATTTTTTTGGCCTCCTTTCTTGGCCAAGGACTCCCGTGCATCAGCCTCCCCCTGTCACTGCCGCAGAAGCGCACACCTTGGGCTCGGGCTCCAGCTGTGCCCACAGCTGGCCATGGCCGTGCTCACACATGCATAGGAAGTTGGAACTTATTTTTACCATTTTGGGCCAAAATCTGCCTTCTGGGATTTTTCCCAGTTTTGTACTCATCCTGGAGAATTCCTGTGAACTGCAGTTTGCTCTTCCTCTATCTTTGTTTAGGAGTTGGAAAAACCATGCTCGATATTGCCCGTTTTAACCATTCTGCTGTCTTCCTCAGTTGACATAATCTTTAGGCACTATTAAAACTAAATAAGCTAGGGCCCAATGTCACCTGTTGACTCATGTCCCATCTGAATTACTTCTCTCACTCAGCCACAACACTGGCTAGAAGTCACATCTTCGGTCTGGTGGAGAATTTATACAGAAATATTCACCAAAATTCCTAAGCTATTTTGGTGCATTACAGTATTTTTACTTAATATGCAATAGAGCCATGCATTCAGAGAAGAGACCATCGTTTTCTTACGTGAGTGTGTGGTGTGCTTTGGCATCCCAGGTGTCTGCCGAGATCCCTACTCCAAAGATACCGTACCAAAAAGTTGCCTTTGACGAGGGCCGTGGTCACCGGTACCACGGACGGTGTGTCAGACTGCTCCAGTCTCAGCCAGCAGCGACTGGGAGTATTTCCATTCTTTCTGGGCTTCCATATTTGTCTTCTGAGTAAAATACTCATCTCTGAAGTACATGGTGCATATATACACCTATGTATATATATAGCTAGATAGGTGGATATGAGAGAGTGAATTTCTTACTTTTATAAAGCAAATGATAAAGCATCACTTTTAAGAACACGATTGCAGTAAGAACCAGGCTTTTTTGGGTAATTTTTCTGCAAAAATTTTTTCTGAAGAAGAGTTGCTTGTTTGGATTCTGGACAGTGGATTGTTAATCCTGTTTAATAAAATAACAAATTTATATTAAAAGAGAAATCCTCTTGCCTTTCTGTTCAAAGGAGACTGTTAAGAACCGTGGTCCGTGGTCCGCGACGTGAGCCATCGTAGCCCAGCTAGAGCACGAGGGTTAATCGGTTGGTGCGATGGGGGCTCTGGCAGCCCGATTCCCACCGTCTCCTGTTGCCGGGTTGGAGCGCTTTGGAGCCGGAGGAAAGGTACCCCTGCTCCCTTGCTAGACGGGATTTATGGATGCAGGCTGTTCCAACCTCACGTGTCCTTTTCCCTTCGGTAATCAAAGGGACACGTATCTCACCGCTAGAAGTGGCAGCGCTGTCACTGTGTACTCTCACTTTTTCAAGCATGTAAAAAATAGTTTACAGTATTTTTTTCCCCATCTCCTGAGCTTTGTGCAGTCGGTTGATGCCAAGAGCCAGAAGTGGGGCTGCCTGGCTGTTGGACTGCGCTGTCAGCTCGGGCAGGGGAGTGTTTGCTGAAAGAATTTCTGATCATTTAGTGCTCGGTTAGAGTTTCGGAATGTTCAACTGAAACGAAGGGCTCGGAGCATCCGTGTGCTCAGCGGCTTTGCAAGTCAGGATGCGCCTGGATTAAGCCAGTGCCCTCGGTCTTTCAGCACACTCGGCCGCGGCAGCTGACCTGGCTCTTCCACTTGCGGGGGGAACCTGATGCCTCTCGCCTGTCCTCTGAGGGTCGCCGGCCAACGGGTCCCTAATCATCTGCCTAAATATAATTCTGCAGCAGATATTTTCTGACGAGGGAGACCTAAGATTAGCCCACATTTGACTGCTGGAGGTCTTGTGTGGCGCGCGGTCCCTCTGCATTGCCTTTCGGCTTTCTCTGTGTCAGCATGAGCCAAAAATACTGTTCAGCGGCAGTGAGGAGAGCTGGAAACGGGGCTTAAAGACACAACTGTGCGGTCAGCCAAGCCCAGGAGCTACCTGCTGTTTTGCCCCCGAGCACGGGGAAATGGGAGCAGGCTTTTGGCCGCCGTCCGGGCACAGAGCTGCAATAGAATCCAGGCAGCTCTGGGAGCCGAGCTGGTTTGCAGCTGCCAAAGCAGCAGATGTAGCCGCTACCTGGCTGCCAAATCCTTGTTTCCTGTGGGGGCTGGAGCCATGGACATCTCTGTGCCGGCCCCATGGTCATCTCTTCTCGGAGACCCACAGACAATTTTCCCTCTGTCTGGCAGCCGCTTCTCTGCTTATTTATGGCCTTATTTTCTCTGGTAAATCTCAAGCCCGTAACATTCAGTTCTTCCCTAGGCTGTCAAGGCGATGCTTGTCCCTGTGTCACCAGTGGAGGGTATTTCTCAGGCCAGCTCTGCCTTGCCCCTGCCCCGGCCGTCGATCCCAGCCGGGCTGGAGCTGCCTCCCGCAGTGCCGGCAGGATCGGCTCTGCCTGGGCTGGGCGAATGCCAGCGATGTCCTCGTAGCTCTGTGCTGCAGAGGGAAGACGCCTCTTCCCTCCGGCACCTCTTCTGCTGGAGTCTGGGCCGCTCTGCCAAGTCCCAAGCCAGCCTCGTGCTCGACTTCTGGGGTAGGAACGTGGAGGGGAGCAGCGCTCCCACGGGTGGATGAAACACCCGTGGGAAAAGCGCTGCCTGGCAGCAAACCTGGGAAAGTTGAGGCAGACTTTTAGCATTTTCTGTGCCCAACTACATCTGCGTCCACCTGGGTGTGCTGCAAACCCGCGGGGTTTCACAGACCCGAAAGGAAGGGACTCCGGTAAGACAGCTCCGTATCTCCCTGTTAGGGGAGCTGGTGTACCGCGCTGCAGCTCAGCCTGCTACAAAGGCAAAACAGAGGAAGAAGAAACATCCAGGCAGAAAAAAACACCTTCAATACTTGAAGGCTGTGTTATTTATTCCAACAGCTTATATAGTTTTATCAAACCATCTTTAACACAAAACATGTCTCCTAAAAGAGAGAATGGTGTGAGATCCTACCAGAGATCGTCTCGGCTAACAGCTTGCAAAGTTAAGCCTGAATTTCAACAGTCAAACCAGCAAAATGTTTCTCCCCTCCCCTTAACAATATCTTAAAATACTAAAACCCCAAGAAAAAGATGCCTGCGGCTGGTGCTGCTGGGTCTGTAGGTGGAGCTCGTCCACACAGAGCTGTGCTTTGGTCCTTTCCCCATGCTAAGCGGCAGCAGCACAGGTGAGGGGGGCTTGACATGAAGGCAGCGGGACTGGCCGGGTCCCCTCCCCACTGCCCGCCCTGACGAGGGGCCGCACGGACAGTCCAGAGGCCAGGTCAGGCCTAAGATGTGGATAAGGGTGAGGCTTAGAAAAAACAATAATCTAAATTTCTAATCTATGGAAACAGAATAAATAATAGTCTAAATTCGCAAAGGAGGAAGGTACCTTGGACAGGAAAGTCTGATGTGTCTATTATTACTGAAATCGGTTTTTCCCCTAGGGGAAAATTGCAGCTAAGGCATCTTGAGAATGGCTCATGTCACTACAACCACGGCAGTGTTGCTCTGAATCGTTAGGGATGGGAGCAGAAGTCTTTCGGAGGTGCCAGTCCTTGCACAGCATCTTGTGGCTCTCTAAACAAAAACGGTTGCAGCAGAGGCATTTGACAGACAACTTGCTGTTCCAGGTTGGCTTTTGTCCGCAGATTCAACAGGAAATTCTTGTTTAATGTTCACAGCAAGGCCCTCCTCCTGCCCATCCCACCCCCTGCACACTGTCATGGGGAGGGGCTGTTTTCCTGCCCCTTTGGTCTTGCTCCAGGGTCCTTCTCAGAAGAAGTGGCATCTCTTTGGCTTTCTGCAGAAGGGAGGGTTGGGAAGAAAGCACGGTTACACTCTGCTGAGGACACAAGCGAGCAGTAATTGCTACAGCTGATTTTATTCAGATTGCCACCTGAGGACTTATCGCTACCCTCCTGTGGCCAGATATTCGGCTTAAGAGTATTGGGTTCTCCCTTGTTCCTGGAGAGCAAACGCGTCTCAGCACATCTGGCGATGCTGGGAGGGAGCCTCGGGGCAGGGATGTGCTCTCCTTTGCCCAACCTGTAATGGCAACTTGCAAGCGCTCCAGGAATGTCTTCCCCACAGCCTAGCAGCTACCTGGGTTGAGCTCTGCTAGAAGAGCTCTAATTTGTGCTTATTATGGACAGGCGGGTGGACACGTGCTGGTATGGACATGTTGGAAGAGGTACCGTTGGGGTAATGTGTTTTAAAGTGGTTTGATAGTTACAGATTGTTGGCTGGAGGAGTAAAAGAGCAAGGGCAAAACCTGAGTTTACCCTCTGCAGTGGTGCTGTCTGTTTTGTTGCTTATTAGTGAAATCGGACTGGCTGGTTTGCTTGTGCTCTGAGCAGGGGATTCGTGCTGCTTGTGTGGCCGGCATGTATTGAGCAGGGTGATGCTGCTGCCATGTTTGGGCTACAGGGGAAGATTTGGAGATGGCTGGTGGCGTTTGAAATTATTTCCGTTGTTACTTAAAATACTGTGGAACTATTTGAAGGCTGATTTTTAAAAAAAAACAAAACCAACCAACAAAGAAAAAGCAAACCACAACCTGCCCCACACTTGGTTTTTGTGAAGCCTAAGGTATACCTGATGTGTAATTTGCCCTGGGAAGGCTGTTGGTCAGTCCACGTCTTGTTTAAGCACGAGTGCCTCTACAAACCAGCCGAGCAAAGGGCCTTGGCTGGAGCGTGCAGTGCTCGTGCGCCAGGAACCCAGGGACCATCCCGTTCGCTGCAGGAGCCCCTCGGCCCAGGGAGTCTCCCGCTAGCTGAGTACCCACCGAGCATGGAGGCACTGACTGCAGCGAGGAACGGGATGTTCCTCCTGAGCATCTGGGTGCTTTCCCCCATCACGCCTGGCTCCCAGAGACAGCACTGCTTAACTGCGCTGCCGTTTCGTGCCTTGCCCTTCCAGCATCAGGAGCTGGGCTTACTGGTGTCTGCAGCAGCTCACCTGCTCCTTCAACAGCGAGGTCCCCTAGGTCCTCGGTCAGCTTGCGCATGCTGATGGTGGTTGCATCTCGTTGGATGTCGTGGACAGCGTTCCTCCGACCAGCCCGATCGCAGGAGATGAAGTCGGTGTACGTGCTGGACTCTACCTCCATTGCATCTCTATATGCCTGCAAAACGCTGCGGAGAAAACACAGCTGTGAGGTCAAGGGTGCTCAGCAAGCCTCGAGTCATGGCTCCCTCCAGGTTAGGTTACTCCGTGGAGTTAAATTACAGCATGAAAAAATAGTCCCTGTAACTCTGCTCCGGTTCCTGTAACAGCAGCTACTGCAATCTCAGATATCAACCCCGTCATGTGGGGCGGCGTGCGGGGTGACCCACCGTGTGGGGTGACCCACCGTGCTGGGTGACCCACGGTGTGGGGTGACCCACCGTGCCGGCTGAGGGCAGGTAGGCAGGAAGGATCCGTCCCAGCTGCCGTACCGGCCCTTGCTCTGTCTTCCCATTGCAAAGCGGGGCAGAGAAGGCGTCTGCCTCTCCTTTTGAGTTTCTGGCCTTCTCCTTTAGGAACTGCAAGGTCGCTCGCAGCAGCTTTTTCCTACAGAAAAAGCATTACAGAAAAAGCCCTCCTTCCTCCTCAAAATGCCACGGGAACTTTGAACAGAGTCCAAATTTGGCTCCCTGCACTGAGCGGGGGGGGGGGGTGCTGATCCAACCTGAATTTGTAATGGGAAATGATCAGCCTCCGATGGATACTCGCTGGAAAGCTCGGGGAGCAGGGGAGCATTTTATAGGTACGGGCTTTGGATCAGTACTGGCCTCCCTTGGTTGTCAGACGTCACTGAAAAAGTGTTGGGCTGGACTGCTTTGAGATAAGCACTTTAACATGTGAAAATCGGCCCTTCTGAGAGATGTTTGGATCCCTTCACGCCAGGCTTGTGTCTGTGCCAAGCGCAGAGCGCGAAGAAAGGCTCAGAGCGGCCACTTGTCACCCGCAAGCTCCGCTGCGAGCCAGCTCTTAGTTCAGCCTGATGAGTCCTTAACTTGTTGGGTTTGCATCTTAGCTGACGGTTTAACTTGCCGGCGTTTGTACAGCGTGCAGAGTCCAGGGACGTCAGCAGCTCGGGGAACGTATCGCAGGCGTCCTGGCTCCTGGGCACAGAGCTAGCGAGCGCACGCTGCCTCTGCGCTGGAAACCTGGTGCTCGTGGTTCCTGCTCCTGTTCAGTCACTTGGGCACTCAGTTTGTTTTTCTGTGTGGAAATTAGAGATTAACAGCTGTCTTTTCTCTAATTTTGCCCACTAAAAAATGCCTTTAGCCCTGCTGATGTTGTCAGTCCTAGAAGGCAGTCCTGATTAGAAACACTCGTGTGTAATGAAAAAAATTCGACTTCTTGTCATTCACTTGCTTTTGTGTCTGGGGTTAATGTTCCACGGAGAAATTTGCTTAGCGCCTGTACAAATCCTGCTTAATATTGATCTTCCTACCAGGGAAATCTGCTGGCAGAAGACCAGCCTGGGCAGGAATCGCACTCCTCACTCTGTAATCCCCGAAGTTATGGCAGTAGAAGGATGGCAAAGATGCAACAGCCAGGATAAAAGAGGTTAAATTCTCCCCATTCCTGAGACTGAGCAGGGTGCAGTAACCTCAAACCTTCATCAACCCAGTACATTTTGGTAGCCCCAGGGACTCCTCTCTTGGTGCTGATGCCGGCTCAGGGAGCGCTGGCACCGGCTCACGTGGGGCTTGGCCCACCCAGACCTCCCAGGAGAATGTGCCTCTCCAAATCATAGAATCATAGAATTGTTTTGGTTGGAAGAGACCTCCAAGATCGAGTCCAACCGTTTGCAAATCCTTGCAAACACCCGCCTCTTCCCAGGGCTTGGCCCCTGTTAAATGAGCCCCAGGAAAAGCTGCATCCTTTGCCCCAGGAAGAGATCCCAGCTGTTGTTTTTCCTCATCTTCCCTCCTTCCTTTCCAGGCCTGCCCTTCCCGGGAAGAGGTGCTTGCTCTGGATGCAGCAGGCTGGCTGACCTCAGCGAGCAAAGCGCCTTTTCCCCGGGACAGGACGAGCATCCATCATTCCCAGACAAGTCCTCTCGCAGCTCATCGGAGCACAGAGCCTGCTGACCTTCCGTAGCCGCCGGAGAGATGTCACGCAGACTTGGCAGGCTCCCCTAAGAGCGGTCCACAGAAGCCTGGGTCCATCTCCACATCAGCGAGGCCAATCCAGAGCTGAAATGCTCGGGAATCCTGCCCTTGCACCAGGGGCCAGACCACCTGGTTCGCAGGATGGACCCCACAAACTGGGGAGCAGGAGCCAGCCAGCCCCTGGGATGCAGCGTTTTCCCGGTGTCCCTTGATGTAGCTACCAACGGTAGATGTGCTCAGCTGCGGCAGTGCCGTGCCAAGTGACTAACTGCCCCATCCCATGGGAAAAGGATGAGCTCTTGATTAAAAATAGGGGAAGGAACCCAGCGTGCAGAAGCAGGTCCTGCTCGGGGCAGGTTTGGCTCCCAGCTCGGTGGCCAGGAGATGGCGCGTGTGATTTATTTATTTTCCGTGGCTGGGAAGGTTCCTGCCTTCAGCAATCCATGCAAAGAGCTGGAGCGGGGCGGATTTATGAGCAAAGCTTTCAAATTTGTGCAGTTCCTTCAGCATTTTCAAGGTGGGCGGCTCTCAAAAGCCTTGCAGGCATATCCCTCCCTGCTGGCAGAGACACTCCGGCCTCTGCCTCCGGGAAGCTGTTGGACCGAGGAGGTGATGGGAGCGGTCGCCTCAGTTTTTGATAGAAAAACCTGATTTTTCAAAAAGCGTTTCCACATTTCTAGGCAGGTGCAAAACAGTTCAGTGGGTTTTTAGTCAGTGGAAACCTCTTTTAACATCTGCCAGGGACAAGAAAGGAACCACCTTCCCTCTTGCCCACGTAGTTCAACCTGAAACTGCGTCACCCTGGACAGTCATTTAGTGGTGGCAGGGGGCTGCAAAGGGGGGTGCAGCACCCGCCGACTCCCCACCTCCAGCTTTTCATCCTCCCGTGGGCCGGAGGGAATGATGTGCCAGCTCTCGCCAGGCGCTGCAGGAATAAGTCTGCAGCACACAAACGCGCTACGCAAAGGTTTCCAGGGCACTTCAAAGAGATGATTCAACTTGTCCCCAGAGGGCCGTTTCCTGCCCTCCTGGCTGTTGACGGCAACAGAAACGGTCCCTGCGCCCTCGGTGCAGCGTGCCAGCCCGCGGGGACGGGGCAGGGGACGGGTGGCACGGTGACAAAGGCCATTGGCAGGGGGCTGGGACCTGCTGCCCGCTGCACATTCCTCAAAAGCTTTTCTGTGCTGCTTGGAGGGAGGCTGCGTCCCCTCTGCCGCGGGGACACGGTGCTGCCTGTCCCAGGGCAGCTGGCCACAAGCGAGGAAGCCCCTCGCAAGCTGCCACAGACCCCAGACGTGTCCCCAGAGCCGCCTCTGCTCCTGTGCCCTGGCTCTGCCAAACCTCCCGTTTGGCCTGCGCTTATTTTTCCGTAGTGTCTTGTGAGGACTAAAAAATCTGGAGCTGTAATAGTCTTGGCTTTGCTGTGTGGACTCGGCTTCCGGAGCGGTTTTGCTGTCGGACCGCAGCTGGGCTCGCCGGCGTTTTCCAGGGAAGTGACCCGGCAGCTGACGGAGCAGCTGGCTCTGCTCTGGGGGGCTGCAGCTAAACCAGCCCGACACGCACCGGGGCTGAATTGTACCCGTTTAGAAGGCAGATGCTAAGAAATTAAAGGGTTAAACGTTTCTCCTGCCTTTTGGTAGAAGAAACCATGGTATTTCTTTTGGGTCGGCTCAATGCCCCTCTCGGTCCCACTGACAAGCCAGCATTTAATTCCCATTTCCCCCTTGCCTCCTCGTCCACAGCGCAGTTCTCAGGGACTACAAGCAACCAGTTACTGCAAATAATGTGAGTGGCAGACAAATGACCTGGAAACGCCACGGGCGGGTTAAACTCAACCCAGGGCCATGCGCCGGCAGAGCAAACACAAGCCCTGCGACCCAAGCCAGCGGCAGGGGTCTAACTCCGAGGGATCGGATGGACGTTACAGTCACACCCAGCCCCGGACTCCAGTTTCAAGGAAACGCTTCGCACGATATTGCATCTGTCCCTTGTCTAGGTTAAACTGTAAGCTTTTTATGGCTGGGAAGGGCTATTTTCGGACTCTGCGCTGATGCTGGCTATCAGCAGGCTGTGCTGAATTCAGCCTGCTTCCCCTCCGCTGCCGGCTCTGCTCCTCCTTTCCGCTCTGCCTCTCTTACCTCTTGCCTTCCTCAGTGCTTTCCTCTCCACCTAACCCGCCTTTGCAGCGAGTGCAAAGGGCCTCTAGGTCAAAGAAAGTCCTGTTCGTCTCTGCGTGGCATCCGTGACACTTTTGGGCATAAGGCGGCTTAGTCCCCTGCTTAGCCATCCTTGCTCCTTAGGGTGCCAGCACAGCACACCTGGGCTGCTGGAAGGAAGGAGGTTCAAAGATTAAACACAGCGATGGATTTCCCTGCTTCGCGAACCCTGAATCACCGCCTGCCCCCACCCTGCTTTCCTTCAGAGACCTCCCTGTTCCTCAGGGGGGAGCAAGGGCCTGCCCTGCCCGCCGTGCTGTCCCCTGGGACACCCGAGGACACCTCTGCGGCCACAGCAGGCAGCCCCCGCGGGCAGGGACCGGGACGCTGAGGTCCCCGGGGGCAGGAGCCCCAGCAGACTCACGTCCCGGGGTGCTGCTGCCCGGCTGTGGCCCCGCGCCAGCCCGTTGCCAGCGGCAGTTGGGACCAACAGCTGCGAGTTCTGGCTGGACATGGCTCCCTGGTCCTACGGCCCGGGTGGGGACACCTCTCTCGCCTGCTTGGTGTCGCACCAGAGGGTCTAACGCTCTCCTTTGGCCCCCAAACTTCTGGAGTCACAAAGCCAGGAAGCCAAGCTAAACCTTGCTGGGTTTCTGGGGTGAAATTTCCAAGTTCTGCCGGGGAACAGGGATGCGACCCCTTCTTCTGCTCATGCATTGCATCCCTTCTTGGCCAGCCTGCAGGGACTAGGGCACGAAGTTCGTATGGTCGTCTTCGAGCTCTCCGCGCCGTGCAGTGCCCCTTGCCCTTTCATTCCAGGGCACAGTGACTATTATTAGACCTCTCCTGCTGGGGCCGGATCCATAACAACAGCAAAACATACTCAACAGCCCTGCTGGGCTTTTAAAATATTTAGTGTAAGATGGTTTACTGTGGAGGGGGGCCTGGTAGAGCACAGAGACGGGAGCACCAGGATTTCTGTGCTCCCTGTGGGTCTGCTGTGAGGTTTCCTGCTGGGAGAGTCGCATCCAGCGAGGAGGGAAAAAAATCCCGTAGGGCTGAAGCCAGCACTTGAGGTCAGGGGGTTTCCACCAACTGTCTGACAACTTCCAGCTGGAATTTCAGCAAATTTTCCACTAGCTCTTGTCTGGGAACATGCGTGAGGGGTTGCACATCAAAGAAGGAGGGCTCTGTAATGGTGTTATCGGGGTTAGAGAGTATTTTTAGACCTGTGCTCGTGCCTTCAAGGCCTCACTATGGCTCATGACCCCCATGCACTAGAGCTTAGATCCACGGCCAGGAGCCGAACTGAAGCTGCAGATGTCCTGTTGGGAGCCCGGTCTGGTAGCGGCTACATATGCAACAAGCGTTGGTAAGGCTGGTGGCAGGGTCTGCGCCAGGCACAGACCTCCTCTGCTTTCCTGCTGGGTCTATGTTCTCCAAAATGTGGTGGTGGTGGGTCTTATTGGCCACAACTGATGTGCTCCAAACTGCTGAGCCCCAGGTTTCCCGGCTGGGTGAGAAAACAGGCAGGACCAGGGCAGCAGCCTGATCTCCTACCAGGGCACGTGTGTCCATCTCATGTGCTGAGCAGCTTCTTTCCAGGTGAGAAAAGCGTGGAAAAGCCTCACCACACTTTGGCGGTGAAGAGATGTCAAGGTTGGGGATGGCACATTGGTACTTTTGGAAGGCTTTTGCTGTGAGATTCCTTGTAATAACTCTGCACCCTCTAGCTCTTACGCTAAATACCATGAATTCAGCCAGCGTAGGCATCTCAGCTTCTTCAGCCACTGCAGTGGTTTTGCAGAAACAGTGCTTTTAGGGTTCTCTAGGACTTAGTGGAAAATTATAATTCATATAGGAGGAGAGCAGATACAGCAGCGGGACTGAGGCTCAGTGCTCATAAACGGATCCCTTCTTTTGCTTTGCCCTTGTTTTACAGTACAGATCCCTTAATGCCTGTAGAACGGGTAACTACTTGCTTAGCCTCAGATTTAAGATTAGGCTTAGACTGACTCCTCTATGACTTCACAAACCTTGCATTTAGCTCTACCAAGCTCCCCAAACTCCCTCCTCTCCCTCCTGGCCTTCAGCATGTCCCAGGGACCCCCACTGCAGTGTCTCTGCTGCCCCACATGCTCCTGGCCACCGCCTGGCTCCCAGCTGACGTAAGAGATGCTCCAGCCGGATTTCAAAATCACAGCCGACCCTTGGCACAGGGGTAGGGAGAGTCCTTATGTGCACTGCTGCCGTCCCCAGGGGAGAGGGGAAGGCTTGGGAAGGAGTGGGGGAGGCAGGAGGGGATTGCTCAGCCCCGCCAGCATCTCGTTAGCATCAGGCTGTGTGGGCGACAGCGGGAGGGAGCCGTTTGCCCATCCATCCGTCTGTCCGCCACAAGAGTAGCCCAGTGCCCAGCTCTGGCCACGCAGTCCTGCCAGCCTTCATCCCCACGCCTGGAGCAGGCAGCACCCCTCTGCCAGTCCCCACGGGGCATGGGTGCTGAGTGTCTGTTCCAAAAATCCCCCGCCACGACAGGAATCACAGTTTGCCTTGGCAACCGGGGTTTGATGGAGCTCTCTGCTCCTCCCTCCCCTCAGCACCGAGCCTCGGCTGCAGCTTAAGCCTCTTCTGCAGCTTCTCACTAAGTTGATTAATGGAAATAATTGGTCTCTTCGTGCATCTGGAGACAGTTGCCGTGACAGCAGTTGTATTTTTGTTTTGTTCCCAGGTCGAGCTTGTTTTTCACATCCCACGGCTTCAAGGTGCTAATAAATCAGGGCACTCTGGTTCCCTCCCCACCTCCGACAGACGCACATCCCTCTGAGGGACGGGGCGGCAGAGTGGGACGGGGCACGCTCAGCCCCAGCAGGCCTTAGGACGTGGCAGGCTGGCACCTTTCTCCCCGCCGTGTTTCACCCCCCCAAGCCAGGCTGGACACAGCGCTCTGACTCCTGCCCAGCAGAGAGCGGTGAGCCAGACCCCTCGCGTTCACCCAGCACGGCCACGAGCACCCGTCGCCTCATGAGCCAGCAGAGACCCTTCCAAAGCTGTAAGGAGTACGAGGCTACGAGTAACTTCTTATTTAGCTGCCTTTATATGTCAACATATTTTTACATGAACAAAACCAGCGACTGTGTGGAAGATCTGCTAATGCCTGAACTTGCAAAGCAGACGAACCACAGACCAGTCACTTTAAACCCTTCAGCTGCAGAAGCTGCTGTTGCCGGCACGTTCCAGGCAGACTCATGTATTGTCCCTGCTTGTGATGTGCAGACACCCCACCCCACCTGGGCCATGGGGTGGATTCCACTGCAACGGGGATCCCCGTCAGACTTGGGTTCCCTGCCTTCCCCCCAATCATTCAGGAAGAAAAGTCCCTGCTGGATTTCACCTCAAAGGCTGGAAACTCCCCAGTGGTCCCGCAGCTCTTCTGATCACACCAAGACCCTGACCTCTGAGTGAACATCACCTCCTCAAACCCCGCTTGAATTCCTGGCCCAGGGATGCTCACCCCCAGCACAACCTCCCCAACACCTTGCAGGCTTCCCTGGGCAAGGAGAGGTCAAATAAGTGCAGAGGAGATGCAGCTGGGGCTATTTTCCAGCACAGTTGCCCTCGTCACATATAAAAGGAAGGTGAAACCACAGCAGGTTTTCATGGGATAGCTCTGTGTCTGGGTGGAGGAAGACCTTTCTACAAGGACAGAGGTAAGCAAGGATGGGTCTTTATTTTTATGCCTAGCAGGAAAAAGAGCAATTTTGTCCAGCTTTGCGTTGTGATCTGAGGAGCTGAGCTGTGCTGCTGTGTGAAAGCAGTGCTTGCGTGGCTGGGAAGGAGAGCTTAGCTCGGAAGAGGTGTTGTGCAGGCTGTAACTGTGCAGTTCTGGCTGCTGCTAGTTGAGAAGGCTCTGCTTAGCGCAGGGTGCGTGAAGCTGAGAGCCGCCTGCCTTGGCTCTTCCTCATTCAGGCTTGCACAATCCCATAGGAACTCGCATCCAGCATCCAAAGAGTCCTTCTGACGCGGTGTGGTGCAAGGGGCTGAGCGAGAAGCTGTGAAACCTCCTGAGGTGCGAGAGCCCTGGCAGCTCCCAGCGGTGCCTAAAAATAACCAGGGCAACTCTTAAGAGTGTCAGTGTGGAATGAGGCTGATCAGCAGAACCAGGCTGAGCTCTGCTCCCTGAGCTGGCCGCCCTGTCCGTCCGCCCCGCGGCACAGAGGACAGCCACCAGCAGGGCTCCCAGCCCAGGGCAGGGGCAGTGCCTGCCTGGGAAGATGGGGGAAGAGCTGTCTTTGGGAGCTGTGAGAAGGACTGGGTGGCTGGGATGGTGCTATTGGTGCTTTACGCACAATAGAAAAGGAAAGCGTAGGAGTTAAAAACAGGCTGGCAGCGAGAGGTGGCTGAGCTAAGCCCTTTCAAGTGGCTCCACGGCTCCTGTTACCCACTGAAATCAGCAGTCCCTCTGGCTGTGCTACCTTGCTGGGACCCCTACCTGGGCAGAGAAAGCTCTGCTGGCCTGCACGTCCCCTTCTCTGAGTATTTCTGTGCTGGATGGAGAATTTCTGTACATCTGTGGTAGGTGATAGCAGCTTCTGATCCTTTCTGCAGGCAGGGTAAATCTGCCTGCGTAAGTCACCAAGGATATGACATCTAGACACGAGCTGAAGCAGTGCTCGAGACACGCCTGTAATGTTACGCTGGGGATGCTCAGCGATCATTGCAAGTTATAGCCTCAGAAAAGGGAAAGCTTCTAATGAAATCAGTTGTCAACTATTTTGTGGTCCACTGAAACGTGGCCTGGGTGCAGAAGGACACGGGGTGTCTCTAGCATACGTGGGAAAGATGCTGGATGTAAGAGATGAACGGCTCCAAGAGAGCTGCAGGAGGCATGTCTACATGCCCCAAAGAGTCCCGAGAGCCTGTATTGCCAGACCTGCAAACACCACGACTGCGGCAGCTCTGTGTAAGGGAAAGCTCGATGCAGGAACAAGAGGAAGCAGCCAGATGAGCTGAGAGCTGAGAAAGTGCTCTGAGCTCAGGAGCCACGGGAGTGAAACCACGGAAAAGACTGTCTGAGCTGGCACATCTGCCATTTACGCAAGCGCCACAAAAGGTGACGCTTTGGGGGTTCCCTGGATCTTGCTGGGCTGACTCTATGTGCAGAACAAAGCTCACTTACATGTTATGTACAGGCAAACAATATTCCCGCGCAAAGCGTGCGGGCAGCCTGTGAGCAGGATTTGCACACAACGGCCCATCGCTGGCGGGGAGAGGCGGTGCAGCACGGCCTGCGCCAGCGGCTGCCCTTGGAGTCAGCGCTGGAACATGGCTTGGGTCAAGTACATGGCTGCGAAGTGTGGAAAATACAGCAGGAAAGTCATTACGGCAGAACTGTTGGGTTTTTTGTTTTTTTTTTTTTCCTCTTAGCAGCTTTCTAGCATCTAGTAATTCAGAATAGAGAGGGAGGTCAAATGACTCTGAAAGAGGAAGGAAAAAACCCATTCCTGTTCAGGTAATGGCTCCCTGTAAATAAAAATTATATCGGCCTATAGTGTGAATCCCTACCTGATTTAGTTGACTTTCCTTCTGGACATGACTTCAGACAAGCTTCATATGCAGGAGGGCAGCAGCTTCTGGGGAAGGAAAAGAAAACAGATGTAAGAAAACATTATCTGTGCTTTTGTTGGGAAGCATAAAGCTCAGCTGCTTTTTCCACCGTCTGCGACTAGGACGGCAAAGGGGCCGCGGGGTCTGGCAGGGCTCTGCCCAGCAGGCTCTGCCAAAGCCCGGCTTGGCGAGCATGGAGCCACGGAGCGAAGGGCTGTGGGGTGGAGGTGCTCGTATGGCACCTTCGCAGGAGGGTTTGTGCTGGTAGAGGTTTGGCCTGTTGTGTCTTAGAGCAAGGGACACCCAGCCGTGGGTCTGGCTTCACAGAGAAGTTCTCTTTGGTTTTGCTTCTGCTTTTGTTGACGTCCCGTGGCTGTGCTGGGGAGAACCAAAGCGACTCGCTTCCCCCGACCTGCGCCACGGGGGGACTCGGCGGCTGCCTCGAGAGTATAAATGAATATTGGTTTGCAGCTCCACTGCCCTTTAAAGAAGTGAAATTTCCGTATCAGCTTCTCTGAGGTAAAAGGGGAAGTTTGATCTGGTACTTTTAGTCGCCTTGTTCGGTTCGTCTCCGGCTCCTTGGGTTTCTCTGCTGTTCGTGCACAGCTGTGCCTGCTCCCGCTGTCCCCAAGCCCCGCTCAAAGACATTTCCTCTGTGGCCTTAACATCTGTGGGTGCGTTGCAATCTCCTGACCCGCAGAGCCCAGCCAACTAGACACTTGCTTATTTTATCAGCTGTTTCAGCTTTCAGACTTTTTGGAACATCATGGACTGTGTTTTTTCACTTTTGTCCCAGGGACAAATATTAGCAGAACAGAAAGCAAGAGAGGAACCATTTAACCACATAAGCAGTAGCTTATCCAGCAATTCATCTGTCTGGCCCATCTGGGTTGAGTATCACTCTGACTGGAACTATTCCCCATCATTTTCCAAGCTGGGTCAGATCTACAGCCTTTTTCTTTATTTTTCTGACCCACTTTTCAAACTCCCTAGTTGTTGGAGCCAGCTACTTGCTGGCTCTGGCCCTGCTTCAAGGACAGGGCACTTGCTGCTTCTGTGTGTCAGTTTGCCCATCTGTTAAATGGAGCTATTAATACTCACTCCCCTTGCTAGATGCTTCAAATATTTGTAAAGCACTTTCAGATCTGCAGATGGCAGGCTTACAGAAGTGGAAAATACTAATTATGATCATGACAGTAGCCAAACAAAGACACGGCGATTTAACAATACACTTTTGTTAGTGTTTACCCCATTTACAGTGAAGTGCTTACTGGAAGCGCTGGAACGGAAAAGAAACAGTATTCCCACAACTCCGAGGAATATGCATCACCCTTTTGGGGCACCAAGCAGGCAAACAAAAGCAGGAAGGAAGAAAGCAAGCCAGCTTTGGAAAGCCATGAGTCTTTATTTTCCTCCTTTGCCTTCCTGCCTCGCTCCGGCTTGCGGGTTACGCAGCCCAAACAGTTAAACCTCCGGCACTTCAGATATGTTGCAAAAGATCTCAAAATAGGTGGCCCTCTGCCAAGAGGGGCTTAAAGCAAATTGGAGCAATGATGCTCTGAACTCGAAGTTATCACTGAGCAGCCCTGTTCCTGATGGGATGGGGGGGAAACCCCATTCTATCTCAAAAAAGCTGATTTTGGAAACAAACTCTTTAGCACCTGGGACTGGCTTTCCAAACCTGCAGACCTGGCCCTGGCTAGATGTTTCTCCCCACAGCCCTTGCCTGGGGATCTGGAGACTGCAGATCTGAAGCTGGTCCCCTTGTCCATCCCCAGCAGTTCATCCAGTCCCGCTGGCGACGGGCAGAGCTCTGAAGGTCCCTCTGTGCGAAGGCCAGGCAATATCCCACGCAGGGAGTTCGGGGATTTAAGGGCGGTCAGTTGGATTCGTCCATGCAGCGTGACTAAGGATGGGCTAGAGTAACTTGTTAAAGAACATTTTACATTCCTAATCTAGTCCTATAGCCCATCAAGGTACCAGGGGTTATTTTGGGACCCCTGTGGAGATGTTCATTAGATAGCTAAACATCCGTACCCCATCAGGAATGAAGTACAAGAGCATCAGCATGATGCACGTGTTTGGGGTTCAGATTCCCTCCATGTTTAGCAGCTGTTACCCAAAAGGAGCAAACATATGAAACAAACTCGGTGTTCTCCGCGTTGCTTCAAAATGAATATATGTTCCCAAAAAACCCAGAATGCTTTTTGGCAGAATCCAGCATTATTCTACACAACAGCTGTTCTGGTGCTGCTTTTGATCCAGAGAGGAAATCCTTTCTGGTTTCGAGCAAGGTGGTGGCAGCAGAGAGAAGGTCGTTCTTGTCTCTTGACTCCGGGGTAAACAACCGGCTGTACGCATCGCTGCTCGGAACAGGAGCCCAGTCCTCCCGGCACAGACCGAGAGACTCTCATTTGGTACTGTCGCCGGTGGCAGCTGGCATCCCTGGCCTCGGAGGTGCAAGAAAACTTGTAAGCGTATTGGAATGTGTTTCATCAGTTACTAATTACCCTGAACCAGGAGGTTTTATAATCCTTAAAATGTAATATCCTCTTAATCATACCCAGGATTGTTTTGTTACTGAGAACTACCTGCTATCTATTAAAACGCCTTCTGAGCTCTTTGTTCCAGTGATATCTCGTGGCAATGAGCACCACAGATTAATTACACTTTGTGGAAACAGTAATTCCAGTAAAGTTGATGACGCTCCGGTGGGGATATGTTTGGCTTATTACATCACCGCAAATATCAACAAATATTGGCATTTCGGCGCTCACCAGGGAGTTCCCGAGGCAGTGGCTTGCGACCAGCAACGTGCCTGCGTGAAAGCCGGCGTGGAGGAGCCGTGCAAAGAGCAGCGAGCCTCTCCGGGGCTGTGCTGGGAAGGAAGCATTGGAGAAATTGCCGTGCAAACCAGAAACGGGTGGTTTAACATATCCCTGTAGGCTGGAGAGGAGGGAAAGTTTTGGAACAGGGGAATAGGTGGTGCATAGTCCAACTGCTGTCCTTCCTGCTCAGCTACAGGTGCCAGCTGAGTCCTGGAGCGATGTCTCGACTTCTCTAACCGGGGACAAAGTCCACGCGGCAGCTGAACCTTCCCTTCTCTCTGGCTGGTGCTGGCAAGCCTCGGGAGCAGCTCCTGTCATGACCTGGCTTTTTCTAGTCATGGGCTAGAGACAACGAGAAGCATGGGTTTCTTTCCCCTCTCACCCTCTCTAAAATGGGTACCGTGATGGAAAACTTGTTTTCTGGATCAGTTCATATATATAGCTTTGGTGACGCTAAGGAAACCCTTAAGAGTGTGGAGAAACAATTGGGAAGTGAAAATGGGAGAGACCAGAATAGGATGGCACGGAAAGGCAAACAAAAAGCTGGATTGAAGCTTCTGCTGTTCCTTATGGACTTGTAGATTCATCCTTGATTCTGCCACAGACCTGTATGAGACCAGGAAAATGATCTGCTTTGTGTGTAACCCATGTAAAATAGGAATAACGCTGGTGTTTGGTTGCCCAGACAGGCTGGAGGGATTAATGCACAGCAGTATGCTGCAGGAACTGGCTCTGAAATGTGGGAGATCAGGAAATGTTAGCGACTTGGAAAACACTTCCCATAGTTATTTTGGGGGCAGGGTTGTGTGCCTGTGGGTATTCCTCTGAGTGGGCTCAAAAGTAGATGTACCTTCCTTTGGAATAAGAGGACAGGGGGGGGAAAAGCAAAACTCTGCATTCTAGCTCACTGTGTGCCTGTACTTCTTGTCAGAGTTGGCTGCTGAGTACAGAAATACTGGGTGGCTGGAAGACACATGGCTATGAACTTTCTTGGCTTTTCATCTCTTCATGACCAAGCTACCTATACTGGGAGCTTATGTACTACGTTTAATGGTGTCTAGTTCTTTGAGGCATCTGAGTCTGCGCTCTCTGGAAGGCGTCCCTGAGAACGACAGCGTGGGGGACTCGTACGCCCAAGTGGAGCTCGGTCTGAAGGACTCGATGCCCTGTTCTGTGCTTGAGGTATATTAACGCTACTGGTGCACTCATGTTTGTAAATGGCCGTTTAACCTACGTCTGCACTATGAATGAATCCAGGCATTGAGGATCTCTTTGTGAATCCTTCTTTCCCAAACGCCATCTCTCATGAGAGCGGAAACACGACCATTTCTCAGGTGGGTGCCGCGCATTAGCATGGTGGCCCTTTCCGGCCAAGAGTCTTGGAAGCCACAGCGTGCCCCGCAGCTACCCAAGCCAGGCACGCCGACCTCACCGCGAGCAAGCGGCCCAGAGCCTGAGGGGCTGCAACCATCCGATGGTCTCTCCCCCCTGGCCAAGCCATCCCCACTCCACGAGTCTCCTCTCGCCCTTGTGCTGCTGCAGCATCCTTGCTCCAGCTGCCCCTTGCTCATTTGACCCCAGCATGTCCTCCTCCTAGTTTGTGCCACCAGCCCAGCCACCCCGGGCATTGCCTCTGGGTTTGCCGTACGCTTGGCTTTTGTTCTGTGGACCCATTTACCCCTTCCAAGCAAAGGGAAAGGTTTCCCAAACACCCCTTTGCGGCCAAGGCATCACATGCACGTGAAAGCTCACCACCGTGGCTCGCTACCAGCTGCTTAGGGGAATCCAGAGAGAGGAGAGAAAGACACACAGCTCCGAGGTGGAGGAATTTGCACAGCCTCCTGAGAATACCACCACACAGCAGTTCTTTTTTTATCCCGAGTCTTTGCCTTTTAAAACATTTGCTTGGAAAGCTGGATGCCAGGGAGTCTCCGAGCCCACTTCCGCCGCGGGGCTCTGCAAAGCACTCGCCCGTGGTTCGGAGGGGAGCCCCGGGCAGCCGCGCAGCTCCCGACAGCCCTACGGACGGATTCACACCACGGCCCCGCAGGGATGGCACGCCGAGTGCCTGTCCCGCAGGCTGGCATCTGCTCCCATGCGAGCACAGAGCCACCTTGATGCTGTAAGGGTTTCCCTCCGGCGAGTCGCTCAGCGTAAATGGACACATGTCAGAAATGAGGCCAGAAATCCCCACGGGGGTCACTGATCCATGGTCCTTTGTGATTTCTGACTGCCGAGTCTGCTCTCCTTGCTACCCCTTTGCAGCAAGTACTGACCTGCGTTATTTTCCAAGTGAAACGGCAGCCACCTCCCTGCCATCAGCCTACAAACGGTTTCTCCCAACAGCAGAAAAACCAGGAGGCAGCTTAGTTTTTCAGCCCACGGTTTGTGGGCAGCAAAAATCTTGCTGTTTGCAGTCAGCTAAGTAAAAGTTAACTGTATCTCTAAATAAATCGCCCCTTCGTACCGTAGCGTAGCTCCGGCTCCCATGCAGGGAGGTCTCCCGGCCACCGACCATCCCAGCCCGTCGCTGGCCCCACGCGCCCGCAGCAGCGTGCACAGCCCTACTTACAGCCACGCCGGCACCCGCTGCCTCTCGAATCCCAAGTTCCGCGGTCCCGCCGCCGAGGAAGAAATCGAGGCTGGATTACACCCTCCTGGCGTCTCTGCCCGCTGTGGCGAGCAGCCAAGCCGGCCGGGGGAGTCGCAGCCAGTTTCAGACTTGCAGTTTCCTTGTACTGGGAGCTGCTAAATGAAGTTGCACTTCTGGGGCCGAGGGGCGTGTTCTCCTCCCCTCCCGAGTCAGTCCCTGCCTGCTGTAATCCAATGCTCATCCCGATGATGTCAAGCAGCTACCGCTCGGCTCCTACCTTACAGTCGGCAGGAGGGATCCGTTTCCTTTTTGCAGCGATCTTTGTTTAGCTTCGCCTTGTAACCCCATCTCCCGGCAGCTGCATGTGCCCGAACATCCTTCCTTCGATGCTCGGCGCTGCGGCTTTTGCTGCAGGGCGCTTCCTCCTGCCCTCCCGCCTGCCGCTCCCCCAGGTTTCTCCGGCACATTGCTCCGGTGCGCATCCCAGCTGCATCCCGCCGTTCCTCCTCTCCGTTGGGGCCTGGCCAAAGGCACCATCGCACCCCAGGCAGCCTGAGCTATTTTACCAGGTGTAGTGCTGAGGAAGTGCCTCCCAGGAAAAAAAAAAATAGCTTTGTATTTTTTTAGAGTGCCTTTTGCTCTGCAGACCCCATGGGGTAAAATCCAAGCGTGCTTCAGCTCATCTGCCCCTGGGTGCCAGCCTTATTTGGGGGGAAACGCGGAGCTGGTGACAGCACCCGGATTTAAGGGAGGGAAGGTGCTTAGGGCAAGGCAATACCGCATATCAAGCATGTACCTCTGTATCCACCCTGCTGTGAAGCACAGCCTGGGAGCTCTCAGCGAGCTCAGGGCCGCTCCAGGAGAAGAGGAAGTTTTAGCTGTTCTTGTCCCCCCAGGGGCCAAGGAACGTCCCTCTGGCTGGTCTCGCCTCCCTGTGTCACAGCAGCCTTGGAGACACCACCGGCTGCCTGAAGCCAAGTGATCTCTCGCCTTCCTCCTGGCCCGTGCTCCTGCGTGAGCACACAGGGTGTAGATACTGCTGCCTGCTCCTGTCTGAACGCCCGGGCTAGAACAGGGCTCGTTAGTGCTAATTGCTTTGCTGAGGGAGTGAAAGACTCGCTCCATCCCTGCTGTAAGGCCACTCCAGTCCTCAGCCTTGTAAGGGGGAAAAGAAATGGCACAACTCAACCGGAGAGCATGAAGGGCAATTGCCAAGGAACGGATCCAGTCCCCGCTCAAGCTAGAGGAGCTTTTATTTCAGGGTGCGAGCAAAGTGAGCGGTGTGAGCCAGGAGGACTTGGCTCTCCCAACCTGCCATCTTGCTGAGCACCAGACAGACGCAGAAGCGGCATCTCTGCCACCCCGCAGCTCTCCCACCGCAGGTGGGCCCAGAGCCGCTCAGTGCCGGCGAGGAGCTCCAGCCTCTCCTCTCACCCCGGCACCGGCTGCGCAGCCGGACCTGCTCCACCTCTGCTGGCATCGCCGCCTCCAGCCAGAATCTGTTTGTGCGTGCCCCAAAACATGCCGTTTGCCGTGATAGATACCCACGCGCCTGCCATCGCACGCAGGAAGAGATAAAAACACCAACAAAAGCAGTAGGCAGTGCAGGAAACACCCTGATGACAATACTGAGGCATGGAGGAGGGGGAACGGACCTCAATAAAGCAAAACATACCCGTGCTCAGCGCATCCCCAAATTGACCTCGTGTAGCTTTGCCTCTTGATACAACTCAGTTTCAAAACCAGCCCTGGGAAGCCAGTTTGATTTCCTGAGATGCATCACTTGGCAGAAAGTCATCTCTCTCCAGTGCTTTTGAGTCACGCGTTACTACTTACCCGAAAGTAACGGTAAGGGATCCACCACAACGCCCTGCCTGTCTTGGTGAGGTGCAACGGAGGGAGGAGGGCCCTGCCGTGCTGTGCTGAGGGACCGGCACAGCCGCGGGAGATTGCCACGCTGGCCTGGCCAAGGCTGCAGTTTTCTCTCTACTCCAGCTCGTATTTGAAAGCGATTCAGAAGGCTGCAGCTCTACACTAGCACTTGGGCTGCAGGGTTTGACGGCCAAATCTGATAAGGATGCAAATGCTGCACCAGCAACCCGGGCATTTTCTTGGCAGCCCATGGCCAGCCCCATTACACTGCAGGGAATATATAGCAATGGTAATAACAAAGCACTTCAGAGAGCCAGGAGCACGGTATATGTACTTTTAAAATAAGATGTGTCTTGTCTTACTCAAACCTCCCAATCCTGTGTTTGGTCCTGGGAACAACCCTCCCAAAACATCCGTCGAAGTGTTCGTCCTTTCCTGCGCACACTCACGTGTCCTTGCAGTGACCTCCTCGTCCAAGACCATCCCCTACAAGGACTGGTCAAACATTTTCCATCAAAACTCTTTTTAAGCAGAAAAATGCAGTTTGGGATTTTCTAGAGAACATCTCTTTTTTTCACAAGGGAAAAAAATAGATCCTGAGATGCCAAAAACTTTGCCTGAAATCTTAACGCATTGGGATAAAAATGCATGGCTTTCAACATATTCGTTCTTCCTATTTTTAAATGAAAGTTTGATGTTTTTCTCTGGAAATCCAGCCTAATTTCTAGCTAACTCTCAAGTTCATCATCTCTTGTCCCATTGCTTCGTGCACCGTAAGACATTCACCCGGAGGTGTGGGCTATGAATAAAGACATTATAGCTGCCTGGCATGGCACGCTCTGCATGATGGATGGTATTACAGCCTTGAGCCAACTGACTCAGCTGCAGCCACAATCAGCCTTTTATGGCTGTCCGTACTCTTCTATGGCTTCTACTTGACTGATACACTTGTCTCTGGCGAGGTTTTTGCTGCCTCTTGCATCCAGCTGCTTTATACGGTGCTGTCCTGTGTGGTCTGGGACTGGCGTCGATGACATTGCCGCTCTGGACGCCAGGAGGTTTGGCTCTGCTCTGGCGGCGGCTGCTGCTGTTGACCATGCAGTTGGGCTGCAGAGAATTGCGGGGATGTTTTAGCTCTGCGTCGCAGAGCGGGATGCGGAGAGCCGCGCCCCAGGGAAGGGATGGTCCTACGATGCTCTGCAGCCCGTGCTGCGGGTGCCGCCTTCGCTGCCCTGGTGCAGCACAGGGCGAGCGAAGCTCCGGGAAGAGCAAGAAGCTGTCCCACAGGTTGGCCATCAACCTTTAGCTGGAGGAGGGACAAAGCCAGACCGATCTCGTAGGTCAAGTCTCAAAATGACGTGAGACTATCCCCGAGGGTGCTAGCGTAAAGAAACCCACCCCCCGAGCAGCGCTGCGGTGCTGCATTGCGCACTGCCTGCTCTGGCAAGAAAATCCACCAGCACAAAGGACCCTCGGAGGCTCCGAAGCCCAAGGAGAGAAGCTGTCGCTTCAGAAGGATCTGACCTACCTCTGACCTCAATGTTTTTGCAGCCTGAGCCTCACTTCCCTCAGCAGCCCGCGGTGCCGGTGTTAGAGCAGCGCTGCGATAGCCCTCCGATGTAGCGTGAAGCCGCCTCACGTACGAGCAGCTTCCCGCTGCATTTCCCAGGCATTGAGCGCTCTGCGTCACTTGATGTCATCAACATTGCAAGGAAATGTGGAATGGCACGAGATACGCATGGAAAAAATGTGACAGCCTCGTTTTTTTCTAGACTTCCTCCCCCCAAATAAATACTTTAAATAAACTTTTGATCAAAAAAACCCCTCAGAACATATTTCAACAGTCTGCTGGGCTCCCTAAGGAAAGTGTGGATGTCTTAAGCCATCAAGTAACAGCTTGCACTCGGAGATTCATGAGAAGAAGAGAAACCCGCAGGTAAAAGCAGCTTCAGTGACAAGCCACTTTTTGCTGTCAAAGCAAGCACAGGGTTTGCTGCTGATTAGGGGAGAGAGAGCGGGTGTCAGGGTGTCTGAATGAAGTACTCGGCATTCAGACCCATTTTGTTTTTATGGAAGTTGTTCCTCCAGAAAGGTTCATCAACAAGTGAAACACAAAAAAAGCTTGTAACGAGGCTAAACTCATTAGCGAACCCCCTCCGGGGCCACCGCTATTAGCAGGCAGGGGCTGAGAGTCGAGCCCGGCGGTGGGGAGCCCCTCGGCGCGGGGATGAGCATCGTGGCGGCTGGCACGGCGGCTCCGTGCAGGGCTGATGTGCCAGCAGGGCAGAGCACACTCAAAAAACTGTTTACTTTGAGCTGGAGCTATTTTTAGCTCCAGTAATCTGCGCAGAGATGATAAAGCTTTTCATTGCAAAGCGAGTGGCTGTGCTTGGCTTCTGGGCAATTTCACTCCACGAGCTCGTCTCTTCCACCTTCCCAGCCGCTACTCCCCGGGGACCTTATCTCCTCTGTCTGCTCAGCCAAACACCTCCAAAAGGTTTGTCCCAACTAGATAGGTCGGAGTCTTAGCCCCAACTTGCTTTTTTTCCCTAGGGAATGTATTAAATTTGGAAAAGAAATGAACTTTTTTTTTAATCGTTTCTGAAGTCCGGTTCAAAGCGTTTGCTGAAAGCCCATCGTGGACATGCACCCTCTAACCCTTCATTTCTGCAAAATTCCTTCTGTCCAAAGGCTCTTGCAAAATAAGTCACTTGACGGTTATCTCTTTGCAGCTGCAACAAATAGAAGCAGATCTCGAACTCGGATCTCCTGGCAAGCCAGAGCTGTCAGTCGGGGACAGCACTGCCCTCTACCACGTTTCACCCAGAGGGTCCCGAAGCCCGTTACAAACTCCCTTACACACTCTATATAAGAAGCACTTTACCTGCTGCTGATAGGAGAAAGCGTGGCAGCTGGCTAGCGGCACAAAGACTACAAAACAAGCAATAAATCCTGCTTGGTAAGGGATTTGTTTGTCTAAAGGAATCCAGAAGCTTCTTCAGCGTAAACCCGCAAAGGTCACGTATCCAGCACATGCTTCACCAGAAAATCATCCCGCTGGTAAAAGCTTTCTTGTTTGGGACACGGGGTGAATAGCAATATCTCTGTCAGCTCAGGGAGTATTCAGAGCATCGATTAAATAGGTTCATCCTGCTTGCTAAGAAGGGTCAGATATACAGAAAGAGCTAAAAAATGACTGTCAGGATGAGAAGGTGCAACAGGAGAGGTATTGCTTAAATTGATCGCGACTGACTGCTCAGGTCTTGCTAGCAGGGGAGGAGGAGATCCTCCGAGGTCCGCACACGGGCGCTCCTTCCCTTTGTCCCGCTGCTTCTGCTCGATGGGGTAGCTGGAGGAGAAGTAGCAGGCTGGGTTGGTGGTTGTGCTTCTCTCTTTCGGAGAGCAAAGGGGTATGCTAATAAATGACAAGAAAAGGGTCATCTGTCGGCTTTACAGTATATGCCAGAGCCACCCAGCCAAAGGTTATGATTTTTCCCCAGTGTTTGGCAGCCAGACAAGGATTCCTGTTGCAGATGTGCAGAAGCCGTGTAAATATTTTGATCCTGATTTGTGCTCTCTGCTAAATGGGCTTTCATGTGATTTTATTCCACGGACTCTGAACGGAGTACTCCTGCTTTGGAATGGTGAGGGATCAAACTCAGGTTATGAATCCTCTGTCGTGAGTCAAAGGATTGCAATCTTCAGGCTTCACCATATACACTCTCTCTCTACCTAAGGTCGGGAGAAAATTCAGCCTACCCTCCTGGCATGATTCCCTGCTTTCCGTGTCGGTTCGTTAAGGGGATACGTGTAACTAGATGCCTTCTCGTGAAGCAGCTGGCTGCTGCGGCAGCCAGGATAAGCTCAGTAAGGCTGTTCCTGTGTCCTGCGCCATCCCATGCCCTTGTGTCCTGCGCCATCCCATGCCCTTAGACACGGTGCCGTTTATCTGTTCTAACTGTTCCTGAGGCCATAAAGACTAAGATCAGGGAGGTGCAGCATCCCTGCAACTTGGTCTGAGAGCAGCAGGAGCTCAGGGCGCTCTGTGGGAAGGGCTCCATGTTCTGGTCAGGGAACAAAATATTCTGTTTGTGCTGACAGCGTACATGAAATAAAAACAGGGTTTGCCTAGTGACCTGGGAGCATTTTACTCGGGCGTTGCACAGAGCCCTCTGCGCCCAGCACCGCACTGGGACCCTGCCCGGGGTCTCAGGTGTTGCCCGGGGCACAGTGGCTGACACAGGGAGGGGTAAGCGAAGGTGACGGGGCCACCCTGCATGTTGGGTGGCCCAGACAAGGGCTCTGCCGCGCCGGGGCGGAGGCAGGGGCTGACAAAACCCTGTTGTTCCTTATGGACTGTGTGGGCAGAGTACAGTGCCGGCTCCTGGGAGGAAGGCGGGATGCTGTGGGGCACGGGATTTGCCAGGAGGCAGAGCTGTCAATTCTCAGGTGATCCTGGTGGTGTTACACCAGTGTCTCAGATGGAGCTCCCATGCTCCATCCCTACTGTAGCAGCAGATATAGTCCCAGCCTCAGAAAGCTTAATCCTTTAAATAGCCAAGAGAGACAAAAATAAAGGAAAAGAGGTGTTATCATCTCCCTTTGGCAGTTGGCTAGTGGAAGGACAGAAGGCTAAACGACCGCTACAGAGACAGGTTATCACCCAGCCCAGAACATTAACCTTGCCTACGCTGTTACTGGCAGCTCCTCCATGGCCGTCGCAGATGGGCAGCCCGATGCTCTTGTGGGTCCACGCCAGCAGACCCTCCTCACCTAATCATGGCCAATCTCACTCCCCACTGCTCTTCAGGTGTATTTTATTTACTGCTTTTTGTGGCATGATGATTCCTTTATGGTTATTCTAGCATTTCCAGTTTTTAAAGGGTTCCACTTACTCCCTTAATTCACTGTATCTTTTTCAGATTCTTGCTTTCTCCCAAAGCTGGGCTGAGTTTTTTTGGACTGGTGTAAAATTGTGACTTTTATGGAGGATTATAGCTTTTTGGACCCAGAGTTTAATATTTTCATACAGATCCCTGTTGCCACTCACTGTTGTGGACTAAATCATTTCCTTTTATAACATCTCTCAAGTAATTGTTTTCAGCTTTGTAAAACTTGGCCTGATAAAGCATCCATTATCTTTATTCAGATTATCCATCACAAGAATAATCTGTGTTTAAATAGACATCAGCTTCCTCGAGCCATACGTTGAAACCTTAGCTCCATACAATCCCAAATTAGATGGCTTATAAGAAGGTTTTGCAGAAGACCCTTCAATAAAAGCCCACCATCCAGGCTGTCCTGGGTCAGAAAGTTTCACTCATATTTGATCTAAAAGTCTGGGTTTGGGTCTGGATTCCTTGCCCTCTGATACTGAGCGAGGTGTAAATGCCAATCACTGTCCAAAATACCCTTTGCCCAAATTGTGGTGCTGCCTAATAGCTCCTGCCTGCACGCAAAGGTGGCTGCAATATTTGTGACCTGCCGTGTCGGTGCAACAGTCATGCCATTATTTCTATATGGACAGATATATTTCTGTATTTCAACGTACTTCTATATGTTGGCCATCCCGCAAAGGCAGGTTCAAGGGAGCAACCTCTACAACAAGCTAAATACCTGTAGAACGGTCCCTAGGTGGGCACTTTGCAAGCTGCCCTTCTCAAGGTGGCCGTAGCTGGTGGGACCGGGCCGGCCGGCTGAGCTGCTGAGCAGGGGGATGCTGCACCGAGCGGGCGCTTGCGTTGCGGGATTGCTACCCAAAACGGCCTCAGCTCTCTCCATCGCTATGGCAACCAGCAGGAGATCTCACGGTTTGGACAAGAGGTGTGTGCTCCACAGCAGCGCTGCCTGCTTTCCCGCAGAAATGAGGGCTCAAACTGAGCAACCAGGAGGGAAAACCTGCCTCATTTTGACTAAAAGGCCTTTTTAGTTATTATTTATCCAAGTCTCCAGGCACTGTAACATATCGTTAATAATACAGTTAGATCTCAGCAGTCTTCAAGGATGAGTTCAACAAGAATGCAGCCACTTGGGCACCTAGAAGCATTCCTTTATGCCTCTTCATTGCTACGGGGGCTTCATCCTCGGCTCTCCAACAGCTCCACCAAACTCACCACTTCTGTGCTGAAGGTAGAAGATCACCAGCTTTTCAGTACCTAAACCAATTTGGGAAGCAAGTCTGCTAACTGTTGCATTGCTGGCTAACGAGAAATTGTGTGAAACTGAAATTGTGGGAACTAGAATGAATGGAATAACAGACCTCCCTTTTCCCCTCTTTATTTGCACGAAGGAGAAGAAAAAGACTCATTGAATCTCCTGGTCTGTTAGATAAATTTAAGATGCAAAATTAGAGAAACCTCACAGACTGGATATTGAGATGCTGGAGGGAGGAGGGTGATCCCACCTGCAAAGTAATTACTAATCTGGAGTAAACCACTACATGATAGGGAACTTTACCCCAAGGATTAATACGGAGGGGCTTGTGTGCTATGAATTTCATCCTAATTTGCTGCATGCTGACTTCCTCATGTAAACAGGTTGTTTTGGCAAGGCTTATAGTATATTTACGGCTATTTGTTCAACGGTACTTCAAACTGGGACGCCACCACAGTCCAACCAATTGAGCCGTGCCTGCTGGCTAAGGATACAGCCCAGCGAGAGCCAGGAGCTGACGCTGGCACCGTCGGTGATGGTATCCAAACAAGCGAAGTTTGGGAAGCTGTTAGGAGTCATCTTTCATCATTCAGCATTTTCAGTTGGGTTCATTTAGTTCCAAGCTGGGTAATTACAGCCTCATTATTTTTCCTTTTACAATGAAGACAAGACTGCAAGCCAGGCAGAATAATTCCTCCTGTTACTGTTGCCAAGATATGATAGCACATCTACGCCATAAGGAATGTGTCATGGTATCAGTTTTATTAACGGTAAATAATAGCTCTTCAGTTAAGCAACATCTTAACGCTATCTGGTGCTTAACCATAAAACACTAACTAAATGTCAACCGCTACAGACAGATAGGTGAGCCGAGATTACCACTGCCCAGCACATTCCTCGCTGGCCAGCATGCATCAGGTTTTGCACTTTATTTATTTCACTGAAATTAGTATCCGGCTACAATCAGACTTTCATTCTAAAACCACAAAAACTCATCTAAAAATAGGACATCAAAGTTCTCGTGACAGCAAGTGGAGGCCAGGACTAAGGGAGCTGTGGTAGATCAGATATCAGAGAGCAATTCATCCTGTGTCCATCTTCTCTTGCGAGGCAGAGAGCTCAGTAACGACCGTGGATTAGTTATTTACCTTGTAGGCAGCTTCAAGGCAGCGAGACGAAACCCGTCCAAGCAGGAAAGGAAAAGAGACACCTCGTTTATACTGTCGTGTCTCGCCAAAGGCTCTGTGTTCTTGCAGGGACTGTTTCTCAGCCCAGAAACCATTGCTAGTGCAGTGAAAACTTCTGACATACACATGGGCATCAGTGTGGCTGTTTCTGCTTTGCTTTGATGGCTCTTGCATGAAATTGTTTGAGGACTGTAACGATACTAAATACACATTTGGAAAAAACAGCTTTGAAAAGAAAATACCCACACGAAGTGCATTACTGGCCTGTCAAGGCATTGGGTTCTGCACAAGCCCCTAAAAACATGGTAACAAACGCAGTTACGCTAACACACATTTTCATTAAAAATTGTAAGCCATCCTTTAGAGTCTGAAAAAAACCCTTCTGCCACTATCTCACAAAGCAAATTCAGACCTGAACTGTTACTTGTATTAGGGGAAAATCACGCTGCCTCTGCCACTGAAACGCCTGTGGGGGTCAAGCTTAGCAAGGTCCTCTGGACACTCTCAGTTTTGCAATAACATGACACCCTCAGCGTACGTTTTAAAAATTCGTGTGTGTGAATTTGTAGTAAAGGTTCGGTGTGCTCAAGCGTGTTCTGCAGCAGGAAGCTGGTTTGTAAGATCCCCGACAAACCAACACTCAGCCCTCAGTTTTCCCCTGCCTCCGCTTCCCGAAGGAAGCTTGTGGCTGGTTCTGCCCCCAGCGCACGTGGGCGCAGCGAACGCTGAGCCGCGTCAGCCCTCGCCCTGCGCTGCCTTCGGGAAACCGCTTGATTTAGACTCTGTCGGGCAACAACCCTATTGAACTCAACGACGGGACTAGAGATGGTATTGTATTATTAGACTCCCCTGGGGTACTTTTTTCCTAAATCATCTAGGATGGGAAAAACATTTATATGAAGAAGAACGCCATGACTTACCCTCCAACGCCACGGAGGTTCAGAGCAACCAGAAAAGAGTTAACAGCACAGCCCCCCCCAGTAGTATTTCAGAGTTTCTAAATACAGAGTTCCTTTCCGATCTGGATACCCGTTTTTGTTATCTTAAAAGTATTTCTGGAACTCTTGGCCAGCTTTAAACAAACAAACAGGGAGAAATATTTGTGACGATAACGCAGTGGAGAGTGTTTGGTTAATGAGTCTTTCTAAGTTGAAGGATTTCATTTTTAGACTTCATTTCTTCAAAGACTGTGAACAGAAGAAAAAATTGCTCCGGAGATTTTAAATCACACAACCATCCCAGCTATCGGCTTTGGAATAACAACCATTCAACGTAGCAAATATCAAACGTGGGAAGGGATTTATCTGACGCATCTATATGATCATGTGAACTCCTTCCTCAAGGAGAAACAGTTTCTGCTGGAGACACAAAAAGAAGGAACTGTTTTCCCTTCTTTAAAAAAATACAACAACATAAGCAACTGTAACATGCTAAATGCTTCCTGGCACAAGTGCAAAAATGCAACATCTAAAATGTCAGCTGGTACGCTGGGAGGATTTACATGATTTGAAAGATTTATGAGAAAAAAACTATTTCACTAGCTTCAGATCATCTTGGAAAGCAGCAGCACCAGTGTGGGGGACAATGCAAAAAGAGGGGAAAAGAAATCTCCAGCTAAAAGAAATGACCGTGGCCAGTATGATCCTGTACTGCTCTTTTTAGTACGAGAAAAAATTGGGTCAGGCACTCATCTGATGTCAAGCTGCGTGGAAAGATGAACGAACCGAGCCTGCCACGACTCTGGGATATGCTGGTTTTCTCCCTTTACGTATTGACTCACATAGTCCTGCGGCTCACCTAAAGCCACACAACTCATCACTGCTCGAGGCAGGATTAAATCCAGAAATTCCTGACTTTTCCTCCCACTATTGTTTCACTAGAAGCTGTTCTGCTGCAGTGATCGCAGATACAAGAAGGCTGGCCAGCTGGATTTCAGTGCAGGCTCTCATGGGAGAGATGGGGGTCACAGAGACAGGGGAAATAAATCCTGGCTTAGTAAAAGAAAAGGCAAGAAAAAATAATGAAAACATTTGAAACAATAAACTCGGCAACATTTGTAAGGGTGCTTGGACAAAGCTCCAGTGGAAGATGGGCTTGCTTTGTGGCTACCCGCTCTGGAAGTGGCTACTTAAAAGCAGGAGCCTTGCTGCCCTGTGCAGCCTGAGGTGCTCCAGTGTCCAACCCCAGGCTCGATCGGCACTGCCGGGCGGAGCGGGGCTGATGCCAGGCTCTGCACCAGCACCGTCTCGCCTACGGGGACGGGGAAGGTGCCAAGCTCCGGCAGCGCCTCTGGCTGCAAGGCTGCTCCCGGGACCGGTACCACCAGCTCGGGCCGGCGCGGGGCTACGGCTGCCCCGGCAGCGCCAGCCCCCTCGGGGCCAGCCCCGGCTCCCCAGGGGCCCTGCCTGAGCACCCCTGTTTGCGGGGATACCACATCACCTCTCTCAAAAGGCCACCCCTCACTCCCTCCTCCTCTTTACCAGCCATCTGTTGCTAGTCCCTTCCACGGTTCATTCGCAGATGTCACTGCAGATCTTTGGTACAAAATATTCCCTCCAGTATATCTCTGTTTGTGTTTTGTTGGGTGGGTTTTGTTGTTTTGGTTGGTTTTTTTTTTTTATAAGCTTTTATTTAATGTTGTTTAAATATTTTTCAATACATTTAAGTTTCACTAATGCTTCCATAAATAATGAGATGAAACAGCTCGGTAATATCATTCCAGGATATTGGATAAAGGTGAACATTTCTCTCCATCTGTTTTACCAATAACCTAAACTAATGCAATTTCCAGACCAGAGCACATGATCTAAAGTGAACTGGAGTCAGTGAAAAGGTATCTGGTGACATATAAGGATTTAGAGGAGATTGAACAAAGGTGTCCTATAAAATAAATTTCTGGCCAAACAAAACTGGAAAGGCACAAAGATTACAATTCCTCTATCATAACAGCAGTGACTCATCCAGTTGCATAGTCACTTGGGGTGAAAAAGAAAACAGTTACTCAATCTCTCAGGGATTTAGACACAGAAGAATATATTATGCAAGTTTTAGCAGCGTTACTAATGGCCTTGAAGCGCACAACTCTACTATGACTCTCACTCAGCTCAGCAGATCACAAATAAGATGACTCACGTCTCCATGACATGATAGGAAAATAGAGAGTCTAAGAAGTGCAGAGGCAGGTGCTAATGCAGTCACAGAGCACGCAGTCAAGGGAAGATGAGAATTATAAAATCGTGAGCAAAGGACTGCGGAGAAAAGAAGCTTGCGTATTTGAAGACTCGGGAGTGCGGACTAGGTTGATTTTTCTTGCCCTCGAATTGCAGGGGCTGGTGAGTGTAAAGCCAGCCCGTACGCAGGGAAGAGCCGCGCCGCTGGCACCGCTCACCTGCGCTTCCCCAGGGAGCCGCAGCCGACAGCACACCTTGGCCTTCGCGTGGTAGTGGAGAGCAAGCCCCTGTATCTACAGCACACGATTAGGTTAGACCCCAGTGAAAGTCACCCGGGACTTGACTTAACAATCTTTATACTTGGGAGAACTTTCTACCCTGCTGGAACATCATGATTTTGTAGAAACCATTAACTCTGACCATTTAAAGACTTAATTAAGCCCACGGGTGATCTCAGCCGTAGCAGTGTTTTGCCCATTATCAAACGACTGACTTCCTCACGGGTGGAGGACTTTGGCAGCTGTTCTCAAAGCATGGTTTAAGATCTGGATTGTGGAATAGAGCTCAACCCAAAGCCTGAACTAAACAGCTGGAAAAGCAGTTGTCCCTAAAGAAAACTGTAATTCCTTATGCTCTGGAGATCCAACCAAAGCACAGTTATAAATACTGTTTAAAGCCAAACACTTCACAGATGTCCAAGAATTAGGAGTGTTATATTAGAAAGCTGACGCCGATACTTCAAAATTTGGAAGTTTATGCAGGCCAGAGCACAGTAAGACGTTCAGACCTGTATATGGGTCAAGGCAACACTGCTGTAGAAACACAGACTGCGTACGATCTTTTAATTTTTACAGCCATTCCAATTTGCCGTTCCCTTCACCTGACTGAAAGATTCTGGATGCTCAAAGAATTAGTCTATTATAACCTGTATATGGGATCTGTTACCTGCAAAAATACAGCCCGTGCAGAGCAGGGACCCTCAAATACTCCGGGGAACATCGGGGAAAGTTCTGCATTTTTGTTATCACGAAAGGGAGACCCTTGAGATTAACAAGAATAGCACTAACGCACAAGCTTGAGTGACATTTTTTTATGAGCTCACTTGCACAAAGCACTGCAGAGAACTACTTTCGAGTGACTATATCTGACACATTTCCTTTAAATATTACCTAATTTCAAGGGTTTTATTCTGGGCATTTCAACTAACAGATAGATATGTATGGGATGTAACATATAGATACGTAAGGGATGTACCATTTCATTCTGCTTGTCAGAACTGATTAACATACCAGAGCTGGGTATTTTTGTACAAACTAGGATAACCTCCTGGCATATCCTGTCTCGTTCCCATAGCTGGCAGTCACTAGGCTGACTTCATCCTTATCTCCTGTTAAACACGTGTGGTTTGAGGTGATGTTATGCAGAATCAGAGGGGGTTCGTGTTGGGAAGTAAAATGAGCACTTGGAAATCTCTCGTTACGTGGACAGTGGAAGGAAAAGGCTTTTTATCTGTATCCTTTGTCTTTCCCTAGCATAACCCAGTGGAGGATCTCACAGTACTCAACAAAACTATTAGTCTTATAAATTTCCTGTGAAGAAAATATTCTCAGACTCAGGATTTATCTGAGTTTCATCACTGTATTAGTAATATACCTATGAAATTATTTACCCAGGATTACTGGGAAGGGAACACAGAATTTTGGATTCTGTCTTTATTCTGTATATATTCATGTGAACAAACAGTGAAGTAGCAGGGATGTGGCAAAAGCCTTCTTACAGATCCAGCTGGTGCACCCAAAAGGGTAATAAAAATATGTTAATAACAAAGGCTCAAATATTATCTGAAGGTGTCCTGGTTTTGGCTGGGATGGAGCTAATTTTCTCTCCAACAGCTGCTGTGTTTTCGATTTAATACGTGAAGAATGTTGATAATACACTGGTGTTATTAATTGCTGTTAAGCGATCAAGGACATCTTCCAGCTTCCCAGGTTTTGCTAATGTGCAGGTGCAAAAGCTTGGGAGGGGTATGGCCAGTACAGTTAATCCAAACAGGCCAAAGAGAGTATTCCATACCATAGACGGCATGGCCGGGATAAGTGGGGGTCAGCTGGTGGGACAGTTCCCTTATTTTTCCCTTTTTTTGTTCATTCGGGCCTTTTCATTCGTTCGTTCGGCTGTTGGTTCCCTCGCTCATTCTCTCTGGAACTTGCTGTTCTGGGATTGCTGCTGGGGAATATTCCTGCTCCCTGGCTGCTGCTTGGGACAGGCTGTAACGGTCATCGGGTGGTGAGAAATCGTGCATCATTTGTTTTATATATTCTATTATCCTTACATTTTATTATTATTATATTTTTTAATATATATATTTTTTTTCTTTGCTGTCCCAGTGAACTGTTTTTACCCCAACCCATGAGTTTTCCTTTCTCTCTGATTCTCCTCCCCACCCCACTGGGGAGGGGGGAGTGAGCGAGCGGCTGCGGGGTATTCGGTCACCAGCTGGGGTTAAACCACGACAGAAGGAAGCACAGTTTCAATGATTTCTGGTGTGATCTTTTTCTGAAAGAAGCCTGTATCTCCTCATGAATGAGGCTGATTACAAGAGAGACGATGCTGTTAACATAATGTTCATATACTCTGAGTGTTAAAGCTGCTGTGGAAAATAAGTGGCTAGTTCACTGGATGGTTTTTGTCATTTCTTGGCAATTTTAGATGGCAGTAAAGCTGTCATTCTCATTATTTGTCCTTTTCTGTGATGGAAGCAGGTTTTTCAGAAAGGGACTGTGTGAAGGAAAGAACGGTCTGACACAGTGGGAAGCGATGTGGAATAGCTGGAATTGCTGTAGCCAGAATATATCCTGTGACTCAAACTGGTCAGTTCTGACCCTGCCCTCTGATATTTTGCAACACTAATGCCAATTAAATAGCTCCAAACCGCTTTCCTAAACTTCTGTGTAAACTTTTGTCACCTTCTTGCTGTTGTTATATCCTCGCAGCCATTTCTCATCCGTTTCACTTGCTCCCAGACTTCAGCGACGAGGAGCGTAGTCGCTCAGCTGTCCCTCTCTAACTCCTCCAAACTGCAAGCCGTGCAGTACGCTCGTAATCCAAAACCAGAGCGGCCCCTGCGCTCTGGGCAGCAGCAGAACAATGTCTCTTTTCACATGGTTCCTTTCCCTCTTCTTCCTTTTTAAAGGAGTACATCTCTAGCTTTTACAGCCGTGCACCTTCAAAATATGAACTGAGCCTAGCGTGCACCGATGCCGAAGTGCCGACATGAAGAACCCCAGCTCCGAAAGGCTCGCGAGCTTTCCCGCTTCCACCCAGAGCCCCCTCACACCACTCTACAGGCCAGAACTCATGGACACCGCTCAGCGCTCGGCAAAGCGTGTGGAAAAACAGCGGGAGCAACGCGACACACGTTCCGCGGCACGAGCGCTTGTGTTCCTGTTGCAACGGGACAGGAATGGGGATGAGTTACAGATTCCACCCGGCTCAAACAGCTCCAGGAGGCTGAGCGGGCCCCTGGGCCTCAGGCAGGGCAGGTCACAGCCGTGTCCCCAGCCCGTGAGCCGCGGCCGGCGCCCCTGCCATCCACACGGGGCTGGCCGGGAAGCGGTGGGAGCCGCCCGCCCGCCTCCTCGGGCATCGCGGGTGTCACGGTCCCGCCGGTGAGGTCAGTGCTTCAGCGGTGACGCACGTGTAACTCATACAGCTGCAACGCAACCTTTGCACGGACGTGACGCTTGTCACCGCGCCCGGTAACGCCTTGTCCCCTCTGGAAGCCGACGGGGTCAGTTTCACCCGCGCAGACGGGGCGCAGGGCGCGCTGGGGCGCCTTGCAGGCTGTTAGCGCTCAGGGGCAGCGAAGCGCCATGTGGCCGGCCCCAAGGCCCGCGTGTGGCGGCGGCGGCGGCCCGGGGCCGGCCTGGCGACAGCCCCGGCGGCAGCCCCGGCGGCAGCCCGCCCGCCGCCATGCCGGCCGCGCGCCCGCACTGCTGCCATGGCAACCGCCGAGGGCCAAGGCGCCGCCGAGCGCCCCCAGCGGCCTCAGGGAGAGGGAGGTATCGCATGGCTGCCGGGCCCGCCGATCAGCCTCATTCATTGGCTGTCCTGCCGGAGGAACCGCCCACCCGCTGAGTGTTTGGACCAATCAACGTCCCTTCTCCGTACGACGGCCTCGCGTCGGAGAAGGCGGAAGAAGGGCTCATAAACAACAACTCCCCCTCCCCCTCCCGTCGCCGTCCCTGCCTATCGTCCTGCTCGCTCGCGGCTCCATTCTGCCTTTTCATTGGCGGGCAGCCGCCTCAGAGCGCGCCAGCATGGCCGGAACAGCCAATGAGAGGCGCCGGCGCCGGACGGCGGCCGCCTGACGCCGCGGGGTGGGGGCGGAAGCAGGAAGTGGCCGGAGGGGGCTCGGCAGCGGCGGCGGCGCCATGGGGGCGGCGCTGGGGGTCTGCTCTCTGGCCAGCTGGGTGAGTGGCGGCGCGGGGGCTGCCGCGCCAACCCCCCCACCAACCCCCCCACACCCCCGGGGAGCGGGCCCGGCCCGGAGCGGTGCCTCCGCCGGGGGCCCGGCTCGAGCGGGCGAGCCCGGGGCCGGTGACCCCGCTGGCTCCCCTCCCGCGGCCTGTGGGCGGGAGCCTGGTCCCGCCAGTTCCGGAGAGCCGGGGGCGGCTTCAGCCCCTCGGGGCAGAGCGGGCGCCACGCTGCAGCGACCCTGCTCCCTCCTCGCCTGAGCGGGAGGCGGGCCGCCGACAGACGGGGCCTGCCCTGGCGAGGCGGTGCCGGTGGCCGCGGAGCCGCGGCACGCTGCTGGCTTCTGCCCGGCGGCGGACCCCCGGGAACAGAGCCAGGCTGATAAGGCAGGTTATCGACGGGTGTCCTCAAACGCGGTGTCAGAAATGCCGATTAAACGGTTTATCTGTGTGGTCTGGCAGGGAGCGGGGTGTCTCCGCGTGGAGTCTGTGTTTTCCTCTCGGCGCGAGCTCCGAGGGGAATGCCCTTGCTGTTTCTGTCCCTGTCCTTCAGATTCCGTGTCTGTGCAGCGGTGCCTCGTGTCTACTGTGCCGATGTTGTCCCAACAGCAAGAATTCAACAGTGACGCGTCTTATCTATGCCTTCCTCCTCCTCCTCAGTACTGTTCTTGCCTGCATTATGCTGGCACCAGGGATGGAAGAGCAGCTGAAAAAGGTACGGAGGGCAAAACCTCTTTCTAACTGTTTGCAAAACCGTTACTTGTGCCAGTGACTATTGATTCTCTTTACTTGGAACGGCTTACACGAGAGACACAAACACCCAAATGTGCCTTGTCCCCCGAGTTAAGAGACTGCATGTACTGAACGGCTTCCAGCTGAAATAGCAAATTCAGTGATTGCACATTTTTAAGTACATGCCTGGTCTGGGACACCTGACCAGACCTGGAGATGGCCAGTCATTATCAGAGGCCTGCTGCTTTGGTGCCTTAATCTTCCTGGATGCTTTTAGTGATGACATGGGGAAAGACAGACGATAACGAGGTCTGTGCGGGCTGGCTGAGCACAAAGTCTGTTGTTATCAGATCTCCTAGAAGAGATATGACTGAGAGCCTTAGCTGTTAGAGTGCTTGAAGAATGTAATTGCAAATACAGATGTAAATTCACAACTAAATGTGTCTTTACTCAGATACCTGGATTTTGTGATGAGGGGCTTCATACTCGGATACCACATATGAATGGCTTTGTCAGCTGCGATGTGTTTGTTGGATACAGAGCTGTCTATCGAATCAGCTTCGCCATGGCAGTGTTCTTCTTTCTCCTCTCTCTGCTTATGATAGAAGTGAAAACAAGTAATGATCCAAGAGCCGCGGTACACAATGGGTATGTGTGTGAGCCAGCTGGCTGGCTTTCCAACTTTCCTCTCTTTCTCCTCTCAAGTTTCTTTGCTGAACACAGTGTCATTGACAGCCTCGACTTTCTTCTGAACTGAACACTGAATAACGCTTTAGTCTCCTAAAAAGCTTCCTATTTAGGTAACGCGTTCAGTGTACTGATAACGGGCAGCCAGACATCACTGCTGATGCTCTGAGGCTGGGTAACCAACAGGGTGGTGCTCTGGGCACCTCGCTGTGTTTCCACAGGGATGATGGATTTCAGCTATTTTATATCCCCTTCCTTGCGCTGACTCTCGCGCTCGTTGGGTCATTCGCTAGGCCAGTCTGATTCAGTAATCCAGCAGAAACTGGTTTCTCATTTCTGATTCACTGATTTAACTGGGTTAGTTCTGGACTAGATGACTGGATTATTATAGTCATTTAATTGGAATGGGACCTTTGGAGATCATCTCATCCAGTGCCCTGGCCAGAGCAGGACCAACGGGGAGCAGGTTATTCAGGGTTTTGTCTAGTTGAGTTTTGAATGTCTCAAAGCATGGGGACGCTTTGACCTCTCTGGGCAACCTGTGCAATTTTTTGCAATATCTAATTGTAGTTTCTCTTTTTGCAACTTGCATATGTTGCCTCTTGTCCTTCCACTGTGCACCTGCAAGAAGAGCCTGGTTTTGTCGTCTTGACATCTTTCTTTTAGGCAGTTGAAGACAGCAATTAGATCTCCCTTTTCCCTTCTCCAAGCTGAACAGCGCAGAATTAGCCTTCCTCTCTGCACAGATGAGCTGCTGACTCACGTTCTGTTTGCTGGAGCAGGAGCTCCTCTTTCAGCAAAGCTTTCTAGCCAGTCGGCCCCCCGTCTGTCCTGTTGCACGGGGTTTTTCTGTCCCCGGTGCAATGCTCTGTATTTGCCTTTGCTGAACTTTGAGGCTTCTGTCAGTCCATGCCTCTAACGTATTGACTGTTGCTTCACCCTCTCCCCTTGATTTGGTGAACATCTTTATCTGTAATCCCACTGAATAGAACTTTTTTTTTTTCTTTAAATTTGTTAGACACTCATCTACGTACAGCAAGCTGCTCACAGATGATGTAAAACATGACTATTGTGTGCAGAGTAAGACCAATGTTTTCAACTTATATCTTCTTTTAAAGGTTCTGGTTCTTCAAAATAGCTGCTATTGTGGCCATCATGGTTGGAGCGTTTTACATTCCTGAAGGGCCTTTCACAAGAGGTACAGTTAATACGTCATCGTGGGATTTTAATAAACTCAAACCTTTTCACAGATTTACCAGGCTGTAATTGCGATAGTGAAAGTTATCTTGTAAAAGTCACAGATTCTCTCCTGCTTCTTGGTTCATCCAGTATTTTGGTGACCAACTGAAGTTATGGCAACAAGCGATCCCTTTTCAAGTGCGTAGGTGTTGTGTATTAATAATTCGGTACTCCATGACACGATCACTACTGCGCTGAGTCTTCTGACACCCTTTAGATTAGAGGCAGCTCAGAACACTGACAAGTGCTAAATACTTCCCTAGAGCCTCTGAAAAATCTGTGCAAGAAACCTTTACTCTCTGGCCACATCACAGGAACTTGAAAGGGTTGTTGATCCTCAGAGAAAAGTGGCATGATGGTACTTATGTACACGAAGATGTCTGGTGTTAGATCTCGCATTCGTTCTGAAAGCGCATTGGGCTGAACATCCCCATGCTCAGCTTCGCTAGCACAGGTTGCACCCTTGAAGTAGCTGGGACTCCTTGCACGCGTCTGCAGGACAGAGGCCACAGTGATTAACAGCACCTGCGTTTCTAAATATAGTTTCAGATTTTCTTATTACTTGTCCACAGTATAAGTAGGAGCTTTTTTTTTTTTTTTTAAGCTAGGGTAGCATGCAAATGATGAAAGCTCACCCTGTTTTCTTGCTCCCTTTTCTAGCTTGGTTTGCTATTGGAATTTGTGGTGCCTTCTGCTTCATTCTTATCCAGTTGGTGCTTCTTGTGGACTTTGCTCACTCCTGGAATGAGAGCTGGGTTGAGAGAATGGAGGAGGGAAATTCTAAATGCTGGTATGCAGGTAGGAATCTTCACCTGTAAAGGATTTGTTTCTGCTCGCCAGTACTCTGCAGAATATCACTTACTAGTTTGCAAACATACCTAGAATTACACTCCACGGTCTCCTTGAGTCACTCCTGTAAACATTTGGAATTAATAGCTGCAGTGTTGCCTTTTTCTCATGAAATAAAATATAAAATATTCTAGGCTTGTGATTAGCAGATCTGACAGTCATAATAAACAACACTTGGGTAGTTCACAGGGCGAGCGCAGAGCTAGCAGCCTGGATCTCTTCAACTCTGACTTTGCTTTGCCACCTCCCCTGCCGAGGTCCTCAGGAGTCAGTTATGTCACTGACAGCGGCTGCAGTACAACACAAAGCGTGCCTCAGCGCGTGCTCCCGAGCCGATGACTAAATTACAAAGTGCTAATTGTTGTGGTTCTTTGCTCATAGCTATGAATGCTGCAACAGCATTTTGTAGCTTCTTATAAAGAACGTAGCAGAATGGAAATGAAAATGGGTGGCCTCTAGCATAGAAGGGGGAATTCAGGGCTTGTAAATAGCCCGTTGGAAGTGCGCAAAAAGCACTCTCATTTTGACGCTGTGGCTTGACATCAGTTAAACCAATTAAACTGCCGCTGAAAGGCAGGTCTTATTGCCCTGATGGCAGCATTGGCTTTCTTCTGAGCTACACTTCTTAGTGAGCCAAAGCAGAAATTTAGCCATAGCTAATAAAACTGCATTCTGCTAGTCTAGTTTTCTGAACCAGACTTCCAAGTGAGGAAGAGAGACTGTCTCTTTACAGTGGTAGCTGGTCATTAAATCACCTTAGATGTACTGTTAAACTACGTGCATATTGTAACAGTTAATTTTTTTTTTTTTCCCCTCCAGCTCTGCTGTCCTGCACAGGCTTGTTCTACACCTTGTCGCTGGTTTTTGTTGTGCTCTTCTATGTCTTCTACACAAAACCTGATGACTGCGCTGAGAACAAGTTCTTCATAAGCATTAATATGATCCTGTGCATTGCTGTCTCCATCGTTTCTATCCTTCCAAAAGTTCAGGTATTATTTTTCTGTGCTATTCTCTTCTGACATACAAAGCAGGGAAGTAAGAAGGATGTAGTACCAATTCAGTCAGACATAAGAACTTTAAAATTTGGCTGTCATAGTTAGGCTAGCTAGGAGCATTTAAAAAAAAAATCTTGTTCTGAAATCAATGCACTACATAGTGACACATTTCCTGAAGATAGGCTTTTTTTGGCCAACACTGTTTTGGACTTTGTTTCTGTGTGGGGCACTGCTGGTGTGGTTTTAGTGGTGAAGATTCTGGCAGAACAGAGAAACCCATTAGGGAAAAGCAAAATAAGCTGGGAATTTATTGGCTTAATACTGTGGCTTTGAAATTATGGGTAAGTGTGCTTAATATGAGAGGAAGCTTGCATGTTACTTGATTCTGAACTGGCATTGCTCAAATAAATCATGTGCTAGGTTCATATCTACAAAACTGTTAAGCAAGTTGGGATTAACTCAGTAAGAACCCATAACTGAGTCTTGGGCACAGAAAAACTGGATTTGGTTTGCTTATTCCTTCCATATTTGAGTTGCTTACTGCGTAAATTGTATTACTCTAAGGAGTTTCTTCTGGTCTTCTAAGCATAGAACAAAGCCCGATGCATTTCTGAAAAATAAAGTTTTTCACGCTAGTAATTGTTGAATCTGTGGCAGTATGATAAAACTATGCAACTATAGGTAAAACTTGGCTTGCCATGGTGTCTTTGAACAGGAACATCAGCCTCGCTCTGGCCTCCTCCAGTCCTCTGTTATCACGCTCTACACCATGTATCTCACTTGGTCAGCCATGTCCAATGAGCCCGGTAAGCCACAGGCTCTCTTGAGTAAGATATTTTGATGTGAAAGCAGAAGCTGTTGATGGGGCTCATAGTTACTACAGATCACTGCGGGGGGGTTGCTGATCTGTGTAGATAAAATCAGGTGAGGCAGTAAACCTGACTTTACTGAAACCATCAACTTGCCTCTTTCCAGAACTAAACTGGGGTATTTGTGAGGGGAAAGAAAACAGTGTCAGGGCATTCTGATTTTATTTATTTATTACACTGTTGCCTAGCTCACAGGAAGGAAAAATATTCTGTGCCTTTACTGCCTCTGGGGAATTGAAGAGATCAGCAGTGAAAGGGAATGAAAAATTGCAAGCTTATTTGTCATCTTTTCTTAGCTAAATGCTGTCAAAGCTCATCTCTCTTTAATCTGCCTTGAAATCCCTTTCAGAACGAAACTGTAACCCAAGTTTGCTGAACATCATCACCCAGATAGCTATACCCACAGTTGTTCCGGCAAATACTACTGTCATACCTGCTACTCCTGCTCCGCCCAAGTCCCTGCAGTGGTGGGATGCCCAGAGCGTTGTTGGATTGGTTATCTTTGTCCTTTGCCTCTTGTATTCCAGGTAGGATCTGCACTGCCATCAAATGATAAACAATTGGGATTTGTCTGCCTTTTCTGTTTGAATCTGGGTCTAGTGAAAAATGTACCTGCGCTTACTCATATCCAGCTGTGGTCTCAGGCCCAAGCGCTAATATGGCTAATAAAACTGTGTTCTGTTTTGTGGATGAGGATAGGCTTGATTAGCCCAATTCAGGTAACGGAACAAACCATGTTATGAGACTTGGACTAGGAACACTATTTAATTAGGTTAACAAAAGCTTGGATGAAGAGAGATCTCTCTGAGGAGCTTCCTTGTGTTTCCAGATGGATTTTAAAAAATGTTATTTGCTAGTCCCAGACATTCGTTGTGGTTTGTTGCTTGCTTTATTAGCAAACTCAGCTAACTTAAAAGGGAGTTTTTAACCACGGCTCTCTTTGGGTTACACTGCAGCATTCGCTCTTCAAGTAACAGCCAGGTGAACAAGCTGACGCTGTCTGGGAGTGACAGTGCCATTCTGGAGGAGACTGTGGGAACAGGCAGCGGGACTGGAGAGGAAGGAGAAGTGCGCCGTGTCATGGATAATGAGAAGGATGGTGTTCAGTACAGCTACGCCTTCTTTCACTTCATGCTCTTTCTTGCCTCTCTTTACATCATGATGACACTCACAAACTGGTACAGGTAAGAGCAAGACAGAAAGTGACGGGTCGTGTGTGCCAGCTTGTGTTTCTAGGTGGACAGGAGACTCCTGCCCAGCCTGTTAAGGTGCTGTCCAGGTGCACTGGAGTTGTGCCTTCTCAGTTTTGTGTTGCTGAATAACTTGTAAAAAACCTGCACAAAAAGACAAGATCGGCAGCTGTAGTCCCAGTGGACTGCTTCACCGCTGCGAGGGCAGAAAGCGTGGTTACCATCCTTCAGTGGTGCCAGCAGGAGGAAGGATGCATGTGAAGGTGGCTTGTGGTGGCCTCCTGGGCAGTTTGTCAGAGGGCAGCCTGATGTCACTGGTTCTTCACCCTGGGAAGGATGTGCAGGGACAGCCATACGTGCTCCTTAAACAGAGCGATGATTTCCTAGATCTGTTGGGAGCACTTGAACATATCCTCTGCTGCTCCAGCTTGTAACTACTTTCCCCAGGACTGCCATAATGTATAAATTAGCAAATATGCTTACAGAGCAGCAGCCATCAGGAATCTATAGCATAGCTCACTGAAAGATTTCCTTTAAGAGTAGCACAACAACATATGCAACCAGGAAATTGCTGGTTTAGTTGTCTCACCATACACCTCCCATAGAGGCTCTTGCATTGGAGTGTCCCAAATCATTGTTCTAACTTCAGATTCATACGAGAGAGAGCAAGGAATAGTGGAAGGTGCCTTCAATATCTATTAATTCACTTCTTTACTTTTTAGCCCTGATGCGGATTTCAAAACAATGACAAGTAAGTGGCCAGCCGTGTGGGTGAAGATAACCTCCAGCTGGGTTTGTCTGCTTCTCTATCTTTGGACCCTGGTGGCCCCTCTGGTCCTTACTAATAGGGACTTCAGTTAAATTGTGGCGCCTCTCTGAGCTTACAAAACTGGGGAAGTTTTTGCTGAAAGCCAAAATGTTCATGTGTTGTTTTAGTTACACTATGTTACTGTTTCTTATGGTGATATTTACGTGCAGGTGGATAGAAAGTTATGTGTTGCATAATGCTTGTTGATGCAGGATCAAAATTATTATCAGTTATCTTTCTATTTTAACCTTCAGTCATGGTTATCTTACTACTGCATTTTTAAAAATTCACTACAGCTGTGCTGCCAAAGCACAAAAGAAAATGCCTATTCTGTCCAAGAGTCACCACCTTTCTACTGAATAGAAGTAACATTTAGCTAAATATGAAGTAATATATTTTAAAGAACCGTTATATTCAGCATAATGCACTAGTATGCTAACGCTTCAGTTCCTGGAAGTGTAAGCCATGCTGCTTGATTTCTACATTCCACTGCAAAAGTTTAGTTAAAGCAAAAGTTTATTTATACTTGCCTGTGTTGTGGCAACCCCCCCCTTATTCCTCACCAAAAGAACTTTGAGTTGAAAAACTGGTTGACACTAATTGCTTTTAAGAACAAACTTGCCCTTTCTAAGAGGCAACTTCTATGGTAACTACTTTTTTTAGTATGTTTGCCAAATATTAAGTGGTAAGGGTATGACTAGCTTAAACAACTTTATGATTATGGTGGAAAAAATAGAGCTTCTAATTGATTTCACTTGTCTAATACGCTTATAAAAATAATGTACATGAAATGATTATTATTGGCACTAAGGCATTTGCACTGTAAACTCATTTGAATAAAGCCAACTAACTACTGGAACTGCCCCAGCTCTGTTGAAGTGTTAAGAAGCAGCAGTTATTCTCCAATGCAAAATACAATGATTAAAATGCTAATTAGCTGCTGCAGTGTCCAGTTGGATATGACTGGATGTTTTCTCCATGCAGCAAAGAGTAAGTCATAATATATTTCTTTTGAAACAAACAGCATCTTCCATGTGATTCTCTGAATGTAAAATCCTATTCCTTAAAGTTGCTGAGGTACAGTTCAAGTAAAATTTAGTTCTGCAGTAGAAAGCACCACCTTTTTCTAATGTAATGCTGTGGCAATTAGTTGCAAATGTATGTTTAGTGTGGAACTAAGTGCGTGTCGCTATTGACTTTTACAATAACATACCCCAAGATGACACAAGGCAAACATATTTCAAATATCAAATTAGCAGCTGTTACAATGTGTTTAATCACCCAGTCATGCATCATAAAAGTACACATTTTGACCACTCCATTTTATAAAATGCAATATAAAAATAAATTTTGTCAAAAGAAGATGTACACTTAACCACCCAACACCTCTAGGCCCACATACAACAGAAGGCAAAATTATTAGTTTGAATAACACTATGATTAACTCATGCCAAAATGAGATTTAACAAAAACAATACTTCACCCAGTTCCTGAAAATACCTCGGGGTTTGTAACACCCATTTGCAAGAGTATAAATTCAAGTACGTTTATGTACAGTACGCAGCTACCTTTCGATCCACTTAATGCTAAAAGCCACGGCTGCCCGTTGCAGTTCAAGTATCTTTCCTCGCTATGCGTTGGGTTTGGCAGGGATGGCTTATGTGCTGGGCAAGGCATATAACCTCTAGAAACAAAGTTATTTCAAGTGGAAAAAAGAACAGATCCGTTTTAGTGCTGTGGGGAAAAAAAAAACCCAAAAAACCCACAAAACAACCTGTAAGCTTTTCCTATCTATTCTTTTAACTTGCAGATAAGGAGACTCTATACTTAAAGTAAGTGTTTATTTTCCAAATGCTGACATGAGACATTTTGGGAACAAACTGATTTCTCTGCTAGTAAGTAAGTGCTAAAGCTCACAGAGCATTCTCAGCTCAGTAGTCAGGCGCATATAAGACAGAGCTGTGCTTTCTAAGACAAGCCAAGCACTGGTTACAAACCCAAAAAAGATTAGAGATACAGCTCAGTAAAGTTGCAACTCTGTCTATCTGAGTTCTAAAGCCAAGAAAGAGCAAATTAGAAGTAACAGGTGCGTGACAAAGGTAAGCCTGGCTTAGTTCAAGCATCCTGACATCAACTGCGCAGCAGCCAGCTTTAAGAAAAGGAAGTTCTGGAGGCATAAGACAGGCTACTTTCAGCATTGATAATGCAGCCTTATCTATTATGCTTAAATCATATGCTTTATTCTTAGTTTCTCTGTGAGCAGAGGAGTAAAGAGGGAGAGATGGATCTAGTTTGCCTACTATTTAAGGCATGCAAGAGAATATTAAAGCATGAAAGAGGGTTTGGTTTCTGCAGAGGTTCCTCAGCCTTCTGCTGGACACCACTAGATTTATTTTTTTGAAGGACACTGAATTGAATTTTGAATATTCAACCTCCCTCTCTAGTAGTTATGTAAGGGGATCAAAGTAGCTGTTCTTATAGGTTAACCGTCAAAATACCACCATTTCAAACCCTATCGCACAATTAAGGGAAGAGTATCAAATACCAGTCGTGCCTTCACCTCTAGGAAAAATGGTCCATTCCACCTTTTTTTTTTTAAAAAAAAAAATTGTACATTGTAGCTGGAATCAAGAGGCACTAAAACACGATCAACACCATTCGCTACGTTCTGGCAGTTAAACAGCCTGGGCAGCCACTTACCTTTCTACGGCCTGGTGCTGCGTGCTACTGTCTTGCTAGGTGGCACAAGGAACTGAATTAATCGCTGCAAAACACGCAGCACATTCTGGTCAGAAATGAGGAGGAAGGGGCTAGCAAGACTCTTTTACCTTACTTTAAGTAGTTGAAAATGGTAGGGGTTTTTTTGCTGCGCTAAAGGTAATAGCTATCAAAGAGGAGTAAGAATTGACTCATAAAGGTAGGAAAAATCAGATGCTTTCAATGAGGAAAATTCCTCTCTTCCCACCTTTAATCTAGAACAGTTCAAGTGATGAGTTCCCTGCTCCCACAAATTCTGAACTGCCACCCAGAAAAAAGCTTTATGGTTTACAAAACCCAGTCTCCTTTTATAACGCTTGGATGACAGGTACGGCATTTGCTACCCCCTAGTTGCAGGATGAGGTCTGCTGCCAGGTCAGGAAGTCGTTACGGTGGAAGAGGAGTCTCTTTGGCAGTGCAATCATGCTGTAGGGGAACTGAGGGGAAGACAGACATTCAAAACAGAGTTTGGCACTTTGAAAAATGAATGTCTGAAATCCTTAAGATGCTTTAGTTTTGTATTTACAGAAACATAACTGGTAGCTATAATCACGCTTGGCACTGCAGATTTCATCCAGAGAAAGTGCTCTAGAGCTAAGTCTCCAATTAGAAGGGATGCCCTTTTTCACCAAAGAGTGAAATAGTTCACCTTGAAGCAATCGGGTGTGCCTTCCCAGTCCCAGTGAGGTTTCCCATCTCCACAGTATTATAGTGCAGAAAAACATGTGCAAAGAGTGTGCTGAGAGTTAAGTTCTAATTCAAGACCATTAAACAGATTGAACTTGGGGAGTGGGAACAGCTTATTTAGACATGTAGGTATCTTACCCTGATTTGACATCGGAGTCTTAGTTCTGTCTCTAGACAAAGACCTAGAAGCACAGGCATACAAGCTACAGGTAAATATTACAGAGATGATTGAAGTCTAACTTCATACAAGAACATGACAACCAAAGACAAAAGAGGTCAACAAAGTTGAAAACAAAATTGTAACATTTCACAAAAGAGCCGACAAGCACAGTGAACAAAATGCTACAATACCAGGAAATTTAAGAATGTGCTTTCAAATAGCCCGTCTGCATTTGGTTTCACAGACTTAAACTCAAATTCTGCCCAAAGTAACAAGCTAAAGAAGCACCTTGCTGTCTGACATGAAGTATTGCCTTCTATACATCATACGCCAACTGCTACAAAGCCTCCTTACAAATTCTATGTATGAGTTAGTTACCCAACTCCTCATCACAACCAGCTGAAGAACAGCTGACAATGTGGGAAGGTGGCTGACACAGCTTTTTCTTATTTGGTCCTGAACCCCATTATTTGAGGCTGTTACCTAATCAAAAGTCTTAGTACTTGATCTGAAAAACTTGTTGTTTTCTGAAAATGAAGATTGCATCTGTTTATAATAAGGGTTGGCATAGAAGTTGTAGTAGTTAATCCACCAGTTATAGTTCTTCTGACTGTGAGGAAGTTTCAGAGATGATCTCCATACTGGTATTCATGGATAGGAAAGTTTTGCTCTGTATTAATTTGAGCCAAATATTCATTGAGATATTCCAGAAATGCCAACTCACAATCTGAACCAACTGCCAAGTTAGACTTTTATGTTTTTAAGCAACCTTCACTGACAGAACTACATTTTGCAGGGTTCAAAAGCAATTTTCTTGTCTTGGATTACTGGTGTTTTCAGAAGGGGAAGGGAATGGATGGTCACAAAGCTAGTAAATCATCGCCGTCACTTTTCACCTGGGCAGGGAGGGGATAAGAAACTATCAAGCTTACCATCCTGCAGAATTTTTTTTTTCTTTATCATTAGAAAGAAAAGGCCAGTTTGCATCATTCACACAGAGGCTGACGCGCCTCAAGTATTCTACGTAACTTGTGCTCTTTGCCTTTATCCTCCCCGAACTCTGCCCTGCCCCCGTTGTGCCCTCTTCAGCTTCCTTTGGTTCTACAGTGTAAAGTGCCTCAGCGGTCTGTTCCCAAACTGCAGGTTTAGGAGTAAGGCAGAGTTCACAACATCACCTATCAGAACAGATCTTAACTGTGCTGGAAAGCTTCCCTTTTGCTGCTTTGTTAATAACAGTAATAGAGCTGAGGTTTCATGCCTCGCAGAGAATCATCACATTGCTTTTCGTCAGCATCCCCACTCACTAGCATGTCATGGGGAGAGCTGTCACACGGGAGAACCAGCTGTGAGAAATCATGCAGAAAGTCCTCCTCAGAGGCTAGCAGCAGCTCATTCCATGCGGAGATGTCCAGCTTCCCTGAGGTACCACCATACTCTTCAGGAAGGATCACTGGAGGAATGTTTTGATGAAGGGAATTCAGATCACAGCCATGAAGAAAAAACTGAAGAAGAAAGCAAAAGATAGCTTTAATAGTGCATATCAAACACTTGACAGCAAGTTACTGAAACAGTCAGCTAACAAGCTTATTTTGAGTTAAAGAGCAAATTTCAGAAGTGATGTCTTTATGGGCAAGTGGCAGCAAACAACATTGGGCAGGTGCAGTTAGACCCGCTAGTGAGAGAAGTCTTGAGATAATCCAAGTCTAGTGCATCTTAAATCCCAACAAGAGACACTTGACATTTGCTAGTCTGTGCCAAGGTTCCAAATTCAGCTCGTCCCCAAGTTTGTTCATGGGATTGGAAGTACTTATCCTTGTGGAAAGAAGCATCATCCTTTGCAGCTACATCCAGTCCTGTGGAGAGAATGCTAGTGCCATGCGGGCCACTTGCATAAGGGAGAAGAGCCAGGAAGGGGCAACCCAGATTTCCTGTGGCACCACCTCATAAAGCGTTCCTTGCCAAAATAATCCAACCCCAGGGATGGAATTAATGTCCTGAATACATAGCATATGTACTAAAGATCCATATTAATGTTATGCCAATATTAAATTCCTCAAAGCTTCTCTGTCATGAAGAATTTCCCCAAAAGCGTATTTTTAAAGCAGAAAAGACCAGTTAGATCAAGTAAATGGCACCAACATTTTTCTAGCTGTGAGGTTTTTTCAACGGTTTTTACTTGCAGTGGCCAAGCAAGGAACTTTTACAAACATTAGCACTAATGTTAAAATAACAAAAATCCTTACCCGATTTGCTATCTTTTCCTTCAGAAAAGGCTTGATGATTGCAAAAATGCCTTTGAATATACGAGGCTCATTTATTATGTTAACGGCTTTTATTCGAATGGGGAATCCATCCTGAAGGGTAAAGAAGATTTTTACAATGCAGTTTAAAAAACATTTGCCATCTTCCTCTTTTTAAAAATCTCCCGAGACTGCCAGCACAACCCACCGGCTCCCAAACTTCCATCTGAGGTACCAACATAAACCAATACAGCAACAGAAATGCACTTTGTAATAGGGAATAGTCTTAGGATGAGATCCATGGGCATAAAAATACAGTCAAGAGACAAGAAAACCTTGCATCGAGAAATATATTGCTGTCAGTAAATGTTCATTTCTTACGTTGTTCTTCATCTCCCCTGACAGAGACACTTAGGTACACTGTCCTTTGAGTATTCCCAACCCTGATAAGGACGCAGTGACAAAGTGATGACCCTGGCTTCTGAGGGGTGCACCACGCTCGGAGCCAGAGCAGGCTGGTTCGAACGCTGTTTCAAACTACAAGATTTGGTGCCTGAGATAGATAGTCTAAAATGTGTTTTTACATAAGGAAGAAATCTAATATCACTATTTTTCTGCCATTCCAACTATTCTGTCATGCTACCTGCAAAAGACAAACAGGCTCTCCTGCCAACAGAACACACAGTGTCTCCTATAACAGGCAGTTTAAAACTACAGTTAGTTACAGGATTTCTGCTGGAGAAACTTATTTGCAGAAACCTTTTTCCAAGGCAAAAGCTCATGATCGCCAATTACGGTCTCATGTGCCACAGTGAAGTTTCTTTCCCTTATAACCAGCTCTACATATACAAAGCAAGCAGTCAATGCTTGGAGTGAAAAGCAGACAACATGCGCTGCAGGAGTACTTCTCTCGTTACGGGGGTCAGTGAATTAGCTCACCTTTACAAGAGATGCAGCTCAGCAAGTTTGAGGCAACATGTTTATATACCACCAATACCTTTACGTACTTCACCAAGTTCAGCTTTTGTTTTGTGAATTGCTTCCACTAGTAACAGCAGGACACTCATCATGTTATTTGTGCAAATTAAATATGGGCTCAGACAGTTAAGTGACACATATTTAGATCATAATTTAAAGGCGTGAGTTCTTATATAGGCATTCATAAACTCACTAGTCTCATCTCCACAGACTCCCCCGATTCCCCCTATACTTCCTTATCCCCCCACAGATACACCACACATAACCAGCTCAGGCCAGAATAAGTAATGAGGGAATGAACCCAGTCAACTAGTTTTCCTCATCTCGCTCCTCCACATAGTGTGGTAGAACATCAGGTAAAATCATCAGACCTTCCTGCCGCTTTGGCCAGGTTACTCCTCGCTCCTTTCACCTTCCTATTTTGTACAACTCCACCGTGTTTACACCCTCGCTCTAACTTGCTCTCCATCGTTTTCCTTCCAAACGTCTAGTCGGAGAGCCTTTTTATTACCGTCTCTTCTGCTGCCCCCTATGCGGGAGAAGCCTCTCTTCCTTCAGGGAGCAGATGGAAATCCTCAAATCACACCCATTCAAAAGTCCTCTGCAAAATGTTTGCAGCAGTACTTGAACTTGCACTTGCCCAGTGGTCAGCTCCATCTCGGCTGACAGGAACCACTGAAATAACGAGCCATTTGTCAGCATTCAGGCAAAACAGTGTCCTCTCTCTAACTGAAACTCACTGCTCTCTCTTCCTTACCACTAGCTAGCAGAACTATTTTTTTTCTGTTCCAACTCAAAGTTTGCATTTCTAATGTAAATTTAGTTTTAGGGATGCCAAAGTCAAAAAAGGGCAAGCGAGGCTAAGTTGGCAAGGGTCTGAAAACTGGTTGGGCGAAGACATGTTTTAACTCTGCTAGTAAAAGCCAGGATGCTCAAGTTTCTGGTGACATAGTCAAGAACTCTAGACACAGAAGCAGTCATTTACAATGCACAAGCTTATTTTCCCACCAGTTCAGGTCTTACCTGAAGAATTCCAATCACTTTTTTGGCTACAAAAGGACCAAAATGAGACGCCTTAGATAAGCTGACTCCTTTGTAGTCTGCCAGGATTACAATTCCATTCACCTGGGTCTCTTCGGACTGAATGAGTTTTTCTAACGTTAAGTATATGGCACGAATGTTCTCAGTAATCGGATAATTACTGGGTGTCCATCTGTCTGAGGTTACAAGACATGGATGGTAAGTTGGAGAGTAAATATAAGCTAACAATACACATTCCAAAAACTGATTTTCTATTTTCCTGTACTCTTAAAAGTTAGTCCTTAATAGCCACAGTCCTAGTTTAGAGCAGCCTTTCTTAAGCAAGAGATAAATGGCAACTCATGCTTACTTGAAGGAGCAAAGGCAATGGTTTTAAGAACCCCGTTCTCCACCCAGCACAGCTTATTAGAAGCAGTTTCAGCTCAGAAAGAAAGCAGGTAAATGGAAAAGAGGAGAGTGAATGAAGACAAATTTACAGCAAGCCTGGCAGCACCAAAAGCACACGGAAGGCTCCGACTGTTTACATGGGAGTCAAAGCCACAGGCTCCTCTCTCCACTTACTGTCAAAGCAAATTACAAGCTTCTAACCGTAGGCCAGCAGCCCTGTTTCAATTTGAGTCACTACACATTAATTTTTCTTGCATCACCTAACAGTGCATCAACCCACCTCACTGCATTTTCATTTTGACATAACTGCAGTTATTGCTGACACAGGAAAAGGAACTGGTATAACGTTGGCTAACGACAAACGTGTCCCTTCACGAGTTAGCTTTTCAAATTTCAGAGAGAACCCACGTACTCTGTGTAAGTAACCACTGCTCACAGGAGAGCAGGAAACAGATTTTTGGCCCAGAGATGGAACACAAAGACATTCACGCGTTTCAGTACCTGGACGGATGCAGACAACATGGCGTCCCTCTGGGTCCAGGCGAGGCAGCACAGTGACAAAACCAGACTCTAGGACAGGCTTTATTGCGGACGGCTTCAAGTTATTGAAGACCTCGGGCCAGCTCCTCCTACAGGTGTGGTAGTTCACCAGAAGCTGAAGCGCGCGATCATAATCGAATTTCCTGGCTCTGAGGAATCTTAGCAAAAAAGCATCGTCCAGGCAGGTCCCCAGGGAGGGATAGTCTTTGCACACCATATCTCGGAGTGCCTGCACATCGCGGAGCCTCCATTCAGGTTTCTCTTGGAGCTCTTCCCGGGCTTTGGTAATGAGATCAGGAGACAGCGAGCAAACATACTTTGGCCGATCTGGCAAGAACTCGTTGTCCGACGGAGACCCCGCCGACGGACTCGTCCTGGTGCAGTCGCTGTCTCCTGACATAATGCAGCAGGAATCTGTCAAAAACCAAGCACTACACATGACAAACAATCCCACAAAGTAGCAAGCGTATTTATTATGTCCTGTATCCCTCCATTTCCCTGCTGGCAAGGCTGCCCTTGCAAGAACCGGCACTACAGCCAGAAGTACAGTTCAGACATTTTAATTCTCTTCCCAAGATTAGAAAGTGCAGGTTTCTCTAATCTCTTTATCCTACAGAGCAGGTATAAGACAACCTTGGATGAAACCTAACCAAATAAAAAGATAAATTAAAATACAGAATTACACAGCTTCATTGCAAAATATTTTAATTTGCCTTACATTTATTTCCTACGTCCAAGTGGAAACTAAAGCAAAGTAAACACACGCCAGTTAGGCAGGATTCTCACATTCAAATTACACCCTCTTCTGAGAAACTCTGCTAGCTGAGCCCAGACAGCTGGGAGTTTTCATTAACTTCTCTGGCAAATGCATGCATTGATCAGCATGTCTGCCCACAGGAACGTTTTGAGCAATTCAGGAATATAAGAAATGGCTGCAGCTCACAGACTGGATGAGCAGGTGAGAAAACTACAGACTCTTATGCCAGCACTGCGTGGGTATTAAGGTAGGCTTAATCTAGTTTTCAGTGTGCTGCCAATACTTCTGAACTGGGAACTGAATTTCCAAATCCAGTAGCAAGTGGATAGAGATGAGTGAAAAATTATAAAATTATGAGTCTGGCGCAGTTCCCGTAGCTTGGCCTGGGACTGGAAGGGAAAAATACGCCTTTTTTCGTGAGCTACCCCTGTTCAGAGCCACTCACAACACACTATGTCGCTCTCGGGCGTCACACAGGAATCACCTGTCAGAATAATACCTGCCCCACATAACGGGCTTCCCTCTTGCGGCTCAGCCGCTTCCTTCTGCCACCCCTTCCCCGGACTCCGCGGGGAAGGCCCCGGCGCGCCGGGATCACTCACAGGGACGCGCTTCACCTCGCGGAGCCTGGGCTGGGCAGGACGTGCACAGGCAGGCTCCTGCAGAGGAGCTGGCGCCACGGAGCAGCGCTCCCCCCCCGCCTCCCCCAGGCCCGGGGACCCCAAATCCCCGGCCTGTGCCCCGATCGCCTGCCCGCGGGCAGCGCTGGCGGCCCTGAGTCCTGCCAGGGCTCCCGGTACTGAGGTGGGCACAGGGGTGAGGAGGCCCCCCACGCCCCCCAGCTCCGGCGTTACCCCCCCGCAGCCCCGCAGCGCCATCGCGCAGCCCTCCCCCCGCACCCCCGCCGCGGGCCCGGCCCCGCCGCCGTACCGGAGCGCTCCCGCGCAGCAGCGCCGTCTCCAGGCAGCGGCGCCCCGGAACTACAGCGGCCGCCAGGAAATGACGCACCCGCGCGCATGCGCGGTGGCGCCCGGGCCCTCAGGGCCGCTGCGGGCCCCGCCGGCGGGGCGGTGCCGGGCTGCGGCTCCTCCGGCGGCAGCGGCTCCTCCGGCGGCTGCCCGTCGCCGTAGGCGTCCCCCCGCGGGGCGGAACGCTCGTGAGAGCGCCGCGCAGCACGGGCGTGGGGCGGCCTGGGGCCGAACGTGCGGGTTTTCCCCTGTCTCCGGTCTCTGCACAGCCCAGCGCGAGGGAGCCCCGGGACCCGTTCGTGGGGGGCACTTCTGCCCTTTAATCGCGCCTCGTCCCTTTCTGTAGCGGCATCTCATTGCCGCCAGCCGTGAGCCGCAAAGGCACAATTATATATATTTTATGTGTATATATATATATATATATATAGAGCCCCCCCCTGGAGCTGACCTTCGAGAGCAGGAGCGCCCAGGTGACCTGCCGTGCCCTCGGGGCCTCTCCCTGCCAGGGCCCAGCTGCGGGCAAGCCGGTATCTCTGAGACAGCAGCGACCTCCGAGACTGCGAAGAAAGGAGAAAGGCGGCCGGGAACGGGGCCACAGCACCTTCTGCGGGCCCCAGCACCTCTCCGGGCCAGCCAGAGCTCCCCAGCGAGCCGAAAGCCAGAGCGGTTGTGGAATTACCTGGTCAGAGCTAGGAGAGCCTCAGAGCAGGGTCCAGGCAAGTGCAGCTAGCTCCCGCACTGGGATGGGAGCAGGGCCCAAGAGACGTGCCGGCTCTAGCCTGAATTTAAATGCCAGCAGAGGGACTAAATGCTAATAAAGGGAGAATTTTTTGGTTTGGTTTGGTTTTTGAGAGGACAGAAAGCCATATCCCACAGGAGTTTGGATGGTGATGCCTGACCCCTCTGCATGGAATTGGTAATAAAAAAGATGGTCACTCCCAGGCTTGCTGCTTTAAAAAGAGTTCAACAGGGAGTTCTGAGGAGGGGGGAAAAATGACGTATGTTTAACCCCACTGATCAATGGGCACAGTGGGATTGCAAAACGGGTTCAGCATCCTGCTGGGGACTGTCCCCAGGCTGGAGGGTCCCTGTAAGCTCGGTGGGCTCCGCTCTTTTCTCGTGGCTGTAACTCGTGTTTTCAGCCAGGAGAGGGAGTCAAAGATAGTTACACAAAGAGCGGGAACCCGAGGAGCCCGCAGTGGGAAACAAGCCTTTCTGCAGCATCTGAGATTCAGCTTTGATTTATGTCTCTTCCAAGGTTTCATCCTTCCAAAGTGGAAAATATTTCAGTGACACCGTTCCTGGCAAGAGATGTGCCAGCGTGGCAGCAAATTGAGTGTGCCACAGGTGTTTACCTGCAGAGAAATATTTCAGAGAAGGGCAATACATTGATCCGAACCCATGCTGATATTCCAGTCCAGCCCTGCTTTGGGTCCAGCCAGCTCAGAGCTGGGTGCGACCTAGCAAGCTGGTGCCCTAAACTGGGACCAGTTTGGATATGTGTTAATTAGACCTGTTTGTGATGTTACTCCATGCCCTTTCCAGTAGATTGTGGGATAAATGAGGTCGGAAGAGACCTCAGGAGGACAAGAGACCTTACATTGCTCCCGTTTCCATTCGTACAGCTCCTGGGCACAGAGACCTGCAGCACAAGCATGAGAAAAGCAGCCAGTCGGGACCTGGAGTCCCAGGGCAGAGGTAAGAGCCTGAAGCTGGCAGCTGCAGACACAGTTAGGAGGGAGGGAGAGGTGTATGTTGGGGAGATGTGTCTCTGGCCTCACAGCTGAAGGGATGAAGGAGGTTTCCGGGTGCACCTGATCCAGATAATTGTTGAAATCAGCAGGGAGGCAAGGCTGATCTGAGAAAAGGCTTCAGAACACCAAATGGCTGGGAAGTACTGGAGCTGCAAACAGGAATTTATGCTACAGGTTGCAAAATCTGATTGGAATTTGCACCCCTCAAACAAGGGAGGAAAATTTAGCAGGGAGGTGGCAGTTCCAGAGCTGACTGGTTAATAGCTGCTGCAACAGGATGTTAGGAGTAAGCAGGGGTGTTTGAAAGGAGTGACGTGTGAAGAAGTTCTGCTTTGGGGGGCAAGAAGGGCAGGAAACGAGTGAGAATCAGTAGCAATCACATTGAGGGAGAGGTGAAAAAGGATATTAAAGTAAGAGGAAGAGCCTTAGGCAGGTAAGAGAGAATAAGGAAGGAAAGTAGAAGTGAGAACACTGCATAGTGAAGAAGGACTGGAGGTGAAATATAATTTGGGGGTGGTCCCCAAATGAAGTAACTATCTTACCTCAGTTTTCCTTATGTGGGGAATGTTGAACTTGAAGAGAGCGGTGTGTGGTAAATGGAAGTGAGGGGTTCAAGCACCAAGCCAAGTTGTAGGGGGAGTTTTAAAGTACTGGCATATGAAATCACAGGAACGGTAGCAAGAGTTTCTATAATTTACTCTTAACTGGTGTTGGCATCCTGTGGCCTGAAACCATTAAAGGCAGAACCTGTCTATAAGGAAGTAAAAGCTAAAAACCAAAACCAAACATCCAGGCACTGACAGTCCTCCCCTAACTGGAGAGTTTTGTCCTTACCCATAGCTGCAGGCAGGAGACGGACATGCTGCACCACACGCATGCAACTCTCCCCAGCCAAGAGGAGATAAACTCTGTGAACTCTGCCACTTCATCAGCTCCAAATCGACAGTATTTTGCAGGAGCTTCAGTCAGGAGTTGTGTTGCCTGACCTTGGGAGCCACACCTGGAGCCCCATGGCGCATCCAGCCCTTCTCATGTTCATGTCTCCTATCACATGCGATTCATACCTTTCTCAGCTCCGCTCCTGGGTGCTCCCGCACCCTGCCGTTGTGTTATAAATGAATGGCTGTTGGTGTTGGTTGATATTTAATGAAGTCCATGTAATACTCTGCACTTATTTACTTATCCGAACAGTCTTAATATCCAGTCTGGGAAAGTTATCTTGGCTTCTTTAAGGTTTTCCACCATTAGCAATAAACATTTTACAGTCTTGGCAAGCTGAGGCTGAAAAGAGAGCATGACTTCAAACAGTACTGCTCACAGAGAAGGCTTTAAACTGATATTAAATCACTAAACTGTGCAAACATAACAGTCCTGTAATAAAGATAATCTATGCGCAGTTCAGGCCAAGAGGGGCTCTGGTCCTTGGGGTGCAGGTGGAACCTCTGGGCTCCACAAATTACACAACCCTTTTGGGCAGCTCGGCATCAGAGCAGAGAGCCACTAGTCCCATAGCGCTGGGCGAGGTCTGCCTGCACATGGGGCCATGTTGTATCTCAGGCTTGAGTTTCTGCTCTTGCACCAGCCCAGCAGCGTGGAAAGGGCGGTAGGGGAATGGCAGCCCCTACTCATCTCCCCGGGCAGGGCCTCCCCAGGCTGGTGTAAACCTGCTCCGGACATGGTGCCTGGCTCGCAGGGCGCTTGGCTGTGATACAATCCAACAGCTATTCCTCTGTGCTCAAAAGGTGAAGTGATTAAGAAAATATGCCCTAAATTACCATAAATATTCATGGCCTCAAAACGTACATCCTCCAGGACAGGCTTCCATGCCTGCTCTCGCCCTGCATGTCGTGGTGTGAGGAGGGGATCTCACAGATGACAGCCTCAGTACTGAGAAGCAGATGCCATGCTGCAGAGGACTGCTCCTGCTCTGCACACGCTCTCCCCACGCACGTATGGCAGGCCTGAGCCACATGCAAAGCTATGGAAACAGGCAACAATATGCAAATGCACCCAAATCTGTAGCATCTGCTGCTGAAGCAGCTGTATGCAGGCAGGCACGCCCCATCCAGGCACATGAAGTCGTGCTACTGTGCAGTTAGACCACCAGCAAGCCAAGTGTGCAGTGCGACACAGCCACGCAGCCGTACCCAGCCCAGGCTTTGAGAGAAGACTTCCCCCCCTCCTTGGCTTGGCTAGCTTCAAGATCAGCAATGTGTTTGCAAAAGCTTGGCGAGGAATGTGCTTGGCAGGGCCTCTGAATGTTTTAAATATTACAGGATTTTTGTAGTTTAATTTACTCTGAACTGAGACAGTGTTTTCCCAGTCTTTCATCGTGTTTTGCAGTGCCCTTGCACGCTGGAAGGAAAGCAGCTGTCTCCATGGTAGGATGGGTCCCTGGCAGGATTAGCCCTCGCGGGGGGCTGTGAAGGTGCTGCTCAGGGACCTGTGCTCCTTGCCAGCCCCTTCATGGTGATGGCTGCAGCACTGCTGAGTGTGTTGGAGCAGTAGAAGCACTCGGTTTTGCTCCTGCAGGAACCTGGTCGGTAAATGGTGTGGGATACTTTCCAGGGGCAGGATGAGGGAAGCACTGCTGCTCCCTGGGTTGGACTGGGTGCTTTTGCTCTTGGGGCTTTCAACCTGGTGCCCATCACAAGGCCTTGTGTCAGTGGGAAGGACTGAAGCAGGGTTGGGTGTTGGAGTAACCCCTAAGCAATGTCTCAGGCATTTGCACAGCCTTGGGGTGAAGGAATGCAGCTGCGTGGTGGGCTGTGAGGAGAGGAGAGGAGCTGCATGCGGGAAATAGTAGGATTTCAATGGAAATGTAAGAGCCTGAAATGCTGGAGCTGTCTCCACTGCCTCTTCCATGGGCATGCAGCACAGCAGATCTCCAGTGTGCTCCCCCAGGTGAGAAGATGCCACTCTAATCCCACACCTTAAGGTAATTTTAAGAGAGGGCTAAAAACCACCCAGAAGTGAGGATCCCAATGGTTGTCCTTTATCTGTGCCCGAAGTGCTGTAGTCCAGAGTCAGGGATTCTGGGTTTGGCACGAGGATTTCTCTTTGCTGCTTCTGCCTTAAGCCTTTTTCTCAGTTACTTGCCATCTTAGCTGGTGCATGAGCTGGGGACCTCCACGTCTCTTTAGGCGGACCTTGAAGGCTTTGTATCCTCTGCAGATCAGCTCTGAGTGGATCCTCGGGTATGCATGAACCAGTGCGCTCCATGTCAGTGGTTAACGGTAATACTAATCCACGGGCAGGATTAATTAATGGGTGTTTTTAAGGCACAGCGAGGTTTTGGAGAGTGCTGGAGAGGAACAGAGAAGAGGAAGTGTATTATTGAGTTACTTTATGGTGATGATTCTCCTGGTCAGTGAGGGGGAACAGGTCATGTTCCAGCCAGTGCTAACACCTAGGCTGGCGGCTGCAGTGAGGAATTCCTGTCCGGCTCGCGATGCTTTCTGCTGTGGGTGTCTATCCAGGCACGTCCCTCACGCAGCTCTTGCGCTGCTTATTGCACCCATGGCAGTTTCTAGGAGGAGGCAGGGAATCACAACAGCTCCCCCAGACCAGAATCATCTGGTGTGGGGTCCCCCAGGCTCAGAAGGTCTCCCTGGTCTTCGTGTGTCCATGGGGTCACAAGGGACACAGGTCCCAGCCAGGCAGAGCTGCCAGACGTGAGGGACTGAAATGAAGCATGGCCTGTGGAGACCAGCCGTTTGTGTAACCCACATCTTCTTCTGCGACTGATCTCCCAAGTTAGGGATGGCCTCAGGCCTCTGAAAGCTGATGAAGCAGCCATGATCAGGCATCACTCCAGGTCCAAAGCCAGAGTAAGCCTTGGAAATACAGTTCCCAAACCACCTTCCTTCCCAAGACCCAGGTTAGACTCAGGGCTCTTCTCCCCCTGGGCTTGAACTGGGAGCACGCTGTTGACCCCAGCAGCCTCTTCTCTCTTACACTGGACACTGAACTGAAGGACGTGACTGCACTGTTGTTTGTGCTGAGCTCTCCTGCTCACTCCACACCTAACGAAGCTGACAGTATATTGCCATTTTTATTGGCCTGGCTGGCAATTTTTCAGTTGCTAGGTGTGTTTATGATTATCAGGGTCACACCTCAATTAGGAATGGGGAGAGGGATTTTAAACATACCCACACCTTACCCTTCCTCCTCCAGCCTCTCCGAGGGGAAAGGGATTGTGCAGTGCATGGCCTGAATTCCCAAACTGGTTGGTGATATTTGCACTCAGCCTTGAGGGAACTGGCCAGCCTGGCACACAGAATTGCCTGGCTCAGCAGTGCCACGTTGCTGAGCCGTCCCTGCTGCCTCTTGTTGTTCATGACTATCTGTGCCTCTGTGTGCACTTGCAAGTTTAATAGCAGCAATAGTTGCTTTTGTCAGAGATGATATGCAGGCCATAAAACTCATTTGCCATTCTTCCCCCCCGCCCCCCTGAGATATGAAAGCTGTGGAAAAGGCTGCGAAGCCTGTTGGCTATTTCAGATGAAGGTTATATAAGGAATATGAAAAGAATGCATTTCACAGTGGCTAGAGGACCTAAAAATACCACTTTCGCAGATCTTTGCTTGGACGTTGTGAAAAGATCTCGCAGCTGGAGATACTGCTTTCCAGGAAATCGCCCTTAGTCTAGGTTGCAAGCACAGAAGAGGACAGTAAAAAGCTCTCGTGTCAAAAAACAACGTAAGGAAGTTGTGTCTTAAAGGCCGATACTAGCTGTCCTTACAGCAGGCATCTCCTGTGACATGGGACATTGCCTGTGGGCTCCAGGGACCCCAGCAGGATAAAACACAGCCCACGAGTGGCAAGACCAGTGTCTCAGCATGATTCCAGGCTGGAGTGGCAGCAGAGGTGAGGGTTGGGATCGAGGACGCCACTTAAGGACAAGGTTGTCTCTGGGGCAGTTTGTGGGTTTTTTTCCGAGTGAGCTGAATCCAGCAATAAGAAACTTCCTGTAGGGGCTGCGCTGATTTAAGATTAACCAGGTAAAGGGCAAGCTGGATAGAGCAGTTCATGGGAAGGAACCCAGGAGAATTTATTGCTTCAAAGATTTGATATTACATATACGGAGTTTTTAGGGCATATACGCAGGTAAAACCAACTGTGGGTTACAGGGTTCCTGTGGCAGGCGGAGGAGACCTGGTTTTTACCCCACATTAAAGAGAAGGAACTAACTCCTTTTCCTTCTCTTGACTGGACTAACCACTCCGTTGCTGTGTGTGCACTGAGATAACGCATGTCTTGCGACTGCCTTTGCTGACATTGTTCAGGCATTCAGCGATGGCGTCAGGGCTCTGGATCATCACGGGTGCACACGTATTGAGGGCATGCTATTTGAGGTCTGTCCTGTTCTCCTGGGTCCTTGGCCCCAGCGTGGAGGTAGGCTCTAAGTGCTGTCTCCGAGGGTCCTCAAACGCAGCTCTGAATCTCATCCCTGCATCTCACACCTGCTGACAGTTTTCACCAGCATGACTGTCACTAGGAGGCCACTGGTTGTGCAAGGAGGGTCATGGTGCAAGTAGCAGGGTGGAAAATCAGGCTGCTTCTTAAGCCCTCGTACCTGGGATGAGGCTGCCCACCTCATTTCACATCAAGGGCAGGAGGTGGGGGAACACGAGGGGCATCTGCTGCAGATCGAAGCTGAAAATGCTGGATGTTGTTCCTCCCCAGATACCTAATCTTTACAGCCATCTAGACCTCTCTCCCCTCTTCCTGTTATCTTCCTGGGCATGCTACAGCTGAGAGCAGGCTCCTGCCATCAGAAGAGCAGGTCATTAAGAGCCTTCTCTAATTGTCAGTGTATTTCTTCACCTTTACAACCAGTGACAAATTGACTTTCACTTTATCGTCTTATTGTGCCCCGTAGGCTCGGTCTGCCTTTGGCTGCACCTGCTGCCAGAGGTAGGTTGGCTGTGTGTGAACCAAAGCAGAATCATCATCCCGAAGCGCTCAGAAATTACCTTTAAAATACAAGAGGGACTTAAAAAAGAATGTGTTCAAAATGCTAATAACATATTTTGGCTTCCTTTGCTTGGCTTTCAGAGTGTGGTTACTTCAAGTCTTTAGTCTCTCTGGAATCATGAAAGCAAATATTTGTTCTTCATGTTTGTTTTTCTTTTAATGAAAATTGGGATTGTCATTCAAGCTTATGATTCCAGCACACGTGGCTTCAGGACAGACACCAGCTAACATCAGGCTTGCCAGGAAATAGTGACAGCTGGCGACAGCATCAAACACTTTTTTGGGCTTTTTCCTCAATACACATATGCTTTGTGCTCAGACCAACAAGAAGGCGAGCCCCTTGATTTAAAATAAATCCTCCCAGAAGAAAGAAATCCATCTGTCTGGGAAAAGTTAGAAAATATTTTTGCATTTATTTCTTTTTTTTTTTTTTATGAATACAAACTCTAGTGAAGAAATATTCCTCTGTTTCCATTGGAAGGCAGTAACCAACAAAAATTAATGTACAGTATCAAGGAATGCTTGGTGCAAATGGACCAAAAAGGATTCCCCACAGAGTATCTCTACATACAGAAAAAAAGGTTGCTGCAGTTGGAAAAGACAGCCTGGTTATTACAGTTTTTTTTGCATTTAATCTCCCAATTATAAATAATCAATGTGATTTACAAAATAATTTACAGAAAATGATTCGATTCATCATTGCAATAAATTACTCGGTACGATGCCACCAGCGTTGAGAGATGATACAATACTTCTGACACCGTCAGCGCGAGGTGAGGTGTTTCATTTTTGCATTGGAAATCAAGGGACAGACCTGCAGCTCCTCTGGCTGGGCTGGCTTAGATTCATCCCACCAGGGACCTCTCGGCAGCCGTGGTTCCACCAGCTTCATCTTCCCGAGAGGCCAGCACCCCACATAGTCTATGGTGAGAGCTGCTATTGCCTTGCGCTGCCAAAAATGACTCGGGCCTGAAGTCGTGCAGGGCTCTGCGAGCTCCAGCCCTGCTGGCACCCGGAGAGGCAAGCGCTGGGCGCAGAAGGGCTCCTTTCCTGGTTTCAGCTGTAAACCAAAGGTCAGATCTGCAGGGTTTTGGCACAGGCAGGCACAGAGAAACAGGGACTATGGCAGGGAGGGAGCAGGGCAGGCGGGTGCAGACCCAAGGGGCAGAGCGAGACAGGGTCTTTCCTTTACCTCTGTTGTTCTTCTCTGCAGGACTCGAAGCATTGTGGTTTTGAGGCTGCTGCCCTCAAACCCTCTGAGGTCTGAAGGAAGCATAACGAATTCTTATCATGTTGTGAAGACCTATAAATCTATTATCAGCCACTCACTCTAAGCTGAAGGAGTGGCACTGGACTGGACAAGTAGATTGTATGGCATATCTTAGCATTAAAGCTGGGTCTGAACTGAGATCCTGGGTCATGATTCTCCCAGCACTTGGGCAGCCCAAGACCTGGGTCCAATCTGTGAGGCTCAGGCTCTTCTCGCCCTCACAAGTCTCTCCCCTTCGTACGTCCTTCCCCCTGCTTCCTTCCGAATAGGCATCCAGTGGTCGTCTTCTGACTGCTGAGAAGCAGTAGTGGGACCAGTGATATTTTGGGCAGTGCTGCCCACCACCAGTCTGTACAGGGGTGACCCCATCCCATTAGCTGCAATCTCCTGAATCCCATGGTCCCCCAACTTCCCAGTCCAGGTAGTGAGGAGGCAGCAAGTGATGTAAGGGAAGGATTTGGCAGTGGTTGCCTCTCTGAGCCTTGTCGTGGGAGGGTGGTGATGGCATGGAAATAATAAAACCCCTCAAAAGGCAGAAGGATACAAATAGTGGAGAATCCTGGTGGGCCAGACTTTGCCCCAGTATCAGCTGAAGAGATTTGTTAGACCTGGCTGGAGGGGTTAGTTTGCTGGAGGGTGACACCATGCAAAGACCTGGGACTAGCCAAGGCTGAGGAGCGGTTCTGCCAGTGCTGCCTGGGCAAAACTCGTGTGCTTCACCTGCTGCGATGCTCCTGGGGGAGCTTCCATCTCCATCAAGTTTGGCTGGACTGGGGGCTGTCTGGGGAGCTGGCAGGGCTGCGGGAGGGAAGCTCTCCATCCACACAGCACAGAGAATTGCTTGTTCGTGGGGTCTGGTGTGTGCTGAACCAACGCTGAGAGGTGGCAATGGGGGAACAGCCAGCTGCACTGTCCCCAGCCAGTCACTGCAACCTCCCCACAGAGGGAGGCAGAAATCTGGCCCTTCTTACAAGGCCTGAGGGTTTCAGTAAGGCTTCAGCCTTAGTTCTGGGAGTCAGGGCTGCCCGTGGCACATGCTGTCCGTAGCTGCAGGAAGACAGCTTTTGGTGGTGGCGGACTAGTCCAATAAGCAAGTCTGTGTGTTTGCGCCCAAGGACCTCTGGATGGCTTCTCTTTTCACAGTGACAGAGTTAATTTGGGCTGTTCTCCCACACAGTCTTATAAACGAGGCCGGTTGGTCTGCAGATTGCTAGATGACCTCCTGTTTCGTGATGGCAGGTTGTGGGATGGAGGTGGGCTGTTTTGCCACGGTTGCAATGGCTCCAGGCAGCAGCTTATATTGCTCTGGTCCTGAGCCTGCAGGTGGAGATGGCTGTGGGGTTTCTGGAGTAGCTACAGAGAGAGAAATAAAATTAGAAGACTTGACAGCACTGGGATCTGTCCTTAGTTGTGCCAGGTTCAGGTGTAAGCAAAGCAAAGGCTCTGTAGCAAAACCATAGCTCCTAATGGCTTGTGTGTTTGCTGCAAGGCAGCCCAGACACACAGTCATGGTTAGACGCCTTGGAAGAGCCACAATAATGAACATCGAAGGAGGGGAGCCACTGGAATTTTGACCTGTACTGGACACTTTTTTGGTCAGCTGAGGTTGTCTCAGCCCACATTCCCAAGTGGTGGCCCCATGTGGTGGCCCTGTGTGGTGGACCAGATTCTGCTGTGTTTTTGCAGAGGGCAAAGTGAGGTGTGTCTGAACCATTCAAGGGAAGAGGAGCCTTTCCACTGATTTCAGTAGGCACTGGGTGGGATCATTCATCCCTAAATTTAAGGGCTATGTAAAAGTTACAGTCTGACAGGGAACGTCTTGTTGAATCAGTTAATCTAGCCTAATCTAATCTAACCCACCTCTCTGTTTGTCTTTCCCTCTCTTCTGCATAGGAATGTCTCACACACACATTATCAGAGACTCTGTCTTGCATGGAAATTTCCTTGCAAGGTAGAAACTACCTCCACAGGGATGCTGGAAAGCTCTTGGTTTCTCCTGGGAGCTCTCCATCTGTCTGGCAATACTCACACATCTGCCCATTGTGCATCTGAGGAGGCATTGTGTTGGCCACAATGACGTTTGTTCCCAGGTTCTCCTGGATCAGATGAGGGTGCAGGGGGTGGTGAGCATGCGGCGTTTCACTTGATGAGCCTGAAAATGTGCATAGGACATTAGTTGCCATGATGACAGAAAGAGACAGTTCAGATGGGCAGACCCACTGCACCAAAATGTCCGAGGCTTTGTGCATGATCAGCTTGTGCATATGTGAATGGAGCGCACCCTTCCCATCTTCCTCCGTGGCTGCCTTGGGCTCGCTAACCCCTGCCTGCTGCCTGCATTTCCTCTTATACAGGATTATATTCCTCTCCTCCTGAGTCATACCTCCACGTAAAGAATAGCACAGTGGCAGCTTTTCACTTTGTTTTGTCCCATTGGATGCTCTCAGTGGAAAATCTGGGACACTCTTTCAACCTGAACTTTCAGACCCTTTTGTTTTGATGACTTCCTTCTGACACATGCAGAGGGCTTGGGGACGCCTCTCCATAAATAGATGCAAAGCTAATGCATCTCTTTAGGGGAGTAGAAATGGAGGACCCTTTGTTACTACTGCCAGTGATAGGGGGAGATGATTTTGTGTGAGTCAAGGGCTGACCAGCATACAGGCTGTCTCCACCTTTTTCAGGTAGGAAACGATGGCTATGGAGGTTCTCAAGGGGACGGTGATCAGGGAGCACCGAGAGGCCTCTTGTAGGACCCTCAAGTACTCACCTCCCAACAGCATCTCCTGCAGCAGGTTGTCAATCTTAGCCATGCCGAAGAGCTTGACAAACTGGATCTGCTCTATCATCTGCCAGGTGATGCTCTGCAGCACAGGCAGCAGCAGCAGCAGCTCCCCGAAGCGGCCCCGTGAGTCGTATTGCCGGTCATTGATGTAGTCCTCCAGGCTGACCTGCACCTGGTACCGCATCCGCTTGATCTTGGAGGGGTCGCTCAGTCCTTTGGCATCTGAAACAACCCACAGAGCAAACTATCCAGGCTGCTTCCCTAGGAACTACCCTTCAGTAACAGCATGGAGTCTGGGCGCAGGCTGAGGTGAGCTATCTCTGATTCTCCATCCTCTGCTGTAATGGATCTTTTTTCTCTTCTTAGGCTGACTTCTCCCCTCCTTCTAAGAACAGTTTGGCCCAGAGAGGAGACGAGGCAGCATTTCCACAACTCAGGACCAGTATTAGTCAGCGTAACCCAGATTAGTCCCCTCTGATTGTAACCCTCACCAAGCTGGAGCATACCTGGGTCGAAGAAGATGATGGCTTTCAGGCAAGCATATTCATTATCGTCTATCTGCAGCTCCTGGAAAGGGAGGACCAGCTCGTCCAGGATGCGGATGGCCACACGGTTCACCTCCACCAGTTCGGGGCAGTTCCGCGGGATGATGTGGTCATTTCCTTTGGACAAGCAGCACAGAGACCATCACCTTGTCATTGCCCAAGACTTATCAAGGGTGGCAAGGAGTTCAAAACCCAGGTAACCAATGCTGAGATAATTTTGAGGGTGGAGGCCTGAAGAAGTTCCTGCTTCTGCCCCTTCCCTGGCTTGGCCTGCCAGAAATGCTGATCTGTGTTGCCAGAGCAGCCCCTTTTACTCAGGGGTCACTCGAGCGAGGAAGAGCTGACTGAGGAGCGAGAGGCTTTTTCTCAATCACACCACAGCTTGCTTACACAAACCTTGGGGGGCCAATGTGAATGTTCATAGACCCCCACCTTTGCCACGTGTCATGGCCTTGATGTGAATGTGAGCCAGGCCTAGCTGCACGCAACGGTTGTGCTACGCTCCCTAAAATACAGAAGAGCTCAAGCCACCACCCTCCAGAAAGGATGCCCGCAAACACTGAACCACCCTCTCCTTCGCCCTAGGAGGGAAGCTTAGCAGAAGCAGATGGGCCAGGAGCAGAAGTGCAATCTTTACCTAGCAGCAAGACATCCTTGAACACCATGGACCTCTTGGCAGCTCCCAGTAACAGATGTTCCCCTGCATGTGCTCGCAGCAGTGCTACCTGCAAGGGCAGGAAAAAGTTATTTGGGTGATGCAGAGACAGAGACAAGGCTGTGATTTCACATAAGCAAGAGAGAAAGCCCAGCATTCCTGTACTGCACTCAAGGATGGGGAGTGAGAGCCCCTCTCCAGTCACCGTCAGAGAAAGAGGCCAAAAAATGGTTTACTACTGTGCATAAACAGCTATAAATTCAGCAGAACCAGTAGATAATAGGACTTGAAACATCCCATATTCATGGCACATGTCATGAGCGAGACCATGCTAGACTGTCCCAGGACCTCACACCAGCAGTGGGACGTGTTCACAGTGGGCGGTTTGCAGACAAGACAGCTCCTACCAAGTGCACAACCAGGGACCATGCTCCAACCTGGTAAGTGGGGAGAAGTAGGATCCACTGCTGTGGACAGCTGCTGTCCCTGAAATCGCGCTCATGGGGACCCACGTCCGCCTGGCTGGTGGGGTCACCCTCTGGTCATTCGTTCCCTCCGCAGCAATGGGCATTTGGGCCAGGGAAGCCAAAGGGATGTTCTTCTGCCCTGACGTTAATGATTGAAGTGTTTCATTTTACACCCTCCAGTGGCTCCTGAGAATGTTCTGAATCTTTTGCCCTCCTTCGGTTAAAAATTTCAGAGATTTAGGCAGAAACAGAAGTTAACGATTGGACAGCCTGACACAGAGGCTTCTTAATGTCCAGCCAGGAGCCTCTGCTGGAGAAAACAATCATTAAACATTAATGGAGAGATTCTGAAAAGTGTATCCTGATGGGAACGGTCCCTTTTTCCAGTGTGCTATCCCTCAGCATCTGACAAAGCCAAGAGAAGTCTTACCCTACCAGAAATGCCAGGAGAATGTGTCACCCATAGAAGACAGCTCTGGTTAGAAAAGATGCTGATGTCTGAGAGAGGGATTTTTTTCGCAGAGGGTGAAAAAGAGTTATGCAAAATAAGCAGAGTGGAGGTCCTTGCAAAAAGACTATGCACACATGATGCTGGGGAACCTTTATCTATATGCCAAAATCTGGCCTCTCTCTATCGCTATCCAAACATGGGTGGATGTGTTAGCCAAGCTGCTTGTAATTACCAGAGCTGCGCAAAGCTGAGCTTTTCTGTCTGACAGAACTTTGAGAAGGATGGAAAAACTGCGAGTCCCAAGGGGGAGCAAAGCCCTCACATAGAAATTTCCTGCCTAATGCAAATGCAAGAAAGCTCAGTTTGGAACCACCATTTTTGTTTCTATAAAATTTGCTTGTTTGAGCAAGGTTAAAGTAAATTACTTCAACAAGGCAAAACCATCTCATTTGATATTTGTTCTTGCAGTGTTCCACCTGAGATACATCATTCCATTGTGAACTAGGAGAAATCTAAAAGTTGTAACACAAAGTAGAACTTTAACTTTGAAATGAAATGGCTTTGCCCCACCAAAGCCAGTACTTTGACATTTTGGTGCAGAGGAAGAATTAGGGGTTGGGTATGACCTTTCCTATAAAAATGTTGGCAGAGATGATTCATTTTCAGCCAACATTTTAATGGCAATGTAACAGTGTTTCCCAACATTAAATGTTCCCACCGGACATGTCTTGACTGGCTCTCATGCCCCTTGGGCAGCTGACTTGCACGTAGTTTTGTTCATTCCTGCTCCTTGGCATTTCTGTCCTTCTTCCTGCACTCCCCTGAGTATCTGCTGCCTCTGTTCTCACACCGTCCTTCGAAAGCACGGATGTCCTTAATTGATTAGTTTTAATGCAGCACAGTCTTTCCTCTCAAGCCCTTTGGGACAGATTGGGAACTGCTCATGATGAGGGATGGCTGGTCGTAACAGAAGACCTATTTTAGTCGAGAAGCCTGTGGAGCATGCTGAGATCAGCCTCTCCCCTGTGGGAAGGCAGAGTTCAGACAATGTCATCTTTAGGTTTTGTTTTCTTCTTCGAGAAATTTTGCAGCCCCACAATTGTAAAATGAGCTCACGTGGAAGTTGCAGAGTTATTAACCAGGTTTACTGCCTCTGTTCCAAATGGCACAGGGATGCAGTGGGTTATGTAGAGCTGCTCAGGCCTCCGCTGGGCTGCAGCCTGTTTGCTGTGTAAATGTCATTTGCCATTGGAGTCCATTTTGGTTTTCATCATTTTTAAGTTGTATTTGCCTTAGGAGTTTAACAGATTTCTTACCATTTTAAACAATTTGGCACTTGCACACAATAGAAAAGAGGGAAATATGCTCCTGTGTTAACAGCACTGAATTCTCCAGGACTCTGTGCTGCTGGGTGATTTCTGAGGAGCTCGGATTTAGGATTTAGGGGGTTTTGATCAGCTGGATACTCTCACTTTCCGGATATCTTTTTTCTTCATGATATAAAAATTGCCTTTAGGTCAACAGGGCTGGAGACTGATCCTAGCTGAAGAGAACACATGCTGATTTTGTGACTGTGCACTGGGCAGATCGGAAATACCTTCCTACCTGTGACAGGACCTGTGCTGGCCACTGCCAGAAGTGCTATACCCTGCCAGAAGTGCTATCCCTTCCCTTTGGAGCCTGCCATCCACACGTGCTGTTCAAGGCTGGGCACACATCATGTCCTGCAACATCTGCTGCAGACCTCTGAAATTTAGACTTAAACAGGAGACATCTCCTTGTATCTTTTTGAGGCTGCCTGAGATCCTGCAGTAGAGTTTTACAGAGGATTTCAAACCCACTGTGCTTATCTTGGTTATGGAATCAGCAAATGTCATTTTGGTAATTTGTGTTAAATGCAAATACATTTCTGGTTTTTAACTCTGATGAGAGATTTTCTTGTTGCCTTGGGAGCAAACTAGTGTTTAGTTTCAATAATCCCACAGCAGGAGAATGGATACAAACATATCCCCGGGCAAGAAGCAGAAAGAAAGATAGACAGGCAGATTTGGTTTTAAGTCTTGAGCAGCCCTTAGGCTAGAAATGTGTCCTACTAAGTCTAATTACCCTAAGTATTTGTATAGCACTTCAGGTTTTCAAAGTGCTGCACAAACTATAATTAATAAATAATTGACTGATAGACCCACGCAAAATGCGCGCCTGATTATGTACCTAATTTGAGCTCAGTGTTATCATGACTGTGCTCATCGACTGATTAGCTGCACATGCAAATGGCCGGCACTGGCATTGTATGGATGCCGTTCCCAATCAGCTGCAGCAGTCGGGATAACAGAGCGAACAATGCGCATTTTCTTTGAAGGTCTCAGCTGCCTGGCTCTCCTTCGGCTCCCCGCTGCCTTCGCCAGGGCAGAGCAGGGTGGGGTGGATGGGAGGACTTGCCTGGTCATCCAGGGGCAGCTCACAGAAGGCGGGGATGTACTTGGCCCACTCCACCAGCACCAGCAGCTGCTGCTTCATGGACTCGCACACGTCGGCGATGTTGGCAATCTTCTTCCCTCGGATGTCTCCGTTGATCACAGGAACCGGGGATGATATCTGGAAGGAGGGAAGAGATCCTTCAGCTTTCAGTGCCACAGAGGAAACTTAGACAGCAAAATCCCCAGCCCCTGGGTTGTGCTGATGCAGAGTCCAGCACCAACGATGACTTTTTTTCTGCTGCACACCTAGCCCCTAGAATATGTGGCCCAGCACAAGTCGTTTAAATTGAGATCAACCTGGGGATCTGTGAACATGAAATGCTTCAGAGCTGAGGCTGTGGATCATTTGGTTAACTGTGATGCCTTGAATAGGCTGGGAAGCACAGAAGAAATGTTTCTAAAGCCAAGATCTTCCTCCCACTGAACAAATGTGTTCAGTCAAGATCCAGGAGGGAACAGAGGGGCTTGTGTAGCAGTCAGCCTCACCAGTAGCAGGGACACATCCACCCAGTGCTGCTGCACAAGCCACTTGGTCCCACCAAAGGGCAGAGAACTGCTCCCCCTTCCACCCTGCTCCAGAGCCAGTGCTTGGCCAGACCTGCCTTGTCTGCTTTTAACAGGAGACACACAGGCTCTACTCCTCCCGTCTGAGTCAGCATGAGCACAAGACGTCTCTGCTGAAGGTAGCTTTCCGGGTCTGACATTGCTCTCTGTGAGCACCAGGTCATTAATATTTGACATTACCCACTTTGAAATGCTAAAGACAGACCTTAAAGACAACAGTCTCCCACCTCCCCCCAGCTTTTAGGCCCTTTTGGCAAAACTTTGCATGTGCAAACATGCCCACAACACAGGGTGCATTTTTTGCATGGAGAATTATTTGTGATTGCAAAGGCAAATGGGGCCATTTCATTTGCAAAGGACAAGGCTGACAACTCTGCAGGTCACACAGAGCTGGAAAAAACATCTCCCCCAAACCAGGCACCCAACTTCCTGCCCGGTTCTCATGCATAGCTGCTCACCCAGCTCATCTAAAAATTTGCCCTTAGTCACTACTTTATCCTCATGCTTCTGTAAGCAATTAACTCAACCCCATCGCTGCCCTCCGCCTGCCCTCTCCGCTCTTGTACCACATCAGCTCTTCCTGTCCTGTTCCTGCCAGCATTTTCAGCTTGGACCCTGCCAGCCTCCCCAAGGAAATGGAGTTCAAATGCCACCTGCATTTTTTTTTTCAGGTTGCATTGCCTGGAAGATTTCCAGCTCTTGAGCTATTATTGAATAAATAAGATTGCAAAAATCTCACCACGTATTACCCTAATCAGAGAGCCCGGAAGGCTTAGCAAATAAATAAAGACCTCTGAGTGAGTGACCCAAGATCCTGGAGAAAGCAGCTCCTCAGCAGTATCTTGTTCTAATTAGCTAGGCACATAAAAGTTACCAATTACCGTGCTGGAGCCTGCCTTGTTTAATGAGTCTCTCTGTGCTCTGTGGGAGAGCAGGAACCCTCCTGGATTTGTCGATGGTTGTAGTTTTTATCAGCAGACCCTGCTCAAGACTTACATGTGACGCCACTGCAGGACTCAGAGTCCCAGAAATGTCCTTCCCTTGTAGATCTGGTGACTTGAGACCCCATTATCTCACCCCTCTGGGAGCAGCACCAGTATTATTTTTGTAGGGTATATAAATATATTAGGGCCTGCGTAGGACACAGTGAGGCATGGGATGAGATTGGGTATGCTTCTCGTGTGCAGGATTGGCCCGTAGCCCTCCTGGCGTATCCCCTCCCCAGGGAAGTGGACCTTACAGCCTAAGCCCTAGCGTGGAGCCCAGAGCACGGCACACCCTGTCCTGGAGCATCTCCCTGGACAGTCTTCAGGGTAATGTGACCCTTGAAGCAAGGAAGAACATGGACTGTCAACTCGAATCCCTCTTCAATTTCCCCAGGACAAGGCGGGCTGCTCTCCCCAGCTCCCATGAAGAGTGGCAGCCCTTGCCTCCAGCACAGCCCCATCTTCATCACTTGGTCTCACAGACAAACCCTCCCCACAGCCTGTGCGCTCCCATCCCGTCCTATGTCCTCCCAGACAGTGCTGATCTGATGTACACTGTTTGCAATATCCAGATTCTTAAATCAGAGTCATCTTTTCAGGTGAACACTCTAGGAAATAAGTCTTGGCAGTATGCTTTTGGAAATGGGGAATTTCAGGCAAACACTGGAAAGAATATCTGCATAAAACAAGCATGAAACTGATTCCTTGTGAAACTCTGCAGGAAGCCAGAATCCGAAGTTCCTAACAGCCGATGGGGAAGGGAGGCTGCTTGTGCGATGCCAGCCCCTCCGCTGGCTTAGGCGGCCGCAGCTCCTTGGATTTCAGTGATTCTACCCTTTTTTCTTCCAGCAGGCTCTCCAGCCTTCATGTGTCCCATCAAAGCAGAACAGATTATTGCATATTATTACAACTGAGTTCTGGACCAAGGAGCATTGAAGGGATGGTTTCAGGTAACAAATGCCTTTGAAAAACCAGTGTTGAGTTGGCAGATAAGTTACTTAGAAAAGAGGTGGTAATTTGAAGACTCGGCTATGAAATACTCAGCTGGCCCTACTGGCCAGACAGTCCCTGATGTTTTTGTGTTTGCCACAGAAGAAAGAAGAGGTACCTGTTGTGCCAGGACTTCTGCCTGCAGTAAGACATTGATGGAGGGCAAGCTGCTGTCTTCATAACTCGATCTCCGGGTGCTGATTCGGTCCCGTTCATTTTGTACAGCTGCAAGACAGTATTTTGGCTGAGCTGCAGGTCGTTCATGGCAACGCACACCGAAAACTAGCACAGACTTTTGGCGTTCCCCTTCCTTAGCTGCAGTTTCCCAGCTTCCCTGCCTGGCAGGGTGGAGGTGCAGCTGTGTCTGGTTTGTGACGGGATGCCTGCGAGAGCTGACTACATCTGGTGGTTCTGTTTTATTCGGCTTTCCTGGGATGGGGTCGTTTCATAACCCAAATGCCTGGTTCAAAGCCTGTAGAGTTCAATGGGAAAGTTTCCTTTCAACGGATCTGGCTCTAAGTTTTTTGATTTCAAGATATGGGGTCTGAAACGGTGGCCACGCTCACGCATGCAGCCTGAAGCTTATGTGTGAAATGGAGGAGCTGAGTATCTGTATGGCTTCTTTGTCTGTCCACATGACTTCTGTGAGCTCCGTTTGGGAAGCTCTTGCACTGGGTAGGTGCAGTTGGAAAACTTCCATCTAAGCTACAATAAGGAAGGAAGAGCAGAACAGCTCCTACTGATCTACCCAGAGCAACAGAGCTCCCATACCTTGTTGTAAAGAGTCCCAGGGCAGGTTTGACCCCAACATGCCTCCCTGCTTGGTCTAGTCTTGAGGAGGACCTGGGCTTTGAGTCTGGAGGTGGCAGCAGCCGGAGCAGAAGCAGTAGTGCTGAGGGGGAGGATTTGCCTCTCTGTCTGCCACGAGGCTGTGGGCTGGCCATAGCTCACCACGGCCGTGCCAGTCAAAGCCCTCTGCTCAAATGAGGTATTGATTGATGGCAGGCGAAACAGAACAGTCCCTGCCTTCGGCTGGTGGCTCTCTGGATTGATACACTCTCAGTGTATAAAGCCACCTGATAAAAAGCAATAATGAGGCTGGGCCAGAAGAAAAGCCCTGCAGTCAGCGGCTGTAAATAGGAGCTCTCAAGGTTATGCCGCTTGTTATCAGTAGCAGGCCCCCGAGTTCAGTCACGCCATGATGTTTTCCAAATGTTTGCTCAGTATTAGCTGGTCATGCACCTAATGTAACTTCTATTGAATATTAACAGACAGCAGCAAAGCTCTGGACATGGGATGAGCAGGCGCTGTAGGGAGAGGAGGATTCCTATGTTCTTCAGGAAAAGTCAAGCCAAGTTCCTTGCAATATCTCATCCCCTTTAACAGGGAAGAAATGTTCCTGCTCAGAGGTGTTCCTGCAGGCCGGTGTTCCTGGGGAAGCTGCCCAAGTACTGCTGGTACTTCCCTGTTGTCTTCAAGGACCCCTTTTCTCCTAAGTTTCTCCTCGAGGGGGTGTGAACTGGGGGGAACACAAGGTTTAATTTCTCTACATGGAACAACAGGGCCAAATGCCTCCTGGTTGTCCCTTTGTAGACATCAATGGGGTGAGCTCTGTGAGGTGCCAGGCGGCTCCTCTGGGCTGCTCCTGGCAGTTTGTCCCTCCACCAGCAGGGCCACCAGCAGGACCACCAGCAGGGCCACCAACGGGGGTGGATATCTTTACTCGGTTCATATGGAGTTAAATAGCCAAAATGCTCCACCTTGCTCTGGGACCTTTTTGCCATGGCTGATGTATCAGATAAAACTGAGCTCTCTGCAGAGGATCAGCAAGAACCTGTATGCACATTAGGAAAAAAAGGGGCAAAATGACAGTTGGACCCTTTGCTGGACTCACCCGACCAGCTGTGGATTTCATGGTGACTGGGGCAACAGCACTTACAGCAATTTTCCCAAAGTGCTTCCAAATTGTGGAGGCCTTCTTTGAAGTTTCTGCTTCTCCCTGATGTTGAGACGTGTTCCCAAATCGCTCGGATGCCCTGGCTATGTGGGAAGTGCAGGTGGTGTGTGTGTCAGTGTGAGAGTGAGCTGAAGAGCCCCGGGTGTGATTTGTGTGTACAAGCACGGGCAGTTCTGGGACACAGGCATGGCCCTGCGGCACTCTCACAGGTTTGTCTGCTGGCATTTTGAGAGGTGCCCTGAGAAGAGGCCCTGAAATTGAACTTGGGAGCACGTAGGGCCCCCATGCCTTGCCCTCAATTGTTGGGACAACGGCTGCTTGCAAGGACTTTGCATGGGTGGGAGTGGGCAGGTTGGGCACATGGAGGGCTCATGACTGGAGGCCAAAACTCTCCCTAAGCCCCCCTGTGATGGGGGTCTGGGTCTGTGCACAGGAGAGATCTTTGGAGGGAAGACGGGGCTAAGCTGACTGGGCGAGCGTGTACACAGCAGGGACTGGCCTTGGGCCATGAGGGCTTCCTCAAACACATGCAGCCAGCGTGACTGCTGCTGGGGGGGGCGCGGGGAAGCCACGCTGTCACCCACCTTCTTTCTTCATTCCTGCTCGGAAGCACTTCTTAAGCCTGCAGTATCGGCACTGGTTTCTTTTGTCTTTGTCTACCACACACTGCCTGTTAAACCTGGGAAGAAACAGAGGTGTGAGGAGCAGCAAGACTGAGCCCGAAGGCAGGACAAGACAGAGCCCCAAGCTCCAAAATATGCTCAGAGCAGGTTCCCAGAGGCTCGCCCTGAGAAAGAAGCTCCAGCCTGTGCCATTTCCACTCTTGCTTTAACCTGGGGTTTCTTCTTTGCGCTGAACACCTCGGCCCCCTGCTCTACCTCTGGGTGTTAAATAAGGATGGGCCAGAGCTGACAGTCGCGTGCAGGAGCTCAGGCTGCTGGTCTTACGCACTAACCACTAGGCATAGGATGCTCATGATGGACTAACAAGCCTCTGTGAAGTTAAAACTGTGAGCCAGGAGGGTCAGACCCAACTTGGTAACCTCTGTTCTAAGTTTGATCCCAGTTAGAAGGGAGGAAGAATGCATTTATTCTGAATAAAAAAAGGGAGAAGGTTGTTCTGGAGCTAGTAAGGTTAAGAAGTGGGTTTAAGTCCCTGCATCTCTCCAGGGCTGTGTCTGGGATCCAGACAGGTTGCTTCTGACCTCTGGACAGCATCGCTGGTGTGCAAACAGCTCTGCAGCCACCTGCGCTTCAGGGAGGACTTGGGAAGCAACCAGCTCCTTCCCTCCACGCTTGTACCACCAAATCCATCGCACATGGCGGGGCAAACGCTGATCTCCCACGTGTGTGGCTCTTGCGTGCAGCCCAAGCCTGGCAGCCATTTGCAGCATGAATTTCACTTGCACATTTGCTCTAATTTACTGCTGATTGATCAAGCTTGCAAAGTAAAGACAAAGGTGTACAGAGCTGGGAAAGGGCTCCCAGCCATGCCCAGCTCTGTAGCTTTTGAAAAGGCTTGTTTCTATGGTATTTTTAAAGTCTCAAGCTAAGATTTTCTCAAATGGATGCCTGAAAGCAGCTTTTTAAGCATTTCTATAGCACTTACGTAAAAGCCCTAGTATCCAAACTGGGCACCTTGGCTTTTCCCACTGGAGCTGTGGGGAGAGGGCTCCCTGGGCAGCCAGCCTCAGTAACCCTGGGGTGCAAGCGATAATGTGCTTCACGTGCACTCATAAACCTGGGACTTCTTTCTGTTACTCAGATTTTAGAGTCATGTTGCTGTTCACGCTCTCCAAGTGGCTGTCAGGCCATGAGGAGTAACTCACTCAAAAAGCCCGAGTGATTTAGACAGTCTGAGCTGAGGGTTCCTCGATTTCCCCTGCAACTCTGTGTCTCAGTTGCTCAGAGCAGGGAGCCGGCAAGTCACAGCTGCTGACGGCACGGGAGAGCCAAGGGCTGTCCCCAACCACACAAGGTGCCGTGCGTGAGCTGCAGGAGCAACATGCCTGTCTCATCCGCAGAGGTGTGCACGCTACGCTGCCCAGCTTGTGTCCTTAGGTGTTCTTTTATCACGTAACAGGCAGTGACAGCATTTTAGGCAGATGACAGACACACTTCCATCTTGTGATGGAGAAGGGATGGGAGGCCACTGAAGTGCCCCCAGGGAGTGAGTGGGGTTTGCACTGCTCTCAGAGCACGGAGTAGCAATGTGCTCAGCCCCTCTAATAAGGTTCCCCCCCCGCACCCTCGTGCTTGCTGGTCGCATTCATGGTTGGCCACATCCCTTTGCAAAGAGCGCATGCTTGGCCCCTAAAGAACAGGGTAAGACCTTGCAGGGCCTTGCCCCAGTGATCACGGGAGGGCAATCCCAGAATGAGGGCTGTCTCTGGCCCTTCCCAGCTGGAGGGTGAGGTCAGGGAAGGCGATGGAGGTTGCGGGGAGGATGAAGAGGATGAAGGACCATGCTGCTGCGCTCTGAGGGCTTTGCCATTCAGCTCCTGGGGACTGTTTTGTCTCAGCCACACAACTCCGTCCCCTCTGCCCTTACCTGCAGGAGTACATGTGGTTCTTCCGGACGCTCCTCCTGAAGAAGCCTTTGCAGCCATCGCAGCTGGAAGCCCCGTAATGCTTCCCCGTGGCGCGGTCCCCGCAGATGGCACACAGCGCGCTCACTCCGATGCTGTTGGAAGTGTTGAGGTTGGCTGCTTCTGACGGAGACGTGTCTGCTTAGGGAAGGACATGGGAAGAAGAAGACAGTGAGCAAACAGCCAGCATTTCCTAACTCAGTTTGCAGTGAGAGACTTGGTTTTTGGGGGAACTGGGCAGCTGCAGCCACGCTGTGTGGCAGGGGCCAGTCAGAGCGGTGAGTGCTCCGAGTGTCTTAAGTCATTGCATTTTGAGTGTGTAAAAGCTCCCCATGTGCCAGGGTGAGACAGCTCTTCCCAAAGGCCTGACTCCAGCGTCGCCTTCAGAAAAAGCAGAAACCCCTTTGCAGGAGTCACAGAGCAGAGCCAGAATTCCTCGGGGATTTGCAGATGATTTGGGCTGCAGTAGCGTGGACAGAGAAAAAGCTGGTGCAGAGTTAAAGTTGAGGTATTACAGCTCAGGGTGAGCCGCTGATTTATTAGAAAGGTGTTTATGTGCCCAAGACAAAAGAGCCCAAGACAGCCCTGAGCAGATGCTATTAGAGAAATGAGGTGACCAGCTCCTTTTGCTGCAGAGCCTCTCTGCCAGGCATGGAGCTCCAGCCGCCACAGCGGTTCTTCAGGAGAACAAAGACTTCATGTGCAGAACAAACTCAAATGACTTCAACTGGAAACCTCATGTGGGCAAATACCACCCATGCAAGGAGGGACTGATCAAGCTAACCCAGAAAGAAAGGGTGATGCCATAACATGGAGGAGGCTGTATGCTGGGTATCTTCCAGAGTCTGGCAGCACCACAGCTGAGATCCACGTGTCTTACGGTCCTTACAGACCGAGGGGGACTGGCACTTGCAGGGCTCTTCTGGGAGGATGGGGAATTGCAGCAGCCTCTGTAGGAAAGGACATCTCAAAGGCTCCAAACCATACAAGCCCCACACTAAAACCCCTCCAGCAAGCCAAACAAACCTCAAGGCTGAAGGGATCAGCCCTTAATTCAGTTGATCTAATTGTCCCCTCCCATCCACATTTTCTGGTATCAGCACAGGCACATTTCCCTGCCTCAGTGGAAATCCCAGCTGCAAATGATACCCAGGATCTACAAAGGCATAGAAACCCGCTGGGATTTTAATACCCAAGTCTACTGGTCCCTGGTGTCTGGGTTTGGCAGGGACACAGTTAACTCTCACCCCAGGACGGCCACAGCTGCTCCCACTTGGCACCCAGCAGAAAGGGCCTGGGTGCTATAAAAAGGCTGGTCCCAGCAGGGCTCCCCTTAGCAGCTGGAGCGTGGGTGCTAGGGGGGGCTAAGGCAATGCTGCCTGGGGCAGGGCTACAATTTCAGCTTTTATTTTGCAGAAGAAGGGATATTGCAGCGGGCGCTGCACCGCCTGCTCGTGCCATCCCTCGGCAGGAGTGACCTGGAGTGGATCCAGCAGCGAGCCAGCATGGGGGATCTTGAGCCAGCCCCTTCCCTGGCTGCGGCAGCACCTTTCATTTCCCTGCCTGCTTTCTGTCTTTCTAATTCCTTGTGTCCCTCCTGTATTTCTTTCCCAAGTCAGTTTGCTGCCTCTCTGCGTCCCTGCCTGGCACACCCTGTTGTGCAGCTGCATTTCCGTGCATGCAGCGCTGCCCGCGCAAAGCTCCTCTCTCCGCTCCCAAAGCCCTGAGCTCCTCCCAAGCCTGCTCCGGCTGTCTCTTGTCCCAACAAGCAGCTTGCCTCCAAAAACCTACTTCCTCCCAGCGCATCCCAAGGGCTTGGCTGGATGAAGGTCATTCCAGAAGGAAAGTTAGCTTCCCAGGTTCAGCTAAGCATAGGACTTGCATGAGAGAGGAAGAGCTGATGTGCCTATAATTACGTTACTTGTGTATCTGTGATAGCCCAGTTAAATCCCTTTTTAGCAGTATATCGTGCTGTAATCAGATGAACATAGAACAGGAAAAACTGACAACATTATCAAAGAAATTACAATGTCTTAGTCTAATAGCCAACCAACAATGAAATTATTGCCTAATGGTTAATTTTCCAATTAAGTTTATTTCATGGTGCCAGAAATGTGGGCTTCTGACTGCTGCAGTGAAGTGGGTTTAATGGGATAGATTTGGAGTTAAGGTAAATGGAGGAAAGAAAAAAATCTGACTTTAAGTTTGAGACCTCACAGCTGAGACTTGTGTTAGGACGGGAGCTCCTGGAGAGGTCCCCAAGCCTGTCTGAACACGGGATGTGTTTGGTCTGTGACAGTGGCAGACTTGGTCACTGCTGAGCAGCCACCTCTGGGCTGGAGCTGCGGAGCTGTGCAGGGCAGGGGCCGAGCTCTCCTGCAGTCCTTGGCCAGGCAAGGAGGTGGAGGTTTTGTGGGCAGAGCTGCGGGCAGTCGCTGGAGTGCCAAAGCAGCCTGGAGGTGAGACGTGCCCCTGCTCTGGAGCTGGGCAGAGGAGGAGGAGAGGCGTTGGTGCTGCCTGACGCAGCTGACTCATCCACCCCTAGGGCGTATTTCGTATCACGCCTGATCTTGTCATATAAAATATCACGTCCCTCTGCCCTCTGGAGCCCTCAGACGGGGGGGGTGCGAGTCACAGTCCCCCATGCAGGACCTTCTGTGTGCTGGGTGGGAGAGCGGCATGGAGTGGGAGCAAGACCTGGGCTTGTCCCGGAGGGTCCAGATGGGCATCGGCAGAGCCAAAGGGGGCTGCTCTTGGCCCTGAGACCCCTGGGTGGGTAGAGGCAGCCTGGCGAGTGGAGAAGGGGCTGAGAGCCAGGGCTTGGGGGGGTTATTGCACAGCAGAGCCACTTCGGCACCACGGTGTCACGTCCGTGACGGAGCAGAGCTGTAACCTGGGGAAGACCCGCACAGGCTGTGAGGGGGGAGCCCGCGCCGCCGGCAGAGCCCTCCCGGGATAGGGGTGCCCCGGCAGCCTTGGCGACGCAGCAGGCAGGAGGAAAGGGCTTGGGGGGTCATTTCTGCAGCATGCTTCGTTTAGTCATTAACCTCGTATTTAGAGAGACTTTAGGGGGGACTTGGAGAGGAATCTCCTGTTATCTCTGAGCGTTTAATCACCAGGACTCCTTGGTCCCCAAATAGGTGGGCCAGCACTGCAAATCCTGGTGGGTTAAGTGTGATCCTTCCCTCCTGAGGGGACGGGAATGCTTGGCTATCCCCGCCAGGTCCCCTCGCCCCTCTTCCCGGGGGCTGATGCTCCTGGCCCCGCAGCGCTGCCAGGGAAGGGGATCCCACCCTGCACCCCGGCACTGCACAGGGAAGGGCCGTGGCCTCGGGGCAGCTGCGGGGGCACCACCTGAATCGCTTTTCATAATAATTTCCAACCTTGCCAGGCGCAAATGGCTTTCTGCTCCGGGAAAACCTAGCTCCAGCTGCTGCTGGGATGGGACTGGCTCTGTGCTCTGGAGCCACGGGCTCGGTGTCTGTCGGTGAGCTGTCAGCAGTGTTTCACTCGGAAACTTTTGGCTAGTCTTTTCTCTTGGTTGGGGTCTGGGGGAGGTGAGATGCCCCTGTGCTCAGCCCCAGCCCCGGTCCCTGGGCTGACTGTCTGGTGGGGACCTCTCATTGCACCCAGCTCCTGGCGCGTCCCGGCCCCGAGATATCTGGGCTGCAGGGCACCATTCTGCCTGCGCCGAGCACAGCATTGCTCCGCCGTCTCTGTTTCTCCCCGGGGGAAGCAGAAACCCCTCTGTGAGCTGCTGGGAGTCCCCCGGCTGATGCCCCTGCCGTGCCCCAGCCCTCCCCGGGAGCATTTTGGTGGCCACCCCAGGAGCTTGTCCTCCTGCAGCCCCCAGCTCGTCCCGCTGTAGCAGAGGGGAGAAGATGGAGGGGACTTACCGTTGCCCATAGCCAGCACCTGCATGTTCTCAAACTCCAGAGTGGTATATGCCGGGTCTAGCACTGCGCTATAATCTGCCATCTCCATGTCTATTAGGGCTTTGGAAAGGCGCATTATCATCAGCAAACACGGGCCAGATTGTACCGATTCCCTTGTCCGAAGCTATTGGCCCTTCTGCCTCCCTCTGCCTTCGCTGCGTCCCCTATCTGTTGTCTTTCATTTCAAATATTTCTCTGAAAGGATTTGCTGAGCCTCAAGGCCTATACTCCCCAGAGGGGTGGAGGCAGGAGGCAGGGGGTTAATCTTTAATCATCTCACCCACAGCCGAACGCTGCTAAGCTGTTTTTTTTTGGTGGAGCAGCAGTGATTCTTGTTGACTGTTTATTATTGAATCTCGAGTTGCTTTGCCGATCCCGGCTCCTGGGTGCAGGCAGGACTGCGGGAGCAGGCACTCACCGCCCAGGGAACACCTTCCCGGGCTATTGACCTTGATGCTGAGCTGCCGGTGTTGGTCTTAATTGTACCTGGGGTGAAAAACTTGGAAAAAACCCCATGGGAAGAACAAGGTTGCTCTTCACTTCTGTCATTGCCTTCCCCTCTTCACCGTTTGTTGCCTTCTCCCCCGATCGTCCCTTCTCTCGCTCCCTCCATCCCTCCCACACCTTTTCCTTTTTCTCCTTCCCGGTCAGAGAAGGTCAGCCCCTGCCTGGCAATTTACACGTTGCTATGCAAAGTAATGAAATATGACTCCTTTTACTTCCCTATAAACGGAGTTTTACAGGGGCTAAATGCCCTATAAACAGATCCCACTCTGCAGCCGTGCCCAAACGGCGAGCGGGGCCGGGGGGTGGCACAGGCGCCCTGGGCATCGCCGGGGCTGCTCCTGTCCCACCGCCGGAGCCACCCTGTGCCAGACACCCCCTGGCCTTGGGTTTTGACTGACACATCTTAAAATTTTCATTAGGCATTTTACAACGCAGCACAGCTTTACTCTGCAGCAGGATTTTTCCTTCTGCAAATGCAGCCGCTGCCAGCTCTCCGACGCTGGTACCGGCGGTGCTGCTGCTCGCCCAGACCCGGGGTCCAACCCGCTGGTGCTGGGCAGGGGGGACTGGAGTGAGCGGCAGAGCTGCCTGTGATCTCCTCCTTGCTAACCTGGGTGCTCTCCTCCCCAGCTGACCTGGGCACGTCACTCCTCCGCTTCAGACAGGACCAAGACGTTTCAGTGTAATTGCAAGATCAATGAATGGGAATTTAATCGATCGCTGATTGACATCGGCTGGATGGCGCAGGAGAACCAGCAATTAATGGGTCGATATCAGCTCGCTCTGCGTTGAAAACATCCCCATGATTTCACAACCAGCAGCGGGTGACTGAGTCCGCACGCTGCGGATTTGGGCTCCCAGCTTGCTTGTGCTTGTGCTTCCCAGGCACCCCAATGCAGCCCCGGCCCCGCTGGAGCCCCGAGCCACCCTGGCCACGGTCGCATCGCTGTCACAACATGACACCGAGGTCTCTGGCTCCACAACAGCATGTGCCTTTGGGCAGCGATGCTAGTGACGATTTGGCATTCACATTTGAGGAGCACAAAGGATTGTTCGAGTAGCCCTTGCCCCTGGAAACTATGGCCTACGTAGCACTTCCAAACAGCTCGATTACCCTAAGGCTGCAGGTCTGCAGGAGCAAAGCGGAGCGCAGGGGAGAGCCCCTGCTTTCTCACTTGGGACTAGTGATAAGTGGTCCTTTGCTGCAGAGAAAACAGTCATCTGGTCTGTGCTCCCAAAAGAGAAGCCAGAGCTTTCCGCGCTCACGTGCCAGTGGCTCTTCCCTTCAGCAGGAGCAGTCCTGAGCCAAAAATTGTTTTACCAACATGCGCACTGTGATGGGGATGCTAAGGTAGAGCATAGCCCCCTGCATGGCCTCGTCCCGGGGATCTCCATCCCAATCCCATCCAGGCCACGGTGATCCCTTTGATTAGATAAATGCTACAGACACTAGGTCAAATATGTGCAGGATTTGCCACAGCGTCTAGTAAAATATCGTAAAAACACGGTCCATTTTGCTCTGCTCAGCAAAACAAACCTTTTGCTTAAATAGCCTGCTGAGCAAGGAAGGCTGCAAAGGCTGTTTGCTCCCTGGGCAGGAAGGATTAAGAGGGCCAGGAATAGAAATGGAAGAGGCAGCGTGTGCGGGAGAGCGGCAGATAAGGAGCGGGGAAGTTTGGAGAGCATTAGGTGGCTCACGAGGCTGGGACTGTCAATGGGACGTGGTGCTTTCCGCCCCGGGGTCGTGTTGACTGTCGTTTTCTCACTACCGGTGTCCTCCGTTGGTCACCGGTGCCCCCTGCCAAATCCCTTGTCTTGGCGTGGAGGTCGAGGACCCGACCAGCCAAGGACACTGCGTGCTTCCTTTTCCCCAGAGATGGCTCATGATGGAAACGTGCCGGCTGCTCCGCAGGCATGGTCTGCTGTGGGAGACGGATGTCTCCCCGGGGATGTTCTGCCTGGGGAGTCCTTGTCTCCCCCCGACGTCCCTGCGTGGTGGGTTTTGGGACAGCTTGCCAATGTAGTCATGGCTTGTACTAGCCAACAGGACTTCTGAAGCTGTTTTAGGATGGAGATGTTCAAGTCAGCAGCTGGGTTTAGGGCTGATTCAAACACTTCTGTTCTACAGAAGATGTTTTGTCATTTTTATTCCAGAGAGAGACAACTCGAAGCTAGCAAACCCCCATTGGTAGGCAAAGACTGTTCCCAGACCAAGTGCTCGGGGGCAGTTCAGCTGTCAGGGCCTCTCCTCTCTCCTCCTGTCCCCATTTTCTATGCCCTCCACCCACCCTTTCCTGTGCCAGGAGATGGCTGCAAAGGAGACCATGACAGCCCCAGGGCATGAAGTGCTCTGCACCAAGTGATTATTTCATTTGTTGAGCAGTAAATCCTTTCCCATGCTGCCACATCATGACACTAATTCTGCCTTATCTATAGATCCCCTGACTGGCAAATTCATCCAAAGCAAAAGAGGATTCCCTGAAAATAAGATTGATGCTTCCCAGTAAATGAGGATCAGGAATAGACTATTTAATAGAGTGTTTATGATAAGGATGCCATCAGCTACCGTGCTTGCTAGCTCTTCATGTCAAGTGGGTTGAACAGGGTTTTGTAGGATCAAAGCATACCTGAGGTTGGAAGAGACCTTGGGGTCTCTGTTCCAGCCTCCAGGGCCAGCTGTGAGAGCAGCGCCGGTTGCTCGGGGCTTTATCCAGTTGGGTCTTGAACACCTCCAAGGATGGAGACCACACAACCTCTCTGGGCAACTGATGCTTGGCTGTCCTCATGGTGAGTAAGTTTCTCCTTAGACACTGTCTGAACCTCTCTCCAATTTCTATGCCCATTGATCTCCTCCCTCCGTGTACCCTGTGAGGACCCTGGCCCCGACTTCTCGATGCCCCTGTGTGGGTTACGCTCCCGCGGGTCCTGCTGGCCCACTTCTCCAGCCTGCCGTGGGACAGCAGCCCTGCCCTCCAGTCTACCAACCAGACCCCCCAGTTTGGGGTCACCTGCGGACTTTCTGAGCATGAACAGTGGTCAGGCTGCAGCTGGGAGCCTGGGGCCCTCCTGCCCTTTGCTTTTCCCTCTCACACTCCGCACTCTCAAGAAATCCCCAGCAGAAATGCCAGTGCCCAGAGCCAGCAGGACCAACCCCGTCCCACAGCATCGGCGATGCCACCGCTGCCCCTTGCAGCCCCGACTCCAGGTCGCTCCTACCATGTCACTCGCAGCTCCAAGGCCACTGCGACGCTGGAGTGGCTTTTCCTTGGCATGCAAGGGAAGCAGAGATGGGCTTCGGATCTGAAACCTCTCCAGCCCAGGAAAGCCCTGAACAAGGTCGGGGCCCCTGCCCAGCCCACCACCGTTCGCCGAGCGAGCTGTTAGGGAAGCAGGAAGCCGAGTTACAAGACAAAGAACAAAAGTCCCAGGGGAACGTCGCCAGCGTAGTCATCTCCACACATGCAAAGGTCCCTTCTGCGTTGGTTTTTTTTTTTTTCCCCTTTGAAATTTCAAATTCCAGTTTGTGGACAAAGTCCTGCCTATCTGAGAATATAGATCTCCGACCACTGACCAAACTCCACTCCAAGCACTCCCGAGGGCTGCTCTTCCCCTTGCCCACGGATGCCTCTGCTCAGTCCCCGGATCTGCAGGGATTGCACCGGAGCAGAGCGCTCGTACTTGCACAGAGCGGATTTTGCACGTTTCAGCCTTAACGTCAGCAGCTCCCTTTCTCCATGTGGAATGGGAAGGACCATCGGGAATAACCAGGTAGGAGCCTTATCACCTGCAATTCATTTCGGCAGCCATTGCAGAGAGAAAATGAGAAGGAGAAACAAGGGCTTCCATTGTGCTTATACCAGCAATTTTAGCTCATCATTTAAATTAGGCAAGGGGGAAAAAAAAGGCAGCTTCAGAGGGGATGGAAAACGAGAGGGAACATGAGCTCGTGGAGGCAGAGCCACTCCATGTGGTTAACTGATAACTCCAATTTGCCTCTTCCCTCTCATCTTTTCTGATTCTCCCGATTAAGCTCAACTTATTCTCATGCTAATCATTTCTCGACCTGTTTATTCTGCATTAAAAAATTAACAGAGAGCAGTTTACTGCATGACTTGCTCACACAGAACTGCTACAGATTAGCAGGCAGGCTTTAAGCCTCTGTGCAAGATTTTTGGGTCTAGCAGCCAGTCTGCACAGCTCGAGGATGAGCTTTTTTTCCTGTTTTTAAAGAACAGCTTTTTCTAAAGTCAATATAAATCCCCCTCCCTTCATGCCTTAAGTATATTTGCTCTGTGACTATTTCCAAATGGGAAAGATAAAGCCAAGGGCTTGTGTTTTGTCAGACTTTTTGTAAACAGGGGTATTTAGGCCACACTGTCCAACCCCTCTGCCTTCTGCCTCAGCGTGCTGTGGCTCTGGAGCAGAGCTGTCAGTGTGTTAATAAGCAGCTCCGAGGAATTTGGCAGGGGCTGGGGGGCTGCAAGTCAGGGCAGCTGAAACAAGCCCCTGATTCAAGTGGAGGATCTTTGCCTCCGTTCCGGGCAATCATATGACGGACACACAACCGGGGTTCCGCTCCCGTGTCCATCCCCAGCAGCAGCGAGAAGCCTGCAGGAAAACTGACGATTCAGCAGAAGTTGTTTGGGGTCTGTTTGCCCCTTGCCAGCTGCACACAGCGTGTCCCTGCCCTGGCAAAACACTTTGTGGAGGTGAACCAGAAAGATCCACCGCTTCCATCCCAGGAGGCGGATCAGAAAGATCCAGCCCCTAGAGGCAGGAGGTGACCCCAGCCACGTGTCAGACCTGTGCCCTGGGGAAGACGCAGGCATTTTATTGTCCCGTTCAACAACAAATCGCTCTCGGTGCTTTATTTTCCCCAGCACTGAAGTGCCTGTTGCTGTGGTTGGGACAGATGCTGTTCGGAGCTGGGGGCGATGCCCAGGACAGGCGATGCCGGAGCAGACCCCAGACCCGCTGTCACTGGTGAGCTTATGACATGCGGTGGCACCCCGGGCTCCCCGGCACAGCTAAGGGTGACAGCTTCGCTGCGACCTCAGGCTTTTTCTCACCAATGCCAAAGTTATCAAAAAGTGGCCAAACCAACCAGAACAGTCCAGGCCCCCAGGCTATAAAATCACTGTATGGAGAACCAAGGCAGTTTTTGGACACGGGGAAGAGACACTTCAAAGGAGGTAGCAGGATCTGCTTGAACTCCTCTCCAAAAGCAACATGTGCATTTCAGCCGAAGCTGGGATGGATGTTGGAGCTGGAGCCAATTAATGGAGCTAAAATAAACAGCTGCTATGCAAAAGCAGTAGGGAAAGAACTGCAAACATGGGGACAGACAGACCATTTCAGCGTATACTGCTCTAGCGATAACACTGTGCGTGCCTTTCATCCCAGGACCAGAAAGGGGTTTATTATCCTGCCTAACAAAGGCTCTGAACACTCGAGGAAGTAATTATTAGTACTCCTGGGAGCTGTTGTTTTGCAAGGACAGTAAGTTTGAGCTGTTCTCAGGAGGACAGCTGTGCTCCAAAATGCCAGTGCATTTGCTGGTGTGTATTTGAATCACTCTGGCTGCGTTGCAGCCCTTGAAAACAGCATCTGTCCTCTGGGACCTGCAGGTTGGCACTTGTGACTCTGGAAATCTGGCTGCTGTGTTTTTATGCAAAATCACGCAATGAGCCCAAGACCAAGCGAGGAAGAGGAACTGTTAGATTCATCTTCTTCCATTACACCACAGGCTGCAACTTGGCCCAAGCTACAGCTCCCACCGCTGATCCCACTTGCCCCATCCAAACCCTACACTGCGAGCACTGCGCTCCATCCAAACCCCAACCCAACGGAGACCCGGACACTTTCCAGCAAAACACTCTCCTGCCTATTTGGGAGGAAGTCCAGAAAAGCTCTGACTTTGCCATGTGCTGTTCCAGATTCACTGTCTACGCTGGCAGATGCTCAGCTCAAATCCAGCGGTTTAAGCCCCGTATAAACAGGGGAGCAGAAGCCACGAGGAAGCAGCAGTGCTGGAGAGAGGGTTTGCTGCCAGCAGCGAGCACCTATTGCCTTCTATGCCTCACCAGCTCATGCGTTTAGTATGGCAGGGATCTCAGCAGCCCACGTCTGGACGAGGAGAGAACTTGTTTAGCAGGTGGATATGATGCCTTTGGAACTGAACTAATCTCGCAGCTTCCCAGGAAAAAGATCCCTACTGAGCTCACAGCCTGGCAGGCAAGCGAGTCTCTCCCTTCACCCCTGCCAGCTGTTTGCAGGGCTTTTAGGTTTCATCGACTTTATACGTTCATTATACACACATGAAACAGCTCCTGAATTATTCCAGCTGGTGGAGCAATAGGTGAAGGAAGAGAACAGCCAAAATCAACAAAGGTTACAAAGCAAGTTTTACTTTTTTTAAAATTTCTTTTATCTGTTTGCAAAAGTGGATGCATCAGCACACCATGCCTGCTGGAAGGGACCTCCAGTCGCTGCTGGGGCTCTGGGGATCGGCCCTCGCTAGAAATTGAGGCAAAAGACTGCAAAGCCTCTGGGGGTGTGGGGGGAGAGCTGCAGCGGGGGGACAGTCTGAACCCCTGTCCCCAGAGCAGGGCAAGTCAAGGGCTCCTCCAGGGCAAAAAGCATCTTCCTGAATCCGACAGCCATGGGCTGCTCCAGCTGCCCTCCACGTGCCCTGGGCTGGCAGGCAACGTCAGCCCCGGCCAGGGAGCTGAACGTGGGGGGCAGCATCTGAGGAAGGGGCCACACGTGTGTCTGACGGGAGGCAGCACGAGGACGGGGGAAGGCTGCCCTAGGTGGGAGCACTGGTCAGGTCTGAACTGGGAAAGGTAGGCTGGACATGGAAAAAAATAAGAAAAAAAAAAAAAGGGGTAGTAAGTTAAAATTTGAGAGATTCTGCGTTTTGGAGTCAGAAGGAAACAAGCTAGTGCAAAATGCTTTTTCTCCACAGGGTGTGCAGAGTGGTGAATAGCCTGTCTTGTCCCCAGTGTCCTCAGTCGCCAGAGGACAGCAAGTGCCGGGGGGTAAGTGGGAGCAAACCAGTCCTCAGGAGCTCCGTGTCCACAGCAGCTTCACACCCCTGCAGCCCGTGGCCACCACAGCACTCTCCTATGCAACACAACCGTCCTGTCTACTGCCACAGGAACCAAAAAAACACGGAAGAAAGCAAGGTACGGGCACATCGGAGCTTTCTACATGCAAGGTTTGTTGTGTGGAGAACAGCAAGGGGAGGGGATCACACGTCTGCACAGTCCCATAAACCCATGACCGGGACGCTGCAGTGCCAACTGCCCGACTCCCCCTTTGCCATGACAACATGGCAAACTGCTAATTAGCCTTTGAGTATTCGACCTATGTCTCCAAGACAGGATAACACTATTATTTGTCCCTTTACACTCCTGCAAGGCCCAGTGCCGTTGGCTTCTTGTATCATAAAGAAATTAAAATATATTATGACCATAAACTACATCATTTGAGGAAATGAACCATTTCTAGTAAACGTATCATGGGACGCCGAAGCCATGAACTTTTCTAAATCAATCGCCAGCTGATAAAGAGCGCAGGTATTTGCTGGGAGCAGCTCCCAGCACGTGGCTCCCAGCGCGGCGCTGGCGTGGGGAGCTCATCCCACGGGATGGTGGCTCAGGGTGCAGGCTGCACCAGGAGGCATGAGCCCCACCGCCAGCGCAAGCCCTGCTTGGGGGGAATTGCTCAAGCAAGAGTTGCTCCAGGATTTTTGCTGTGCCCCGAGGTCGAGTGGAGGCTGTTGGGGTGTTTTGTGGATGAGGCTCTGCGAAGCGCAGCAGTCCCGGGCTCGGGATGCGCCAAATGTGTCTGAGTGCCCGCAAAGCCCCCCGCAGCGCCCTGAGCCCAGCCAGCCTCCTCGCTGCCTCGCCTCCGCGCCGAGGTCCTGGGGGTGCTGGGGCGGAGGGGCTGAGCACAGAGCCAGCGGTGGGGGACCTGCACTGGAGGGGGGCCACAGAGGGGGACCCGAGAAACCTTTCTAGTAAGAGCTCTGTGCAACCAATAAGGTTTGCACTGAAAGTGTTTTTCTCTTAGTTGCTTTTAAGCTTTCATTGTGAGAGCTGGGTAAGTCCCGCTGCACAAAGACCTCTTTGGCTAAGGAGCAGGCAGCAAACAGGGCAGGACCTGTGGTTGTGCTGCGAGCTGGCAGGGTCCATCCCCGGCCCTGCTGAGGCTGCAGCACCGGGCAGTAACGCCAGACACTGGGAACTGGGCTGAGAACGACCAATTCATTTCCCAAATGGTGCCGACAGTCATTGGGGCGTCTGTGGGACGCCAGCCCAGCTCCACCACCTCTGCCCCCAGGACTCATGGCACCCGCTCTGCTGTGCCGCCCATGTTGGGGTACCTCTCTCGCGAGCCCCCGAACCGAGCTTGGGGACATCAGCCATTGCCACCCACAAACCTGGCGTGTTCGCTCTGCACGAAGCAAAACAGAAACCAGAGACGTGGGGGTCCCCTCAAATGGGGACCAGCAGTATGTACGTGGGGGATGAGCTTATTTCAGCTGCTCTGAAACCCCAGTGGAGCCCCCGTGGCGGGGCTGGCAATGCCCTTCATTCACACAACCTCCACAGCAACTTCTCTCCCTGCTGCGAGTGCCAGGGGGGGCGCGGGGGGTACCTGGTGTTTCCTGGAGCAGGTCGTATCTGCTGCCATTCATCTTCCAGGGGTGCTCAGCTCTGCGGGCAGAGCTAGGGGAGTCTTGCCCTCCGATGGGGCCGTCCAGCCGGGGAGCCCCCCGCGGGCAGCAGGGCACGAGCCATGCCCGGGAGCTGGCTGCGGTGCGGCGGCAGGGACCGGCTAATCCCTTAATGCTGGTCACAATGAGATTTGATGGGGAGCAGGAGTTTGTGCCGCAGAGCTACAGGTTTTAAAGGGTTCTCGCCACTACCCGGAGGGGAATTATAAGGTGGCTCCAGGTTTGTGCCGTGCTGCCGGTGCCCACAGCAATGCCCGCTGCTTTCGGGGCGACCTTTCCGAGGTGCCCTCACCCTGGCCTCTGGCCTGCTGCTGTGTTTCTGTGGGGCAGGGGGTGCCTGATCACACATGCAGCTCTAGAGGCTGGTCCAGAAAATGTGCCTGGGTGTGTTTAACAGCGGGAGCGGGTCTGACTCCCTCACCGGGGAGAGGCTGGCTTTCGCTTTAAAATGTTTCTATATAAATACCCAGAACACCATATCCTTGAGCAACAACCTTTGTCTCCCCTCCCAGCCGCCATCACAACATGTGGGGCTGGGAGAATCGAGGGCGAAGCAGGGTAGCTGGCAGGGAGCTGCGCACATGGTGCTCCCCACCTTTGGGCTGCCCTGAGCTCTGTGTCCTGCAGACCCCAGAGAGCAGCTCCAATGGTTCAAACCGCCCTGGGGGCATCGCTGCCAGCGCTCTCCCACAGCTCCCCGGGGCCCGCCTGCTCTGTGCCCCTGCCCTCCTTTCCCATCCTCCCCGAGGAAACTGGAAAACTCTCAGGGCTGAGATTTCTTTATCGATTGTGCACATTTGTGCTGTCAATGGGGAATCCAGGAGCCTCCGTGTCCCAGGCAGCCCAAGATTTTGGCTAGTGCCTTGCACTGCAAGTGGGCCAAGGCAAGCCCAGTAGAAAGAAAAGGGATTTTCCAACTGCCAGACTGCAAGAAACCCCTCTCTGCCATCGCAGCACTGCACTCTCTGTTTTTTTTTTTTCTGGAGACGAAGCTGCTGTGACACTCTCGTGTTGACTCGTTTGGCCCTGGTCCAGAGGGGAGCGCGGAGGCTGCTGAGCACCGAGATTTTTCTCCCCTGCAGGGAGTCTGTGCTGGCATGTGTGGCCCTGCTTAGCTCGGAGGAGGAAAATTAGGTGGGGGATGAGAGTGGCGCTTCACTGAGTTTTCATAGGCACCGAGCAATGAGTTGAATCCTGAGAGGGAGAACTGGGCGCCTTTGCCAATGCAGCCCTGTGCTGCACGGCCGTGGCCCCAACCAGGGCTGGGAGTGAGCGTGGCTTCGCTGGCCTCCGCACCCAGAGGAACCAACTCGGGGCCAAGCCCATCTGAAACACCCATTTTCCTGCACTTTCCTTCCTCCTCGGATAGCCTTCCTCCTGCTGAGCCCGCCTCTCCTTTCGCTGTGCCAAGGAGGAGAGAGCTCGTTCCTGCCCTCCAGAGATGTCGGACCCCGAGCGCCATCTTGAAGGCATGAGTCCAATGGAGGAAAACTGTTCCTAAACCATTCCCGTCCCGTCTCCCAGAGGCTCCGCTTCCACCCAGGGCTTCCTGGGGTGCATTCGAATTAATTTCGAGAGCACATGGCTTCCAGCAGCTTACAGAAGGCTCCTGATGGGTCAGAGATGGGGCATGGCCAGCAGGTCCATACCTCGGCTCTGTGCCTGGGGAAGGGGTGCGCTGGCGACGGGGGCAGACGCCCAGCATGCCTGGATGGAGCAGGGAGCAGCATCGAGGGCAGGGCCGGGTCTGAACTGTGAGAAACCCCGTGACACCTCCCTTCACTTCTCTGTTTCCACACCATTTTTAATGCCTGTAGCAGGGAAACACACCCAAGTCAACAGAGATTTCTCCCAGATGGTGGCCGTCCCCGGGCACACACCCATGGATGGAGCTGCAGGCAGCACCCAGCTCTGCTTCCACCGGGGTGTCCACGCAGTGGCAAAGCCACCACCTCCATCCTACCACCATTTAGTCCTTGAAGGCAGCAGACTCCAGGCAGGGGAGCAGCCAGGGCTGTGGATCTGAAGCCCAGCTGTTTGTCCCCTTGTCCCTCCTGCCTCCTTATTCCACCCTTCATTTCCCAGTGCTGCCTTTGCCCTGCTGACGCCAGGCTCTCTGCATGGGCTGGTTCCCTCGGGTGCCCATCGGTGCCTTCTCCGCTCCTCCCTGCCAGGGCACCTCGACCTGGCTGAGCCTGCCCGTCCCTGGGGCAGGACCTGCTCCTGCTCACAAGCCATGGTGGCTGCAAGCGAGAGCCCCCGCAGCTTGCTGGATGGGGACCTGCAGCACGGGCAGGGCTTTCTTCCGTGGGGCACTTGTTATTTTATGCCTTCTGCTGAGCTCCCCAGCGTTGCCCCGTCCATTAACCTGTCATCCTGTCCAGCCTCACAGCCCATGGCTGAATTTCCTTAGGTGACGTTAGCACCGGTGAATCCTCTTCCCAGGCTGAGCTGCTGCTTTTCACCGGGGCGGTGGGGTGGACCCTGCCAGCCCGCTGACGGGGTGGGACGCAGGACTTGCCCAGCCAGCTGGGAGCCAGGGCAGGCTGGCACGCTGGAGAGGAGCAGAGCAGCTTCTTATCATGGGGCGTCAAGGCTTTGGGGACCGTGCGGCACAAGGATGAGCCTCCCCTGGGAGCAGACGGGGAGAGAAGTGGCAGGAGGAGCCGGGCTCTGCAGCCTCCGTGAACGGCGCTGGGCCATAAACATGGCGCAGTGGCTGTCGTTTATGTTGGCAAACACATTGAGTGGGCTCGACTATTGATTCTGACCGTGTAAGAGAGTGTTGTGGCACTTGTTCAGGTTTGTGCAGGTTTTACAGCTCTTGTTCTGAGAAGTGCCCATGTATTTGGTTTTGCTCCTTCCTTCAGGTCTATCTGTTGACATTGGCTCTCTTAACCAGAGCGTTGGGCCATGCCAGGAAGCTGAGTGTACGGCTTTCCTTGCGTTTCCCACTTTCCCAGGGGTTATCGCCTGTAAAATCTCGCACACACCCACGGCTGGGACAGGTTTCTGGTGCAGAGGCAGGTGAAAGGTGCCCGCTGGTCCCACGTTGGTGAGTTCGGGTGCCCCGCGCTCGGTGCCAGGAGCTGAGCCACCCACCCTGACAGATGAGTTTTAGGGCAGATGGGCAAAGCCGTGGGGAAGGCGCTGGGGCGGGATGAGCGAGGTCAGAGGTCTGTAGGGCTGCGATGAAAATCGGGGTGTCAAACCAGCTTGGATGACCAGAGAGGGAGAAGGTGTCAGGGCTCCCAGAGCATCATCGCAGAGGAGATGGCCCACGCGTGGTGACCCACGGCAGGAGGCACAGAGTATCACCCCACCAGGAGATGCCAGCACCGGCTGAGCCCGCAGGGACACCTTGGTGCTGGGGGCTCAGAGGGCTTGAGCCCACGGTGATGATCCCCATCTGCCCCTCAGCACCGGGGCTCCTGGTACCGTGGGGATGCAGCCGGAGTCCCTCCCACGGCTGCAGCATTTTGGGATAGAAAGTCTGATCCAGCCCCGCAGACCCTTCAGCTTTTTGGAGCCAGGATCCATCTGCTCCTCGGCTGCTGGTGCCTTTCCACAGCTGCCTGCCCTGCATGGAGCTGCTCCTCTCGCACCTTTGGTGCATCATCCAGAGCCCACCATTATTTTTTGAGGCATGTATTTCCTGAAGGGATTTTCTGGGTAACTTCTATTGATGCTCAGGCTGAAGCTTGGACAGGAGCCGTTCCTGGGAGCAATTGCTTCTGGGACCCGGCTTTGCTCAGAGGCCGCGGTGGGAATGTGGTGGCTCTGCCCAGCGCGGGCGAGCAGAGCCATCAGCCCTGGGTTCACGATACAGCCACTACCTTGAAATTTGCCTTCTGTGAAAATTCTGCAACATTTGCCATTTCCACAAACATTTCTGCCAGGAACCTTGTTTGCTTGAATATTTGAGGAAAGCAAACAGAGAAGGAGCCTGAACACAAACAGTCATGGACTTTTTTTTGCAGTCTTTGCCCCGTTCTAACCCCAAGCCCCCCGGCAGAGACGCTTGCAGGCATCCCCCCTGCCCGACATACCCCTTGGCTCTGCCCTGTGCGCTGCCCCGTCCCCCGCTGCTGGCCCCGGTCCCGCTGCAAATATTGCTGTATTTAAAAGAAAATCACCCGGGCCTTGCTGTCTCCAGGACCACCATCACTCACCACTCCTTTGCACTCACTTTAAATAAACATCGTTTTTTAATGCCATTTAAGAAATGTCAGCAGAAGACTAACCGAGCATGTCTGACTCGCAGACCTACACCTGCCCTGCGGAGCTCAAAATAGTTCTCAGACACTCCTCAAACCTTCCCCAGCCTCGTGCCGCTCTTCTTCCAGAGCTGGAGCTCGTTGCCCGCCGATAGCAGCCCTTTGTGCTCACTCCCCCTTATAAAAATACCATCGTGTTTTCAAGCGAAGCCGAAGACAAGGGTGTGCTGCTGGCCCGATAAGCACCGGGGTGAGGCGGCTGCCTGGAAATCGCAGCCCTGCAGGCAAGCGCAGCCACCCCGCGACGCTGAGCAGCATCCCTGCAGCCCCCCATGCCAGCGGGAGCATCCCCAGCTCTTCCCCAAGGAAACCTCCACCAAGCACCAGCAAACAGCACTCAGGATCAGGCCAAGGCGGCTAAAGCACCGACTGTCCCTTTTGCATCCCATCTAAATACCAGTGCCTGCTCCTGGGTGCAGCAAGACCCTGCTCAGCCGTTTCTTGCCCTGGTAAGTGCTGACCCTGCCAGCACCAGGGTTACGGCCACCCCCAACAGTCGGCGGGGACGGCGGGAGTGGGGTTAAGGAACGGGGCTGTGCCGGGTGTCCTAACGCCTGCCGGTCCCGACAGCCTCCGGGCCATGGACACAGAGCACAAGGAGTAAACAGAGGAATTAAATAGCAGCTGACATGAGAAATCAAGGGGAAAAAGCTCAGTTTGGGTCATATCTAGGGGAAACCTATAAAAAATTAGATCTATTTGGCAATGAAAAATAATTGCTTCACAGCAAAAAGTAAAAATACTCAGAAATTCTGCCTCCTCTTATGTTCTTCAGCTGGAACTATTCACCACATCTGACCAAAACGCCTGAGCAGCTCTGACGTCTCACATTTTTCAGAGAATTTTCAAAGCTGCTTTACTGATCATGCGCCGGTCCCTGCTGTAACCACTGGCCCCGGGGATCCCTGTCTCTGAGAGCCGCTCCGGCAGTAGGAAGGAGCGGTGCTGCCTGTGCTGGGATTGAAGGCAATTGCCCTGATTGCACCCACGTCTTGTCGGGAGGATAAAGGTGGAACCAGGGGCTCGTCACCTCCTTGCTGCCCGGGAGAGGACCGTCCCCTCGCCCCCTCTCCATCCCCTACCCCCTCGCACACCCATTTGCAGCCTCCCCCGGGGCTTTAGCACCAGTGCTGGTGAGGATGCTGAACCTGCCCCCAGCCCCGTGGCTCCCCGGGAGCTGCGGCATCGCTCCCTTCTCGCCCAGGGACCCACACAGGGTGCTGGGGACAGGACACCTTTGTCACCACCTGGCAGGGCATCCTCCAAGTCCTTTACACAAGGCAGAGGCGTGATGGGAGGGAAATAAGTGCCCCCAAGGTACGGTTGAGGGGGAATGCTGGTGGCAGTTTGGGGCAGGGATGGATGGGGCGGGGTGCAGTAACTGCAGCGGGGGGATGCCCCGCTCTTTGCTCTTACTGATGCCACCGCTGCAAAGAGCGGGCTAGACCCGCTCGCTGTCCCGAGGACGAGTGCCGGTGCCCAGCTTCCCCCTTAGAATACATCCCTGGCTTCAAATGGATGCTGAAATGCTGAAGCCCCTGAGATGGATGCGGAGATGGGAAAATCAGAAAACCTTTCCATCTGTCAAAGGAAACTGGAAATAACTGTATGACCCCTCCAAGGCTGAAGGCTCACCTGGTGGACCCTGGTGCGCGTGGGCCGGCTGAGCCCCGGCAAAGCCAGCGCGGTGCCAGCCGGGGTGGCCTGTCCTGGCCGGGGTCGGGTGCCGGCTGGCTGCGAGGGCAGCGCCGGCGGGCACGGCTGGGGCTCAGCACCCCCACCGCTGCGTGGGGCACCCCCGTCGCTTTGCAAGGGAATAAACTTCCCGGTGACCCTGGGAAGGGCTCGGCCACCGCTGAGCCGTCTGCCCCACCGCTGCCGTGCCCACCCTGCCGCCCAGCCCAGCCTAGCCCCAGCCCCACAGCTCCCGGCGCTGCCCGGTCCCCCATCCCTCCAGCCCTTCCTCGCCTCTATTTGGATAACTTTTTCACCTGTTTTATTTATGAGGACTCCCCTCCTTCTGCCAACACTCTGAGTTTCCTCTCGCTTTGGTCTGGGAGGCCCATCTCGCTTTTTTATTCTTATTATTTTTCTCTCTCCCCCTTGCAAGGCCCCAGGCTCGGCAGCCCGGCCCCACGACAGGCTGGCAGGCAGCGGGTGCCGGCCGGAGCGCGCCTTTGAGCGCGCCTTTGTTTGCCCATGGGAGCAGATGGGGAGAGCGGCTCCAGGTGGGATGTGCAGCAATTCTTCCCCAGCCGCCCCGCGGCGCCCGGCTCTGCCTGCGCCTGCCCCAGCTCGGACGGTGGCTCAGTCACTGACCCTCAGGCTGGAAAATTAGGAGAAAATCAGGATTAAAAAAAAAAAAGATCAGGAGGAAATTAACGGCGGAAATGTTTGCCTGCCTGTGTTTAAGGTCACCGACGTGCTGGGGCTGGCAAGCGGCTGCTCGCATTAGAGCTGGCTGCAAGTGGGCAGAATAACTTAATCGTAAGTGATTGAAGAGCTTGTTCAGCTCCTTGGGTTGCATCTGTCAGGCAAAGCCTGTTGCTCGCTGCAATGAGGCTGGCTTTGCACCCCAGGGCAAAGCAGGACACAGGCACCCTGGATTTGGGGACACCCCGGACTGCCGTGTCTCCCAGGCTGACGGGAACGTCACTTGAGCCTCCCCTTCTCCTGCAGGTGAGGCAGAAGTCAGTCCCTGCCAGCGCGGTGGGTCAGGAGCCATCTCCCCACCAGCAGCAGAGAGGGAGGAGTGTCCCTTCCCACAGCGACTCACTCAGGGCTCGAGCCGGGAGGATGCTCAGCACCAGCTTCTGCTGGGCCAGCCCACAGATGTGCCCTCGCTCCAGGATCCAACCCTCTGTACATCTCAGAGGCATCAAGCCTTCGTTTTACCCGCTCACAAGCAGCCTTCATCGCGCAGCTCCTTGCACCTTGTCCAAGCACTACCAGCTGGATGCAAAACCACTACCTGCACTGAACAGACCAAAACCTCGGCATTTTTCCGAGTCCAGCTTTACGCGAGGCCCCGTCCCGCTGCTGGCTCCTGCAGCTCAGACCCGCAGGTGATGGGAGCTCCTCCAGAGCCTTGGCTCCTGCGGGCCTGGGACGTACAAACGAGCGACCAGTAAAAACAGGCTAAAACTCAGCATTTCATAACTGCTTGACCATAGCTCCCTGCTCCAGCTCGGCACAGTGACACTATTGCAGATCCTGTGTAATTCCTACATGTTTCCATTGCAATGGCTGTGGACCCACAGAAATGGCGATGAGCCCCACATCTGGCTATGGCCCACCACGGGGCCATGCACAGGAGCCTTCTGAGCCGAAATTAAAGGGATTTGGAGAGTACAGAAGCGTTGGGGGCTGGGGCAAGGAGGCACGGGGCCTCACTGCAGCGGGGACGCCCGGCACAGGGGCAGGCTGGGGCTGGAGGTGGTACCCATCAGGAGGCTGCAGACCTGGAGCAAGAGCAGCCACCACCCAAAACGGGGCCATGAGCAAAGCGTGAGGAGGTGGCGTGGGAGCCCCACAAGCCCTCCTGGGGCCTGGCTGCAGCACACACAGTGGCTGGAGCGTGGGCTAGCGAGGCTGTTCATGTTCGTGAGTGGGGGTGTGGTAAAGGAGAAGAGGAGCAGGACATGAAAAATAAATATAGCAAGGAGAGGCAAGGTAGCATGATGGAGAGCCAGGGGAAGTGATGGAGAGGCAGGGGAAGTGATGGAGAGGCAGGGGAAGTGATGGGGAGCCACGAGGATGCGATGGGGAGCCACGAGGATGCGATGGAGAACTTTGTGACCGTGAGACCTCGTCTGCTGGGGCCTCGCTCCACACTCTGGCCATGCCCAGGGAACCGGGGTTCCCAGATCACATGGGACCAAACCAGCCCCAGCCCCTCGCCGTTTGGGGAAGCTGCAGCATGGGCACAGTTGGACTCGTCCCGAGGGTAACATTGGGCTGACGACAGCCTGGGCGGGGGGACCCGTCCCCCCAGTGCCCATGTGCGTTTGTTGCAGTTGGCATCCGGCACAGCCGAGGAGAGCTGCGGCGCGAGGCTGCCCGGGGCTGGTCCCCGCTGTGCCACCCGGGCAGCACGGGCACGGGCCTGGCGGGCATCTCCCTGCGGCCGGGCGCCCGGGCAGCGGCGAGCCGCCTGATGCTCTGCGCCGCAGGGACTGGAGGCTGCCGTCCGTCCGGGCACTACACTCCCCGCTGGGAAACCTGCCCAGCGTTAACACCAGCCCGGCCCCGGCCCTCGGCGAGAGCAGCGGCGCTGGCTGGCACCCGCTGTGCCCACTCCCGCAGCCCGGGCGTGCCACGGGCTGCCCACAGCCTTTGCATTGGGGCTGGCTGTGTGTCCTAAGGCAGCACGTCACCTCCTTTCTAAACTGCTTCCACTTCTGCCGCAAAGCCTGCAGCAGCCCCTCTGCCAGCGGGTCGCACCGCTCTGCTCCCTCGGGCACGTGCCTTCTTTGAGCCAAACAGAGTGAAAGAGAGAAAATACATATATATGTATATATATTATATAAACATTAATCGGGGACCCTTTTTCTGCCTCCATCTCCAGCCTTTGCAGGTGCCTGAGCCGGCGGGGGCCGGGCAGCACAGGGGGGCCGGGACGTGGGGCCGGGGGCTGCTGCCCGCTCCCAGCCCCGCTTCCCGCGAGCGACGGCGGGGCGGCAGCGCGGGCGATGGAAACGCTGTACTCACCATATGGAGCCTCCATCTTAGCGCTTAGCTGGGTGCTTACATTGACCATGTCTCGCCGGCTACTGCTATGGGGACTTGGGGCGAAAACCGAAGGAAGTAGAGGAATAAAAAGAAATCTAAATAAATAAATAAGAATGTCTTTCACTAAGGAACTAGGTGAAGGCAGGAGGGAGTGCGGAGAGGCAGGGCGAGGAAACCTGCCTCTCCTGTTATCTTATTGATTCGCTTAATCAGGGCTAATGTGGGTGGAGATGTTAAATAGTAACCAAGCTCTTATGGAAACCAATCTGCAAGGTGCCGTTGCTGTAGCTATAGTAACTGCTGCCAAGCTAGAAACTCAAACACGGCTTTTACTGGACTCTTTTGGGGCTCCCGTTCCCACCCGGTGTCAAGGCTGGGGCAGCCGCCGGGCTGGGGTTCACCCCTGGTCACAGGGGGGACGGGGCAGCCGGATCCGGCTCCGCAGCGCCCCGAATGCTGCCGGTTTTTGTGCCGTCGCCCACCCGCGGTGGGAAAACCAGGGCTGAGCCTGCTGGTGGGCAAGGGGCTAACCCTGCCTGCGGGCAAGGGGCCATGGGACACGCCGTGGGGGCCGGCATGCGCTGGGACGGGCAGAGCAGAGCCCAGCCGAGGCACAAGGGATGAAACGCCCCGGCCGTGAGTCGGGGCTTGTCCCCTCGGTGCAAAACTGGAGGGGTCACTTAGGGTTGGGGAGGGACGGGGATGCAGCGGTGGGATGCAGGGTGGTACCCTGAGCACAGGGCTGGGGCGCGGGGTGTTTGCAGCTCCTCCCTGTCTCCCTCTGCTCCCCAAATCAGGGGGACCTGCAAGGTGCCGCAGCCACTCACAGACATCTGTGCTCCCTCCTGGACCACAGCACCCAGGAGCAGCCCTGGGGACCTCATGGTCCAGAGTGTGCAGATACGGTCCCCAGCCTTGGGGTAGAGCCCTGTGCTGCTGGTGGCTCCGTGGCAGAAGCAGCCCCTGCTCTCGGGGGGCTGCGCTCAGGCAAGCGGGGCCATGTGCAAGAGGTGCTGCTGAGATGATGCCAAATATATGGGGGATGCAGAGCTGGGGCTGAAAAAGTGATCGGCCAGCAGCGCAGGGCCTCCCGTACATCTTGGGAAGGGGCTGGGCTGGAAGAGGCACCAAGGGGTCCCTGCCAGCCCCGGGCCCCCCCGGCACCCTGGCTATCCAAACCCTGCAGCCCCAAGGGGACAAAATTAGGGACATCTGCTCCTCTGGCTGGGAAAGGGCATCCCAAGGGAGAATGCAGAGGGGCGAACGGGGAGGGGGCTGCCTGGACACAGTGGGCTGCGGCGCAGGAATCCGCAGCTGGGGGTTCAGACCCAACGCCTGGAAATTTGGGGACCCCTGAGTTTGCTGAGCGCTGAGAGGTCCTGGAGAGGGAGGGGATGCGGATAACGGGGTGCTCAGCGGCACTGGGGATAAGGCAGGGCAGTGGGGCGGTGTGGGGCAGCCTGGGTGGGACAGGGAGCTCATGGCCCTTCAGTGTCATCGTCACCTGCTGTCCCAGCAGTGCTGGCTTCTCCCACACGATGGAGCAAAGCACCCGGGCATCTCCTGCGGCTGTGGCCCATAGCCTGCCGAGGGCTTCTGCACCCCTTCACTGTTTACCCCCCAAAACAGAGCAAAGGCGCCGGCTCGGTGTTACCCCAAGGCTCCAGGCTGCGAATGAGGGAGGACTGACACGAGCACGGGGGTCTCCAGGCTGCTTTATTGGGGGGCTCAGAGCTGGGGGCCCTGTGGCTGGAGGGGCTGCCATGGAGCGGGGCCTCGCTCGGGGCTCCCCATTTCTCCAGCTGCTTGCCACGAGGGGAACGTCTTGGTATTCGCTTACACCAGCCTCTGCCTTAGCACAGGTGGGGGGCAGTGGGGAAAGCCCCCCAAGCCTGCAGAGCAGGGACCATGCCAGCCAGCCCTGCTCCCTCCACACACCTCTAAACCATCCCTATTTTGGGGAACAGGGACCTGAACCATCCCTGTTTCCCCCAAAGCGGGAAGCAGCTGGACAACGCAAGCGCTGCCGGAGAGGTGTGTGAGAAAAGCCGTTTCCTACGTGGCTCTAGGGATGAAGCGAGTTGGACAGCCGGGCTGCTGAGAGCCGCCTAATGCGGGGCAGGGAGGGGGCTGAGAGACGGCCAAAGCAGCTCGGGGGGGTCAGTGTTATAAATAATTCTGGTTCACCCCATCCCCGGGGGCTTCCTCGCGGGGCTGCAGCCCTAGAACCAGCTGACTTGGTTGGATTTGAGTCCGGTGAAGCACATGTTGTTGGAGCAGCCCCCGCCGTAGGTAGGGGGGCAGGCTGAGCACGGCCGCCCCACCTTGTACGGTGCTTCTCCCAGCCAGTTGCCCCTAAAAAAGAGAGGAGGGCATCACCTCTGAGCACCATCGCCTCACCGCCGACACCGGAGCAGCCGGTGGGGCGGGAGGGCGGCGCGGGGGGGGCTTTTCTCCACTCACTTACTTGATGGCGTAGTTGCAGACGAGGAGGACGGCGTGCCGCCACGTGCTGCCCCACACTCGCACGTTGGCGCAGGCGCCGAGGGCGCAGCCCAGCCGGCTGGAGGATGCCCACACCATCTGCGCCGGGACAGAGAACAGGCGCTGCCGGCGACCGCCCGCCCAGGCGTCCCGCAGCCAGTCACCCCGGGACCCCCCGCGCAGGGCTCCGTCCCCCCAGGGAATCGCACCCTGCCCGCCCAAATTTCTCGGGCTGGATGCCCATCACGGGCAGTGCTTTGTCACCAGAGGGTGATTTCTCGCTGTCCCTCTTCTGCCCGCAGCCTGTGCTGCCCTGCCAGGGGCTGCCTTGCCAAGCTCACTTAAATGAGCAGCAGAGTCTGGGTCACTTCTCCGATTTACCCAAATTAGTTCCCAAACTTCACCCTGAAGCATCACTGGTAGCTTACCCTGCACACAGGGAGGTGAAACAGAGCCAGAAGCTCCTCCTAAAGCCTCTCCAGGCTGAATTTCTTCCTTCAAAAAAGTATCATCTTGCCCGTTCGCAACCTGGAGCATCCCCAAGCATCCCCACAGACGAGGCGCACGGGGATGCAGATGCTCGGGTAGAGGTCGGAGCCGTGCAGAGGAGGTCATTAGGGGTTGGCACCGCTTTGCCGCCAGGCAGGGGAGCGGTGGGAGGTTTCCCACCTTGTGCCGGCCAGGCTGCTGGTGGATGTGCCAGGGGGTGAAGGGGCTGCGTTCCTGGGGAGCCGGACACAGCTGGGAGCTATAAAGCTGCTCCATCACAGAGAGGATTCATGCTCAGCAAAAGCACAAAGGTGCCAGTGGGGTAATAAGGAGAGAGAGGCCAAAGCAGAGAAAAAAGCTTAAAAAAAAAGAAAACCTCCCAGCCAACTGGCCAGAAGGTCCGAGCTGCACTTCAGCGGGCTGCGAGCCCCTGGGACCTCCATGCAAACAGCCCGATTCCTGCGGGGTCCCGGGGTGGGAGGGCATCGCCGCTGGCTGCCTGCACCCCTCCGGCAGGCACGCTGCCTGCTGCCGGCCCTGCTGCCTGATTTGAAGCAGGCAGCTGCCAGGATTCGATCCCGGATCTCAGCTGCTGCTGGGAGAAGGGCTGCTTGCTGCAGGGGGGGCTGTGAGCTGCCCCCCGGTTTGCAGGCAGGTCCCGGGGGGCTGCGGGGGGCTGCGGTGCTCACCTGCGTGTAGTGGCTGCAGACAGAGCCGCTGCATTTGGAGGGGCAGCGGGGGTTGCACTCGCGGGGGTGGGGGAAGGAGTAGTGCTGCTTCTCCTGGTGCCACGATTTCACCATGTCCACAACGGAGCGGTACCTGCAAAAGGTGCGGCACGTAAGGTGGACCTCCTCCACCTCAGAGGTCATGGGCAAGGGGGAGGAGGGGGAGGAAGGCTCCATGTTGAGGGAATGAAGGAGAGAAGCAGGATGGAGCAGGGGCAACGACATCCTTGTGCCAAGTCCACTTGTGCCCAAGGCCAGAAGACCTGGCCCTCGCTGGAGACACCTCATGCTCAGCCGCATGGTGGAGATCCAGGACCCATGTGCTCCTGCTCCGTGTGCCAGGCAGAGAGGGGATTAATGCCATACTCCCTGAATGAGCAGCGGGCACCTCTGGTTTCCCATATTTACCCTTCTGCAAGAGCTGGACCCTCCTCCTCCACCCTGGGGGGCTTGACATGTCTGTCGGTTGCATCTCAGTCCTCTGCAACCCCAGCTCAGAACCTCTCTGCTCCTCAACCAAGGGGCTGCTGCTGCTCCTCATCCTCCTCCAGCATCGCGGGGTATGGGGGGTCCCCAGGAGCACTCACCTGCCCGAGTGGATGGAGAGGTTCTGCCCCACGTATTTCATCAGCTGGGGGGGCCCGTGGTCCCACAGGCAGCGCGCAGCCCACGCCTCCGCTGCCCGGGCCAGCCGCTCGTCCCACACCTGGCCGGGAGGAAAGGAAAAGGGCAGGCAGGGATTTCGGCTGCCCAGGGAAGGGAAGAGGAGAAACCCACTCCCTTGGGCTCCGGGGGCGTTTCTGAGCACCTCCAGGTGTCCAGAAAATGTGACTCACACATCAGGCTGGGAAAAACCCTGCGGGAAGCAGGGCAGCGTGTCCGGGAGCGATGAGCCACCCCAGCCGCCCACCGCGGCTCCTGGGCACGTCGGGTGCCTGCTGCCCAGGCAGAGCCCGGATGCCCTGAGGCAGTGCAAGCCCTGTGTGTGTGAGATGTCCACCCCCTCGGGAATAACCTCCTTCTGCGGAAGGTGGAGCTGAACCCGGGGATGAAACCCCTCAGCCCTGCGCTGCCGCTGCCGCTCACGGCCGTCCCCAGCCCTCCACCGCAGCCCTGGCCGCAGACCAGCCGGTGAGGACAGCTGGTTCCTTCATGCATTATTTAAAGGTTCCTCACCCATCCTGAACGGCTTTGGGGAGATGCCTGGGAGAGTTATTTTGGGAGGCAGGAATTTAGGCCAAGCAAGAAGTGGCACAGGATGCTCCCGGGCACGTCTGACCTGCTCTGGTACCCAGCAAGCCGGGCTGCCGCCTGCGTCTCCCAAACCAGCATCCAGGGACCACCCAGCCGCTCCGTCAGAGCTTGGGTCCCCTTCCTGGGAGCAGAGCAGCACGTGGCATCTCCTGCCCCGAGGGTCCCACTCTGTGCTGGCTGGAGATCCCTCCTCTTGGTGGCTCCCCATTTCTCCTCCCTTTAGGGAGGGTTAGGAGCTCCAAGCAGGGTGGGAGAGACAACCTGGGGAAAGCTCTGCCCAGGGTGGCCTTAGTCCAGAGAAGGTGCCCGACCCGGTGAGGCTGCGCAGCCCCTCTCTGACTCAGCCCTGCATGTTTTGTCTCCCGGGGGCTGGCATCCCTGGGCACGCTCTCAAGGGACCCTGGAGCTTGGGACGGGGCCATCCCTCTCGGCTGCAGTTAGCGGAGAGGCTCCCACCTGGGCTTTGGGTTGGTACCTGAGCTTTTCATGCTTGTAGCCACCTCCCTTCCCTAATGCTACCTCCGCAGCTCGGCTGGAGGGATCCTGCCACGCCGCAGCCCGCAAGCTCCCAGACGTCCCCGGCACAGGACCAGGGGTGCCACCGGCTGGAAACATCGCCCCGTTGGGACTCCATCCCTCCTGCGCAGAGGCTGCCCGGGTCTGCCCTGCAGCAGGGACGCGAAACCTCCCCTGGGACGGGCGTTCAGCTGCGAACCCGGGGCAGCACCCTGACATCCCCATGCGTGGGTGCCCCGGCCCTACCAGGTTGGGTGCCCGTGTCCCCCCTCAACCCCACCGCAGCAGCCAAGAGCTGTGGACCCCAAAACACGCTGCTGGAGCCTGACTCACCATATACTCCATGTTGGCGGCGGGTGGGGACACCTGTGCCCGCACTTGGTTGTGATAGTCCAAAATCACGCTCATGTCACGGGGGGAGAGGTATCGCTTCCGACGGCTCCGGGGGACCCCCGCGCCCCACAGCAGGCCCACGGCTCTGCCCCCGGGGGGGGACAGGAGCTCGGTGGCATTGGGCAGCAGGAAGGAGCTGGACTGCTGTGCCACCCAGAAGCCCAAGGCAGTGAGGTACAGGTGCAAGTGGAGCACAGTCATGCTAGCCTGGCCGGCGGGATTGGCCGGCGGCTTTCCGCTCCCACACGGAGTTCAGCAAGGACAAGGCGGATTGCTGGTCCCCGCTGCCGGCGTGTGGATCTGGGAGAGAAAAAACAACGCAGGCACCGCTCAGGTTTGCAAACACCGTGCAAACACCGCTGCCCAAAATAAGATAGAAATAAATTTTCCTTTTTTTCCTTTTCAAAATAATTTTTTTAAATTAATCTCTTTGATAATCTCATTTATCACAGCAAGTTCCCCAGGACCAGCAGGGAGATGGCTGGGGAATTGGTTTTCTTGTTGTTTCTTCTTCAAAAAAAAAAAAAAATTGGTACAAAATCTCCCCCATTTTTTTCACTTATCTCACATACCTGCCAGGCAGGGGCTAGTTAGGATCATGCTGAGATATTCGCTGCAGCCGCCTGCCCTGTAACTTCCCAGGCGTTTGGTGTGTTGAGTAAATCCCCAGCACAAATGGAAATCTCATACAGATAAAGAAATGCACGGCAGGTTTTAAAAGCATCGGCGAGAAATCCTAACGACTCTTTATCTCAGGGAAGGAAAAATAAACCACCGCAAAACCAGAATAATTAAAAAAAGAGAGGAAAATGCTGGAATAGCTCTTTGTCTGTCAGCCGATGCACCTCCTAACATCCCTGCCAGCCCTTCCCCGGAGCAGCAGGGAGGATGTTCCCCCGACTACGTACCTTGAGGACTGAGCCAAGAGCAGCCGAGCCCGGCAGCAGCGGCGGCAGCCGGTGGGATTGACCTTTGCAAACAACCTGCTGGGGCAGACGTGGGGGAGAGGTTTAGCCTAGCCCCGCCGGGCAGCCCGCCGCGGCATCTGACGCAAAAGCTGCATCTTAACTCTTCCCCCCGGGGAATGTCCTGAAGTTTGGAAAGAGCCCTGCTAGGAGATTTATAGGCTGGTGGATGGACCCGCGCGCACAGGCGCGCACGCAGGCACGCTGAGCTGTGCACCGTGCCGGCGGGGGGAAGCGAGCGGAGCCCGGCTCGCTTCTGCAGCGGGCAGAGGGGCTGCTCGCCGGCTGCTGCCTGGGGGGGTCTCAAGCTGCCTACGGGGAGAGATCCCAGGAGTCGTCTCTCCCCCGTTCACCCTCCCAGGCTGGGGTCTCTCTGGGAGCTGTGGATGGGGAAGCGAATCCAGGTCGGCGCGGGATGCGGAGGGGGTTTTGCCCTCGTTAGGTGGCAGCGGGGCTGGTGCTCACCGGGAGACCCAGGGTCACGCTGCTTTGGTGTGAGCTGAGCAGATGGCAGAGATGTCCCTTGCCAGGGGTGGTTGGGAGGGGACCTGGCGACCACGTGTGTCCCTGGGCCAGCAGCTCTCCCCGTTACAAATGAAGCCGCTTGCTGGGTGAGTTCCCCAAGGACTAGGGTTTGCCGCAGCCGCGGGGGCTCTGCCAGCGTCCCCCCACCACTGACCTGGGCTGGCGATGCCCGGCCAGGGGCATCTCCTCAGGGGAACAGAGCCCTTCCTCCCCAGCTGTGCTCCCCCGGGTGTGTCCCCAGGGAGGGGACACGGCTGCAGAAGTCTGAAAGCTGTAGACAATCCTGCAGCATCAAGTGTGTTTCCCTGTAACATCCCAGTGGTCACAATGCCCGGGGCTAGCTGAATTATTGCAGGTCACAAAAATGCAAGCCTGGCAGGCTCAAGGGGCTGCTTGCGATGCCCGTCACATCTCTTCCTCCCCCTGTGCTCGGAGCCAGAGCAAGCAGCCGCGTGTGAGCCACGGCAGGGCTCGCTGCCGTCATCGCCCCGTGCCACGGTGCCCCAGGTAAGCAAGGTGCTCGCCCCGCGCCTCGCCGGGCCCGGGTTCGCCAGGGCACAGGTAGGTTTGGAGCCAGGATTTGGCTCTTTGGTTGCATGAAGGGGAGCACTAAGGCCAAACTCCCTCTCCTGAGCTGGCAAGAGGCACAGAGCCAGAGGCATGGAGCAGAGACCAGAGCGTGCCCGGGGGAAGGCTGGTGCCCAGGCAGGGAGACGAGGGGGCTGCCGGGGCGGTGCAGGGAGGAGAAGGCAGTCCCAGAGCAGCAGCCCATTGCTGCTTCTTGCCCTCAGTGGTTTGACTGGAATAAGAATCGAGGATCCCAGCCATGCAACTCCTGTCTCGTGCTGGGACTGACGGCACATCCCAGAGCCTGGCTGGCTTCACCCACAGCCCCCAAGACCTGCAGTGCAACAGAAGCCGACCAGGAGCCTGGGGAGGAGCAGACCCAAGCGCGGAGTGGGAATAACGCCCAGGTGCTGAGCTGCTGTGCTACAGCAATACAGCCTCACCCTGCTGTGAGCCTCTGCCGAAATAGTCCCCCGTGTATATTTTTCCTGGCATCCACTCTCCCATAAAGCAACTCAAGATGCTGCGGGCCCCGGGGAGCGGCTGGAGACATGTGCTGGAGGGATATTTCCATCCCCTCCCCACCCAGCGGGTGGGATGATGATGGTGCCAGCGAGGAGACAGGGAAACCGCTGCCGAGGCATCTCTGGCCCCGCTGCGGCACCGCAGGAGGGGACCCCTCGGTGCGGAGAGCAGCAGCACCCCATGGGCTGGCAGGGCTGGGCACGCTGCTGGGGGCCGTGCCGTGCTGCGGATGTTGGCGCCGGGCACGCCGGAGTGTCGGGGTGGCTCCCAGAGCCCACCGGCTTTCCAAGCTGCCTGTTGCAGGGGGTCTAACCAGCTCAGCTTCACCTTCCCAGCACCGGAGCACCCCAAAACACCAGCCACCTCCCCGCAGGTGCCAGGCAAAGCACCATCCCCAGTTTGCCAGTCCTACCGACACCCTTATTTTACATTCACCCATACGTGGAGGTGAGTGCCAGCTCCAGGGGCCGTGGCAGGAAGGTCCTTCGTACCACAGCAGGAGGGCACACGCCAGGGCTGTCTCCCTCCGCTCAACCCCAGCTATCAAACCTCTCGTTAGTAAGGCTGGTAAAGGCGGTTTCATTCCCAGCGGGTTAGAAAGGCAGACGGGGACACGCAGCAGCGATCTCAACTGGGCAGGCCGGGGATGTGGGCTGGGCAGACTGGGAGGAGCAGCTGCCGCCAAGTGCACCCCAAGGTGGGAAGGGCACTGGGGGTGCATTATGGGGAGGGGTTTTTTAATGATGTATTATTTCACAAAAAGCAGAGCCCTGAGCAGCGGATGCTCGTCCAGCACCATGAGCTGCAAAGCTTTGCATTTAAGAAATTTTTTTTGAGTTTTTGTTTCCCTGGGGCTCGGGGAGAGCAAACCCACTGCAGCTCCCGCTGCCACGCAGCAGCCGAGCCGCACCGAGCCTCTGCGCGACGACAAGGCAAGGGTTTTGTCTTGGGTGCAGATTGAAAGCACTGCTTAATCAGCACTCCGCGAGACAATCCAAATTCCAGGAACTGGAAGGGGTTTGTGTCCCTGCCAGGCGTAATATCCTGCAGCCCAGACTGGCCCGGCTGCCAAAGCACACGGTATCTGCAGCGAGGACCTTGCTGGGAGCCAAGAAGCACACGCATTCAGCTGGATACAGCAGCAGCACCGGCAAATTCTCATTTTAATGAGCATCGGGGGAAAAAAAAAGAGATAAATCACTGGGTTCACAGCACTCTTTTGGCAGAGACGCCCACCGATGCTTTTAAGACCAACAGACATAGCAGCTCGCTCCAGAATAAGCCATAACGGGACTTGCAGGATTTCTCGGTCATGTTTGTTTCTCCCGGCTGTTGGCTGCGGACATCACCCATCACCCGTGTACCACGGCGGCGGGTGGTGACCTGAGCCCCCACAGGACTGAGCAGGGCTTTGCCCTGGGCTGCGGGACGGGATCTGCTGTGGGCCCTGAGCATCCCTATGCCTGGAGGAGGTTGATGCGGCTTTCCATAGCAGGAGCCTTCTCACTACTGGGGTAAAATAAAACAAAACCAAAGCCCTCTTTGAACAAAACTGTTTTCCTAGGTAATGCACAAACTCTGTTGCTCTGGTAAAATATTCCCCTCTTACGAACTGGCAGCAAGGCTCATTCTCCAGCTTTGCTGAAAGCTGTTCATTTAGCCCAGTCCTGCCCCAAACACCACCAACAGCTCCAGCTACCCTGGTGCCCACCCTGGCAGGGAAGGCAAGTGGGGCTTTTGACGGCTTTTTGCATTTTAGAGCCCTGTAGTGGTCCAGCACCTCCAGAGCTTGGTTCCTCCTCATGCATCGTGAAAGGAGATCTTCCTTTTGACTCAGCGGTCAGAAGATTTGATCTCTGCATCTTGTGACGTGAGAAAACCCAGGCTGAACTCCCGTAGGTTTATTTGTGATCTCCCTGGAGTGAAACACCCTGTTGAGCATAACCCAACTGAGATCAGTCCTGAAGTCTGAGGACTTCTCAGTCATTCTTCTTGCTAATTAGGACCAGCTCCTTGTAATGTTGAATCCCTTTCTGACCCAAGTCAAATCTCATGCTGAAGAGGTGACCTCCCAGGCTGTGGGAATGCGGGAATGAATTCCTGGCTGCCAGTAGAACTGTGCCTTTGCTGGCCAGAACACGAGGACACCATGTTGGGATGGGCTTTTCCAAAGAATTCAGCCTTTCTTCATCAAAATTAAAGAAGTTTGATAGGTATTGAACTGCTTCCCCCTGATATCTCAGACATTGCAGGAACAGCGCAAGTTTCTCAAAGGAAATTACACAATTTTAATGAGAAGTAGTTAAAATTGTGAATCTCGATCACCTGAGCTTTTCCTGTTGTTCACTGTTAAAACCTGGGATGGAGCAGAAAGCCGAGGTGCAATGCGCGTTCACCTCACTTTCCCTCGCTGTGCCCACCCGGCCATCTCCACACCCAAGAACCTGCTTTCCCCGCGCCAGTGCAGTACAGGCACACCGGGAAGGAGGAAAAACTTGAGCACGGGCTCCTAAGATCACTAGTAAATGAGAGGGTCTTGCTAATTTGGTTTTCAGGTCTACCAGGGAGGTCCCTCGCTCCTGTTGCATGCACTAACGGGACGGGCCCAGTGACGGACACGGCACAAGACAAACCATGTAGGGGTATAGTTTGCACCCGTAGCTACACGCAGCGGGGGTCTGGGCGGTGGGAGCACAGGAGACGCCAGCCGGAGGGTGGGAGAGCAGGGCAAACCCTCCGGCTGGAGCCTTGCGTCTCCTCCAACAGCTGGTAGCTGTGCCACAAATTGCAACGCTCTGGGCATTACAGGAACCTTTGGAGCAAACCTGAGGCGAGATAGCCCATGTGCATGTGCCAGAGCTTGCAGGGCTATTTAGGAAGGGTTCAGTTGTTGATTTCTACTGGATTTTTTCCTGACCCCAGGCCCATGCCGAATCCTCCTCTTGGAGACTGCCTCCTGACCCACTTGGGCAGCGATCGTGTCTCCCGGGCAGCGTTTCTGCTGTTCGTGGCCAGCTGGCAGCAGCAGCGCAGCTGAGACCGTACGCTACCAGCCCCTCGCAGAGGAACATTTCGCCTCTGCCGGGGCTGTGATCAAGGGAGGAGGGGAGGGATGGCGGGAGGGAGGAGCCGACGGTGAGGCACAGCTCACGCCGGGGGTGCCACGTGTGTGACCCTGAACGTGCGGCCACGGGAGCAGGGACCACAGCAGAAAGATCAGCAAGACGGGCTGGAGAGGGCCACGTCTTCTCCAGCCTTTATCTCAACTACCCAAGGCATCACGGCCTGCCTATGCCAGCACGCTGACACAGTGGCTTCTAAAGCCCAGCCCAAACTCTGGGGCTTAGAGCATTGCCATTAATAAACGTGAAATGCGTCACTACTCCCTCCTGCTCTTTCCGATCACAAAGACATTGAACGCCTCTCTGATTTGTAGGCCTGTTTGCAATCCACGGATGTTGCTGTAAAATCCATCCACAGGATTGTTCCTGTGCCAGAGGCAGGCTCGTCCATCCGCAGGGACAGGCGGTTGCGTTCTCCGCAGTAGAGCCCCTGGTCCTGGAGCCTTTCATACGATGCCTAGCGCCTGCCTCTGCTTCAGGTGCAATGTCCTCTCGTAACCCACCGTTTCCGCTTGCATATTTGCTAGGACATGAGAAAAACTAAAAATAAAGGTGAAAAAAAACCCTTTCCCATTTTATATATAGCGATGCTGCGGGGAGCCGGCAGTCGGGCGCGCGGGCAGGAGCCTGTGCGCGTGGGTCCGACCACCCAGGCTGGGCTTGGCGAGGCGGCACAGAGCACTTGCCCACAGCCTGGCTACCGACCCACTCTCCAAAGGCCACCTGGGCACCGTCCCAGCTCTGTGAGCTGAGATTTGCTCCTGCAACTGCCCAGGTCCCGACAGGAGCCGGACCCTGGGAGCCTTTAGTGCTAGCACCAACCGTGGCTGAAAACGCAGCGGGACTAATGCTTTCGAGGCACGCAGTAAAAACCACTTGTTCTGGGGTATTAACTAAGGTGTCCCTCAAGGCTAACGGGATCCTACATGATCTCCTTGGTCAATAGGTGGGTGTCAGCCCCCCCACCTCTCCCCCCGTGCCCCACAGCACTGTCGGAGCTGCGGTCCCCACCGGCAGCCGCGACTCCCTGCGATGAAGCTGCGAAGGCCACTGGCTCCAGCCAGCACCAAGATATAATTGGAGCCTTTGAAAGGCGAGAAATTTTTCCGCCGGCTCTAGAAATAAATGTCTCTGAAGTCGAGCGCTGCGGACGGTAGTTTCTCGCAAAGGTATTTTTTACAGTAACTGGGCTAAGTTTAGAAATCCACTTAAGGAATAACACGGAAGCTCCTCTCAGCACAATTCGGAAGATAGTTAATTCGCTGTTTGCTAACGATTTATTTTTTAGCCCGGCGCTGCGGGCGCGTGATGGTCTCGCTGCACGCTGCCAACGTGAGAAGCATCTAACAGGCCAATGGGAAGAGGGACCCATCACACCACGAGTCAGCCGAGACCGAGACAGACCCAGACCTGGGAGCCAAACATCAGCGGTGACCTCCTCGCCAGCCGCACCCAGGCTGGGTACGGGGACCCCCACCCCCAGCCCCGCTGCACACCCACGGCTTGCCCACGCGGGCGCAGCCCACGCCCAGCTCTGCCCACGCACGCGGACACATGCCAGAGTCATCAGCCGTGGAAACGTGATGATGGTGGGGGTGTTTTACTGGGCTTATCGCCTGCTCCCCGCACGGTCGGCTTCCAGGCTCAGTGGTGGGAAACCCATCGGTCTCACCCAAGGGTCCCGGTGGGAGTTGCCCATCCCGGGGGGCAGAACCAGCCTGCGCGAAAGGCATCATCTGGGGCGAGCTGAGATCTTTTCTTTCCTTGGCATCTGACACAGTAAGCGCTACCTGCATAACAGTCGGGAAATGCCGCAGCTCCGGCAAAGGGCTGGATCAGCTGCTGGTCAGGGGCTAGCGGATCCCAGCCCCGAAAGCCCAGACCCAGCGAAGTGAAGTCAGGACACCCTGGCAGCCTTACCATGTAATTTTCTTGCTTGGACGGGTGTGTGCCACAGCTTGACTGCAGCCCCTGTGTATTCAGTCCGTTCTCTTTTTTTCCAAGACCAAAATTAAGATAGAAACTGAGCACCTGGCACCGATTCACAGGCGGGTTTTTCATGGCTGCACAGGGAGGTCTTGTTCCCGTTGCTCCTCTTCTCGAGGGTGGCCCCGCTTGCTCACGTGCCCAGGCCCCCACTGTGGCACCAGCAAACACCCTCCAACCATCCTCACCAGTGCACGGTTCTGTCTCCAGCTGCAAAATGTTTTTGCCGCAGAAAAATGTTGCTGGTGTTTGTTTGTTTGGCTCAGCTTAAATAACGGTGGGACTAAAAGAGATGCTGCTTTTCCTCCCTGGCTCCAAAGGAAGAGGGGGATGTTTGTAGTGGTTTATTATTTCTTGGGATGTTGGGATGGGGTCTCCTGAAGGTGTTACTTCTCCCCAGGGTCTGTTTGGGGCATGTCCAGCAGGGAGGAGGATGCGGCTCAGGTGGGTGGTGATCACTCAAAGCCTGGCCGGCTTTAAAAGCAGACTCTGGTGAGCACACGAAGGTGGTACAGAAGGAAAGACACAGCACAGGAGCTCTCGGGGGTGTCTGGAGGAGATGGAGGGGCTTTAGGCAGGAAAGACTTGCCCATACAGGCTCTGGGTATACTAATATCTCTTCACAAGGCTGAGAAACAGCAGTGGTTCAGCTCTCCTGGGGCTCCCTGGGGAGGCCAGCAGTGCTGAAGCAGAGCGAGCACCTAACGGGTGTAATCCTGAAGCTTTTGGTCTCCTGAGTGACGCTGGGCAAACCATACATATTTCTCCGTCCATACTATCACGCTGATCACATCTACCAGAGGGCTTTGAGGGGTGCCGGTGACTGGCCCTGCGTCGGAGCTGGTCCTGCCCTTCCAGGTGAGCAGGGCAGGACTACGCAGGATTTCTGCGACATTTGCCTGTTTCTGGCGCTGAAGCTAAAAGGAGCTCAATAAAAAGCCTCAAATATTTTTGCACACTTTTAAAATCTCTTGCTGTACCTGCACATCTCGGGGCTTGCTGGCTTCTGCCCGCAGTATGTGAGCAGCTTGATGGACACTTTGTATTTTCACCCCTCCGCTCTCCCGTAAAGATTTACTGTGAATCTTTGCCAAGAAATCTCCCTTTTCTCGTGGGACTTCCAAGCTTTCCCACATCCAGATGGCTGGATCCAAGCCACCAGATTTCTGTCTGCCTAGACATGAAATTTCTCAGGTTCAACCATGGAGGCTCAGATGTTTGCAAGCACCGTTTTGCTCAAAGCTGGACAAAGGCTGGAAAAGCAGAAAACGAGAATCTTGGGATGCTCTTTTCTGCTTTATTTCCTTAGCCTTCACCCAAGGAAGACTGCGCTGCCCTGCAGACACCCGCGCAGCCCCTGCTCTGGCACACCAGGCAGGGGCTGCAGAGCCCGTCTACATACCATCATTGCTGCCTTGTGCCAGGTGTAGAGGCGTCATCTGCTCCTCCTCCATCTCGGACTCCATGTTTATTACGGCAAAATGTGCATGTTGGAGGCCTGCATGCATTTGACCATCCAAAAAGTAACCTCCTGCTTTTTGGATTGCTACCCCGAGGCTGAGCCAAGCACATATGTGACGTATAAAGGAATGGAAATCAAGAGCTCTGACTCCAAAAGCATTTGCCAGGTGATATAAAGAAAGAAGCTCCCCGGGCTCAGCCTGTGCCAGACGCTGCAAGGAGCTGCAGAACTCACTTAGACAACCCTGTCTGCCACACGTGATAAGTTTTGTTGTTCCAAGAAGGTGAAAGCCTGTGAGGAACCATGCAGCTGGAGGTCCCGGCCAGACGTGTCGGTGTCACAGGGTCCCCGTGGAGCTGTGTTGTGCTGCAGAAGCTGGGAGAGAGTTGGGCTATGAGATGGGCAGAAGCTCAGCAAGAAGAGCCAAAGGTGGTGAGGAGCACGCTGATGCCTCCTTCCCATACTGGGCCACGCACAGGGTTTTGAAGTGGAAAACAAGCAGCAAACAGCACAACACAACATTGTTACAGATAATCTGTGCCCAGAGAAAAAAGAGAAGAACCCACGCTTGCCGTGCAGAGACCATATCATATCTTCCTTGTCTTTCAAGTGAAAGAAGCTGCTTTCTGCCATCTGTCCCTTGCCCGTGACCCACCTTCCCCATGACCTGGTGCAAGTGTCGGTGCTCACTGGTGCATGTGCCCGGGGGGTCGTTACCCCTCTGCTCCGGGTATTAAGGCAGAGTTTGTGTTGTTTCACGCTGGGATGTGTTTCCCTGCCTGCTGAGAGGTGATGGAGGCTGGGTCACTGGCCACAGCGGCCGCAGCAAGGGTCACTTGTATATCCTGCCCTGTGCGAGCTTAATGTCAACAAGAAGCCCACGAACTCTCTTCAATTGTGGGCTACCCTGCCCGGCAGTGAAATATCCTGCCCAAAGAGCTTGAAGCATGGCTGTAAACCCCAGAGAGCTTTCCGCTGCCCACCAGCCCAGCCGCGGCACGGCCGGGGCTCTCGGTGCCGGGCAGGACGAATGGCGCTGGCTCCTCAGCAGTGCCAGCAGCTGATCCCCGCGGCCGGTGGGGGGGAGCCGTCCCAGGGGGCTCCACCAGGGAAGGCTCCCGTGCTGGCCCTGGTAAGGGGTTGGTGTGTCAGCGCATGGCCTGGGTTCCTCAGCCAGGACACCCGTGGTGGGTGGACACCAAGGTGACCATCCCAGCTGGGCATGAGTCCCCGATGGGCACGTGCTTTGATCTGCCAGGGATAAATGGGAGTGTTTAAAATACACTGGGGAAAAACCCACATATCTGGGAAGATATCGAAGGGAATCAGATTCCAATCAAAGCCTTGGAAGGTCCAAACCCATGATCAGCAGTTTAACTGAACATACCCAAAACGGGAGTGATTCTCTCCACATCTCTCTCAGTGTGGAGACACACTTCCCGGGGTCTTTTCTCCCTGACCAGGGGACACGCTGACATGTGAGTCCCTGAAAACCCTGGAACTGGGACACCTCATCTGAAGCAAACTATCTGGTCTGAGGGTGCTCTGAGTGCTGGCAGCTCCACTGAGCCCACGCTCCCCAGCCTCCCCCTTTGAAGCCCAGAGGGAGCCGGATGGGCGATTCCTGCAGCTCATCAGCGGCTCTGTCCGTCACCCAGGCTGTGTCCGTGCAGTGACACAGAGCTCTGACACAGCCGTGCTAGCGTGACCTTGCCCATGTGCCACGAGCGATGGGGAGGAAACGGCAGTGGAGCTGGGCACACACCAGTACCTGGAGCACGCACCCCACGGGGGCCTGGGCTTGTGGTGGCCGATAAGGACCACGGCTGATAAGGTTCACGCTGCCTCGTCCTCCCCGCTGCTGCTAGCGAGATTTAACTACCCCGCGCAGGCAAGCCTGGTACAATCCAGCTTTCATCTTGCTAACAGATGTGCTGCTGCCAGCTCCCGCAGAGGCACCTGGCAGGTCGGAGGGAGGTGCTCGGTGAAGGAAGGACAGAGCCCATCTGCCCCGCGGCCGGAGTCTCGCAGGACAGCAAACACTGAGCTCACCGAGACAGCTGTTGCCTTTGGCACGTCCCTCTCCCCGCTCCGCTTCCCCGGCAGACGCGGAGCGCGGTTTTACCCCAGCGTCCCGTCTGCTGCCCATGTGTTGTGGTCGAGCCGAGCCCGCCGGGGCGGTCGGGCCCCCCGCGCCCGGCTTTCCCTGCCGTGAAACCAGGGGAGGTGAGAGCCGTGCGGGAACACCGTGCCTCGGGAGCCAGGAGGGGGGCACCCCTGGAGCCTCCCCCAGCATCTTCCCAGCACACGTCCCAGAGCCAAGGGGAAAGGCACCCTCGGGGGCTGCACACCGTTCCCAGCTGGACTCAGTTACAGCCCCAGCGCTTCCTTTTGGGCTTGTCAACATCCAGCTGCGGGTTCCCGGCTGAGAGACAGGGAGGATGGCATTGCCCCAGGGGCCATGTCCAAGCCGGGGTGGGGGGTGCTGGGTCAGGTTGGGGCTGAGGGGTGATCAACAAGCCTAGTCCCATCCTTCTCATCTGGTGCTCAGCTGTTTCTATTTTCTCCCTTCCCTTTTTCTTATTTAAGCTGATATTTTCATGCTGTACTGATAAGAGTGAGGGAGCCTGGGAGCGCTGGTGGGTGGTTTGGTGGCTGGGGCTAGCTGCTGGGTGTCCTCCTCGCCCCCTCCGCTGGCTGCTGCAGTACAGGCACCAGGGATGGAGTGGCCCAGCAAAGCCCTCTTTCCAAACCCAACACCTTGGACCCCTGTAAGTGGGTTGGGGGACTGCTGGGAACTAGAACTTGATAAATTCATGGAAGTGTTATATGATGTTATGTCTTCTCGCATGGGTGGCTCACAAGGTTCACCATTAAACCTGCGATAGCAGGTGGGAGATACAATGTGGTCTCAGGCTCTGTGAACAGCTGATGCCCATCTGGAGTAACTGGGATGAATGAAGTGGTTATAAAGCTACAGGAGGAGTGCTGGGAGCAGGACTGATCCCCTCCTCTTCTCCCCAGACAAGAACAGGACCTTCCTCTTCTGCCTGCTCCAGTGATGGAAAGGATGAGATGTCTCTGTGAGTTCATGGGCTGTGCTAAGGGGAAAACCTCCAGGCCTCCTCACCGCAGTGTTTTGTGTCTACCCGCCTCCCAAAGTGGTTCAGTAAATCAACAAGGCTCCCCTCTGTGCCTGCCGAAACCCCTCCAGCCGTCTCGCACAGATGACCGTTGAGGTGATGAGGAGGGTTAATTGACTCTGACAAATATTTACCTGTTTCTCTGGGTTTACAGAAACCTTGCTCCAGCCCCAGCTTTGAAGTGGAGTTCAAAGCCCCAGCAACGCCGATGTCTCGGGGAGAGTGAGCTTTCCCCAGCGTGCAAAAATGCTGCTCTACAAGGAGAGGAACCGTGTCTCCCATCCTCCTCGGAGGGCACCCAGTGCAGCACTGGCATCTTCCATCATCTCACAGGGTCCTGCTCATCTCTCCACCCCAGGGTAAGAACTGCTTTGCCAATTGTTTGGAGCCTACATGAAATAAACAGCCCAAAGAAAGGCCTTTTTCCAGCAAAGTGGCAGAACATGCTTTTTGTGTATTTTTTTTCTGACCTCTGAATGGTGCCAACAGAGATTGGGCTGGGTTGCACATCTGTGGTGGGCTCATATTTAAAAAAAAAAAATAGCTTGTTTGAACTGTACAAATAAACACTGGTGAAAAGAATCCTGTTTCTTTAAGTGAAGCTGGTAAATGCCCTGATTTAGTTCATAGAATGGTTTGGGTTGGAAGGGACCTTTAAGATCACCTAGTTCCAACCCCCCTGCCATGGGCAGGGACACCTTCCACTAGACCAGGTTGCTCAAAGCCCCGTCCAACCTGGCCTTGAACACTTCCAGGGATGGGGCAGCCACAGCTTCTCTGGGCAACCTGTGCCAGGGCCTCACCGCCCTCATAGGGAAGAATTTCTTCCTTAGAGCTCATCTAAATCTACCTTCTTCCCGTTTAAAGCCATTACCCCTTGTCCTATCACTACATGCTCTCTCCAGCTTTCCTGTAGGCCCCCTTTAGGTGCGTTGGGGGCTCCAGAGCTGGATGCAGAACTCCAGGTGGGGTCTCATGAGAGCGGAGTAGAGGGGGAGAAGCACCTCCCTTGACCTGCTGGTCCTGCTTTTGATGCAGCCCAGAGTACAGTTGGCTTTCTGGGCTGCAAGTGCACATTGCTGGCTTATGTTGAGCTTCTCATCAACCAACATCCCCAAGTCCTCCTCAGGGCTGCTCTCAATCCATTCTCTGCCCATCCTGTATTTGTGCTTGGGATTGCCCCGACCCATGTGCAGGACCTCGCACTTGGCCTTGTTGAACTTCATGAGGTTCACACGGGCCCACTTCTCAAGCCTGTCCAGGTCCCTCTAGATGGCATCCCTTCCCTCTGGTGTGTTGACTGCACCACACAGCTTGAGGATGCACTCAAGTTAAAGCACTAGGATTTGGCTTTAATTTTATTTTTCACCAAACTTAAAGCTGGGCGGGGGTGGGAAGGGGAAGTTATTTATTCTCAAAACAGGTAGAGTCCAGGCAGCAGGAGCACAACCTTCATCACCCACCTCCTCCTCGGGCTGCAGGTGACATCCCCCCTCCCTGTGCACTGTTCACCACCCTCCATACCTTCCTCCCACCATGGCAAGGAGCAGACTGGACCACTGTATTTTGGGAGATACTCCGTTCCTGGCAGACTGGGATGTGCTTCGTCGGTGAGAGCTGAGAGCAGCCAGTCTGGTCCACTTTGTGTTGGGAAACTGGGCCAGACCATAACAGACCAGTAATGGTCCTGCCAACCTCTCATGCCTGACAGCAAAATCTCATGAGATGCCTTGGAGAGGTGCAGAAGCTCCCTAACGAACACTTCAGGCTTAATTTGCTGTTTGGGAGCATTTAATCCTAATGGCAGTTCTTCTCTACCTGGTGGGACCTCACAGGTACACAAGGCAAAGCAAGTGCTCCCAAACTCCTGCAGAAGCTAAAGGAAGGAGTCCTGGCTGGGAGAAATGGTGATAAACCAGAGCCCAGGCACCAGTACAGCTCTGGGCTTCCCCTTGAGGCAAACTCATTTCTTCGCTGCCCTCGTCCCAGGGATGGCTGACCTGGGCACTGCTCGGAGCTTTCCGTGCCGACCCGTCCTCTCACCTCGCTGCCTCTCTGCCCATCTCGTCTCTCAGATGCTGCCTGTGGCTGACGACCACACTGATAAACTCCACGGCATTGGGCATCCTTGTTTCTTCTGAGGAAGGCTGAGATGTGAGGCAGCCCTGCAGTGAAAGAGCACGGTGAGGTGAGCAGGAGGCGTTCAGCTCGCTGAACGCAGCAAATACGTAGGTAAACTGAACAAATCATTGGAAAAAAAAAAAAATTATTCTATTAATTTAAGCATCCAAATGAAGACTGTGACAATCTTGAGTGCACTGGCTATTCAGCATACCCTTTGAACATCTTTTGTAATTATTATTTTTTTTCTACAGAGCATTTCAATAGTCATTATGGTCAGGACAAATTCAAATCACATTTCCAGGCAACATTTATATAATTAACCAAGCCAGTAAAGCACAGATTAAATATTATGTACGTATATTTTTTAGTTTTACATTTAATATTTGTAATTCTATATTTGACTGAAATAGCCACAGCTCATGTTACGTGTCTGGCTGTACCGGTTATCCAGTCAAGAAACCAGAACTATTAACTGTGGTCCCTGCAGCTAATCAACACAAAGTCTCTTCCAAATTTTACACCTGAATATGTGACTCTGATTCTTTCCTGCAAACATACAAGCTAAAAATGCACCAGTGAAGTTTGAAAAGTTCATATTTCTGAATGTGAATGAATAAGCACAGACCATTTCCTTCCCGTATTTGATCAGTTCCAATAAACAGCAGTTCCTTCGTCTAAAAAAAAAGTGCAGTATTTTTGTACAGTGACTCAAGGGCCACCCAGCAAAGGGTTTTGTGGAAATCATCGTTGTGAGTTTTGCATGATGTTGAATCTGTGACTGATAATCATCATAGAAAGGGAATGAATGGAAACAAGAAACAACGCTCTTCACACATGGTTAACAGAAAGGTCGATCGGACTGGGCAGGGGTTACTCCCCAGAGCCCGCTCAGCCTGCAGGCACAGACCTACCCAGCAGCTACCCCCGAACGACAGCACAGCGAGAGTGGAATGAATTCAAATACACAGGTGTTGGGGGGTGAGGGGTTTCTTTGGCAAACGCAGAAGGAGCGTATTATATGCTGTGCAAAAAGGGGACTATTTCAGCAAGGAGCTGCACACGCAGCCACCACAGCTGCTCCAGGAAGTCAGGTAATTATAGATAAACATGACTAATTAAGACCATTTCATGCCCAAGCGCATGTACACTTAATCACATGAATTATATATTTTTTCATGTGTAATCTCATCCCTGCTTCATCTGCTAATGGGCTGTTTCATTTTTATTGTAGGACGAGTGACTATTTTACATCTTTGTGAACTCTGGTTATTTTTAAGCTCTTCAGATCATTATCGTATCCCTCTGCAACCTCACAATCATCTCTGTAAGAAATTTAGGAAGGAGGAGAACAGACCCTCTCCCGCATCCCGCTCAGGGTATGGGGACACAGAGGTTAAGGGACTTGCCTATGGCTGGAGAGGGAGTTTGTCAGAGCCGCAAATTAAACCCAGCTCCTCGGAGTCCATGCTCATCACAAGACCGTTCTCTCCTGTAAATTACAACCCGTCATTAGTCTGCTCTGCTGCAACCTGGCTGTGCGGAACAAGAAATGTAAATATTTTGTAGCAGTAGGTATTAATTTGTAGCATTAATAAAGTTTGTGCCGCTGAAAACTGAATTGGTTCTTTCTTACGCCTTGCCTCGTATCCCAAAATATTTTGATCTTTGGATATAACCACCAAATATGCTGAAAATTCCCTGCAGCTCAGATCATACCCTTCCTATTCATTTGAGGAGAGTTGGAGGGGAAATGTGTGACCTGCAGAGGTTTTCATGCCAGGTCCAGCGATGGTTCAGTCTGTACAAATTCCCTGGGGTTAATTTCCACACCTTTTTCCAAAATTTTTGGGGTTTCAGGACTGGGAAAGACCTTTCCCATTTGTCTGGGCAGCCACACAGGTGGTGAGTTACCATCGTCTCCCTTCTGTCTCTCGATTCAGCATCTCTGCTGTAAATAACGCAGCATCCACTCCCAGGAGCAAGATTTAACCTTGGTTCTGCCCAGACCGATGACAAGACCGGAGCTTGTGGGAAGAGCATCCCTCCCTGTCAGAGATGGGCAGCAAAGACCTAGGCCAGTGTGAGGGGAAGGCTGCTACGCCTCTGCCCCAGGCTGCATTTCAAAGGCATCACCAACATAAGGGAACAAAGCACAATTTTTAATTTTTTTTTTAAACTGACAGTGATTAGAGAAGGCTGTGGAGCTGAAAGCGCTGAAGTTGATGGATAACATCTCAGGAAAGAGCCAAATCTATCTTAAACTCCAAGCTTAAGTTCCTATTAGGCAAAGAAAATACAGCACAAATTATGCTTATGTAGCACCTCTCGTGCAAACATCCCAGGATGTTCCGCGATCAAACTCAAACACAATCAATCATGGAGATGTGAGCAGTGCTCACCAAGGAAAACAGAGAGCAGGAGAGGCTCGGCAAGAATGAGCGGCACGGCCGCCACGAGCACCTGGCTTCCAAAGGGAAGGGCCGGGGGCTGCGAGGCCCCGGGCAGGCAATGGTGGGTGAGCAGATGCCAGCGGGGTGTGGGAATCGCTGTGAGGCAGGAGGACGAGCCGGGAAGAGAGGAGGTCTCCCAGGTCCGAATGGGCCATTACTAGAGGGGTAACTCGTTCCCCCCGAGGCTGGAGGCTCTGCCGGTCCCGCCGGGCAGCGTGCTCAGGGGGCACCCACCGTCTGCTCCTGGGGCCCCTGGAGCACACCTTCCCTGCGGCGTCGATCGGCCTGTGAGAACCACCTTAGCCCAAAATCGCGTCAGAAAAGAACCATTGCTTGTGTTCCATAAAAAAATTTGGATAGCTCTTTCTCTCCTTCTCCTCCAGGCATCCTTCCTTGGTTGCAACAGAGAGCAGTAGACCCAGAAATCTCACCAAAAAAGAAAGATTCCTATTTAGCAGTCAAGAGACTCGGTTTGACTGTTTGAGCTGAGAATTCGGTTCAAACTTCTTAGTCCTGCTGGATAGCAAACCTCCAAACCGTTGGCAGTTTATTCTTCGGTGTCGGGAGGCTCCCTTGGTGGGGCACTCAACAGCAGCCGAAGGGCTTTATCAAAGGGCCGAAGAATTAAACTCCAGTAACTCATTCTGCAAATGGCTTTAAGACACAATGAACTTTTCAGTAATGATCTTGCTGCCTTCTAACGTGCAATGTTTTTTAGCATGTTTAGCAGGAAGAACTTGTGCGTAGGAGTCTTATGACACTAATGCGTGAGGCTGTGACACTTCTGCAGCGTATTTGGATACAGCATCATTTCCTCAGCACCTAAGTGACAGCAGATCGCAATGCAGCACCATGAGCCTGAGCAAAATGCCACTGTCTTACAAGAAGCAAGAAGGTCTGAATTTCTCCACAGCTAATTTTAAGCACCCCAATTAGGTGTACAGTTGCCCTAGGCTCCTGGCAAGACCTGCGTTGTCCCTCCACTGCCTGTATACACTGAAACTGAGGCGACTCTGTGTCCAGATGAGGATCCTCAGTTCTGCGGAAGGTATCCATACCATAGTCTCACATCAGCAAGACAAACTTCTTTGCAATCAAAGTGATTAACAGATGATTAACAGAATTGCTGGAATGAGATAAATTAATTTTCTAAGCAACTAAAATTATTTAAAAGAATTAGCAACTCGGAGTGTCATTGTTATTGCTCCAATGAATACTGAAATACCTGATACAACATGGAACTCTGTGATCAGGAAAGATCTCCCCCAAACCTGCCGCAGCTCAGGACTAAGGATGCTCTTCCCAGGCGTGTTGGATCTTGCTTCAAACCTCTGCTCAGGCAGCCGGGATCTCCACATCCCCTGTCCAAATAAGTGCCCTGTGCTCTGGGTGACTGGGCAGGCAGGGACAAGGCTTACCAACCACTCTTCAGCTCTGAAAGTGGTGCTACATCCCCTAATGAGGCTAACCCTGCGTACTTCGGAGGCAAAAGGTGATTTCTCAGTGAAAGAGAAACGATTTGTTGGGGGCCTTGCTTCAAATTAAATCAGAAAAAAAAATTAATTGAATAGTCTGGAAGATTTCAGCTTGAACCAGGCGGTAATTTGGTAACGTTAAGGAAAAAGATACGAAGAAAGGGAAGGACAGCCACATCTGCTATACCTGACAAATTAATTCTGCTTAATATGGTTTGTATCTGTCGCAGCGTGACCAGGTGTCTGTGAGAGCTCTTTGGGAACTTTCTGCAATCCCCCTAGAAAAAACCCATTCCCTGCTTATGAGTAAAAGCCTTTTCTGCAGCTTTAAAAGACCTAAATTCTGCTTCTCTGATTCTTTATAGAGGAGCTGCGATCGGCTCCTCAGAAGAACTGTTGGCCTTGGCTGGTGCACATGGCAGCAAATACACGGCCTGAAAGTAGAGATTTGCTCTAAATCTGCAGGACACCTGGACCTAGCTGAGCTTTGCTCGCTGCACTTGCGGGAATCCGCGATTTACAGAGATAATCCTCAGACATTTCAAGCTGGGCTGAAGATAGACACATTTCCAGCCCATGCCATCAACTCCATTCATCTGGAACAGGTGCCAAGCTTACGAAATCCTCCTGCCGTGCGGTAGACTCCACAGCATGCTTCATTAGCAGCCAGCCGAGCAGCTCGCCACCTCCAGCTCGCAGGCGTTGCAAACAGTCTGGAGATCAGAGCCCCAAACCTGGGAAGCAAAGGAGGCGAGGTTTCAAAGGCAGAGGGGGATTTAGGCAGACAATGCCGGACTCTGTAAAACCTGCTCCCAGCCCCTCTTATCCTCACTCGTTTGAGTGAACGCAGCTGTCTGTCTTTTCTAATTCAGGGGTACAATGCTGTGGCTGGAAGTGCTAGACATAGCCACGGCAGTCTTATTAAAAACAACATCTAATAAATTGCCAAATGCCATTTACCCTGGATAACCTCCTTAGCTGAAACTCTCCGTATCTACTGGGGCTGCTTTGATGTGTCCTTCTGCTCTTTCAGCCCAGATGTTGGCATAGATTTGCTGACGATGACTGCAAACTGGCTTTGAAACACGCTCTGGCAAGAAATACTTTCCCATCCTGTTCAGATAGGGTCTGCTTTTTTTCCCCCCTCTCACATTTTTCTTACTGAGGCCGTTGGGATGAATAAAGCCTCTTTGTTCATTTAGCCATTTCTCTGCTTGCTGATGCTTTTTTTATTTTTTAAAAACTAAGTTGAAATGACAGCGGCAGCACTTCAATAGATGAAATAGGTCTCAAATAATACAGTGACGGCCAGTGCTTGAACACCTCTTTCAGCTATGGCCAGTGAAAAGGCGCGGGAGCCTTAGGAGCCCCAGAAATACTTTCTCCCTCTCTGCTAAGCCCCAGGAAAAAAGTAAAAAAATTCTACCGAGTGAGGAAATTCTTGGATTTTCTCTTGAATATTATAGTAAGGTGCTCTCTCAGAGGAGCTGGCACCTTGCTCTAGAAGTAATGGATGCTTATTTATAGACTGAGAGGAAACGGCCTCAAGTTGCGCCAGGGAGGTTTAGGTTGGATATTGGGAAACATTTCTTCCCCGAAAGGGCTGTCAGGCCCTGGCACAGGCTGCCCAGGGCAGTGGTGGAGTCCCCATCCCTGGGGGGACTGAAAAGACGTGTAGATGTGGCGCTTGGGGACATGGGTTAGTGGTGGCCTTGGCAGCGCTGGGTTAACGGTTGGACCCGATGATCTCAAAGGCCTTTTCCAGCCCGACCGATTCCGCGGTGCTGTGACCCGATGGGGTCTCTTCTGGCGCTCTGGTCTGAAGCAACCCGCCCATCAGGCGGCGGATGCCAACCGCAACCTCCGTTCTCGCGTTGCCGGCTGAGACGGGAAAGGGCCGTTTCCCAGCGCACGTCTCAGCCCCCGCCGCGGCCGCCGCCTCGCCCGGCGCTCCCGGACGCACCGCAACGGGCCCGCGCCCTGCAGGGGGCGCCCTCCCGCCCGCGGCAGTACGCATGCGCAGAGCCCCCTCCCCGCCACCGTTCCCGGCCTGGCGAGCGCCGCGAGGGGGCGCCCGCGCGGCGCGGCGGAGGGAGGGGCCGGCGCGCGGCGCGTGACGCAGTACGGCGGCCGAGCGGGTGGGGCGGCGGCGGCGGGGCGCGATGGAGCGGCTGGAGCGGTGCGGCCGCTGGCTGCGGGCCGGGCTGGCCGCCGGGCGGGTGCGCCGCCGGCTGCCCTGGGTGCTGCTCGCCATCGTCCTCCTCGGGTCCGCTCTCAAGGACGGCGACCTGGTGCCCGAGACGCCCATGCGGAACAAGCGCAACCCGCTCAACGTGTGAGGAGAGCGGGCGGGCGGCGAGCGCTAGAGGGCCCGCGGGCCCTGCGGGGCGGGGGGGGGTCCCGTAGGGCGGGGGGCGCCCGGTCGTAACGGGAGCGGGCGGGGGCGCGGCTGTGCGGCGCTGCTGCGGCCCCGTATCCTCTCCCGGGGCGGAGGGGGCTGCCCCGAGCGGCCTCGGCGGGCCGGGCCGGCCCTCGCTGTGGCAGCACGGGGCGGGGGGGAATGGAGGGCTGGGGGCACCCGCCTGCCCCGGGTCTGGGCCCGAGGGGCCGGGCAGGCCCCGGGCCGGCACCGGAGCTCAGCTGAGGGTGGCTGCGCCGTAGCTGTGGGTGACCGGGCTGGTCCCCGCGCCGCGGCGGGGGGCTCAGCGGGTCCGTGAGCCGGTGCGGGCGGGCGGGAAGCGCTGCTGGGGGGCGAGACGGTGGTTTCCGTTAGATTTTCTGGTCTTAACGACTGCTGTAGTCTACAGGAACGTAAGACTTCAGAACAACTGGAGTTTCTTGCTCAGTTTTTATCGGAAGAGGAAACGAAGGAATTTTTTTCCTTCTTTGGCTCCCAGATAATTCCTCGTATTTGAGTAAACCGATAGTTACTGAACCGATCTAAAAGCAAGCTGAAGAAAATAAGTCTTGTAGCATCTTTTGTAGAAGCAGCGTTACTACCATCCTTTGCTAGTACTTAGGCGATGATTTAACTGGCTTAGTCATTCTTAAAACTTCTTTGAACTTTTTGAAGGGCATGAGGAGAGTGATGAGCTGGGCCAGTGCACATATGCTTTACCTGCTACGGATCAGAAAGTCAAACTAAAACTGATATTTTCCCCTGTGACTTGGGGAATTTTGTACTTTAATGATTCAAATTTGTCATTTGGTGACATGTGGGAGAGGAGCTGCTTTTAGCGTGATTGAAAGGAAGGATTGACAGGAACATTTAGAGACTGAAATTGATCTTACGGTAAAAACATACTACAGTTCAATTCTCCCTTTTTAAACAGAGGAAGGTTATCTCTACTGGCAGTTCCTGAAGCAATTTTTTTCCCCACAAATTACTTGCCTGCTGGTTAGCTGGCAGCAATTACCTTAGCAGCCTTTTTTTGCTTTTAACTGTCTCAATGAAATGAGGATTTTTTTCTTCAATTACTATTCCATAATAGCAGCTGTAGTTGCCACACAGATGCCGCTTCTACTGTAAAATTAAGAGTAAAGGAGGTACACCTCAAAATCCCGGGCAAGGCCCTGGCGGTTTTTGTTAGGGTCTTAACGAAGACACAGAACTCTGTTCCTACTTGGTTTTGTTCTCAATGCTGAGGTGATGATTAAATGATGACTGTGTGTGTCTAGCTGTAGCTCAGCCACAGACCAGAATTCTGCTGTCTCTCCTTTTCAACCTGGAGTGTGGGTAACGAGGGGGCTGCACAATTCCCCTCTCCCACCAGCTGATGGGAAGCAAGCTGCATTGCAAGGTGCTAATGGGCGAAAGAAGATCGTAGCCTATGGTCTCCTGAACTCGTTAGTAAATTCACTTGCACGTGTTCCACTTTAAGATTTGAAAAGAGGACTAGTTATGCAGTACTGCCTCCTGCTAAACAGGATATCAGCACATCATCAGCTGGTTTTCAAAATTTTGTAGGCATCACAGCAAAAATTTTCAAGGCAGAGAGCGAATCTAGAGATGGAAGGATTTATGTATGCCAAAGGAAAGCTGTCATCAGCTGGAGGGACAGCAAAGGAACAAACACATTGTGCTGCTTCATTTATTTTATAAGGTGATGATGGAGGAAAAGCTTCATGGGCTGATTAGGGAAAAGAGTCAGCCCTTCTGGATGTCTGATTCAGTATTAAGAGGTTGAGGCTGTGAAGGGGTTTGAAAGCAAAGATAATTTGAGATGGAGAAAGAGGGTCAGAGAAAGGGTTACTGTGGTCAGGGTGGCAAGCTAAAAATACGTTCTTTGCAGCTGCGTTTTGAGTAGGGCAGAGTTGAGCGGGTTTATAGGGTAAAAGCGATTGCAAAACTGAACTGCAAGTCTGAACGAGGGCTCTAGGTCTGAGGGAACGCTGCCTGGGAAACAGTTGAAGTACCTGGTTGAGGAGGTATTCAGGTGTTGGACCTGAGGGAAATAGTGTGGAGAGGGTTAAGGTTTTAGCTATGCTTTACTTTGAGGGGAGGGCACAAGTGTCTAATTTAGATGCTTCTGAACACTGACCTTGAAAACCAACTTCTTCGAGCACCACCGCTCGCCCCAGCTCCTGTGAAGTTTCACACATGCATGTTTCTCTTTTGGCTTTTCTCTGGCAGATACTTTGTGAAGGTGGCTTGGGCATGGACGTTCTGGCTTCTGCTGCCCTTCATCGCAGTCACCACCTACCAGCTTGCCGAGAGCGAGTTCCTGTATGGTCCCACGAAGAGCGTTTTGACGGTGCTGCGGCGTCTCAGTGCACTGCTAGTGGGCACTGCCGTCTGGTACGTCTGCACCGGACTCTTCATGTATATCGAGAATCTCACCGGCATGTGCTCTACCTCGGGTAAACTCAGCGAGCCTCGCCGGCTGTATGCCACCAAGCAGGAGTGCCACCAGGACAACGGGATCTGGAATGGTTTTGATATCTCAGGGCACTGTTTTCTGCTCTCGTACTGTGCTCTGATGATTGTGGAGGAAGTGGCTGTGCTGGAAGGCTTGTCCATAGACCAGAACTCTAAGCTGCGTGTTGTGATCAATGGCCTGTTTGTTTCCTTGTGTTTTCTCACCATGATCTGGGTGTTCATGTTTCTCTGTACTGCCGTGTATTTCCATGACCTCAGTCAAAAGCTTCTTGGTGTGCTGATAGGTCTGTCAGCTTGGTACGGGACGTACAGATTTTGGTACTTGAAACCCTTTTCTCCTGGACTACCTCTTCCAAATATACCTTTCAGTTCAAAGAAATACAGCTATAGCAGATAAAACAAGTTTTAAAATGTTGGGGTTTTGCTTTCAGTACTGGAGTAGTTGAATGTAGGAATGGTAACTGTATTTCCACTGTAAGGAACAAGGTGATGGTCTGGAGGAAACCAAATCTGTACTAGCTGATGGCTGGCAGGTGGTAATGAGCTTCTTCCTTGGGAGAAAAAAAATTGGTATTGGTGAAGGTCTGCTCTTGTTTAGGAGCTGCTGGCTGGCATTCTCAGCAAAGAAATTGGAAGTTGGATCTGTTTCTCTTACTAATAAATGGAGCAGATCCAAGGCTGACAGAGGCCTTTGCTCTTTAAGAGCTTGACTGATCTCAAATTAATTCTCACTCTTTTTTTTTTTTTGATTTATTTATGTTAAAATATCATAGATGATCTAAACCTCATACTTCTGTTTTTTTTTAATTCTCCTATTTGTATTGCCTTACGGGAAAGCTCTAATAATGACAGTGCTGCTAAGCGTTGCAAAAATATCGGTACTCGTTAAAGCAGTATATAGCTCTGTTGTGAAACTAGACCGTCTCATGTTATCAAGTGTTAAAGACACTAACTTGCCACAAATGCTTCTTAGCTGCCTGCACCTTCTGCAACAAAGAGAGTAAATCTGAGATGTAACGTCTTAAGCAGGCTGTGACTGTAAATTCATGCCTGCCTTTGAAAAGGAAACCCTTGAAAAACAAGCCTTAACTTTCTCCTTAGGTGAAGTATCTGTAGTAATGTTTTGTCATTTTATTCTTGACAGAAAAAAAAACAAACTTCCTCCCATTTTGCTGAAAAGTCTAATATGAGACTTGAGGTTTTAATTGTTTTTAAAAATCTTATGAGTTGCACACTTTGCAACAGCGAGTACTTTGTGGTATGTTTCTTCTAGACAAACAATGAAATTCTGGTGTTACGAACAAGTGAGCTTAACCTGTTTCCCAAATAGTCTGCTTGGTAATGAGTGACACGCATTGTTTATCCTAAGAGCTGCAAAGCAGTGTGCTTGAAGCAATATTTATTCTTGCTTATCCAGCAATATCAATAAGCTACTTAATTTTGGTTACACATAAAGCTGTGGCCACTTTTGATGTGGCTGGAAACCCGCTACTGAATAAAACACTACTATTAGATAACGAATAGCTGTGAGGTGCGATGGGTTTACTCATATCAGTCAGACATTTAGCATAGTTTTTATCTCGAAAAGCTCTTTATTATTTCATAAAGGCTTATTCGTGTCGCAATTGCACAAAATTTGTTTCACAGTTGTAGCGATGCTGAGCAAGACAGCCAAAAAGGTCTGTGGGCAAGGCTGTAGATGGTGTCCGCTGATCTGAGAGCGGGTGTGATCCGTCTGCAGCGTTTGACTCCAAGGTGATTATTTTGCTGAATATAGGGTATGATGCACCATAGTCTAATCTCGGCACATTTCTTTTCGCCGTCTCAACAGCTGTCTTCCAGCGAGAGAGCGGTAGCATTTGCAATAAGTACAGCAGTGTTAATTCCACGCTTGTGGTCTGCCTCTGAAGAGAGCTGAATTCACTTGCATTTCCACTGAATTCAGTGGCGAGAGTTGTTGCGTGTCCATAGAAAGTACAAATCTCGCAGAAAGAAACTGTTTCAGGAGGTTATGTAATTTCTGTCAAGCTCCTCCTTTTGCTTTTGCATTGAATTGCCTTTTAAGCTGACTCTTTGGAAAAATTTGCACTGATTAACTCATATTGGGTTTAACTAAATTTGTTTAAACAATGCAAATTCATTTGCAGATGTTCTTCTGATGTAACGTAAGCCTGCTCCTAATAGAGTTAAGCTAGATCACAAGCCACTTTCGCCATGAAAAAAGATTATATACCCAGAAGGTTTTCTGATTAATTTCATTAGATTTAAGTTTCTATTTTAGGTTATCTTCATGTAACTTTGCTATATAGACAAGGCCTCGGAACAGGAAATGCTATTTATTTAAACCAACTGACTTGCTGAAATTATCTTCAGTTTCAGAAATGTTTTGTGCAATCACTATATGGATATTTCTGTCTGCTTCCAACCGGTGTCATACAGACTTTTTATTATGGAAATAATGTGGGATGTGGTTCTTCTCAAAACTTTTATTTAAACAATGAAAGAAAAACACTTAAACTTTATCAGTGCTTGTGTTTGAGAATCTGTTTCTGATGTCTGTAAAAATACTGCTACTGCTCTTCATTTCCCCGAATGATCCAGCCTCACGGTGTTTTTGTGACTACTAGATGATCAAACTGACATTGGAAATTCTGCAGTGTTTGAGTGGGTTAATATAGCACGGATTCTCAAAAGTACAGGGTGTAAAAAGAAACAAAACAAAGCCAAAACAAAACACAGCCATGCCTGACAAAAGCGAGTTTCCTAACGTGTGCCTGTTACACCAGGCAGTTGATTTTGTAGACATGGACAGTTGCTTATTGCAGCAAAGTGAAAGCCTAATCCATTGAAATATATGGAAAAATTCTCGTGGCTGTAATACTGCTTATGAGTGTGGAAATCTTGGCCTGTGGGTCTTTCCCAGTACCCAGAGACCACGTGCCAGCTGTTGGCTTAGAAGGTGCCTTGTGCTCCAGGCCTTTTCGTTGCACTTTTTGACTCTATTTCAGAGTAAGGCTTTGCTTCCTTGTACTTTAACTGGAAATCAAAGGTTGCAAATTTTCTGTTCATATATTTGCCATCACCTTTACCTGACTTCCTTCCCTCCCCCATTACACTTTTATCATTAAAATAAAAATGCAGCCTCTCTACGACAGATTTTCATCCGAAGAGAAACAGCGCTGTGAATAGCTGGATTTGGTGTCCTCTGCCAAAGGCACAAATCAACCGTCAACAGGTATTATTAATTTGTTTCAAGTTTTTGAAAGTGTAACATTTTAAAGATAAATTTTCAGTTCGTACTGAATTCCAAAAGATGACGGCAACTGTAATCACAAGAAACAGTCTTTTTTTTTTTTTCCACTTTTCTGCATTAAAGTATTCCTCTTGTTCCTGCAGAGCTGTCTTTCCATGTCTGTAGAATTACTTGGGGAATTTTTGTCTGCAACATCTTGCTGGCATATTACTTATTTCAACGTATGTTTGCTAACTTTTCATTTTGTGAGTTTGTCCAGCCTGTATCACAGTACTTTGACAGAAGCAGCGTTTGGCCTGACTGCTGTGGACGAGGCAGTTCTTGGTCTTGGTGCCTTAAACATTTTCCTCTGCTGGGGCCAGTGAGGAAGGGAGTCTCAGCTACGACACAGTGAGAAGATGAACTGGATTAGGATTCATTTCCCTCGTCACTTACCTGGGACTCTTTCAAATGTTTGCGTCACTGGGGGCAAGATCAGGCAAACAGGAAAGTTTAGATCTTGCGTAAGAATCACCTGAACAGTTCAGGCTTCAAACATATCTGAAACTGGGGTTTGATTCTTCCTCAGAGTCTTTGTTTAAAGCACCTTGTTCCGTGAGTGCTTCACTGGCGCTGAATGGTATTCCTGGTTTGCCGGTTTATTTGTGTGTGCTGAAACTTGGGTTGTGGAGCGGCTGCAAAGAAAGAATCCGGTTTTCACGACGAAGTGAGGAACACCCAGTTATGCCCCATGGTGCACTTTAATGGAAAAAGTGTAGGCGCTGCTGTGATACATTAAATGTTTTGGAAAATCAGGCTTTAGTTGTGAACGCAGGTCTATGGTAACTTTTCGTAGTGAAATGATCCCTGTTTTTACCACTGTAGCTTAGAGCAGATCCCTGCAGCTTCTCTGCAATCGGCCTTTTCCAGCTCTTTCCCTTTGATCAGCCTGCGTTTCTCTCTGTTCACTCACAAACCTGTCTCCTGGGATTATTTCTTTTCATAGCTTCCTCTCACCTCCTGGAGCGCAGATTAGTAATAAATGCTCTTTACCTCTGCTAGATGCTTGCTTTCTCTTTATTTTGTTTTCCCCTCTTTTAAGTATTTTGCCGAAGTGTAAGATGAAAGTAATTAACCCAAGCAAAAAGGCTGTTGTGACTCTGAACTCATAATTAGCAGTTGTCAAAAGGAGTTGGTGTGTCACTGTAATGGTGTTTACCTGGAAAAAAGCACCTGCTTAATTTATTGAAGCAGAACTACACCTCGTGCTTGACCTCACAGCAGGAAAGAGGAGGTAACGTGACGGTGCCACTTGGTGCATCGGTAGGGTTAGCTTTGTCCTTTTCTCGGGGAGCAAGCGCTGCATTTTCTGTGAAGAGCAGTTTCACCCAGGTGTTTAGTAGGAAATTGTTTGTTTATTTATTTGAATGTGTGAAGGGTACCTCAGTGCTTAAAGTATACAATGAGAACAGAGAGGTTACAAGTTGGAAAAGTAGAAATGGAAATGACTATCAGGATTGAGTGCAGTCCCTGAAATTTCAGGCAATTATATAGTAACATTTGGTCTGAAAGGTTATTTTTAAACTACCCTCTGGCCATCACAAAACACAAGCAATGCCATGTGCCTTGTGGCAAGCTGAACAACTTTTCTGTAAAGCTTTGGAACTGTAATATGACACAGCAAATAAGTAGGTGGAGAGTGTTGCCAGTGTCTCAGGAGAGTTGAATATCGAGGGAAAGAAGAACTCAGAAAAATGCCCTTTCTCAGTTGTGCTTTTCCTGACAACGGACCCAATGGCAGGAGATGGGCGGCTGTACTGTGCCTCTCCCTAGCGGTGTAAGGCTGAAGAAGGAAAAGCGTGGAACAAAAGTAAACACAAATGATTATTTTTCATCTCGTATCTCTGGAGCCTTTTTCCACGTCCAGTCTAGGCTCGTTTTGCAGTTTTAGGTCATGTATTCCCTCAGTTATGCAATTCAATGCATTTAATCTCTGGGAAGCGTTGTTGATGTCAGAGCAATAAATAGGCATATCCGTAACGTAAATGTCAGCTCTCTCCTGAAATCTCTTCCGTGGGTCCTGCGCTGCCTCTGATCTGCTGCGCCTGCCCCGTCTCATGGGGCCTGGGGAGAGCAGCAGCGCCGAGGGGTTACACGTGGTGCGACCGTATCGGTGCCGGGCTTAATGGATCGTGACTCAGTGCTGGAGAAAATTCAGCTGAATAGGTTGTGGCTAAAAATAGTTGACTGTGATGGAGAAAGACGGGCAAAATTAATTGAAAATAAAGATGCTGCTAAGCCCACGAAGCCTGTTAGCCTTATATCCAAATGCGTGAATTGTTGCACCCAAACCCAGCGGGATTGTGCTGATTGGGAATGGCACTCGGGGTCTGCCCTCTGTGTTCCGCAGATGCTGGAAGCGAGCACCCATTTAATATGTGCTTGGTATAGTGTCATTCACGATCACCGCTCTTCTCAGTGCCGTGCGCCGTTGCTCCAGCTTTGCCGTAGCCTGACCTGACCGTTCTGGTCTTTAGAAGAATGGGAGTGATAGCGATTTGAGGTTTTTAGGAATATATTTTTTTTTTTTGTTGATTGTCATGATTTGGAAGTTAAGAGACGGGAAAAATGATGCCAGGGTGGGTTTTTTGTTTTATTTTGTTTTCTGGGGATTTTTTGTTTGTTTTTGTTTTTTTCTCGCTTGTGGCCAAGAGTCCTCTCTATTGCTGTTCTGTGGTGGTTGGCTCCAAGGGCATGGAATAGAAAGAAACAAAAATAGAGGAGTGTTCCAGGAGGCTTGCGGTGGAGTGACATGACCTTGTAACGTAAAGAGCATGTGCAAAACAACACTTAACTATGCAGAATACGTAGTTCTATGTCAAGAAGTGCCTGCAGCATTATAAAGCACCCTCAAACCTGGTTACACTCTGTTCTGATTGCGAAGTGGCTTTATTTGGATAACTGTCCTGGAGCTAAAAAGGATTTAGGTCGCGGGAGAGATGAGGTGCTGCTAGGAAAAGGCTGAGACAGGAGGGAAGGAAAGGAGGGGGTTGGATGGTGTTATTTTTAAAGAAAGGCTTCCTAAGTTGGCATTGGTCTGTGCTGTTGGTTAAGAGCTTTTTAGCAAGACTGAATCTCCTTCATTTCTTAGCTGTTCTTTCTCAGAAGGTGGAAATGGGAGGTGCTGTGTCTGCTGATGCAGAGCTTCACAGCCCGTGGGCTCCGGACAGAAATCTCTCTGCAAATGCTCACGCGTCCCTGGCTGTCTGCGGCAGCAGAGTGAGATCAGGGGAGTCCGGGAGAGAGGGAAGGAGCAGGACGGTAGAGAGGGGTAAAGGAAAGAAGAGCTGAAAGTAGATCATTGTACAGATGAGAAAGGCAAAAAAGAGGGAGGGGAGAAGCTCTCAAGGAGCGGGTGGAGGTTGACACTTTGCTCATCGATGCTCTTCAGCATCAAAATCGCATGGAAATAGAAATAACCTGCTTTGGCCACGGCAACTGCCGGCTGCAGGCGGAGGCTTGGGCTGCAGCACACAGGTCGCTGCAGCCCGCAGCCGCTGCAGTGACAGACATCCCTGCTCTGACAAAGCAATTGTTCATCTGCATTATTTATGGCATGTGTGGTATTCTTTCTTTCACTGTGAGACGTTTAAAGCAGACTGTTTTATCTCTGTTTAATCCTTCAGAGGAAAGCACGTAAAATGGAGAGTGAAAGGCAATGACAGTAAATGTGTCATTCGGGCACATTTGGAAATCGGCATGAAGGGAAAAAATAGGAAATTTGTTTGTTTTGAACACACTTTATCTGAGAATACAAGTCCCAGTGTGTTTTTGCTACTGCTTAAAACCTTAGATTCAATATTAGAAGCGGCATGATCTGAAACCTCTCTGATTTATCACTGAGGCCATGCTTTAGGAAATCCTTTAGGGATACAAATCTGTCCCTGGTCACAAAACGCTTACGCAGATGTTTTCAGTCCCATTCATACCTGTGGGTTTGAACTTTTGTCTGGGCACAGCCTGCTGAACGTGGGCTGGGGACTTCGTTCTGTCCTACCGAGGCAGAAGGAGCTTTTCTACAGACTTGTGTAGGAAGAGCAGCTTTGCTGAGAGTGTGAACAGATGTGAAATTACCCTCTTACCCCCCGCTATGCACAGATAACTGCAGGCGTGGAGTTACAGTGGGTAACTCTTAGGTTGCACATCGATTCCTGGTTCTTTGGTTATTTAGTTCTTAATCCCATATTATCATATTTTATATTATCCCTGGCCCTCTCAAAATACTATTATCATATTATCCCATATTATTTTAATCCCATGTATCTCTCAGGAACCTGAGAGATTTGGTGGTTGTCGTTGCCTGTGTTGTGGATCCAGTCCGGGTGGTTTTGGCTTTGATCTTGATGACAGCAGTGAATGCCACAAAATGCAACCTGATGTTAAACATTTTCACGAGCTTTAATGTTTTCTGTTTGCTGTTCTCAGGAAGTCCTTCACTTACTTTCAGAGCAGAAAGTAAGTTTCCCCTTGCTTGAAGGAGCGGCTCTTACACCATCCTCGTTCCTCCGTAGCCAGGATACTGAAATTGCAGTTGGGTGGTAAGGATGGCTTTTCATTCAGAAACAGAGCAAAACTCAGCAATTAATTTCTCGGAGGGCCACAAGATGGTCACTAGCTATTCTTAGGCAGCCCTTGATCTTGATTTCTTTGGCGAACCGTGGCAGACAGGCCCTGTGCTGCGTTCCCTGGCCTCTGGCAAGCTTGGTTTTGAAATCCTTTATTCTGCGTGGAGAGGTCTTCTCCATCCCTTGACAAGCAGAAGAGAAGGCTGCCAGCCAGCTGCAAGACTGACACGTACATTTTCAGTTTTCATAATTGAGTCTTTTGAAAACCCGTAGGAGTAAAAAGACTTCAGAAGCTGTAGTTCTACAAATCTGACCATTGGAGCCTATTAAACCGGCGGCTTGGGAGGGAGGAGGGAGTGACCGCTCCTGTGAGCTCGCTCGGTGTCAGAAAACTCCATCTCAGAGGTGCTTGGAAGGCCTTGGACTTCACAAGCAGCCCCTAATTTTCTTCCCTCTGGTAATTAAAAGTTCCACATTTCAGCACAGATACATATTTGAAGGCCCTGAGGTGCCTAAAAACACATTTGCCTCTAAAACACAGAGATTTTGAAGGTTAAAAATTTGCTTGGGTAAATAAGTACATGTAGAGTAAAGCCTACGACAGACCCTGCCTGGGGTCGGATCAGGTACACAGCGGTGTTTGGTGCAAGATTCACCACAGGCCATTCCCCCAGCTGTCCGGCGCAGCCAAGCCAGCGCTTCAGTGATAGCGGTTTGCTACGGAATTGCTCAGCAGCAAATCGTCAGGTGTCCCAGAGCAGGCGTGTGCCCCAAACAGCATCTCTGGGGTGCCTCGCCTTCCAGCCTTACCCCTGGGTGCTGCTGTTACCCCACACCTTGCCGAGAGCAAAGCGTAAAGTCCTGGAGTGAGAAAACAGGTTTTTTGCTATCATTTTCATCTTTCTGTGTACGGAAAGCGCCTTGGGCAGTGAGCATCGGGCCAGTGCCTGGCTCGTGGCCGTGCGGTGCGATGGTCTCCCCTTTTAAATGGAACTAGAGCAGAAAAAGTCTGATTGGGCTCCGATCAGCTAGGGTGAAAGCAACTCGTTACGATGACAGCCTGTAATCACCGCAGGGCCGCTTATAGTAACTCACTAATCCGGATCGATCGGGTGGTGACATTCATCTCCCGGTGCGTTTCAGCATGGTCTTGAACAGCAATTCAGCCTCTGCCTGTCGCAGTAATTGTCTTTTATCGCTCCCGCGGATTGCTTTTCCCTGGAGCAAAGTCCTGGTATTTTTTCATTACCGCGGCAGGGAAACAAGGCTCAGCGACAGGGAGTGGCACCATCTTCACTGATTTCTGCTTTTTTTTTTTTTAATTTGGTCCAAAACAGAGGCTTGTTAGTGAATACTCCTAGCTGAGAACCTGGACAAAACTCATCACTACAGCATCTGTGGCTTCCCAGCAGCCCACGAAGCAACACGACTGACCTGTTGGTCCGAACTGACCCGCGCCTTGTTCCAGCCGCTCGCTCTGTCCGGCTTCCTTATAATAGTTGCATTTTAACAGTGTGCTCCAAAACAAAACAAACGCCTGTTTTCTCTGGCGTTCAGAGTTCTGATTTGCTCCGTGATTTTAAATATTTTCTTAACAAGGAGCAAAGTAACCGGCAGCAGCCTTGCCAAGCTTCCTTCTGCCTCATTCTCGGGCTGAAATCCTGGGAACAGAGTAAGTATTTGCTCTCGTTCTCTCTGGGTTTCCTGGCCTCGTACTCCCATTAATATTCCTTCCTACACCTGGCGTGTGCCTTTCATCAGCTTTTGGAGATCACCAGGGAATGTGTGTGTAGGACAATGGGCAAAGGTAAACGGAAGAAATCCTCGTAATGGTTTCATCTCGGCGTATCTTTAACTTCTTGGGGGGAATTTAGTATCAGCTAATGGGGCAGATGAACCATGGGTCGTTGCGTACGTTCTCACACCTTTCAGATGCAGCAAAAGGGATGACCTCAGGGACCCTCTTGCCTCCCTCTTCAAAAAGAAGGAAAACAACTGTTTCTTCCAAGGTCGCTGATACCATGAAGCAAATATATAACTGTCTTTGGGGGAGCATGTGTCTGTAATGTTTTGCTCGGCAGCCTCGGCTGCGGGTGCCTGGTCTGTCTGTGCAGGTGGTGGATTTGGGTTCTCACACACCAGTTTTAAGGGTGGCCCTGATCACTGGGGGGTAACACGGATAACACAGCACCTTTGCAGCTACACAGGTCGTCGTATTCCAGACGTATGTCAGACCAGCCTACGCAATTGTGACAAGCCCAGCATAAACTTGTGCATTTTGCATTGTGTAATCGCTATGTGCTCATCCCTTGTAATTCCTGCTAAATATTCACAATTCCATGGCTGCCAGGTTGTATCAAGAACCAAAGCTCCTGGGAAATCCTGCTGCTTTCAAATACATAAAGCTAGTTTTTGAGTCGGAAGCAAATGCAATTCGTATCGCTTCAGCCACACTTGGCATACGTTCCCGAGCCTAGAGATGCAGCATGACTCACTAGGGATCACCGGAGTGCTCGGAAAACCAGCCAGAAGAGGTCCTAGCAGGCTGAGCACGTACAGAAATGAGCGCTTTGGAAGAGGAATACGTATTGTTTCCATGCGAGTTTTATACCACTGCAGTACATGAGAAAAAGCACAAACCACCTGCACATCCCTCTGCCCATGGGCGTGCTTTGAAATAACACCAGAAGGATGTGGAACACATTTAGAAATGTGAAGCAGTTACTCCTCCCATATGGTTTATTGAGGATCTCGGTTTTCAAAGCATGAGTAGCAGTGAGGCCCGTTATTCTTTCCGACATGCAAAAGGCACAAGAAAGTCATCAACGTGATTCTGTGCAAAGTGTCTCTAAGAAAACACACAGCGAGGAAATGACCGAAAAGAGCCCCCGATGGAAGAGAAAGCCAAAGTGCCTTCAGGAAAGTGCTGAAAAGTTCTGAAAATGGTCGTACTTTTTCAGAGTCCAGATATGCTCAGTCGGTGAAAGATGCTTTGCAAATCCGTGAAGGAAAACTCAAGAGACAGAGCCAAAAGGCTTAAAACAATAATCTCCTTCATGTGCCAAAATTCAGGATGGAAGTCAAAATGATTTATGTCAGGAAAAAAGTGCGGCAGCTAAAGACAGACATTAAATTCTTTAAAAAAAAAAAAAAGGCCCACCAAAACCAGATGTAGAAAATGGATACATTCTAAGAGCAGCTCAATAAAAAATATTCCTTTTAATGAAAACAATTTAAAAAATGGAAACTTGAAGAACGCAAATCCACCTTGACTGTGACCAGCTACTGCACCCTGCTCCCAGGAAAGCCTCCGAGCACGACAACACGCCGCCTTCCAGAAGAAAGTCCCCACTACCTGCATGTGTGAAATGTGGCCAGTGAACAATTTGGAAACACAAACGTACAGGACCGAGTGTCCGAGTCCCATTAGTTAACTTGGGCGTCAGGAAGCTTCCCAGGGTTCCCGTCTCTCCCACTGGAGCCGGCCGGTGCCGGAGGCGGCGTCGCTTCCCGGTGGGCACGGCTGAGCCCGTGAACCCCTGAGCCTCTCGCTGGAGTTGAATACTTAAACCTAAAAAAGGCATTTACAAGTTGACACATTTTGTTGTTGTTGTCTTATTTCCTTGCAGTATACGTTTCTACTTCTAGACTATGGAATGTTACATTAAACAATATAATTATTCATTACCTTGCTTCAAATTTCATTACAGTTACTGAGGCTTCATCATAATTTCACACAGCACAGAGACACCAAACTAAACACCAAGCAGCCAGCACTAGATGTATTTTTTCTTTAAGTACCAATAAGCAAAATATCCCATTCCCCCCAGAGATCCCATCAGGAAGGAGGCTCCGAAGAAGGAGGGAGGTTTCCGCTTGACCAGCCTGAAGGCATTGGGTACCACTGCGGAGAGGAGCGTGGTATGTATATCTCCCAAAACTTTCCTGAAGGCGAAGCGTTTTTGTATCCTGTCGAAGAAGGACTGTAGGTTAGGTCTGCTGCCGTCTTCCCAGTATTTCTTAGAGAGTCCCAGAAACTTGAGGCGGTGCAGGGTAGCTCCTAACAAGACATCGGCCAAAGTGAAGACGCATCCGCAGAGCCAAAGTTCGCACTTCTGCCCTGGAGAGAGAAGCGACAGAGCAGGAAGGGTAAGAAGGAACCCTTGGGTAGGCACCTAAAGGCTTGCTCAAAAGATCCACGAAGGCAGGAGCATTTGCATTAGGTCTGCAGTGTTTTTCCTCAGCTCTCTGACATCCCAGGAGTTCAGACCCCATCTGCCAGGCTACATGATGGAGGATATGTGGGGCCACAAAGCTGGGAATGCGGGACGATCATTTATAGCCCATGTGAAGATACAAATTGCCGTCTGCAAAACGGCTCTGTTGCCTCTCTCCTAAGTCAAGAGCAGCAGGAGATGGCAGCCTCCCGTACCCAGGAGGTCCCTGGAAAAGGGCCCTTGTGCCCCCTTGAAGGCAGATGCGGTGCAGTGACCCCTCCTGCTGTGTTAGTGCTCAGGGAGAGCAGCAGCGTTTGTCCTTGGCTGTACCGGGAGCCCTTTCAGGAGTGTCACGTTAACTCGTCCTATTTTAGGGATGTAAGAAATCCTCAGGAATCAAAAACATTTGCTGGCCTGGCCTGGCTGCTCTCCCCGTGTGCTGTCAGGGAGGTCCTGCCTCTGTCCCCTCTCCTGCAGCCGGGCCCCAGCTCTGGGACACCAAAACCGGCAGCACGTCTGTGCCGAGAGCCGGGTTTTCGGAGGAGGCAGAGCTCAATGCAAATGCTGGGCATGAGGAGAGGCACCAAAGCATTAACGGCCCCTGATAAGGGGTGACCCTGGAAATAACCTCACCGGAGCGATGTCTAGGAATAAAGCAAGCTGTTGTTAGGCTGGAAGAAGCGGGCTCAGGCCGGGATAACGTTACACACTCCCCCGATGCCCTTTCAATGCTGGGATGGAGCTAAGGCAGATGAAGGGAGGTGCAGGGACGGAAGAACAGCAGAACGGGCATAAAACCTGGCCCGTTCCAGCCTGAGCCCTCAGCTTTGCGCTAAATCGATAATTTTGGGGCTCTTCCACTGTCCTGTGGCTGTTATATCTGGGAGGGGGAGAGCGGCCCCGTTATCGCAGCCCTGGGCAGGCGCTGGTGCTGCCTGCAGGGCCAGGCCAGGGGAATTACTGGTAATTAGCAGCCCTCATTTGTAGCCGCTTGGCAGCCTGCCTGATCCTGCTAGAGGCAGAGCCCAAGTGGACAGATTGCCTGTGCCTAATTAGTCAATAAATGTTTTCAGTGACTAATGAATTGTGGGGGGTACTGTAGCCAGAGCCTCCTGGGTGCTCCGGGGACCCCGAGGGTGCTCCGGCTCACAGGTAAGGGAAGCAGGGCTGAAGGGCACACCTCGCTCCCAGGCACTGCTGCGGGCGAAGGAGAAAGCACGCGGGAGGATGGTGACTTTAGGAGAGAGCCGTGATCCGGCCTTGCCCCTCCTGGCTCTGGGCTTGCACCCGCTGCGGAGGTCTGGCCCCGGCCGCGGGGCTCCATGGGGCAGAAGCGTGGGCAAGGGCAACTCGTCCCCTTTGCATCCGCAGCGGCCCCAGCTCGGACCAGCCCGTCCCAGCCCAGCAGGGTGCCTGTGGCCGGGGGCTGCCCTGTGCTCCTGCAGCATCTCCCACCCTCCTCCTGCCTGCCCTGCCCTGCCCTGCCTGCATCGCTGCGCGTCGGGGCCGGCAGCCTGGGCTGCGTGGGAGGAGAACTGCTGCACTGCGGCTCCTGGGAAGTTGCCAAAGGGCTGGTGCTCGTGCCCGCTGCCGAGATCCTGACCTGGCCGTGGGCACGGCGGGGGAAGTCTGGGGGCCCGGAGCAGAGGGCAGGAGCAGCACGCAAGGACTGAAGGCAGCGGAGCGCCTGGGTGCCGGCAGCCACAGCAACCACCTCTCTGCTCCAGGCACCCAGGACGTCCTCTGAGGGCACCTCATTAGGCTGAATTCTGCTGAGCTACCCCAGCTCTCGCATCGGTTAATGAGGGTGTTTGTTGGAGGCACTTAGGGCAACGCAGGGTGCCGCTGTGAATGCATCAGGGCTCTCAGCAAATCCCCAACCCTGGCACCTCCGAGGGCCCTTCGGTGCGGCCCCGAGCGTGATGCACGGCTCCCTGTGGCCCAGGCTGGCCCTGAGGGCAGGGGCAGCTGCGGGGCCATCCCCTGACTAACTGCGTCTGGGCTCTGCTCCAGATCCGGCACCGCGGCGCTGGCGGGTACCAGCCATCCCGGGGCAGGGGTTACGAGCCCTGCCAGCAGTGGGGACGGGAGGATGACGGCGTCATCCTGGGGTGACAGCAGGACGAGCGATGCCCAGCTGTGCCCATGCATCCCTGTCTGCCAGGGCGCCAGCGTGGCTCTCGGCAGGCGCCCAGCAGCGAGTGTTTGATGTCGGGGATGGCTGGTGTCGCGCTCTCCCACCCAGTGGCATTTGACGCAGGTCCTGTAAAGGCTCCCATCCCTCCAGGGCCCCTCAAATTCTCCTCAGGTTTCTCTGCTCGCTCTCCACTGGGATGTGCCGCAGCCCCGTGGCTGGTGGGGGCTTGGCTGTGGGACACGTCCCCAGCCCTGCACTTTTGTCAGTCTGTGCTCCTCGTGGTGCAAGAGCCCGGGGCCAGCCTGCTCCTTCCTGAGCCAGCCAGGGTATCGGTCACCAGCAGCCCCTTGTTGGGGTGGAGGGGACCTGCTACCACCCTGCGATGACTTTGGAGCTCCCACAGAGCAGCTCTAAGGATGGGGGTCCTGCTGTCCCCTGTGGCAAGGGGTGCGGGGGCTCCTCGGAGCAGGGGTGGTTTGCCAGAGGTTATAAGACCATGGCTGCAGCGACATCAACGCACCTAAAAACAGGAGAGCCCAGCGGCAACCCTGGCCCCACCAGTGGTTGCCCTGTGGGGGATGTTCATCAGGTGCAAAGCCATCGGCTGTTCCTGGTGTTGCACCTCGGCCTCATGTGGAAAAACACCCCATAAACGCAGCCCAGCTCCTACCTTGGTACTCCAGTTTCCTCTTCTCCAGCTCGGCCTCGATCTGGTCTAGCACCATCCCCAGTTCACCAAGGATCTTCTTCAAGTAGTTCACGTTGTCGTGCTCCAGGATCTTGGCCTGGGTGGAGAACGGAGTTAGGATGGGGGATGGATGGATGGATGGACACACGCCCCTGCAACCGTGCAGGGACATGAGGTACCAGGTGCCCATGGCAGGTCCGTGGGTCATGTCCCCCCCCACCAGAGATGTGTGTGGCTTTGACCCACATACCATGAGCTTCTTCTGCTTGGAGAGGTAGGGCTCTGATAGCTGTGGCTCCTCTTCATGGTCCAGCTTCATCAGCTCCGTGCTGGCGTTAGCTAAATGTCCTGGGGGGAGACAGACAGAGGGGCTGGGGGGGCTGTGCTTGGCAGGGATGAACTTGTGTCTGGTAGCAAAGTACCTTGTCCTGCATGCAAAATAGTGTTGTGGCACCAAGAAAAACACCCTGAAGAGCTAAAATGGGCCAAATTCATGGCTTGCTGCCACCGTGCTGCCATAGGAGCGGGTGAGTGGGGCATCGCATGCCCTCCTGAGGGCACGTGGCTTCTTCAGCCCTCCCGTCTGCTCACGGCAGGGCAGCGGTGGCTGCGGGGTACAGCAGATCCCCCTCCCTGGCCTTGGTGAGTCCCAGCTCTGCGGGTTTCAGGGGCATTTCAGCTCTTCATTTCCTCTGCTGGATTCATATTAGAGCTGCCAGCAGATCTCTGTCTGTCTCTTACTGTTTTAAGAACATCCCTGAGCTTCCCCTTAACCTGGTTCCTGCAGCTCCATCCCCAGGTGTATCCTTTGGGATATGTGAGCCGGCTGCCCGTGTGCGGGTGTGCGTGCGGAGCAGCGCGGCAGGGAGCGGCATGGGAGGGGATGCTCCCTCCCGAATGAAGCTGTCCTGCCCCGGCTCGCTGTCCGGGGATGCAATTTGGTAGCAAGGAGCCCATTGCGAGCACAGGAGAGACACCCACCCTCCTCCCCCGCAGCGCACGGCGAGGATGCGAAGGGCTTTGTGCAAGGGAGCTGACGGAGGGAAAGGAGCAGAGTAAATGGAAGGAGAGAATATGAGACGCAGAGTGACACCTTAGGGACGACATAAATTACCCAAAGCTGGGCTAATCTCCTCCTGCCAGGGTCCATCCGTCTCACCCTCCCCGTTCCCTCCAACGAGGGCTTGGCTCTGCCGACGCATGGGTGCGGGAGGTGCCAGGGCTGGCCGGGGCGGCAGCCAGCAGTGGGCTCTACGCTGCCACAAAATGGTGAAACACCATGTTTTCCACTGCGAGCCTTGAAGCTCCTGCTCGCTGTGGCTCCCAGCCAGCTCCCCTGGGGCTGTAACTTGGAGGGAAACCTGGATATCACCCTGGTTTCCTCCCCTTGGGAGAGCCTGGTCCTCAGTTCACCCTCTCCTTGGGACACGACTACAGGGATTTGCCTTGGCACCCACTGCAACGGGGCAGCCCACCCATCGCCTGGGTGTAGGGAATGTGCCAGAGGGGAGAGACGTGGGGCATGTCGATGCCCTCCTAACAAGGTCACTTTTCTGGTGAGGGACTCTCTCCAGGAGCGATCCTTGCTATTGAGTTATATTAAGCATCGTCAATGTTTCATGAGCGCTTGAAGGTCAGGTACACAGTCTTACGCCGATTCATCCACTCTCTGCAGCTCGATCTGGCTGTAGTCACCCGCCTTTGCCCTTAGAGCTATTGCAGGGAGAGGGGACGTGCGGGAGAGGGAGAAAATTCATGTGCCCTAGAAAGAGCTGGGCAAGAAGCGTGCATGGCCCATGGGAGGCCAGACCCTCCCGGCGCTAGGAAGCCTCTACAGAGCGCCTGCAGCTCCCAAATTAGCTGTGCTTTGCTGTTTCCCAGCTCTGTCCCTGCCTGCGTTGGTGGAAAGGGGAGATGAGCAAGAGCAGGATGGCTGGCTGGGCTGCGGAGCCAAACCAAGCCTAAAGGAAGGGCTGGGGGAGCCGTCCCGCTGGCGCCGGGCCTGGGCAGCCCCGCTGGAGAGGCGACTTACTGCGGATCTCAGCGGTCGCGTACTTTGGGATCATGGAGTCGGTGGTGAGCTCGGGATGCAGGATGCAGCCGTGCGTGTAGGCGTCCATGGGGAGCGAGTCCAGCAGCTCCCGGTACTGCAGCACCCGCGAGTGCAGCAGGCTGCCCGGCTCGGGGATCAGCTGCGTGACGTTTTCTGCGAGGGCAAAGGGAAAAGTGTTAGTGGGACGCTCATTAGTGGCTCGTTAGCCTGCGCGGGACACCAGCGTGCAGTCCTGGCTTGAGCTACCTCCGAGCAGGGACTCAAAATCGTACTTCACAGTCTGCTCTGCCCCCTTCCCGCTGCCCGTCCCGTCCCGGAGCGCGTCCAGCCTGTGCCCAGAGATGGGCAACCCCGCAGGACCACAGGGACGTGTACACGTGTCGTTACCCGGCCCCGCAGCCCCCGCGTCCCCAGGAGCTCAGCGTAGCAAGCCCGTCACCTCTGCAGCCCCTGAATTTGTACACCGGGGTTTCACATCTCTCAGAAAGGGAACAAAATCTTCCCGTTCTGCAGATAAGAGCTAAAACACGGGGATTAGAGTTTGGGATCTCCTCGGTTACGCGCTCGTTACACCAGTGGCAATGAGGCACCTAATTTTCTTGAGCTTCCTTGAAAATCCTGTTCAAAATGGGTAATCAGGGAGTAGGTGACCAAAGAAGGAGCCCAGCACATCTTCCCTCCGCGCTCAGCCGGTGCCTCAGCTGCGGGAGCATCCCTCTCCCCAGCCGGCTCCTCCTCGCCTTGTTGGGTTTTATTCATCTTCTGTGGATGGCAGTTTGCATCGTGCTCTTTTTATTAGATTTTCAGCTCAAAATACACCACCGATGACACCACAAGGAGCGAAATGTTGTTCTTGTCTCCCCCAAGAATATCAGGTCCATTTTTTTTATGGGATCATAAATGTTTATGGCATTTGCAGATAGCTGTTAATAGGCAGTGAGTAAATTTACCACCGGGACTCGATAAAGCTGGTTGCCCACGTGCCGTCCGCAGTGCAGGGCTTGCCGCATGCCGGCGTCTCGGGCTGAGCTAAGGCACACCGGCAGAAGGACTTTGGCAGACATGGCCAACGCGGCTCCTGAAGAGCCCGAAATGACAGTTCTACCCGCAGCTGCTGCATTGCAAACCTCCCAACAGCTCCGGTTCGGGGCTGTCTCTGCTGGTACGTTCCGCAAAGTTGTTCTGACCGACGGGCATCGGCGTTACTGTCCCCGAGCGAGGGGAGGGTTTGGTAGCTCCTCGCTGCCTGCGCTGCCTGCGCTGCCTGCGCTCCAGCTCTCCAAGCGGGGATTTTCCATCCCCGCTAAAAAGCGATCGGCTGAATGAAATAATAATGACTGACCTATAGCTTGTGTGCTCCGTCCACAGGGCTCCTGGCCAGCACCCGATGGGCTGGTGCTGAGCCTGGAAACCAGCACATCCAGAGCGACTGCCCCGTCCAGCAGCGAGACGGAGAAACCACAAGAACTCGTGGTGTTGCTGGCTGCTGGCCCGCGTCCTTCAGCATGTCCCAGCGAGGTTTTCCGGTGGGATGGTGCTCACCAGCCCTTGCACGCCTGCACATATGGGCTGCTGTTGCATATAGTCAGCAGGCGATGGGCCATGCAAAGGTGGGATGGGGGGAGGCTCAGAAGGACGGGGCTGGGGGTGCAGCCCTTGGAGAAGCCCCTCGCCCAGGCTCTGAGATGTGTTGCCACCGGCCGACTCATCAGTGGTTTCTTGGCACCGCTGGGCAGTGTCTTAGTGAGAAGCACCCTCAAAGGTGGCTTATTGGCACTACTCGCTGCTTCTTTGGGGAAAGAAAAACATTGCTCATCACATCACCCTTTACTGATAGCTGTCAGTGTGTGTGTATGCCGCTGAAAAAGACCGTGCTCCCAGCCCGGGGGAAAATATAACTCCGTGAATACACCTTCTTATAAAGGCATTTTCAAGCTCTGTGTGTTTCTGCAAGGTGGGTGATTCCGCCTTGGACCAACACCGCAGCATCCTGATGATGCTTTAGCCAGCTAGTGCTGGTGGGCGATGGCTCGGACCAGAGCACGCAGCAGGGAGCGATGCTCTGGGCCCTCTTCCCTGGAGCTTCCCCTCCCCATTTCCCAGCAGAAAGGTAAGAAATTGCACCTGGCTGGAAAACCTCAGCGACAGGAGTTTCCCAGTGCACGGGCAGCACTGTGTCCCCCTCCCGCCGGGGACAGCCTGTTGTCACATATGCCAGACCACCTGCCCTTCGCGGAGACCGGGTGAAGCTGCTGCGTGGTACGGGGACCACGGAGCAATGCTTCCCGCTGCCCCTTGGCAGGAAAACGGCTGCCGTTCCCTGGGAGCTGCTGCTGGCGTGGGCTCCTCCCGACCGATCCCATCCCCGCTGCCCCGCCAGCGAGCGAGCATCGTGCCTCCGCCGAGCAGCACCACCGCGGCGGGGCCGGGAGAGGACAGCAGCTGAGCTGGCAAGACGCCCTTGCTTTGGGAGCTATTTTGAGATGTTTTTGATGTCTCTGTTGCAAGGGGGATGGATGCTGGGGTGAGCATCATGACGGCACAGCCCGAGCTCCCGGCGCAGCTTTGAAGCCTCCCCAGCGGAGCGGCCCAGCCTAACAGCCCGCCGGTTTGGGGGAAGGAGGGCGAAGGGACGTGAGATGCCGGGCAGAGGCTGCTTGCCGCAGCAGCTGTGCAAACAGCCGCCTTCGAGCGCCGTCTCAGCATCCCGGTGCGCAGGGCTCAGCTGGCCGCTGACTGCAGCCCTGCTCCGGGGGGAATACGAGCTTCCCTCTCCCGGCTGTCCCTTCCTCTGGGTTTGTGTCACATCATCCTCCCATGGTCCCCAGCACCGCCGGCTTTGTTTGACTTTAAAGAGGCAGTTTTCTCCGAGGCACAGCGGCACCAGGGACGGCAGGGTGCCCTGCCTGCGGCTGGTGGCACAGGGCTCACCGAGGACGGGGAGAGGGGCAGCAGCACCCGCCTCAAACCCACCTTCTCTCAGCGGAGCCGCTTACGGCAGTTTTTATACCATTACCCGAGGCCACAGTACAAAGGAGGCCAAACCCAGAAGCATTCCCATGGGCCGTGCCCCAGCCGCAGCTCTGGTGAGATACCACCACGCACCACGGGGACAGGGGGAAATAGTCCGGTTTGGGAGCATGGCCTCCAAGGCAGAAAAAGGGGGGACCCAGCTACACCCCCCCCAGAGCCCTCCAGCAGCACTTCCAAGGGACATTTGGGGATTTCTGCTGGAAATCCTTCATTTTCATGGGAAAATGTAAAGGTTTGGGGAGGGTTGGTGGCTTGCTGCTCTTCTAGGGTAAAGCTGAAACTTTAAAGAACAAAGTGGGCGCATTTGGCAAACAGCATCTGGATCAGACCCGAGTTTCCCCCAAGACGCAGCTTCCCCCCCCTTACCTCCCGTGAAGTTCTTCTCCATGTAGTCGATGATCTGGTTGTAATCGCTGATGATGTTGTCCCTGTGGATGATGACGGGCACCTCCTCCCCCAGGTTGAGCCGCATGAACCAGGGCTCCTTGTGCTCCATCAGGGGCATGCTGACATCCCGCTCCTCGCAGGGCAGCCCCTTCTCCGCGATGACCAGCCGCACCTGGGGCAAGAGGCCGGGGAGAAAGGGCTCAGCCCCACGCACCGAGCCGGCCCCGAGAGCCCTGGAAGCACCCCGAGAGCCCCACCGCCGCCCCATCGCGCTTCCCTGGCCCTCCCCGGCCGCTTAAGCCCAGCGATGTGCCATGACACATGCTCGTCCTGCAAGAAGCCAAGCAGGTCTTGGCATGGGGCAACTGCGAAGTCCAGGCAGCCACGTGAGGATTTCCTTTCCCAGCACACGGGGGAGACCCAAGCCCGTCCTAACTTTGCAGGATCGTGGATCACCATCCTCCCACTCGTGGCTGGTGGCCCGTGTGACAGGCGGAGGGGCCAGGGGTGCTGGCGGGCTGCGAGCCCATCCCTCGGCAGCAGGTGGAGAGAGGCGGCAGCTCCCCAGCTGGGGGGAATCAGCGATGCTGCTGGGGGTCCCAGCATAGCCCAGCACACGCCCGAGGAGGAGGAAGAGGAGGAAGCAGAGGCTGCAGCAACGCTATGCCTTGCACCTAGTGGGTGCTACTGCCTGGCCGAAGGAGGCCTGGATGCTAACTCAGGTATGTCCCACGCTCGGGGGTGGGCTATGGCTTTGCCGGGCATCTTTGGAGCAGGGAAAAGGTTCTGTTCCATGGAGGGCTTCAAGCAGCCCCTGCACAGTGTCCCTCCTGCTCCTCGCTGCTGCAGGCATCCCCCACTGCCTTCGTGCCTCTTGTGCCAAACCTGCTGCCTCCCCCTGCCCTCCTTCAGCGCCGGGCTGGCGAGCGGCAGCGCTGGGGTGGCACCCACCCCTCTTGTGGGTGGGAAAGCCGAGTCCAGCGGTGCGGAGGGGCAGGAGCGGGGCTGGATGTGGGGCTGGATGTGGGGCACTGTCCCCATCCGCACTGGGGACCCCTCATGGCCGATCCTGCTGCTTTGCTCTGTGCTCGAGACGGTGTTGAATATGCACTCAGGGATGGCATTTTAGGCTTCTGGGTTATAAAAACCTGACTGTTATGAACTAAGTATGTCAAACAGGCAAAAAAAAAACCCCTCGGGGGATGTGAGACAGCCACATCTTACAGAATGACTGAATGAGGGAAAAGTGCTTGTTTTCCTCCAACTAGCAGCAGCTAAAAATACAACTTAACAAATATAAGCATTTCTATGAGTACTTCAGAGTTCCTGGGAAATTTGTCATTAATTATTTACAAGGCTGGCAAATTAATTTTTTCTTTTAAAGTCAAACAAGGAAAAGCCTGGGTCCCTCCACTGCAATTTGCTCGCAGCCTTTTCCTCCCAGCTGATGGATGAACCCCGGCCAGGACCACCCGGGGTATCTGTCTCCAAACTCCCTGTGCTTCCCTGTTTTGTTATGAAGAGCCGAGGCCGAAGGCCTGGCAGGAGGCAGCTGCCGGGCACGAGGCAGCAGGGGCAGGAGGGCTCAGCTCCCGGGGTAACCCCCGTGCCTGTGGGCGAGGGGAGCCCCTGACAGCGCCCCAAGGAGGGGTCCCAGCCAGGGATGATGAAACGTGCCCGGACCCCCCAGCCAGTCCCCGCAGTGGTGGCACAGCTGTGATGAGGCACCTTGTGTAAAAACCCAATGCTGGCTGTAAAACTCCAAAAAGCCCTTTGCAGGGAGGGCCAAAGCCTGATGGGGGCTCAGGATCCTTCCCACAAACAGCCCCAGCACCATGGAGGGTGCTTCCGAGCAGCTCCCGGGGCAGAGCAGGGAAAGCTGCGCCCGCAGCCGGCTCCGAGCAAGACTCCTCTGCAGGGGGTTCCCGTGCAGCCCCCGCCGCTCCCCACCCTGCGATGTCCATCACACCAGCTCGTGCTCGGCCGCCTGCCAGCAAACGCTCTTTCCTTGCAAGTGACCTCAAAAGCGAAGCTCGAAGCAGTGCCAGCGGGTGCTGTGGCTCCAGGGGTGCCCTGCCCTGTCCCCAGCGTCCCCAGCCCCGCAGCACTGAGGCCGGTTGTAGGAAACCCCATACAAGAAGTGCCTTAACCCCTGCTCCCTGCTGCTCGTGGCCAAACGAGCAAGACAAAAAATAGCAGCAAGCCCAGCGCAAGGTGGGGGAGCTGGGCGCGAGCATCCCTCGCCGGTGCGGATCAGAAGCCCATTAGTCACCCGGTGCCGGTGGCAGGGAAGCCGACCATGTGCAGCCACCCTGCTGCAATGGGCATCCTCCCCTTTCTTTGTGCCTGCAAGTGGGAACGCGCGTCTTTGCCCCCGGCCTCCCTGCCGGGCTGCAGGGCTCGGGGGGGCCCTTGCACTGGCGGAACTTTGTGTTCCCCCCACCCCTCGGAATAGCCCGTTCCCCATGTAATATTAATGGTGTGGCAATGATGGGGGGTTTGGGGCCAGGAGGAGAAGGTCGGGTTTGCTACACAGCTGCTGTGCTGCAAAATGAGTATTTACTATTGCCTGAAAAATGTGATTTCTCGCTGTTTAGCCCCATGAGCCTTGCATGGAGCTGAGGCACCCTGGGAATAGGATTTCCAGGGCGCTGCTGCAATGTCAGGGGTAAATCGTTGCTGCGTGCCGGGGTCCGCTCCCTGGAAGGAGCCCAGCTCGGGGGCTGCCTCCCCCTCTCCCGGCGGCAGGGTGGTCCCGGGGCCTGGCTCAGCCTTTGTCTGCACTCCTGGCCACGCCAGGGTCGGGCTGTGAGCGAGCACAAAGCCGAGGCGGCTCCCGGTGCAAGCCACAATCCCAAATAAAAGCAGGCTTTGGCTGACCCCCCCCCATCCCCATCCCCTCCCCAGGCAGATGCCGTTAAAACGCAGAACCGCAGGTACAAAAGAGCTGCCCGGCCGCACGCTGCTGCCCTCGCAGCCCTGGGGATGAGCCCCTTGCTCTCCCCGTGAGTGCATCCATCCTCCCCAGGCACGGGGCTGCCCCGGGGGCCGGAGGTGATTCTTCCCCAGGAACCCGGCCGAGTGATTTTTTTTTTTACCTTTTGCGAGCTGAAGGACTGGGTCCAGTGGTACAAAACCAGCCTGTCCTGGGATTTGAGAGCGGGGTCTGTCGGGTCCTGGTTTTCCTCCCCTTCCGTGGATTTCCCTGCGTCGTTCTCCAGCGCCGAGATGGGCCACCAGCTGCAGTTGGTGGGAGTAACATTATTGGGAGTCGCCATGACAGCCTGCGAGCGAGCGGGGAGAGGGACGAGGGAGCGAGCGGCGCTAGCCCAGCATCACATGGGCTCCTGCCAGCAGCATCACTCCCGGGGCAGCCCCATCTCCCCGGCTGGGGTGGGCAGCGCAGGGCGGTGGGCGCCGGGGGTCACGGGAGAGGCTGGCGGCGGTGGCGTGGGTGAAATCGCAGCCCGTCCCCGCTCGTGGCGGGGCTCCCACGGAAACGTGCCGTGCTTGCAGGCATCGCTTCAATAGGCGAGTAAGCAGCGGAGGCTCCCACTGCCTGCCTGCCTGCCAGCTCGGCAATCCGGGGCAGCTCCGGCCCCTGCGGCTCCTTAGGAATATTCTGCAGCAGAGATTAAGGGTTTTTTTGACCGGTTTAGATATGGCAGATATGTAATAAATAGCTACATTGATGGATACTGGCTTTAAAAGGTCTAGCAGGTGTCTTGCCTGCCTTGTAACCTCCATGGAAAGAAGCAGCAATGGCTCTTTAACGGTATTCAGTGATTTTTGGAGAGCACAGACTAATTACAGCCTAATGGGTGTTATGCAGCCTGTACCCGGGTAGAGCCCAGGAGCCCTCGCTGTGCACCGGAGCCCCGGGGTGCTGGGCCAAACCAGACGAGCCCTCCCGCACCAAAGCGGGCACGGTTGGGGGTCATTTACAGAATTAGCAAGGTACGTTGCAATTGTAAACCGGGTTTCCGCTGCTTGGAGAGTGCCGGGGCTTCTGGAGCTGCCGCCCTCCGGGCACCATGAGCATCACCCAGAGCTCTGCAGGCAGGCGGGTGTGGGCAGCTGACACCTTTCTGGGCACGGCGACCTGGACATCTGGGCCTGTGTTTTATGACACTTGGCTTCGTCGCGCTCTATCTCCAGCAATCTGGCAGCCTGGAGATAATTTCCCACACACGGGACTAGCTGCCAGTGCCGGGGGGAGGGGGTAAAACCAGCCCGGTTATGGGGGTCGTAGGGGCAGGTTCTGGGGAGGATGGAGGCGAGGGCTCTGCAGGCGCAGGGAGCCAGCTCGTGCTTCAGGGTTGCAAGAGGGCTCTGGGTGCGAAGGCAGCTTCTCCATGTGTTGCTCCCATCTCCACCCACGCTGGAGCTGGTGTGGTTGGAAACGGGAGGGTTTGGGAGAGCTGATTCAAGTGGGGAAACTGAGGCACGCTTCCCCCGAGAGCACTGGGAGGGAGCGGGGCCAGACTGGTACCCGGCTGCATGAACATAGTGAAAGAAGCAATTTTCTGGGGAGTGGGAGGTGAAAATGAACCCTTCGGTGTCGTGATGTCCTGCTCCCGAGGCTGTGCAGGCGGGCGATGGCGGAGGGGTGAGGCTGGGAAGTGCTATGCACTGCCCTGCCTCCTCCCTGCCTTCTCCCCCATAGGCAGCAGCCCCTCAAACCATCCTCCCTCCCCAGCCCAGGGCTTCCCAAGTGCTGCCGGAGACCCCATGCTGGCCTTGGGGACACCCACAGGGAAAGGCTCTTGCTTGGCCTCTGCTTTGGGGCTGCAAAGCCAGGGCAGTGCCCTCCGCTGCTGCAAACTCGGAGCAAATCGGGCTTTGCACAAAGAGCTGGGCCCGTTGCGCGGTGCCGTCCTGCCCTCTGCTCCGCAGCCTCCCCTCCCGCCCGCTGCCCAGGAAGCATCTTCTGGGGCTCCCTTCACCTTTGGGATTAGGAAAGGAGCAGCTTGACCAAGGAGAAGCGGTTCTCTCCTGTGGATTGGTGTCCAGAAAGCCCCATCTAGTGGCATATTTTGTGATGGATTAATGCTGCGCTGTTGGGAATAAAAAATGACAAGTCACTTCATCCCTCTGGGTCCCGCAGGTACGCGGCGCCTCTGGAGGCACTTACTTATGTAGCTGGGTTTTGGCTTGCTAAAGTGAGCAAGGCTTGAGGGGCTGGATTGGTGCCAGCCCCCTTTAGGGGTGCCCTGACCTTGTGTGACCTTGAGATCATCCCTAGCTCTTGTCCCCAGCCTCCCTGCCTGCGAAAGGGGCCGACGCTGGGCTGCCCCGTGGGATGCTGTGCAGCCGGACCCGGTGGCATCAGCAGAGCCCTGGCAGAAGGTGCCATTGGGGCAGGATTGCGGGTGCTGGCGGTTTGGAAATACACAATCCGGGGTGTCTCGTCTTGGAGCTGATGCAAACGTTACAGAGGGGAGAGAGCAGGCGGCCAGAGTCGGTCACGGGACTTTGCAGGCACAGAAGCACCTTCCCTGTTTTAGAAGGAGGAGGTGGAAATCGGGCTGTAGAATCAGCTTCATTGATTTTTTTTTTTTTTTTCCCAGTGTCCTGATTCAGTGTCTGCCAATGTAAAGCTTAGCTAGGACTTGGTTTGGCTTCTCTAAGGTGAGAAATAAATTTCATTGATCCAGGGTGCCCTTCTGCATCCCGCTTTGGTTGAACTAGTCCTGAAACTAGACAGGCAAGTAACTTGTGAAGTGCTGGGGGTGGGGGAAGGCACTGAAAAAAACCCCAGCCTGGATCTGCTGAGATAGGAAGTAGAGAGGTGGGATCCGATCTGAGGAAAGTCCTGGGAGCGCTGCAAGCCCACCAGTGCTTTCTCAGAATATTTCAGACATGTTCTTCTGTAGATTGACTGGGGACACATCCTAGAGCATCTGTGTACAAAAAAAATTCCCCAGGCTTGTTGGGCAGGTAGAGCAGCCAGCTGGGAGCAGTAAGGCTGGCAGGGCTGCGCTCAGCACCGCTCGTACCGGGCCACCTCCGAGCCCGAGCGCTGATGCTTGTCAGTCAAGCTAATGGTGCTGGGCAGGCGTTCCCAGAGACGATGACGTTTGCTAGTAAAGCTTGAGGTTTCAGGCGGGCAGCAAGCAGGAGTCGCTGAGTTATCAGAGGAGTGAAGTGGGCGAGCTGAACTGGGAAGGCTTTGAAGGCAACAGTACACCGGGGCTTGGGGCCTCTCGTAGAGCTCGGCATTTCACCCAAAGGAGATGGTTTGAGCAACGCGAACGTCAGCAGCGATGTTTGAGAATGTTCGCTACAAGCCTGATAGTTGCAGTCAAGAGCCCAAAATATCTGCCCTTCCTCAGCCACAGGCAGCACTAGACATGCTTAGACACTAGCACAAATGGTAATTCAGGCAGAACACAAACCCACCGAGTTATTGTCTCTTTTTTTCCTCCTTCCTTTCCCCCCTCTCTACTAGTTACTTCTGTCCTGCATAGGACACTGCAGAGACGTGCCCAGAGAACCTGCTCCCAGACTCTTCCCTCCCATGCGGCCTCTGGCAATCTGAATTCACTTCTCAGCCCTAAATTTCAGGGTATATTGGACTAGTTTAACCTCCACGATTCCCCAGTTCCCCCCCTCTCCCTGGACACAGCAGGTCTGCTGCACGCTGTCCTGCTCCACAGCTGAAAATGCCCTTGTGCCCCTCCAACACCGTAGGTCGCTACTCGTTTTATGTAACGCCAGCTTGAAGGTGTCGGCACTGCCAGGGCTTTGCGCACACTTTTATTAAAGAGAAGCAGGACTGCTCCGCAGCAGCCGCTGCACCGGGGCAACCTTGAGCCAGGCAGCCGCACCACGTCTCTGGGGGGGAGCGCCTCGCTGCCCCGCTCCGTGGGGCCCCAGCTGCAGAGGGGAGCGGGGACAACCAAGAGCAGTCTTAAGTAACTGTGTATTTGTGCCTGTTAAAGATCTGTGCGCCAGCTTCGCACGCACGGGCTCCAGGTCAGCGCTCGCCGAGAGGCAGGGTAATTGCTAGAAGAGTCTACAAGGGAGAAATGGCGCGTCTAGCAACACCTTCAAATGGTTTTAGAGGGCACAAAACCAAAACACGACCAGCAACGTGAGCAGACACCTTCTGCTGAAGCAGAAATAGCCTTTGAAAAACAGCAGCAGCAAAGATAACTAGTACTAAATATTTACGTTTAAAAGGAAAGTATGTATTATACCAGATTTACTACAGGGAGAAGGAAAAGTGAAGAAAACCAAAACTGTGTCTGTGGGTGTGCAGGACAGTGCTGGAAGAGGAAGGCGAAGGGAAGGGGACAGTACAGTACTAACCCAAGAAGATTTACAAATCAGTTAAATTTAATTTGAGAGCACGAGCCAGTATCGCATGCTAAATAACTGCACGATGCTTCAGAGCAAAATAACAATTTTAGCTGTATTCTTATGTTAACTTACTTGGATTTATTTGAACTTTAAATCTGAAGCTCCGGGATTTGTAGTGTAAATTCTAGGGATGATCAGAATAAAATCTGCAGACAGCGATTATCATCTAGAACGTCTGAGACGTCTCTAGCACAGAATACAAGGCCAACTGTCTACATCTGCTTTAATCTATTTTTATACAACTGCTTGTGACTCCTTGGATGCTGACCACTAGTTTTTAAGCGTGTAAGTAAAAATCGCAGTATTTTACTCAAACACGGTTGTTTTGCATGTCCTTACAGCTGGCACTGACAGCAGACTTTTGGGGTTTTTCTAAAAAAAAAAAAAAGGTCATGAGGGGAGATGAGCGTAAGTCAAATTATTCAGTCTTTAATTTGCTGGGTTTTGACAAATATTTATTAATGCAAGTCTCGGCAACAAAATTTTTTATTTCAATATTTTCAACCAGAAGGAATGTTATAGCTCTACACCACAAAGCCTCTATGATACACACTTCTTGTTTACCCTATTTCCACGCTGCTTTGTGTATCAAACATACTCGGAAACAATCTGTATAGATGGCTCCGCTATCTCCACTTCTGAGACAGCATGGCCCAAAAAAACTGTTAGCCTGCTTCACTCCCCCCTAAATTATTCCATCTGTAAAGCACAAATAACAAAATATATTTTTGCTTCTAAGAGCTTCACTTATCTGCAGAAAAATAGAACTGCTTAAGAGTGAGCTAGTTAGATTATGAAAGGGTCCAAGCACACACCCGCACGTTCCGGGCCTCCCACCAAATTTGTGAGGAGGAAGCATTCACAATTTGATCCAACTAAAAAGGAGCCAGGTAATGTTGAAGGAAAGACGACCCATCCTACCCAAAATACTGAATGCCTTCTCATTCTTCTCTCTAGAGCAGGATGAGGAGGATAGAGCTGTAGCTATGAAACATTTCTCTAAGTACTGGGACACATTAAGAATGAACTTTCCAAACACTGCAAAATTTCAGAACAAAACCTAAAAGGCTTTTTTTTTTTTTCTTCCAAAACATAGTGAAAACAGCATACAGAGCTTGAATATCCACAGCACAAACCGAAAAACAAAGGGAGTTCATTTGATCTACAGTGCTTTCGTTAAGGTATTCAGGGACTTTAGTGCATTCTTTTTAGAACTAAGCTCGAAAACTATATTCCATTTTTCATTTTATTAGAAAACTAAACTGTATGAGGCAAAGAAACATTTGATCAAACACACAACAGTGAAAACATGGCACTGACAAGGCATTTAACCCAACCATTATCACAAACTCTGATTCAGGATTCTCCTGAATATTGCTTTCAGTCAAGTATACATCATTTCTGCCATGTGAGACATTTTCTTGGGAATATATAAGTAGTATTCCATGTATCCCGAAAGATCTTCAATAGTCACGTCATCCACAAAGGCTCGAGCTTGCTCAGAACAAGATCTAGGAGAACCTGACGAGGCTGTCCCACAAGGGGATCGATTTTGAAGAGACTGGGCGTGGACTCCTAGGACGGCCTTTTCGCATTCTGACAGGACGCTCCGTAAGCCAGAGAAAGAGTACACTTCCATGGTTCGCCACTGTTTGCACTGGCATTTCTTGTCCGTACAAGGGCACTGCTTGCCGTTGCTAAGCATGGATAAGGACTGGAAATCTGACGTTTGGCTAGAATGCAAGCTGGTTTCAAAGGACGAGGAGAGAGCAGGGCAATTCTCTCTTGACTTCTCCAAATGCTCTTCGGCAGGGAAAGCTTCCAAAGGTTCAGTTCTGTCATCACTGGCCTCAAAGTGAGAGTTGTGCCGGTCCTTCGTACCGTGTTCTGCCGTAACAAAAATGTCTGAACTGATGTTACTCTTTGAGGTGTCTGACTGGGTTTTGTGTTTCAGCTGGCTGTTGGCTTTCATATTGCAATACGTAAACTTGGGAGGATGCAGGACAGGAGACTTGGAGCGTCTGCGACGTGGGACCCTCGCCGATCCTCTGGAAGGCTTTCTCACACACCTGCAGGGTTACAACAGGTGAGCAAGTAGGTAACTCCAGAATCCACACCATAGCTCAATAAGCCCTAAAATGTGGCTAAAAACATTTTAGAAGATTTTTTTTTTCTGCTTAGAAAAATCAGGTGACTGGTCACTTACAATCTCTGACAGGAACAGTGGAGGAGTCTGAAGAAACTGGGGCTCCCCCAAAGGAAAGACACGTACAAACAGCCCTATTTTACAGGTACTTCCCCCCAGATCTTCTGTGTTAGGCAAACGATACTTTGTCATCCCAAACTGAACTGTAGTGCAGAACCTGGACATCGGTTGGAGCTGCTGGCGCAGTTGCACTGAATGTCCAGGTACTTCGATACAGAAATAAAATAACCCAAGAAAGAGGTGTGAGGGGGTTGCAAAGGTATACGACTTGAAGAAAAGGACTTCTGAGGAAATCAGTGGAAAAAAAAGTTTTAGGTATCCTCTCTAAGAGAAGAGGCAATATTGTTTTTAAAGTCTTTGATGAAAGCCCCTTAAAAAACATCATATCAAACAGTTACGGTAAAGTTTTGTAATAGAAAGGAGAGAAAAGACATGTTGAAGCAACTAATTAACAACAACTTTCACTGGAAACAGTATGCAAGTGTTAAATGTCTCAAACCAGAAAGAGGTGCACGGCGCAGTGAATGGTATCTTTTACCCATGCCACGCTTCCTTTGAGCAGACGGTCTGTTGCTTGGCTCCATCCATGGCTGCTCTTGTCGGTGTCCTGAGAATCGTCCCGTCACCCACAGACAGAGCTGCAATACATCTGAGTAAAAAGGGAAATGCGACGTTTCAGCAGTGCCTGAACTGATACTGCTTCAGAGGTCTAGACTCAGCCTAGTCGCTTTAGACGCTTAGCTGAGACACACTTAAGTTTGCAGCCCTGACTTCCTCTACAGTCAGCGGTTAGAAACAGGATATTAGAGATTTATCTAACCGCTGTTACTATACTGACCTCAGTCAAGCGTCTAAAGATAGGTGAGATGAAATGAAAGGAGGCCAAAATGCCCAGAGGCTGATGTCATGCCCTATTTGTACCAAAATGACACGTTAAAGGAATGTAAACTTAGGTTCCAAATGTTCTTGTCAGACAATAGTTGTTAAAGATAGACTCCTACTCATCTAAAATGCAAAGTCAGGAACCCACAGCAGCAGCCTGAGGAGTCGTCAGTGGAGCAGTGGATGAGGTACAACAACAGACAAGGACAGATTACTAATTTATTTCTCATTAAATTTCGCAGATAAACATGGAATGAAAAAAACATGGCCCTGGAGGTCCAGACAACAAACATATACAGATTTGCGTGCTGAGGCGTTTTTATGACGGCTGTACGTGTGATTTGGAACAGGGGATAGGAAACCGCAAGAAATGAGGCTGAAATTCTAGCAGAAGAGCCCAAATACTCTGCCCAAAGTTGATCTTAAGGGATTAGTCACAAGACTTGCGCTATTCAACACATGCCTGCAAAACAAGATCTTTTAATGCCTAAGAAGATATCACAGGAATCAACCAGAATTCCACACGCATTGTCCCTGGTAAACCATCAAAAGTGGTATGCCTAACAAGCATATCTCCCTGTTAGAGAACAGCTGTTTTTTTCCCCATTTAACAGAAGACCTCCTGAAGTAGAGGAAATGAGTAGCACAGCAAAATATATTTTAACGTGCAGAGGAAGTCGTGAGTTCGCAGTATTGATGGCTATGGAGATGAATTCACAAGGTAACCTTAATTATCCACACAAAGCTTCCTCTTGTATCTGTGAATTCCCAAAGGACTTCAAGTGAACTATCTCAGAAAGTGTTAGACTACATAATTTTAGTAACTCCCACTTTTAAGGAAGATGCTTATACTACATATTATCAGGACACCCAGTGTGTTATGGAATAAGTTCGTAGTATAAGAATGTCTGCAGACATTTTACTCTACAAAATCTCCTGAAATCCACAACAATCAGTGCTCCTATTCAGCCTGACGATTTCCAGTGAGACTGGGCTCTCCAGCACACTGTGAAGTGACTCTGCTGTCCTTCAGACGCTTTCCAAGAAAATCTTCATGCACTACAGTAAAGGCTGATAACGTGGCTGAAGACATCAGCGTTTACGTGAATGGACAAACAAGTTCTGTATCGCACAAGGTGACTTCGGCTACCGCAACAGTTAAGAGTAGAGTGGGTTCACTGCTTTGGGTGAGTCATTTCACATTTTCATACAGTCACTGTGTAATTTCAGTTGGATATTGTGTCAAAATTAGTCAGTAATAAAGCACTGCTTTGCCTATTAGGAGTTACAATGACTGCATTTCATGTGAAGCGATGCAGTTGTCTCCTCTTGGAGAGTAAGGAACCTTTCACCAAATGACATTTGTTTTGAGATTCAAAAGAATAGAAAACAAATATGTGGTAAGAAACCGACAAATTACACGGTCCTTTTTGTTGCTCACTTACCCTGCTGCATCCACTCTCAGCTTTTTGAAAGCTGTTTGCAGACTCTCTTCCTCTTCATCTTTAGCTTCCAACTCCATTGATGGGCTCTCAGTGTGTAACCAACTGTGCCATATAGAATAAACTGAAATACAGAAATCGGGATTTGACGTTAAGGTCTGAACACACGTGGTCTCTACAAAACTGAAATGACCCATGTAATGGACACGCGTTCTTCTGCGGGCACTCTCGCTGCCTTCCGAGCAGGCCTGTCCAGTACTTTGCACCGTGAACTCCAACCTCTGCGCTCCTCAGAACGGCCGGTGTCAAAAATAACGGAGTGTCTTTTTCCCCTGGGTGAGCAGACGATGTGTGTGCTGTCAGCTAGTGTAGCTCCAGTCTGAGTCGCGGGCGTGGCACCGCCAGAAGCGCCGGGGCCAGCTGGGCCCGGCCACCGCCGCGGCCGGCTCGTCGCCGCGGGACCTGCCCTAGCGACAACCGAACCGCACACCAGCGAAGGGAAGGAACCGGCGCCCGACCTGAAACAGGGCCTCGCCGCCGCCGCATCCCCGCGGGCCCGTCTCTACCAGAAGGCTCTGAAGCCCCCGGCAGCGCAACGCGTGATCCCGCGGGGCCGCGGTGTCGCGCCACCCGCGCCCTGTCACGGCTCCGCCAGCTCCCCCGGGGCCTCTCCTCGCCGCCTCGGCGGGAAGGCCCGCGGAGGCCCCTCTCCCCCGCCGCGCAGCCCGGCGCCCCTCCCCGCGGCCCCGCGCCCGTTGAGCGGCCCCGCCGGCGGGGCAGGGGGGTCGGGGCCCCCCGGGCCGTCACTCACCGCCGCCTCCCAGCCTCGCGACGCGGGGGCGCGGAGCACAACAGGAAGTGAGGTCACCGCCCCGCAGCGGCGCGCATGCGCGGGCGCGCTGCCCGCCCAGCCTGCGCTCCCCCGCCCTGCCGAGAGCGCGTGCGCGAGCGGCGCTGGCCCCGCCCCCGCCCGGCCGCCGTCGCTTCCGGTAGAGGGGCGGGGCGGAGGGGCGCATCCGGGCGGCGCGGCCCGGCGGGAGGCGGCGGGGGCCGGGCCGGGCTCCTCGGGCGGGCGCGGTGAGTGTGGGCGGTGGGGCGCCTTCCCCTGCGCGGGCCCCTCCTCGCTACCCCGGCGGCTGGTGCCGGTGGGGCCGTCGTGTCCCCGCGGCGGGGCTGCCGCCGGGCAGGGCCCTCGCTCACGGGTGTGCGGGGTGCCGCCGGTCCCCTCGCGGGGGTGGAGGGCCCAGGGGAAGCCCCGGCGGGGCGCGGGGGTTGTGCTGAGTCACCCCCGCCGCGGGCTGGGCCTCCCCCGCCGAGGGTCGGGACTGAGCGCCGGTGCCAGGGCTCGCCCGGAGCTGCGGACCGGGGCGTGCGCTGGGCCCCGCCGCAGGGTTACGGGGTAGAACGCAGGTGCCGCCGGGCCTGGGGGCTCCCCGGAGCTGAGGGCGGGCAAGTGCGGGCGGCGGTTCCGGGCGGCAGCCGTCTGCGGGCGGCCAGGGACCCGCCGGTTCCGCTGCCCGTGTGCCGCCCCGGGCAGCGCGGTGTCCCCGTCCGGTGCGCTGCTCGTCCTGCTGGGGGCCTTGGCCCGGAGTGCCTCGGAGCTTTTAATCCCTTTACGTGCCGTCTTTGAAACGAAGCGCAGGTGTTTGTGCGTTGCAGCATCATAACTTTATGAGGAGCGGTGGATGTCTTGCAGCACAACAGGCTCCGTTCGTGGCCCTGTACTGCTGGGAAATCGCTGGAAATGGAATGGGAAAGGATGGATGTGTGTTTCCCTGGGAGATAAAGAGCATAAGCTTCAATGTGTTTTTTGACACAACATTAAACTATGGTGGTTTTTCGCAGCAATTTGCTTTTTTTCTTGATATCGGAGCTAGCTGGCTGGTGCATCTGAAATGTGTAAGCTTATGCTTAGTTATCACAGAGTGCATGGGTTTTTGTCTGAATAAATTTTGCATTGTTTTGAGGGTTTACTGTGTCAGCAATGAAAGGCAGCATGATAAAATATTTAGTCTAAGACTGGTAGTACGTTTTGAATAATGTACAAGGATCTAAAAATGTTTTACTATCATTTTCTTGCTAAGGTTATATAATACAGGGGCTTGGTGTTTTAAAAAGTTGTAGATTGAATTTTTAATTTTAAAGAACCTTCTGTTTGGGTCAAGGAAAAAAACTTTCTGAAGTAGGGACCGTATTTTTCACCAGATTAGTAGTGTTTAACTAAGAGAGTATCTAAAATAATAACTTGCTCAGATGAGCAAGTCATTGTCACTGACACATGTTGTCAGTCTCTGTGTTAGTTTCCTCCTCTCGTGTTTACTTGCTGTCTGACTCACTGGACAACATGTGCCTTGAAGTTGTTATGATATATTATCCTGCATGTGTCATAATAGTTGTCTGCAATACAGGACGTCCAGATGAAATCACAGCAGAGCGAGCAGCTGGAACAACAGCGGGGAGAGCTGCCACCTCCAACTGGAATGCGGTTGTGAGGGAGCAGAAACTGCCACTCAGTACCTGCATAAATAACTGAGCTGCAGAGGTTCTGATTACTCCTCTCTCTTCACCGAGACCTTTTCTTTTCCACGCTACAAAAAGCTGGTGCTTAGTTGGTAAAAGTAGTGCGAATGTTGTTATTATTGCTGTATTATTAGGTAGAGTTAGCGCTCTGTACAAGTGTACTCTTGTTACAGGAGCTGTTAGCGTTTGCTGGGTTTGGATAGTTACCTTCGTAATGGATTCTTGGAGCTTCAGGAAGATACTGAACGGTGGAGGCTGGCAGCGATCCCTGGAGATCCAGCCCCCCTGCTCGAAGAGGGACACCCCGAGCCAGTTGCCCAGGACCATGTCCAGGTGGCTTTTGAATATCTCCAAGGAGGGAGACTCTGCAGCCTCCCTGGGCAGCCCGTGCTGGTGCTTAGTCCCCGTCACAACACAGAAGCGTTTCCTTACGCTCGGACAGCACCTCCTGCGTTTCAGTGTGTGCCTGTGGCCTCTGGTCCTGTCACTGGGCACCACTGAGAAGAGCCTGGCTCTGTCCTCTTTGTGCCCACCCTTCCGGTATTTATAGACATTGATGAGATCCCCCCAGAGCCTTCTCTTCTCCAGGCTGGACAGTCCCAGCCCTCGCAGCCTTTCCTCAGAGGAGAGATGCTCCAGTCCCTTCATCATCTTAGCAGCCCTTCACTTGACTCTCTCCATTGTGTCAGTGTCTCTCTTGTAGTGGGGAGCCCAGCGCTGGACACAGCACTCCAGCTGTGGCCTCACCAGTGCTGAGAGGAGGGAAGGATCAGCTCCCTCGACCTGCAGTCCGGGATACCATTAGTCCCTTTGCCACAAGGCCACACAAGGGCTCGTGTCCATCTCGGTGTCTGCCGGGACCCCTAAGGCCTTTTCTGCAAAGCTGTACTGGCACACGGGCTTGTTCCTCCCCAGGGGCAGGGCTTTGCACTTTGAAGTTCATGAGGTTTCCGTCGGCCCCTCTCTCCAGCCTGTTGAGATCCCTCTGGATGGCAGCACGGCCCTCTGGTCTATCAGCCACTTATCCCGGTTTGCTGTCATCAGCAAACTTGCTGAAGGTACGCTCTGCCTCATCATCCACATCATTAATGAAGATGTTAAACAGGACCGGACGCAGTGTTGACCCCCGGGGTACACCGCTAGTTACTGACCTCCAGCTAGACTTTGTGCCACTGATCACCACCCCCTGGGCCCAGCCGTTCAGCCGCTTTTTGGTCCACCTCGCTGGCTGATCACCCAGCCTATGCTCCATCACCTTCTCTGCGAGGGTCTTGTGGGAGACTCTCAAAAGCCTTACTGACATCCAGGTAGAGAATATCCACTGCTCTCGTCCTCCAAACCAGTCTCACTGTAGAATGTTGTCACACTTGGCAACCTTGTAATTTAAAAAAAACCCTGAGAAGATGATCTCGTCACGACCCGCACAGTGTGGCCAAAGGCTCTCGCAGCAATGGCACCCACACCAAATGGCCCCGTTTTTCCAGAAGTGGTCAGGTCAAAAGCATTAAATGGAGCAGGCTGATCAGCCAGGGAAACTTCCCCAAGCACTGAGCTTGAGGTAGTCTGGCGTAGGACTGAGGCTTCCTGCTCTCAGTGGTTTCTGCTCAGCAAAAGCAAAGCCCGTGCTAAGGAAGCAAATCTTTATCAAGTATTTTTTAGCAGAAGCATGGCTGGTATAGGATGTGCACGTGATTGCAGAACTGTAAGGCACTGAAGAGCATCAAATTTAGAAAGATTGGAGATTTCTTTTTACCTAGATTAAATGATGGCCAGGGTAGATTTAAAAAAAAATCAGCCAGTTTTTATCAATTTTTTTTTTTTACTTAAAACAAGGCTTACTGTTTGCTCTTTGTACTCTTATTTGCATTTGTACTTGTTCAAGCGCTGGTATCAGGAAATTTTAATGGCTATTTGCAATCAAAATACCATGTTCTGATAGGATTGTGTAACTCTTGCTGGGATCTAGACATAAGATCAAAAAAATTTGTTTAGCTTAAAACTTTATCTTGTTTTAAGAAAATTTTGTTGGTTTTGGTGGGGTTTTTTAAGTATATATGTAACATCAAGTCCCAAAGTCGGAAATAGTAGTTGTAGAAAGTTGACTGTTTCTACTGGGGTTGTTCCTTCTCGCCTTTCACCTCTTCTGGAGTTATTGTGGTAACACTGTAAGACAAATAGAAAAGTCTGTCTAAACTGTAATGGATGTGCAAGATGCTATTGGTGCCAAATTTTACTTTAAATTGCTAATTCACCTATGCAGTTGTACAAGAGACTGTTTGTTCCATTCTTGGGTATCGTAAAGCTTGTTCTGAATCAACTTTCAAAAATGTTCTACTAGAATGACCTCAGCTTTGTGCGCTCAGTGTGCTATTTTGAGTTTATTTTTGTGTATTATGATGCTGCTGGGCAACTAATGTTTTTAACAAGGTTCTTACATTCATGTCTTTTCTGCTTGTAGCAGTACATGGTAACTCTGTCAGCTTCTGGCCGTCCCAATAATGAAAACGGAAGCTAAGGATGGAGAAGAGGAAAGCCTGCAGACAGCATTCAAAAAGCTAAGAGTTGACACAGCTGGGTAAGTAACGCCACAGGGAGGTACGGAGTTAACATGTTACAAATGGACTCGAAGGGAACACCCGTGCTGTTAAATTTAAAGGAATGAGGTAATTCCAAAAGGTTAGGCACTGAAAGCCTTCATTCTAGTTAAACAAACTGAAATAGATTCACTAGGTGTAGACTGCACTTCTCAAGAAACTGTAATTTGTTTGATCGCTGTTAGCTCCCAACAGGCTTGAAACAAACCTAACGATAGTCAGCAGTTGACATCGTGCTTGAAATGAATCTGGCTGCCGGAGGTTACGTCCGTAGCACGAGAACTCTGCTGTTGAAGTTAGCATATTGTCATGGCTCTGAAGGCCTGTCATGAGAATAAACTCCCATCTTTTCCCAGGAGAGAAACGTTCTTTCCATGTCAGTAAAGGAGAGCGTTAGATTCAGTGCATGATTCCCACACAAACTATTTTTATTGATGTCACTTACAAATTTCCTATTTATAACCAAAATCACTAAATGGGAAAGAATGCTTTTTGTGTTGTCTTGTTTTGTGGGAGATGTGACACGTGGCACTTACCCTCCCTGTCCCAGGTAGCAGAACACAAGCAGCATGTGTCTTCTGTTGGTGACGGTTGTTTTTTTCTGAAATGAAAAAAAAACTAGGCTTCTATATAATGTTTTTTTCTGGTGACGAATGTGCACCATTACATATTACTTTTATAGTACTGTGTTTCAGAAAGCTATTGTCAGGGATGCAGTTATACCGGTGACTGAAATGAAAGCGTAGGTAAGGCAGTACGTAAATAGCAACATGGTAACTAGAATTACCACAGAACTTAGATGGTGAGGAGATGGGCTTTTAAAGTTATCTTTCATTTAAGTAATTAACTTGTTAGAAATGTGTCACCACCCAAGTGCCTCTTATTTCTTCAGTATCTCTAGTCCCACCCCCAAGTCAGGCACGCTCAATGACTTCGGAGTTTTTACTGTTGGCCTCCAATTTACTGCTCTGTGTTCATTGTTCTTTAAATGGAAAATAGCAGGTGTTTGACTGATAGTTTCATCTCTATTGAATATCTGCTAAAGCTGTCCTAGAACAGTGTGTGGAGACTTACTTTCACTTTTCAGGGAGTCGGCCCTGCCCGCAAACCAATTTGATACAGGATTTGGAAAATAATTTCCTTGTGAATGCCGGTGTAATATGTGAAGTCACGACTTGGAAAAATTGTTCTTGGGATTATCGCAGCTCCTTGAAAATGGGAGTTTGGGATGAATTTATAGCACCAGAAAAATTAGTCAATCTTCTAAGGTCCCTGGCTTGAATGGAAGTTGAAGATCTGACACAACTCTGTTGCTCAAGTGATTGAACTTGCAATAGTATGAAGAGTTTTAGCTTATGTTGTCCTAGACAGAGGCTTAAGTGTTCTTCAGTTAAACAAAGTCTATTTATGTCCAAAGAACATTTATTTTTAGGAAAGAATGGCTTATTTGTCTCTGGAAAAAGAGACGTGTTTCTTCAGTGATGGTGTTTTTCCCCTCCCCTCTCCCGGGAAACTGAAGTTTAGCCATTGTGTGTGCTTCGCCGTTGATGTGTGGAGTTTGGATTTGCAGTCTAGTTGCTGAATGGCATCATGTGAAAAGTTTGTATAACGGTGAAAGAGTCCGTTATACAAACTTTTGAGATAGGAATGTGTAAACACCATCTTTCTGATTTGGGTCATCTTTGTGGGCAGGTCTTTTAAGCCATGCTGTAAATGATTTGTGGCAATCTTTTCTGGGAAAGAAGATTCATAAGCTTTTTCATATTCATAATGCTAACCAGTCTAGGCTGTTAACATTTCATTCGCTCTTTCACAGATCTACGGCTGCTCTCTCTGTGGGTGAAGGGACAAGTCCTAGAGCACTGGTTAGAACAGTGGCAGATGAAGCCAAACCTAAGAGTGTGTGTACTTCTAAGGAAACCTGGCACGGGTAAGAGAGGCTTGGGATTATCAGACTACTTCGAATGATACTACATTGAAAGGGAATTTTAAATAGGCAAGTTTTCTAGTTAACTACACCCCTACACAAGGGAACCAAGTTTTCTTTATTAAAGAAACTGTTTAAAATACTCTACACCATGTTTTTCTGTTCATAGGTGACTACTATCTTATTTACAATTACATGAAGTGAAAGGAAATGCTGTTCAGCTGTAGGTTTCTGAATATTATAGATGCTTCTTAATATTAATGTGAACTGTTGGTTTTGAATTGGACAATCATGAATACATCTCAATAACGGTTTGACATTGCAGAAGCTGTCAGTATGCCTTGGGAACTGGATTAAAATAAAGAATTGGTTTCTGGGGTGTCTACGCAGAACTTCATGCTCATCTCCTACTGAAACAAAACTACCCTTTGGCCTTGATTCATCAGTTTTGTGCTGTCGTCTTCTGCTTTGTCCTTCTCTTAGAGGCTATTTTCTTGTCTCACATGCTTTACTCATTTTCTAATCGTAAAAGCACACACTTTGTTTCACTTCTCAGGTGTTCCTTTTCTATTTTATACAGCTGCTTGACCAGAACAAAGTCAAATTCCAAGACAGCAGAATACTCTGAGCAAATACTCTGAGCTTAAAGCTCTTGCGTGCAATATAAATGCAGCACAGATTTTGCCCAATGTTGTTTGTAATCCAGTGCTAAGTCTTTTAGTGAACCTTCACTCCCTCTTGTACCTTTCGTTGGTAGGTCTATGAAGAAGCCTTCAAGAGGAGTTGTGAGAACCCAGCGTCGCAGGCGTTCCAAGTCTCCAATTCTTCATCCTCCGAAGTTTATCCATTGCAGCACAAAATCCCATTCCACGTGCAGCCAGCTAGCGCACAAGAGCCAGATTGCTGCCCCAGAAGACAGCACGGGGTTTGGGATGCCAGTCTCAAAGGAAGCTTGTGCACACGAACAATGCGGTATTGCTCCTGACGTTGGCCAGAAGGGAGCTGATGTTGAGTCTTTGGGAGCTTCTGTTACACAGTCGGCATCTGGGAACAAACAGGAGAACTCTCCAGCTGCCGTTTCTCTAGTATCCAAAGCAAGCCTAAAGACTACGGAGCTTTCTGACTTTCAATCTATGTCCAAGCTGAACACGAATAAGCCTTGTGCATGTGCAGATAAAGCCTGTCAGTGTAAACGATGGCAAGATATGGAAGTGTACAAATTCTCCGGCTTGCAGAACACGCTCCCGTTGGCACCTGATAGAAGAACAGTTTCTGAGGATCACTGTCAGTCTTTGCCATCAAGAACTCCCTCAAGTTCCCCACGCTCTTGCTCTGAGCAAGCCAGGGCCTTTGTGGATGACGTGACTATTGAAGATCTTTCAGGATACATGGAATATTACTTGTATATTCCAAAGAAAATGTCTCACATGGCAGAAATGATGTACACCTGACAGCAATGAGCACTAAAACCAGAAGGGTGGGTGGTTTAAATCTGCCCTCTGTCACCTTCATGTGAGATGAAACCCACTCCCTGCTCACTGTGCTTGCAATAAAAACACTTCTTTGCCTCTTAGCTAATGTTCGTTATTTAAGCTGGACAAACAGTTTAGCTTAAGCATTTTAGTTTTAAGCTTGGGATAGATAATGAAGTAAACGCAGTGAACGTGTTTAGAGCGTACCTGCCTATACTTAAGTGACCTAACACTTGGGAAATTCTACTTTGTTTTCAAAATCCTCCTGTTTTGGTTTGTTGTAAGAGAAGAGTCTCTGGATTGTTTGGTGATTAGAGCTGTTATTGTGAGAAACTTTGTGTAATTCGGCTTCTATGAAATCGCTTTGATCTCAGGTTGTAATACTTACGCTTGCGTTTTTGGACACTTGTGCCTCTCATTTTATTTTATGAAGGAGCGCGACCATCTCCTGTCCTCTTCTTGGTACTGATGCTGCTCCAGGCAAACGAGGAGGCAGAGTCATCTTTTCTTGGGTGGAGGTATTGTTATTTCTTTGTGCCTAAAGCGCCTTTATTTCTGATCAGCTGCACAGGCATCCTTCTTCCCTATCTTTGATGTTAATGTAGTCAGATGCCGGTGGGTTAACGTAACGTTGGCTTGCTAGGCTGCCTGATTAGACAAGAAACTTGGACAATCAAAGCAAGATCGTTTCAAGAGGTTATTCTAATCTCTGTCGTGTTGTTTAGTGGAAAATGTAAAGCAAGCGTAACTTTTTGTTGAGTGTCCAACGGGCCCTAGGACTTGTCTGCAGCAGCAGAAGTACCTGCTTGCTTCGGGGGCTTGCTTCTCCGGTTAACCAAAGGAGAAACGGGATGATGGACTCTGCTCAGTGTATTTGTATGAAGGCCGAAACAGCCTTCAGCGGTCCTACGTCCTGCGCTGTATTTTCAGCTTTGCTCAGCCTGCTCTGTAACACCGAGTATAACCCTTCCGCTATTAAGATTTGTAGACTTGAGCGAAGAGTTGTCAGCTGCGCGGTAGGGAAATCTTGAACACTGTATTTTCTTTCTCCTCCAGTCTTTTTACATTGTCATGTACAGACAAAAGGGAGAGATGAGTTGTGTTAAGTGTCTTTACTCTTCGCAGTACCCAAACTTTTCTGACCCGTAAGGTCTGGAGAAGAAACGGAGACAAGCATTTCCCTGTGAAATCCTTTGGTGTTACTCTTGGGGGTTTTTGTCCTTTCTGTGGCAGTAGCTAGTATGTGAGAACGAAGTGGCCCTGCAAATTTACCAGTTTTGCCAGTTCTGAAGTGTCACCTACCCCTTGCAGAGTGTACTTGGGTCCCACACCCCCCTTCCATTTCCCTGCTCTTCACAGCTGTATTTCTGCGTTCTGAATTCAGGGCAACTGTTGGGTGACTGTTTTCTGCAGAACTGGGCTGCGAAGCGCGGAATGACCTTACTTCTCAAATAACCGTTCTCTACCCTTCCCAGCTCCTTGGAAGCCGCAGCCACAGACAGCACCGTTGCGGGGCTGAGAACACGGTGCTGCTTTTTACCGTTTCACTAGTCGCCACAGACCTGTACCTGCAGGGCGAAGGATTGCAACGTCAAGTGCTCAGTACCACGTCATAGAAAGTGGGTTGAAATCCAGGAGGTAATGTAAAAAAAAAAAATAGAGTAGAAAGACTGGTGTGAACTGGCGCAGACTGGGAAGGGAGGCGAGTGGTGCTGGGGCCACTAGAGGTCCCCCCTGGCCGGGTGCGGGCTGGCTGGGTGCAGCGGGCTCCTCCGCACCTCGGCCTTCAGGGGGGAGCGGGACTTCTTCCACCGAAATGAAGAAATAAGATCAGGTGTGGGCGGTGCCTTCGTGCCCAGGCAGCGTTAGTGTTCCCTGCAGTTTGACCGTGTGGGGGTGGGACAGCGGTCACCAAAGACTCTTTAAGTGCCGACATCTGCATAAGTTATTAACATTTAAACAAAGTGTACTATCAGTTCACAACTGTGCTATGCAATTAAGAAGGGTTGCGAAGTAAATAATTACGTGGTCCTGAACTTGGCATCTTCTTAGGGCAGTTACAACATATTTGGGCTGGTAAATCCTGGAACACCATGAAATAGAAGACCATGGGCAGCTGCAACTGCTGCCTTAACGCTTTCCCTTCTGTTACTACAGGGCATTTTAAGATGCTTTGGTCTACCCAGAAACCGCAAAACAAAAACCTCTGGTTTTGCTTTGAGAAAATGTGAATTTCCAGCCCTTAATTGTGCAGAGAGAACCCTGAAAACACGACTGAGTAGTCTAAAAGCTTAGCTTTTTTTTTAAAAAAAAAAAAAAAACAAAAAAACAAAAACCAACTTGAGCCAATTTTAAAATCTGACTTTTTTTAAAAAAAAAAAAAGCTTTCGAGGGCGAGTCCTGCCAAGTGGCACTTCTGAGTTGTGCCGGAGCCCCTTACTGGAGTGCCCATTCCTTCTGTGGCTGAACAGAAGTGAAGCCTTTCGTCATTAGCTTTATAGTGGGCAGTTGGTCCTTCTCCCCGTGCCTGCGGATATCTTGTAGTTTATGTGCTGTATGTACATACCTAGCTTTTCTTGCAGTTATATACTGTATGGTTTTTTTCTATGCCTCTTCTTTGTGGATGACCTCCCCATCGGTGTTTCTAAGTTGTAAAACTGTTACGTGAGTCCAAAACTCGCTGTTGTCTGCGGCAGCTTTGCCCCGGCGCTCGGCGTGGCTCTCGGGAGCGCGTCTGGAAGGGCCGAGCACGATGGCACGGTCTCACCCCACAGCTCTTGCAGCTTCTCGGCTGCTCGTGGGCAGTAAGGGGAAGGTCATCTGTTCACGGTCTTGCTGTGGTAACGTCTTTAGGAGATGGGACAGGCGTGGCTGGAAGAAGGGAGGGCTTGGGTTAGCCTGTTACCTGGTGTTTCAGTCCTTGTCTCCACCGTCTGTATTTGATGACATTGTTATGAGCAAGGTGGGCTGTCGCTGCTCTTAATGTGTCTGCAGCTGTCCCCAGGCTGGGGTCTCGCCTTTCTTTCTCAAACATAGTGAAGCTAAATTATGCTGCCAGCTGTTAAACAGAAGGAGGTTTTGGTAAGTTTGTTGTTGCTTGGGCGAGGGGGGAACGACTATTTGTGGATCCTTTTCACTACCCTTAAACAGCTCTGGAAATGCGCTTTAAAAGTAGCGGATGGGGAGGGGAGTTCAGCTGCCCTTAGGTGAGCGGGATGTACGCTGGGATCCGGGCGAGGGCTCTGCTTGGGCTCCTGGCTCTGCCTCTGCCCCCCTCAACGCCGGTGCGAGCAGAGGCGCTGCCCTGCCCGGCGCTCCCGGCGGAGCGGGGCTCGGCTCGGCCCGGCCCGGCCCGGCTGCTCTCCCGGGGCCGCTGCCGGTGCGCCCGGCGGGCGGCGCGGAGAGAGCGACGCGCCCCCTTCCCAGGCTCTATTTTAAGCAGACATTTACTTTCCCAGCCTCTTCTCCGCCTGGATCCCTGCCCGGGACGGGGAGGGGGGGACGGGGATGTGTCTCTTCCCTCCTTCATAAAAGGGCCCCGAGGCGGAGGCCGGGCTCCGGGGGGTTATTTTTGGGAGCAGCTCCTGGGATCCGATGGCCTTGTTAGGGCAGCGCTGACCTTTCTCCCGGCGGGGGAGGAGAGCGGAGCGGGGCGGCGGGCCGGGCCGGGGCAGCGCGGCCGGCTCGGGACCCCCTTCCTCCGCCGCGGGGCTCGGCTCCCCGGGCGCGGCCCCATGCCCGCGGCGGGGGCGCGGCGGCGGGGCAGGTAGCGGCGCGGCTCGGCTGCCCCTCCCGGGGGGGGCTCGGGCCCGGCCCGCCCCTCTCCCCTCCCTCCAATTCCTCCTTCCTCCCGTGCCCCGGCCCCTCGGCCGGGCGAGGCGAGGCGGGAGCGGCCGCGCCCGGCGCCCAGCCCGGCTCCTTCGGGGATGCGGCAGCTGCCCCCGCGCCCCGGAGCTCTGCCCCTGAGAGCGCTGCCCGGCTGAGGGGGCACCGGGGGGCACCATGAGCGGCGGCAGGTTCGATTTCGATGATGGAGGCGCCTATTGCGGGGGCTGGGAAGGGGGCAAAGCCCACGGGCATGGCATCTGCACCGGCCCCAAGGGCCAGGGCGAGTACTCGGGCTCCTGGAACTACGGCTTCGAAGTGGTGGGCGTATACACGTGGCCCAGTGGCAACACCTACGAAGGCTACTGGTCCCAAGGCAAGAGGCACGGCCTCGGAATCGAGACCAAAGGACGGTGGGTTTACAGAGGCGAGTGGACCCATGGCTTTAAGGGACGGTACGGCGCGAGGCAGAGCATGAGCAGCGGAGCCAAGTATGAAGGTACCTGGAATAACGGCCTGCAGGATGGCTACGGCACCGAGACGTACGCCGATGGAGGTAAGGGGTCTCCGGAGGGGCTGGGAGGGTGATGAACAGCGTGATACCCAGCCTGCGATGGCAGAGGCCACGTGTTGTCCCCGCTGAAGGGGTGACCTGATCCTGTCCCCGCTAGGGAGCTCCAGCCAGGCGGGTCTACAGTGAGCCATTGGGGTGGTTCAGTCAAGAAGCAGGGCTGGAGGGGCAACCGCCCTGTAAATGTCTGTGTGTGCCCTGATTTTCACAGTCGGGCGCAGCGTGCACGGCTCGCTGTCTGCGGGCACGAGGGAGGAGCAGCGGGAGCATTGCCCCCACCATCCCTCCCTCGGGAGCGGCTCTCAAGTGTCCGTATCAATAGTTGACACCAACTGACTTGAAGTTGTGTAGCCTGTGACTCCTGGCTCCCCAGGGGCTGGTTATTGCCGAACCAAACCAGGAACCCCTCGCTGGTCTGCGACCGCAGCGAGCCATTTGCTCACTCACTGGGCAGCGAGTTGTGAATGTTTTCACGTCGGATATAAGCCGCCCACGGCATCGTAGCGCGCTGTGCCTATGCGTTAAACACTGCTTGCGTGCCTCTGACGGGCTGCCTGGACATCTGCTTTGCTGCACCGTTTTGGTTGAGTTCATCTAAGCTGTTTAGAATACGTAGTCACACGCCTTTTCCTAAAATAAATCCCTTCGATTACTTGGAAGCTCTCAACCCCTGCTAGTACACAAATGCACCGCGTAGTCAGATATTTACTGTGCTCTTTAAATGCTCAATCTAATTGTGTTCTTGCATTAGTGGCAATTTTAGGGTTAGAAACATTGCGAGAATCTCTGTACAAGTAATTCTGTAGCTCTTCAGTACTGTAATGTTCCAGGCTGCCATATTTAGGATAGCTAAATAGAGAGGGTGATTTGAAAGAAATACCCTTCAAAATATGGATCAGAATTGCATCTATATTTATCTAGGACAGGCAATGGAGTTAGTTTGTAAAGAAAAACAACAGTAATGCTATAAATCTTCAGAATGAGAAGCATTGGATTTATAGAGATTAGAAAAATGGACTAATTCAAGACTAGCTGTCAGGCTTATGCTTTTACATAAATACTTCTCAATGAGTTGCCTCGGCACATGGCTAACTTTAAGCCGGGGAATATGGTCTTGAAGTTGACTCAAGTGCCCTTGGAAGTTGTAGGTACAGACACAAACCGATTCATCCCTCCAGCTCCTTAAATTTTCTCCCCCCTCTGCCCCGTGGCCGTGGAACAGTTAAACACCGAGCTGTGCAGCTTGCACTGCGGCAGCGAGAGTTGAGACTAACACATACGTGTGCACTCGTGCATTGCAGAAACTTCACGTGTGGCCGTAAGACGTGTAGGTGACGTGTAAGGTGTGCTCTGGTGAGTAACAAGCAGCGGTCAGATAACTGTCAGCAACGGCCCCCGTTGGGACTTTCATTCTGGAAATCGAAAGGTCTCCTTATGAATTTGCACGGCCACTTCCTCGCCGCTTCCTAAAATGCATCGTCTTCTAAGGGTGCAGGGCCGCTGAAGTTCAAGTTAATGATGTAGAAGAGAATTTCAAGAGGCAAAACTTGACATAGGAGTTTGAATTTGATTAGATCTTGGACTGAAAACTTGGGACAGAAGAGGGGGAAAGATGAGTCAAGATTTTCTCCTGTAAGGATATGTAAGATACTGCTTCTGTCAGCACAGCTCTCCCCAGGGTGCTGTCCTGCACCCAGGAATGTGCCGTCTGCGTGATCCCTGGTGCCACCTGAGGTTGGCGGTTTAGCCCTGATCCGTGAAGATGTGCCCTGCCAAAGCCACCTCGGGCAGTGCTGAGCTGAGCCCCCCGAGACCCGGATGGCCCTGGCTCATGCAGGCTGCCCCGTGGCACCCGGCGTCCCTCCTCGCGCTGGGCCATCATGTCCCGGCTGCTCTGAGCCGTTCATTCAACACGTGAGCTTCTCTCATGGCACGGGAACGCGTAGAAAGCGGCGTCCGAAGCCAAGGTGGGAATCGCCAGCCAGCATCACGTGCGCAGGGCAGGGGTGGAATGATCCTACTGACCTGCAGGACCTGCTCCTGCTTTGTCTCCTCACTGGTACCCAGTAACCGTCTGCAAGATCCAGGTGTGGTCAGGCTGCGAATTGGACCTGTTAATATTTGAATTTGAGGTTGCCAAGATAAACATCTGGAAAGGCTTTGGAAATCTGCCGTCCCTCGAGTAGGGGACGTGATTCCCAAGCCCCCTGGAAGCCGGCCACGCGAGGAAGATGGCTCTGGGAACGCATGGCTCTTGCCAGGTCATTAGAAACTTTAGATCATGGTTGGGCTGCCTGCAGATTTCAGGGGGATGCAGCTGATTCTAATGTTTTAAAATAGATTTTAAATTAACTTTTTTTATATATATATATTATGTATATATGTATATACACATAAAAACTTTATACTTTAAAATACACTTAGAAATGACAGACGACCCTCTAAGTATATTTTATCTTGTGGCTGGCTGAGGTTGGTGGCTAAATAAAGCCCAAATCTGCAGTGAAGCTTTTGGAAATCATGTATAGATTTTTGGTGTGTAATAAGAAGTGGACTCATGGTATGGTTTCGCCCAGGCGCTGCGTGGGTTGTTCGCTTTTTCTCTCCGCTACCGAGTGCCCGTTATTTGTGAAAACTATGGGAGACTGATGGCTTTAATAGCTTGCCTTCTGTAACGCTGATTGAAATCGGCCAAGGGGTTCGGAGCTCCTGGTGTGGCTGGGCAGAGACGGTGACGCTGTGATACGTTTCCTTGGGTATCGAAGCTGAATATACGCGTGTGTCTGCTGCCGTTACCAGCAGAGAGCTCGGAGCCCTTTACAGGGGCAGGATGCGCTGGCTGAAGCGGGCGGTGATTGGGGTTGCGGAAGGCACAGCATGAAGGAACTCATCATTTTGCAACCCAGGCTATGAGTAAATACCTAGTTGTTTGGCTTCCACCTCTAAGTTTTGTCTCCGCTGTAAGGAAGGCCTCGTTTTTTGGATACTTTTGTGCTTTTGACTCCAGTCAAGTCTTACTGCAAAAAAAAAAAAAAAAAAAAATCTCACTGGTAATGCAGAATCGTACTGCGTATCCAGGACCTGGCCCAAAGCTAGGCTTTGCTATACAAATAACTGGTTAGATATCTATATGGGGGGAAAAAACCTCACCTGCAATCGAAGAAGCCTAAAACCGACTTATTTTTGACGCTGCAATTTGGTCTCTAGGGCACTAAGAGAAAACAGCGGTGTCAATTAACCGTGTGCGGAAACAATTAGACCATTCAGTGATCACCAGACCACACGAAAGGGGAAAAGAAATGCAGAAGTGTGCTTTGCCGGGAGAGATGAAATGGGGTGATATGGAGCAGCGCTGGCTCCTCGGGTGCCCGGGGCCGGGAAAGCACGGTGGGAAGGGGCCTGGGCTGGGGCAGAAGGAGCGGCGGCCGTGGGACTGCGGCCGGGGAAGCAGGGATGGGCTCTGGACGAGCCGAGATGGTGCTGGCTTGTGTCTGCTGCCTCTGTAGCAAAGCTCCTGCCTGGCAGAATTTGGCCCATGAATTAATGCTGTGAAATTTTTTTCCCCTCTCTGATTTTTTTTTTTTTTCTTCCTCCTTTCTTTTCCAACAGAAACCATCAGATAATACTGTTGGTACCAAAGAGAAGCACTAGGTTTTCGCTAGCCTGTCTCGCACGTGGTGCTGTGCATTGATTTAATGTCCCTGGCCTTTTACGCTGAGTTCTTCTAACACGTCTGTCATCACAGTATCTGGGTAGCAGCAGAGGATTATAGGGCAGTGATAATGATTTGAGTTGTTTGCATTATTTACCTGGTTGTTTGTATTATTTACATTCATCGCTAATTATACTAGAGCTTAGAGGCGGGCTGGGAAGGGGAGATGCGATGCTGCTGACAGTGGGCTCTCGCTGCCGGGCTGGGTGTGTACCGGGAGCTGAAGCTTTCGCCTTTGATGCAGCCGGGCATCCTCCCATCCTACTGCCAGGATGAAATGGAGGGTGCTTCCACCCCGTCGGCGTGGTTGGAGGTGAAGGCTGCAGGGATATAATTTTCATCGATTCCACAATTTAATCCTTCCCATCCTATGAAGAAACCCAGGCAGGGCCACCCCCTGCTTTGGTCAGGGACGGGCAGAGGTGATGAACCGTGTACCCGAGGGTCACAGAGCAACCAGTGTTTTCTGTCATTGTGACAAGAAAAAATGCAGGCAATGAAGGATTATTGGGGTCCTGTCCCTCAATAATCACACCCTGACAGGGTTAGGTGGCTCTGTCCCACTCCCCTGGTGAATCAGGCAGGGCTGGGGAGGCACAGAAGCGGGACTCTGTCCCATTTTCATCCTGAATAGAGGTGGTTTTCACATCCACTGGGGTTTTTTATCATTTTTTCCAAAACCTCGGATGTGTGTGAGCACACGGCTGCCTGGCTGGCAGCTTTGTGTCCTGCCTGTCCCCCCTTGGCCAGGCTGCTTTGATATTCGGGGACAGCGGTGGCTCAGGGACGTGCAGCCCTGCTGAGTGACCGCCCGCGGTGCAGAGCGGGTTTGCACAGCCCCTTTTCTCTCCTGAACTGGCTGCACTGGTACGTGTTGGTGAGCCAGGGCTTGGCTCCACGCAAACCTTGCGTGCCCCGACGCACGGCCGACGGTGACTCCAGCCGCTCTCAGCAGCCGCTGGCTCCGCTCCAGGGGTGGTTTATGGCTCTGCCCTGGCACGAAGCCTCAGCCGAGCACTGAATCGTGGCGTGACAGGGACACGGCAGAGCCCGCTCGCCCCCGTGGCAGCACGGTTTGCCGGTGCCCTCCGCTAAGCCAGGCGGAGCTGGCAGGTTTGGTCACGCCACGCGCTGGAGGGATGACGTTGCTTGTGCCGTATGGGCTGAAATCAGGCAGCTGGGGCCAGCCTGAAGCGCTGGTGTGAAACCTCGTGCTGAGGGTAGGCACGCGTGCCCCCGAGAAGTGGCACCCCAGTCTCTGCTCCCTCAAGACCCGCTGTGCCACGTGGCTTTTCCCATCCAGGTGGCCCCGGCGCTGCTCGGGGGGATAGAGGGGGCCGGGGACTTTCTGGAGGGCAGCGGCTGCTCCAGCCTGGCCCCTGAGGAGCAGCTGAGTCCCCTAAACCTGTGAGACTTCTCCAGAGGTCCTCTTCCAGGGGGTTAACACGGCGGCACTGTCGGCTGCTATGTGCGAGGCTGTCCTGTCCTAGGAGGAGGTCTCCAATGTCACCCCGATCGTGTGACAGCCCTGCTCGGGCTGGGCGGGCGGGGATGGAGCGCCGATTTCACCAGCTCTCGGTGGGGAGGGACGTGGGGGCACTACGGGGCTCTCTGAAACTTCATTTTGTGCTAGGAAGACTCATCACCATTTTATGGAGAGGGATTTGGGAGCACAGCAGGGTGAAGAGCTCACCCAGATGCCTGGACATCTCCAGCGATGGTCCTTGGCTCCCAGCTCATGCCCAAAGCCCTAACCCACGCTGCCCCCCTTATTTTTCCTAACGGAGCTTCAAGGTCTGCCAAGAAACTGGGCAATGGCCCCTTGCTCTGGGAGACTGCTCCCCGTGCCTGGCCACAGCCCGCAGATGCTCTGCACTACCTGAACCCTTACTTTTTTTGGTAGGGGAGGCCAACTGGTGCAGGGAGCCCCAAATCCCGTGTGCCGCGGGGTGGGCAGGGGCTGGCGGGGGGCAGCTCACCCCAGGGCAGCAGCTGCTGCCCGCTCGGGCACTTCTTGTCTTTCCTGGCCCCCGGCGCTGTAAGTTAACACCCCACAGGCGGGTCCAAAGAGGATTTCAACGAAACCTGAAGCTTGGGAGTAGAGATTATGCTGCAGAAGTGGCCTGGGAGACCGTAAAATATGCACTCCCACAATCACCAAAGAAGGAACTGGATTTGCTCCCTGGGGAGCAGGGTCATCTCTGGTCTCAGTAACAGCGTCTGAGGGGGGAGGCGAATGCCTTGAAGACAGGTCACCCCCTTCAGTCTCAGCCCAGCCCTGCTGAGCCTCCCTGGGAGTGCTTGCTCTCCCAAAATCTGGTGCCTCCTGGTAGGTCACTGCTTAATGAAAACCAAGTTTAGGACAGAGGCCCGTGAAAATGCCCCCAGCACGGCCGGCCCTTCGCTTGCATGAAGCAGCACCCCGGAGAGTGAAGGAGTGGGGTGGCCTTTCCAGGGGCGTTTGTGCTCCCCCGGCACCCTCTGCCTGCGCCCCGGGAAGGAGGGTTGCCAGTGGTCTCCGCCCCACAGGGTGCTGGTGTGGGATGAGGTGGTCTGTTCCAGGTCCTGCAATGCCGGGAGCAGAGCTGGATGCTGCTTTTGTTTTGGGTGGTTTGCTGGTTTCTGAGGCAACTGTATCTACAGAGTGAGGAGAGCCGGGCTGGGAAGACAGCTCATCCCGTCCCGTCCCTTCCCATTCCTTCCCGTCCCATCACATCCCGCAGGACTCAGTGGGGATGCGCTGACCCTCACAGCCCGCTGTGCTGGCACGTGAGCGTGGGTACTGTAGGCGAAGGCTGCCCCACCAGCCCTCCTGCCCTTCCTAGGAGCTCTTCTTGCAGGGGGCTTTGATGCTACTACTTTGTCTCTTGACATCCTGGTGAGAAAAATCAGAGTGGTGGTCTCCAGCTCGATCTTCTGGAGCCTGCAAAGGTGCAGACCTGGAAGGGGCCTGGAGAGGAGCAATGTGCTTTTCCCAGTCCTTCAAGGTGTCACTGGCAAGGTCCTTCTGGCTCTTAGCAGGGTCTCATACCCAGGGTGCAGCCCTGGCCATGATAAGCACGATCCTCTCTGTGTCCCTCCATCATATGACACCGTGCGCCTTCTTGAGCTGGGTGTGGAGGAGCATGGTAGGGAGGTGGTTTTGGGGGCAGAGCTGGAGGAACCCCACACAGAGCTGCTCTGCTCCGCTCCTCTCCTCCCTTTTTCGCCCATCTCTTGCTTCGTGCAGTGTGGCACAAGCCTTGGTCGCGGGACCACAGAGGAGCTGTATGTCAGGGCCAAGCAGATGCAGCTGCAGGTAGAGGGGCAGCCTGTGCTATGGCCAGGTGCCCGACTCAGGGGTCTAGAGCCGGTCCTGGCAGCCTGTGAGTGACAAACTGCAGAGCGGGCTGAAAGGGACTGTCACCGAGCCAAGGAGAGCTGTGCCACCACAGCTTGCCTGTCTGCTGGCGCTGCTGCCACCCTCTTGGCACAGCCCAAACTCCAGCCCTGTGGGGCTGTCTCCTGCTCCACCAGTGTCCCCCAGTGCCCCAGCCCCTTTCCAGTGAGCTGTCACCCACCGGCAGTGGCTCTTGGGCTTGTGTCCTCTGCCCCCCGCTCCCCGGGACGGCTGCTTTTGCACGCAGGCGAGCGCTAGCGGAGTCGGGGCTCCTCTCCTCGAGGGAAGGTGGGTACATCCGCGCTAGGGCAGCGCTGCCCCGCAGCCCACCTTCCTTCGCTGGCTCACCCAGGAACAAGCTGCCTTTTCACCCCGTCCCTCTTCTCTCCCGCAGGCACGTACCAGGGCCAGTTCACCAACGGCATGCGGCACGGCTACGGCGTGCGGCAGAGCGTGCCCTACGGCATGGCCTCCGTGGTCCGCTCCCCGCTGCGCACCTCCCTCTCCTCCCTGCGGAGCGAGCACAGCAACGGCACCCTGCCCCAGCAGGACTCCCCCGCCGCCAACCCCGAGAACCTGCCCCTCTCGCCCACCATCACCCGGGGGGGCTTCGCCCTCAGCCTCTACGCGGAGGCGGAGGCCGGCAAGCCCAAGAAGGGGGGGCTCTTCCGCAGGGGCTCCTTGCTGGGGAAGCTGAAGAAGTCCGAGTCCAAGTCGTCCTTGGCCAGCCAGAAGAGCCGCGTCAGCTTCCTCAAGAGCGAGAGCGGAATCAGCTCGGCCGCCAGCGACGCCACCTCCACTGTCAGCCTGGGCGAGGGCGCCGAGGGCGAGGAGTACCCCCCCTTCGAGTCCGACATCGACGCCACCACCACGGAGACCTACATGGGCGAGTGGAAGAACGACAAGCGCGCCGGCTTTGGCGTCAGCGAGCGCTCCAGTGGGCTGAAGTACGAGGGTGAGTGGCTGGACAACCTGCGGCACGGCTACGGCTGCACCACGCTGCCCGACGGCAAGAAGGAGGAGGGCAAGTACCGCCACAACGTCCTCGTCAAGGGCATGAAGAAGCGCGTGATACCCCTCAAAAGCACCAAGATCCGGCAGAAGGTGGACAGGAGCGTGGAGGGAGCTCAGAGGGCTGCGGCCATCGCCCGGCAGAAGTCGGAGATCGCAGCGTCCAGGTAGGTGCTTGGGGCTCCAATGCACAGGTCGGCATGGTGGTGGTGGTCCCCATCCCGCGTGTCCCCCTGGAGCCATGCTGCGTGCCTCCTCACCGTGCACTGGCTGCAATTTCTATTTAATTCTTTTTGCAAAATGCTGTCAGAGCAGGGCCGAGGGCCCTCGTTGCAGCTGGGGGGTGTTCAGGACCTGTCCTCCCTCTCGCCCCCTCTCCTGTCCCCCTGCAGCCCTGGTCCAGGAGGGAGCTGCTGGACAGCAGGGCCTGGCACCAGCCCCGGTGCTCAGCGGGGTGGGGAGCAGGAGCTGGTGGGATGGGGAGCACCCACCGGAGTCGCTGGGTGTCATTCACGGGGCAGGATGAGAAACAGTGGGGTCTGGCTATGGTGAATCCAGCAGGCTCGTGAGCAGCCAGCGGGACGTGTCCCAGACGAATCAGGCCTGCAGCAAAGCGTGGCTCGGCCCTGGGCACCCCACTGTGGCTCTGTGGGGAGTTCGTGGGATGCATTAGGGTTGTCGCTTCATTTTAGCAGCTCGGTGTAATGGGCTCTCTGGAAAGAGCACAGCTCTGCTGGGCTGCTGGGAACCAGGAGGGAGGACCTAGGGCAGATACCAAACCGAGGAGGGGGCTGCCTCCGGGAGTCCCGTCTCCCCCTCGGGACCCAGCTGCCCTCTGCCAGGTTTTGAGGGAGTGTTTCTGCCACGAGGGAGGTGACGGCTGGAGCCAGGGCGGATGGCTGAGCCCACGGTGGATGGCTGAGCCCGATCTCACGGCACACGGCCACATTCCGCAGCCCGCGATGCTTTAGGATGCCGGGAAAGGAGGAACTGGGGAGGGCTCAGCTGGGTTTGTCCCCTTCTGTCCCCCCAGTTTGTCCTGGCCAGAGCCCGGGGGTGGGAAGGGGGCTGCAGCAGCCAGCAGCGGTGAGCGGCAGCGTGCCTGGGGACGCGTGTGCAGGGGCGTGCGAGGGGCTGCTGTGAGCACGTGGCAGTCTCTCGTGGCACCGGTGTCCCTTGTGTCGGCGGACATGCGGGCACCTCGTTGCCCCTGCACCGCCCGGTATGTTGGGACCAGACAGGTGGGCTCCGCTCAGAGTGAGCTGCGTTAGGAATCAGCAGGAAAGGAAAGTGCTAGTTGCGCTGTCGTCCCTCCTGGGATGGAGGAGGGAGGAGATAAGAGGGGCTCCGGGGTCTGCCTGGGAAGGGCAGGGGAAAGCCTCCTTCTGCTCGGTCCCTGCCTGCGTCCGGGCTGTGCCAGCAGTGCGTTCCTCCTCCCACAGCATTCCTGCTGGTCTCGCAGCCGGCCTGGCAGAGACCAGAGATCGTCAGGCAGGGTTGGAGCCTTCGTTCCTCTCCTCTTCCTCGGGGAAATGTAGTTATGAAAGACCTCGAGGTTTCATCTTGCCTCTCCATCAAAACCTCGCCTTGCGCAGGCTTTGCTTAGCTGCTGGGCAGCGGGTGGGACTCCAGGGCTGTCCTCCCTTGCTCCTTTTTAGTGCTGTTTAATTATCAAAGTTCCTTCATTACCAAGCAGAGATGGGAAATAACGGTGGCGGGGAGGCCGCCTGTTCCCAGACCCCATCCCTCCCCTCTGAGAAACCCTGGCTTTACTCTCCCAGCAGCCGTTTCTGCTCCAAAGTCTTGCGGGGAGCGTGATTGTTTTTTAGCAAAACTCAGTTGCCTCGGAGACCGGCGCAGCAAAACCAGCAGGATTGCAAGTGAAACGCCGTGCGGGGCCAGCTAGGATAAAAATACCAGGCTGGGGCGGCGTGGGGCCCACCGGAGCCTCCCGGCAGGGCAGGCTCAGCCCGACACCGGCTTCACCGTGCCCGGGAAAAGCGTGCGGCTGCAGCGCTGGGCGCCCGTAAATAAGGAGGCTGGAGCTGCAAAAGCTGCTCCCCGAGAGCTCGGCTGGTTTACACAAGCCTCTTTTTATTATACACTATTTACACTTTGGATCAAAAGCGGCTCTGCAGTGTTTTCCATCAGGGGCTGGAATGCGCCTGCTGCCCTGGCCGGGGACTGCGTCCCTCCCCAGCGTGGCTGGGGAATAATTTCCTATTAAGGAAACCTCGGAGCTGGAGGAAATAAGACGTTAAAGCTGTTTTCCTCCAGGGAGTCCTCCCCTAGCAGACCCTGCGGTGGTGCGGCTGTTGTGGAAGGGGAAGAGAACGCCGCTTCCCCCAGCAGCGCGATGCCCCTGGTCCCATTCCTGCGGCGCTGCCTGCAGCTGGGCTGGACCCGCTGCAAGAGGAGAATTCGGGCTCCTCCGTCCTGTAAACTATAACTCAGTATTTCCATCAGCGTTTATTCCTGGCGTATGCTGTCTGGGCAGAGCCGCTCTCTCTACCTGCTGCCTTTTGAAAATCTGACTCGTGCTCTCCTTCCTCCTCCTTTCAGCTCGGTTTTAGGGTTGAGAGTAAATATAGATAATTTTGCCTCGAGAGGGTCCTTAGGTTAAACCCCAGCTCTGCCACCGACTTTCTCTTTGGCTTTGAACCTTGCCTCAGTTTCCACACCCAGGACAGAGAGTGATTGCAGACAGATTGTGAAAATCAATTATTATGGTTTATAAAAGGGCTGTACTATCATTAGCATTGCCCTAGCTCGTAACTACGAGGTGGCGTTTTCTAGATGGAGCGTTTGTATTACTCCTCAGACGGCAGTGTGTACCTTACCTGAAGAAATATCTTTAGTGCCACGTGAATCCCTTTTTTGGGGGAAGACATGACACATCTGTATATGAGATTATTGCTAGGAACTAATCAGGGGGGGCGTGCAGCTGGGCTGTGCAGACACCCGGCTACCTCCGCATACCTGTACTGTGGCATATGGATCATGTTTGAGTTTCATTTGCTTCTGGCGCTTGGGGGAGCCCCTTGCAGAGCTAAACGACTGGGATATCCAGCCTTCCGCTGTCTGGGAGTGAAACGTCAGGACAAGACCAGATTTCTCCCTCTTGCACCATAAAAGGCTCTTTAAAGGCATAGAAATCCCGAGGAAAACAAGGCCAAGCACTGGAAGCTGCCTCAGGCAGTTGCGCCGCAGGAATCCCAGGCACGTGCCCGAGCTCTGGGGGTGCGTGGGCAGGAGGCTACCGGCCGCACCGATGGGTGCCCTGCCTGCGATCTGCCCTGCGGAGACGGGCAGGAGAGCAGTGACAGTCGGGGACGATGGTCAGCCGCGGTCAGCAAACCTTCCTTGTCCCGCGCTCTGCTCCGAGGGCGTCCGAGGCACCAGGCTGGTTTGCAGCTCCTGTCCCACCTGCCTGCTCCGTTTGGGTGCTCTGGCCAGTGCCGTGGGCAGTGCCAGCCTTTGCCTGCCCTGCTGCCTGTCCTGCCCGAGCGGCCCTGCCCTGGCCTCCTCTGCTCCCTCCTGGGCTGGCAATCCAGCTGCTTTCCCCATTATGCAAGAGGCTGAGGACAGAGCTGGCATCGCCTCACCGCCAGCTGAGGGAAACAGCGATTTTTTTTTTATTCTGTTTTCATTATTTTAGTGAAAATCATTTGGTATGGGGTCACTGTCCTGAACAGCCCATCCCAGCTCAGCCAGCTGCCCCCTTGCCCCAGGCAAAGCCCCTTGGCGCTGCTCAGACGTCGGGCAGAAACCCGAGGCGCATTTCTCGGCAGCACTGGGGATCGGCTAACGGGACGGGGCTGATGGAAGGTAAGGCACGCTGAATCCTCCCCAGACTGCTGACACTCGCGAGAAACGTCATCCTGAAGCGCAGCCTCTGCAGCAGCCGGCAGACACGACTTGACTCCTGCCCAGGGGAAACCGCAGGTGGGCATGGGGGTTAACACGTGCCGTATGATGTCCCCTGTACTGCTGGTGCACTGGGACTTTCCTTGCTGCGATCCCAAGGGATTCCCATCGGAGCTGGAACGCAGCTGTTCCCGTGGTGCCAGGTGAAGGCACTGGCCGCATCCCTCCAGCCTTCCCCTTTCCCACCCTCCGCCCTGTCTAGGGGCTCCTCTGAAAAAATGTTGGAGTGGGTGGGAAAGGCGGTGAGGTCCTGGGATCGCAGCCGGGACGTCATCTCCCTGGTGCTTAAGTAGACAAGCTGGCTCGAGGACAGCCAGCAGGTCTGTCCCCCACCGGCGCTTGCAAGGAGGGGACAGCTGCCACCGAGCTGTGAGCGAGCCATCCCGAGGTGTGTAACAGCTGCCCTGGAGCTTTCCGGGCACATGGGTTGGTGCCGAACAGGGTGCTCTGCACCTCTGGGTGCTGGGGGAGCACCCAGGGGTGCTGCCGTGCTGTATGTGCTTGCCTGTCACACGGGGAGAATGGTCCCACTGAAAGCAGGGAGAAGGAGCGTGGAAGCGGTCAGCTTTCATCTCTTCAGAACAGATTAAAATAAAATAATATAAAAAGCAAGAGGAAGGGCAGGACCAGCTGCAGGGGGAACCTTTGGTTTTTTGAAAGCTGTGTGCTCAGTAGCCAGGCAGCTCATACAGGCAGTTTCCTTCTCACTGGTGCTTTTGGGGGACGAAATGAGTGTAAATGCTGTGAATCCCACCTCCATCCCGCTGCAACAGTGCCTGCCGTGGTCTGCCTCTGTGCGGGGTTGTGCTTCCCAGTGACTTGGACCAAAATCAATGGAGGGACTTGGCTGTGCATCCTGCAAGGCACGGGTCTGGCCACACTCAGATCGTTTGACAGGCGTATGTCCTGTTAGCAAAACCTCGGCTGTATCTGCCAGATGTCACGGGATCAATAGGAAAGCAAGGCACAGGGGCAGCAAGTGGCTGCTGCGCTTCACCTGTTTGTCTTCAGACGCTGACCCTGAATCCCCTGTGCAGCTGGGGTGGTTTATGCCTGGAGAATACAACTAAAAATGAATACATTTTGGATTTATTTTTGGTTTTAATGTAATATCTATAGAGGTCCTGCAATATTGCTGCTTGGATAGGTATCTGTAAGAATTTCTAAACTGCATTCTGAAATGTTAGGCATTAATTCTGGTTAACGTAGGGTTTACTCATCACGGTGAGCCTGGGCTGTTAAAGCACCGCAGAGCTGCCACGAGCGCTTGGCATCAGAAATCACATCAGTGCGGCTTTCCCGGCAGCGACACGTGGGCATCGTTCATAGCGTGAGGTGTTGCCTGGTTTTGAAGCTTAAGTTGTTTTTCTGTCCATACCCGTGTCTTTGGGGCACGTCTTAGCTCTCCCTTCAAATAACAAGAGCGCTTGACGGCTCCTGTATCGCTTTCCAAACCTGCCCTGCCCGGCCGCGTTCCCGGCAGCGCTGCCGCTGTCTCCCTGCGCTCAGCATTTCCAGGCTGTGTGGCCAGGCGGCCGCGAGCGTCTCCTCGGGGAACGCGGGCGTGTGGTGCAAATGACATCCTGAAATCGCTGCAGTCAGCAGAGCCTCCTGACTAAATAAGGACAGGCAGAGCAGGGCTTTATCAGCGCTGCCCGAGCACGACAGCTGAGAGCCGGGGCCCGCGGCAGCCCACGCCGCTGGAGCTCGGCCGCGCGCTTGCACCGATAAGGTGCTTTATTTGGCACGACTCTGCCCCGGCGAGCCGCCCTGCCCGCCCTCCCCGGCGCTCTCGGGGGTTTGTGCCGCCGGCGGGGAAGGTGGGCAGCCAAAGTGACGCACCCCTTTGGTGAGGCACGGCGCGTGTCCAGGGCAGAGCTGGGCTGGTCCGGTGGCCGTGGTGCGCTCGGCCGTCCCGGGGCTGATGGCGCAGCTCGGCTTCCTTGGTGCCAGATCGGGCCTGGGATTTTCAGGTCTGTTGAACACCCGTGCTCAGACTTGGAGTTTGCTCTGTAAGAGTTTTAGGATTTTTTTAAAATATCCTTTGCTTTTTTTGGGCTTTTAAAAAGCCAGAGGTGTGGGCGTTCCCAGACCTCTAGGTCTGAGGGTGGAGGGCAAGATGCTCGTGGCCACCCTGCGAGAGCGGGCAGCGGTTCGAGGCCGTCCCTGCCAGGCACGCTCCCCTCTCGGGAAAGCAGCTGATCCTCCTCTGCTGTCCCAGCTTCACGAGCGCTTTGCTGCAGGACTGCATGCTCCCGTGTGACGGATGGGTGTGTAACAAGGAGGCAGCAGCAGGTGGGAGACGGGCAGAGCTTGTCCTGGCCCCGGCTGGGATATTGGCTGCGATTTGCCTCTGAGAGGGAGCTGCCGGGGAGAGACACGGGAGTTGGGAGCAGCATTTCTGCAGCTGTACGATCAGCCAGCGAAGATGCCGCAGCCTCACCTCTCAGGGGGCTCAAAAGCTAGGTGGGTGCAGGTGAAGGGGGGGACAGGACTACCCCAGCTTCATTAAAATCCCCCCCAGACTCCTTGCGGGGTGCAGGGGGAGGCTCACGCCAAGCAAGGTGCAGCCGTACCTGGAGGCGGCCGAGTGGCAGGAGCCGAGGGCAGGTCCTCGACGGCTGGGTATTCCGGCTGCCCCGCAGCCCCGTGGTGGGAGCGAGCATCCGGGTGCTTCCGCAGGCAGGGCTCGGGGAGAGCCAGCGCGCACGCGGGCAGGGAGAAGTGAGGGCAGCGGCTCCTGCCATAGCTGGGTGCCAGGACGCAGCGGTGAGGGGACGCTCCTTGGTCCTGCGCTCCCAGCAAAGACGTTTCTCACAGAGCTCAGTGTGTTTATAAGGAGGATAATCTTGTTTAATTCACTCTTGGTTAATAGAAGCCCAGTCGCTGGCGTCTATTTCCACACCAACCGCAGCCCGGGGCTGGGACTGTCCCGCTTTCTGTGCGGCACTAGTGCCAGCAGCGCTCGCTCCTTCCCATGAAACCAGGTGAATAAAGACCTTTTCCCTTTGCAGCTCCCGAGCAGGCGTGACCTCCTCCGCACGGCTTACCAGCACAAGTGGAGGTCAGTGCCCAGGATAACCGTCCGTGGGGACAGCGAGGGGGGACCTGCCTGGCCCGTGCCACCGCAGCCAGCACCACTTCAGCTCGGGTTTCCCTCAAAGCTCTCGGAGCGAGAACACCACAGGCTGCCTTATGTCATAGCGTTGCGTTGTCACTGCGCATGGTTTAGGTGGGAGGAATTCTTCCACCCGAGCCTCCCCGCAACCTGGATCAGGAGCTCGGGGACTTTGTGTCACTCGCATCTTGGAGATGGGGGACACCCAGCTCCTGTCCCAGAGCCAGGGCTTGGTCTTTACAGCCTCGAGATCGGGACTGAGCAGGGCTGGGCTGGGCTTGGTTGGGCTGGGTTTTTGTGGGTTTGCTGCCCCAGAGCACCAGTCTCCAGCTCTGTAGAAGTACTGCCTGTTTCGAACTGCTGACTGACCCTCGTCCCCCCCCGAAAGACCCTTGGGCTCACCCCTCCTTCTGGCTCACCCTTGCTGTCCTGGCCGCTGGAGCCGGGCAGGGAGCAGGCTGCAGGATTCAGGTGAGCCCCTCTGTGTTCCTGGTCCCCAGCAAGCCCCAGGGTTAGGGTCCAGCGCCAAGGTCAGACACCTGCCCCAGCTGGGGGCCCCCCACAATGTGTCCCCTCCGTGCATGGGGCCCTGTGGGCTGGAGGGGTTCGGTGCCGTGGAACAAGTGATGGTGTGATGCCTTCAGCCCTTTCCCGGAACAGCCTCATCCCCAGCCCAAGCTGGCTGCAGCTCCAGCACTGACACATTTTTGGCCCACCGTGCTGTTATGCTGAGATGCGTTTTGACTCCAGAGGAGGGTGCGCATGGCTTTATCTGTTTTCCTCCCGCCTCGCATGAGTTTTCTTAGGCACTTTCATGCCCTATTAGGGTAAGAGGGAGCATGCACTTTCAGTAGCTCCAAGGAGAAAGCATCTGCTGGGCAGCAGACTGCTTTCTCCAGGGCTTCCCGGGTCTTTGGAGTTGAAGTAAGCGGGGCTGTGGCTTGCAGGGATCCCACAAGAGGAGCAGAGTGGGGATGGCAGGACGTCAGTCCCGGTGACGGGTATGACTCAGATAGATAGCCGGCCAGGCGGGGAAAGTGGAATTAATGGGCTGTTCGGTCTGACCTTGTGGGAAATCCTTATCTCAACAGCTTACAAACACAGAAAGGGAAAAATGAAGTGTGACTTTAATCTGCAAAATGATTGTGGAAAATGGTAGCTTCTCGTTCAATTGATCTGCTGCCGCGTGGAGCAGGAAGGCTTTGACTCCCATCCAGATGCTTGAAATCAGCTGGCAGGGAGCCGGGCTTCAAAATCATCTGATTCAATCAGGCTTTGCTCAGAGGTTATTGTCATTTCAGTGGAATGTGAAATAGGCTTATCTTGAAAACTAAAAAATATGTGAGTAAAATGTCCAATTTAAATATAAAGCCTGAGATACAGAAACCCTCCCTCCTTCTGGAGGAGTGCATTTTTTTTCAGCTTATCCTGGTGCTGAGCCAGAGCCCGTTGGCTTTCCGAGTCCAAGTTTTTGTTGTTTTGCTCCTGCGAGGCCTCCTGAGCCTTCAGCGAGCACCAGGAGGGACCTGGTGTCCCATCTGCTTGGGTGCCCTCAGCACCCTTGGGTGCAGGCGTAGGGGATGTGGGTGCTGCAGCCCGGCAGTGGGCTGGCAGCCCTCGCAGCTCCTCGCTCCCTCTCTTGTTTCTTTTGGACCTCAAATCTGTGAATGTCAACTCGAGACACCTATGGGGCTGGCAGAAAAATGCTTCTGCCTTAAATTTTGATGAGTAATTGGGCTTCTGACCAAATGCAGTGTTTTAAGAAATCGGCCTGCTTTCATTTCCTCAAAAAAACCCCCCCCCAAAAATCCTGCTTTTCTTTTTTGACTGGGCAGGAAAAAAAAATCACAAAACCTATACTGCAGTTCCTCGCTCTTCGGGTTTGGATTGTGGAAATCTGAAAAACATTCAAGTTAGAAGTTGCTGAAATTTTTAGTTGAAAAAACCAACAATCTTAGAGAGAAAACATGTACTTTCTGACCCATTTTAGTGCTGACAGGGCTGGCAATCGGGTAAAACACGCTTGGGTTGTGAATGCTGTCCATTTGGCAGAGCTTGGGGCTGGACAGGAGCTCCTGGGTCAGGCTGGGCTCCCTTGAAACAAATGACTGCCGCAGCCCTGGCGTTTTCTTGGAAGTGGGAATTCATTCCCCTGGGCAGGGCAGGGAGCAGCCCCTGCCTGCTCAGTGCAGGTACAGGCAGGGAGGCAGGAGCACAACTCCCATGTCCTTTCCGGGACGAAAGGCTGGAAGACCCTGATTGTGTGCGTGCTGTAAAGAAATTTTGATGCACTTGTCAGTGGGATAACCCAGCTGCTTTGACCTTGCAGTGGTAGCTAATTAAATGAGGGTCCCCAGAGCGTTAGCTGAGCCCCCTTGGTAATGGTGTGGTGGAATAAATCAGTGGCGTTTGTGTGCTGCTCTGGGAGACTCGCTCCTCCGGGCTCTGCTTGATCTGCGCCCAGGGCAGCACGGAGGAGAGCGGACCTGAAAAGCAGGGGGAGGAGGAGGGAGTCCAGTGGGCAGCTCCAAATCCTCCCTTTTTTTCCCCCCAAGATACCTCTGTGGATGCTCTCATGAGCTGCTCGCAGCCTGGCTGTGCTGGCAGGGCGAGGAGCTGCCTGTCCTGCCCGTCTGGGGCCAATGCAGCGGCCCCGGGGCCATGCTACCGTGCCGGTGGCCAGCAGCCCTTTGAGCCGGCAGGCCCCGGCTTGCACCGCTCCATTTAGAGCCGGCTCCGGGCAGCTGCCGGCTGGCATCCGAGGGCTGCGGGGGAAACGGAGAGCAGCTGCGGTCTGTGCCGGCCCAGCCGGCTGGTCGCAGCCCACGGGCTCCCGTGCGGGCTGGCACGGCCAAGCCCTGCCGGCTAGCTGCCCACCCAGCCCCGCTCCGCTCGTGGGGCGATCAGAGCGGTGGAGATTAATTGAGCAAATCTCCCGTACGCAGGGCCGGGGTGCGTAGGTTGTCGTCTTATTGAAGACAGCTGCAGATTTGTCTGCTGCAAGATTAATATCACTTTAACTGTTCCGAGGGGAAGTATCCCTTGGTGAAAGATGCAAGTGGCTCTGAGCTATTTAGAGCTGAGGATAACATTTCGGTATTTTAAAAATTCACCAAGTAATCACAAAGGCTAGTGCTTGCGGAGCTTGTTAGGTGGCAGGGAGCTCTGCCAGGCCTGTGCTCCTGAAGCACTGCACAGGAAAGGATGCTTTTCTGCTGGCTGAATGGCCTGTTCGTGTCCTTTCTGTGGAAGGAAGGAGAAAAGGTCCGATTTATCCAGCGAAGTAGCCTGGGCATGTACATAATGCCACCACTTCTGTGTAAGTGCTGGTACCACGAGTGAAAAACCTGGGGCACCTCGTCAGCTGGCGGCAAGGGGAGGGAGGCTGGAGGGCAGAGCTGCTCTGCAACGTCAGGATGGCTTCTCTTTTTTGGATTTCTTTTACAGCGGTATGGAGGTGTTTCCTTTAGGAGGCAGTTTGTGTTGATTTGTGCTTAATTCACTATTTAGATCACACCTTGCAGGTGCAGAGTCCATAATATAAACCAGCAAAGACTCACGCGCCCCAGGGATGTCAGAGTCTAAATTGAGTGGGTGCGTGCACACGAGTGATGGAGCAAAAAGAGCAGAAGGAGGGTAAAAGGTACCGCTGGCTCTCAGGGCAGGACGCCCGTGGGGTGGGACACACAGATGGGTTTGAATGCGGGCAGGGAAAGTGGCACAAGCGATGAACTGATGGGATGTTCGGTCCCATGGGCTGGTTACAGGCAAATGAGGGTAGCAGAGCTTTGCTGGTATCTGCATGCACGTGGAGGCAGAGGGAGAGGCACAAAGGAGATGGATTGGGACTGAGCAGGAAGAAAAGGATGCTCCGACTATACACGTGACACAAGTCCAAAGACTGTGGAAAATGGGGAAGCCAGAAAGTGTCTATCCTGGTCAGGTCATAGAATGATAGGATGGTTTGGGTTGGAAGGGACCTACAAAGGTCATCTAGTCCAACCCCCAACATAGGTCTGTGTTGGTCAGGTCTGTGAGTCCTTGCCCTTCATGATGTGAATGCAGAAGGGACCATGTTGCCATCAGCAAAAGCACTTCTGCAGCTTTCCCTGTATCCTTTTTGAGTGCTGCAAACATTCCTGCCAAGACTAACCGTTATCTTAAGTTTCTTCAGGACAAAATGATTCCTGCTAGATACTGGAACAGGAATTTGGCTGGGGGTGGAAGAGCCAGTTTCCAGGAGAGGGGAGTTTAGCAGAAGTCTTCCTTCCTAGAGCTGACTGATGAATTTTATTTGCTTAATGACCTTTTTTGCAGCTTATTATATTGAGAATAGCAAGAGAAAGGTGTTCAGTTGGTCCTTCCTCAGGGTTTGCTGAATCAATGGGATGAGGGAGACCCTGGAGAAGGAAGGACAGTGCTGGATGGGTCTGTCTTTCCCTTAATAAGCAAATGTGCAATAGCTTGGGCAGAGAGCTGAGCTCTTCCCCTATTTCTAGCCACAAGGTCATCGCTGCACCTGCAGGTGCCCCAGCCCTGTCTGGTATTTGTAGTATTCTCTGCTAATTCCAATCTTATTTACGGTCTAATCCAATGTGGATGTGCAAAACCGCATAAACTGTCCAAAGAGATGGGCATGCTGGCTTGGCTTTGGGTCTCACCTGTTAGCACGGTGCTCAGCTGCGGCTCGCGTATCCGCAGGGGATTTTAGTAGCAGTCGGAGGAATGATTTGAGCAGTGTTTCTGGGAGACGGCCAGGAAGGACAGGAGCGGTGCTCTGTCCTGCACTAGCACAAAAACAATTAGAGCATTAGAGCCGTGCCAGAGGACCAAATAAAACAGCAGATGCATTTAACCCTCCCTCTCCCACCCTTCCAGCCGGGGTGTGAAGCCTCCCTGCCTGGGGCGGCCCCGGAGCAGCCGCCGCAGCCCAACCCGTGCTGCCGGAGGCAGCGGCAGCGGGGCTGGGACGGGGGCTGCAGGCGTTGCCCACATACCTCCCCTCGGCTCGGCGTGGGGCTGCTGCTCCTCCTTGCAAAGAATTCACCGGAGCTATTTTTAACGCCGCTGCCTGGGGAGATGGCTCAGGGTGAAACTGGGAAGCGCTCATCCCAGGCAGTACTGCCTTGCTTGGGACGGGGAGCGGCGGAGTTGGTTTGTAAAGGCCCCTCTTTGTGTTTGTTGCCCCCGGTTGGACGTGTTTGATGTTTGCGGCTCATTTTCCAGTACTGCTTTGAAAAGGGACTTTTGAATTTTGCTGCTAGGTCCTATAAAATCCGTGGGCCTCTGTTTTGGTTTCACCCTGACCTCCACCATCTCCAGACTTTCTCCTCTGCTGGTTTTTGCACGGGCTGATTTTTGCAGAAGCACTGGGAGCTGACAGCACAACCAGTGGTAGATAAAAAAGTGTGGCCCTGATTCAAGTGCTGCCTGAAAAGTATCAAATTTATATGCATATGATAAAAGGCCGGCATTTTCCTTTTTGCAAAAGCTGATTCTGTTTTTTGAGCAGATCTTAACCTTGGAAGAGATTTTTCCTCTTGTCTATTTGGTGTCTAAGATTCAAAGATCACCTTCCTGCCTCCCTCAAACCTGCCTGAGCTTTGTGTTTTTTCTTTAACCGCTGTGCCCGGCAGACCCTGGGCCATGGGCTGGGAGAGGCTTTTGTGCTGCGGGTTGCGTGCGCTGGGCTCTCCCAGGGTGGCTGGTATTTGTCTTCTGCTTTGCAGCTGGGGCCGAGTTTTTCTCTGCGTTGAGCTCCCAGGCACTGCCAGCCCTGCGGATAAATAATAAATTCAGAAATACTCTAGGCAAGTTAAATGTTATTGTTATGGCTGGGCCCTTTCCTCCAGGCTGTGCTTTGTCACGGTGTTACTAAACCCTCCGCATGGCTTTTGGAGGGCTGCGAGCAGCAGTGCCTTCCCTTCGTGCCTCGGGGATGCGCGGCACAGCCGGGAGCGATGTACTTGAAACACCGTGCCGTGTCTCCGTAAGCCAGATGTTCATCACCTGGCTGCTGCTGTAATAAATGATCTCAGCAACAGTGGGATCCAGCACAGGGTGTCAGCATCCCTGCCGGGGGCCAGGACGCTCTGCCTCGCATCGCGGCCTCCCCGGGACACCAGCAGGGCCAACGCGTGGTGCGCCGGAGCTGCCAGATCTGAAGCTGCAGCTGCGTTGATCTCAGTCCCTCCAGATCAAGCGCTTCTGGACGACTTTGCGAGCAGGGGGACAGGAGCAGAGGCCAGGTGTGTCCCGCTGAGTGAGGGAGCTGGGCAAAGCTGCCATGCGGCTCCCATCCCCAGGGCAGCGGGGGATCCCAAAGCCCCGCTGCTCGGCTTGCTGTCACAGCTCCGTGCGTGGAGCTCAGGAGCTGCCCCGTGGCCTCCCTGACCTCATGCCCATCCCTACCCAGGAGGGCTCATTGCAGAGCCCCGTTAGCCTTGGGCTGCGATGGCTCAGCCCAGCCGGCTCAGCTCCCCAGCACCCGCAGCATCCTCACCGCAGCCTCTGCAACCCACGTTGGGATCTTCCTGGCATCGCCACCTCTTTGCCTGGGGGAATTGCAGTACTTCAAGCCCCACACAGCAGCCAGATAGCATCCAGCAGCTTCTCTGGAGGAAAGGAAATCTCCATCAGGAGATGAGTGTAATTGGGAGCTACCTTGTCACCTCTGACACCCCCAGGCTCTTCCCTTGCATTGTCCCCAGTCGCTGGGGGAGAGCTGAGCACATGGGAGCCCCTGCACCCGTTTGATAACATGTTGGCATGAGTCTGACTATGTCCCTACTAGCAGAGGGAGCAGACCCTGCATCCAGTCCACTTCCAGACTACTTTTTTGGAAGTCACCTTTAGGAAAGCATCCACCCGCTTGCCCGGAGCTGCCTGCTGCTCCCCCAGCCGGGGCCAGCTGGCCGGTTGTCTGGCTGGGAAGTGGCTGGGATAGCCTCTGCCTGGCTCAGTGAGAGGCTGAAAGGGAGGATTTTATCTCTGTATGGTGAATCCCATCCTCTGAGAGCAGCAGGACAAAGCCAGGGGTCAGAGCATGTCCTGCCAGGGTGAAGAGCTGGATCCTCACTTTGCAAGCTTCTTCCCGGGGCCGGCGCCGGGCAGGCTGTGTGCCCCACGCACAGTGCGCCCAGCCCGCTCTGATCCCCAGGCACGGACAGCACCGAAGCATCCCCCTTGGCCCCTGACAGATTATAGTGGAATTAATCACACTGATTATATGCTACCAAAAAAGGAGGTGCTTTCTCTGTTCAGAGCTGCTTCAGACCTCCTGCTTGCGAGCAGCAGCTTAAAATTGCTGTTTTCTGCCTCATCATGTCTTGTCTCTGGGTTTTTCAGGAGCTGTAATAATTTTGGATAAAAAAGACCAAGAATGACAGCAATCCCAGGCAGCTCAGCCTGCAGAGAAAGCAGGGAGATAACGCGCGAGTGTGGGCAGGGAGGTGAATCATGGCTCCAGCGGAGCGGGATGTCATCCTGGGGAGAGACAGGCTGAGCCACAGCAGCTCCGCACCCTCTTCTCTATCGCAGGGCCCTGAACAGTGTTTTCGGCTCCCCGTCAAGTCACACTGTTGCCTGTATCAGTTGGGATTAATGCCCTACGTTTAGTTCTTTCCCCACAGCTACTCAAAATGGGGGGGGTGTGGTGTGTATGTATGTGTGTATATATATCTTCTACCTTCTAAAGGTCTCAGAACAGCATTTCTATCACCTTTTCATTGCACCTGTCAAGTATTCAGACTAAAGTTACTCCTGTCTGTGCACTGCATCTCAGTTTAATGGGAAGGAATAAATCCTGGTTTCATGACTGACAGTGAAAAAATTCCTCTGGAGCATTTTCACTGCAGGGATGAGAACTGTATCTTTCCTCATTTTTTGTCCTAAAACATGACCAGATACCAACCTGAGTCTGAAAAGGGTATCTGGGTGCTATTTAAACAGCCCATCAGACACCGTAAGACCACGTTCAAGGTTATAATTTGTAGTGAATTGGTGTTTGAGGGCTGCTAACTGCTTATCTAACTGTCCACACAAAAATATGTGGTTTTGCATGTGTGGCTAGTGTATGCTCCATTACGTGCAGCGAGGGAGATATGAGGACCCTCGGCAAACATGATAGCGAGAGCATGGGGAAAGCAGCTCTCCGTAAGCCCCGAGTGGAACAAAGCAGCTGAATATACAGTGCTTCACCCTCCCTTATTATTAAGGTGCGATTTTGCTGTTTGAAGTCAGCTCCTTCCCAGACTGCGAGCAGCTGGGCTGCAAAGCCAGCCCTGCTTTTAGCGTAAAGATCACAGGCCCCGAGTGCGAGGCATGCAAGGAATACAACAGCCGTCCAGCGAAATAACTCTGATAGCCCTATAGCCCTACGGAGCAAGGAGGAGACGTGCTGGGAAGGAGTGGAGAGGACTCGGGGAGCCAAGCTGCGAGGCAGGCAATAGCTCTGCCTTTCCGAGCACCGGTGAGACCAGCCGCCCGGGCTGTGGTCCCTTGTGTCCAAGGAGCCCCTTGGACAAGCTGCGTTGTTTGCTGGAGAGCTACAGGAGAAACATTTGGGGTAACACACGTCTGGCGTGCTGGGCAGGGGCACAGTGCCACTGGCGACGTGCAGCAGCTCGGGGCTGGTGATGGCACAGCGGTGCTCAGCCATCGCGTTATTGTGCCCTTATGCTCCAAAGATGCCCGCGACAGTGCTTTGGGCGTTCCTCTGGGCTAGGTGTCAGCCTTTTGCAGCATGGTGGGAAGCTCATTCTGCAGCACATGCTGCCTCACTTGCAACACATGAACATGGTCATGTTTGCAAATACACCTGCCCTGTTTCCTTGTGTGGCTAAGTGCCACCTTCACACCTTAGCCTTAAGCATCTGTGCCCCTTACGTGTTGAAAATTGTCTTTTCTCCTTGAGTGCAGGGGTTTTGGGTCGAGTGGGCAGGCTCCGAGTGCTGTGTTATTCCAGACAGGCTGATTTGATTTTGTTCCTGGACAGGGTCCACTGCTCAAGCTGGGCTGATCTCGGCTCGGACGGTGCTCACTGTTGTCCCCTCTTGTCTCCGCAGGACAGCTCACGCCAAAGCCAAGGCCGAAGGGTCTGAGCAGGCAGCTCAGGCAGCTAACAACGAATCGGGCATAGCCAGGATGATGGCCAGGGAGCTCTCCCCGGACTTCTACCAGCCAGGTAAGACCAGAGGCATCTTCTAAGAGGGATTTTGCAATTTCCTTGGGGAATCTGTTCAAATGCTTTACCCACTTTATAACTCTGCAAAATGGCTTCCTTGCAACTTCTAAATCCTCTTTTGCACAAGTTCAGCCAGCCCCCTGCCCTCGATGATTTGCTGTCCTCCTTATGTTGCTGTTTCACCTGCTGGAATATGTTACTGTAGCCTGGAGGAAAAACCCACAGTCCCTCAGCTTCCCCTCGTGTTTCTCCACACGCTGAAGCCCTCCCAGCGCCAGGAAGGGCAGGCAGCGAGCTCGGGCCTATTTGCAGCGCTCCTGTAGATATATCCCTCGTGGCTTTTTCTTGGAACAGCTTTGCACATTGACTCACAAGCCCATATCCTGTGGGGCCCCACACGGCACCAGGGTACGATCAGACTCGGCTAATTAGGCACTGTAATATCCTATAAGAAAGTTGCTAATGCAAAATATTACTTCCCCGATTCCCTGTTTATTTGTTAGCGTCAGTGCTGATTATTTGGCTGGGAAAACACTTGGGAGGTTCCTTCTGTGAGACCAAGCACTGAGGATTAGTAGATAGGAAGTGTAATATTAGAAGCAGCATTGTGAATGCCATTACCTTTCCCTAGACTGAGTTAGCTAGAGATATGTTCTTCCTGGAAAGCTTTCCTTTCCAGAGAGGGAAGGTAGTAACAGAGCAGAAAACAAGGATCCAAGTGCCTACATTTTTATCCTGTCTTTCTTATTATCTGGCTTTGTTACCTGAAAGAAGTGCTCCGTGGCTGCTGAGGCAGGATCACAAGGGACCATCACAGCAGCAATACGGGGGGTAGGAGCCAAAGGTTGACTCCTGCTCAGCAGAACCTGCCGCCTGCTCCTGCTCTGATTTTGGTGCCTTCAGGTCTCCGGGACTACACCCCGGCACAGGGCACGCGGTGGGAAAGGGGAACGGCTCACACCCGGCGCTTGGCCAGGGAGAGTCATTCTGACGGATTTGCCTAAATTCCTGGTACTCCCACCTTGCCCTGCACTTACTACCTGGGGAGATGCCATGCTGGAGGGCTGCCCGTGCCTCCCCGCAGCCCAGCGAGGCCTGTCGGAGCTGGCTTTGAGTGGGGAAACACCACAGCGCCTGGGCACGGGTGTGAGCCAGCGTGTGGCACTTCATTTAACAATAGCTAAATGTTGCTTGATCCTGACATAAGCCCCCCAGCTGCCACTCACCGCTCCACATTCACCCTTTGCACACTGGGGTATTTATAGCTCAGAGGCAAAGGAAACTGGAATTCCTGATGGCGGGTTTTTGACATCTAGCTAGACTATTTTTTCCACCCATGGCAATTGAATGAGACAATTGAAACGGTCTCTGCAAAATGCCTGAAGCAGCCTGGCCTCCACTCCTGGCTCCTCGGCTGCTGAATCCTATCGCTGCTTTTACGTAGGGCTTCACTTGGATCCTGGCCTCTCTAAATGGCCTTGTAAGCTGCTGATGCATGTTTTTCTTCTATGATTCTCTTAAATCTCTAAATTTACTAAGTGCACAACAAGGGGAAATGTCTCTTCTTGCACAGCTGCACCGTCCAGGAGCAAACAGACAAAAGTCCACCTTTGGATTTTGCTAGGACTCGGAGCTGCTGGTCGCACAGCCAGGAGAGCCCAGCAGTGTTTGGCAGCTGCGTTTCCCCCTGCTATCCCTGGGTTTGGCACAAGGCAATCCTGCTCAGCAAACCTCACCTCTCTAACAAGTATTTAGCCCTGGGTTTTATTTAGGATATGAACCCTAATAGCTTAGAAGAGAGAGATGCAAGCCAAAGCCCTTGCTGAAATGTCGTGCTGGGAGGTGAAGGTGGGGTGATGAGGATCGGGGCTGTGCAGTGCCCTCCAGGCAGTTAGGTTTTTCTGGTGTGAATTATTCAGGAGGAGAAGAAAGCAACAGGAGAGAGCAAGGAGCCTGGAGCTGCAGGCAGCCTATTTTGAGGCGTCCGAACAACTGTTGAAACGGCTTCCAAATAATCCACTTGCAGCCAGAAATAAATGGCCCTGAATGGGTCGCCTGCTGATTGACAGGAGCGTGCAGGCAGGGCAGAGCAGCTAAAATCAGTGCCCTCTTTCTCCCCACTGCCCCCTCCGAGCAGAGGCATTGCCTGCGTGGGCAGGAGGTAGCAGCATGCAAATCACACTGCTGATTTATTAGAGGGAAAGGAGAGCAGCAATCCCAATTTCCCAGCCAGGCTCAAGTCTGTGTTACTCCTTGGGGTGGAGGAGATGAGAAGAGGAACTATGAAGCAGCTGGGGATGACGTGGCTCCAGGGTCTGTGCCGTTCAGGAGCACAGAGCGAGCCCTGTACATCTGCACCCCTCAGCATCGTTTGAATTCAGCAGAATGAGGCCAAAGCCACTTTCAAAAGCAGGTGCTTTGCTTTCAAACAAGCAGCTTTGCGACCTCGTGCTGCCCATAAGGAGCATGTTCTTGTTGTTCTCACTTGTCATGAGCATCGCGGTGACGTGCGGGGACCCCTGTCCCAGTGCACAGAGCAGAGCACTGTGCAGGGCTGTTATTCCAAAAGATATTCCCAGTTGTTCAGTGGTGGATTTTGCTCAGCCGGCCACCCAGCATGATGGGTATCTTCGCTGTCAGGCTCCAGCTGACTTCCCCAGACCCTAGCTGGGCTGCAGTTTGCTTTGCAGACACGGCCTAGGGTTAACAAGCAGTAAAGATTTAATGACAGGTGAATAATTGAAGCGAGGGCAATGTTGCTAAGACCTGACAAGTCAGCGTGGGAGATGAGACCAGAATGAAAGCTGAAGCCCTGAGTCACCTTGTGCGATGGTGCCAGGTGATTTTGCTGCTGTTGCAGGGCTCAGCGCAGAGAGGAGGGCTGTGAAAGTGCCAGCCCTGCTCTGTGCGTGAAAAGTGTGTTTTTTCCCATCACGAGGGATGACAGGTAGATCATTGGGGATAGCTGCCTTTCCTGAGGAGACTGGGCATCCCCCATATCACTTGTGAGGTTGCCACATTATTAGACACCAAAGAAGCCACGTGGAAGAGTTTCCCAGCCATTACAAAAAAAACCCAAAATAAGCTTGGATGGGAGCTTGATCCTCTTTAGCCCCGGGATAACCCATCTGTGTGACCACAAAAAGCTGGGCTGCAGATTTGCACTGTCTCTACCCTCAGCTGGAGCTCCTCGCCCACTCCTTTGGCTCTTCCCCACTGGACAGCATGTGGCAAGGCTCAGAGCTTCCAGCTGCTCCTGGGGGAAATCCCTTCTGGAAACAGGCTCCAATTTGGGAGCAGCTCCTCTCCCAGCCCCAGCGGCTCCAGTCCCGACCCTCTTGCAGTTGTCCCCAAACCTGTCGGGGCTGGGGACATGGCTGTCAAAGGCACGATGGTGGCACGGAGCTGGGGTGGCCTGCCGTCCCTCCCGCCCTTGGGGCAGCTCCTCGCATGAACCCCTCTCTCCGCAGGCCCCGAGTACCAGAAGCGGAAGCTGATGCAGGAGATCATGGAGAACGCGGAGCACGCCGTCAACATGGAGGAGGAGGCGCCGCGGCCCGAGGGCGCCCCGCCGCCCCCCACGCCCCCCGAGAGCCCCCGGCTCCACGAGCAGGACGAGGCGCGCCGCCGCGCCAGCCCAGCGCCCAGCCCCGCCGCCACCCCCCCCGAAGCCAAGCGGGCCAAGGCGGCCCCCCGCCAGGACGGCGCCCTCCGGCCGGGCAGCTGGGCCGAGGCGGGCGGGCGGGCGGGCGGCGGCAGCCCCGCGCCCCCCGAGGGCGAGGGCCGGCCGGCCTCGCGGGGCTGGGGGCGTCCGGCCGAGCAGATGGAGATCGGGCCGCTGCAGAGGATGGCGCGCGAGCCCGACGTCGAGCTCTTCAAGGGCTACCACAGCTACGCCGTCCGGACCTCCTCGGTCTCCCCCACCGCGGACTATGAGGAGGAGCCGCTCCCTGAGCCCGAGCTGCCTTCCCCAGAGCCTCGGGGGGACCCCCAGCGCCGGGGGGGCACCCCCGCCCCACCGCAGGAACGGGAGGAGAAGCTGGTGGCCAGGGCGGAGGCCAAGCCGGAGCCGCCCCGGCCCAAGGAGCCGAAGCAGCGCCCCAGCCCCGAGCGCAGGGCTGTGGGCCGGGCTGAGCCCGCCGCCGACAGGAAGACTGAGGCCCGGGCACCGGGGCGGACGGAGCCCAAGGCGGGGGCCAAACGGGGCCCGGCCCCGGTGGCAGCGGTGGCGGCAGCGCAGGAGGCGGAGGAGTGCGAAGAGGTGACGTGGGGGCAGCCCGGCAGGCACCCCTGGGAGCAGTCTTTGCTTTTTTTTGTGGTTTATTTTTCCCCAGCAGGTCTGAACGGGCCCGGAGGGATGCAGAGCCCATGGCCTCAGGGCTGCAGCGGGCCCCGAGCGGCGCCCAGAGGCTCTTTTCGGGATCCCAAAGCCTGCTGCTGGAGGAGGGCCTCGGTCTCCCCTCTCCTGCTGCCGTCCCAGCCCGCCCTGCCCCGGCTGCTGGGGCTGGCATTCATAACCCTGTTACTTTAACTTCCTCTCTGCACCAGGGCTTTCAGACACATCCCTGTTTCAAAATTTGAGGAAAACAGGCATCTTCTGATTCATTTTTTTACACTTTTCTCCCCTTCTTTTCCCACCCCTTTACTAGCCAATGTGGATCTGGAAAGTTGGAGGGAAAATGTAGGAAAGGGAAGAAAAAGCTGGGTGAGGTTTTTTTTTACCTGTTACTTTTACTTTTTTGCAGCAGGGGCACCTCATGAGCTGAACTGTGGTATTGAATCACCAGCTGATTTTCCAGGTTTAAAATATAGTCACTGAAATTCAATTTTGCTGTTAGCAAACACAGCTGTAAAACCAGACATTTTATTAGCCTGCTGCTTCTCATCTTGCAGTCCTTTGGACGTGAATGGTTCCGATGCGACTTTAGAAAAGCACAGCTTGGAAATATTTTGGTCTGAAATTAGACCAGTCTCATATAGGTGCATGTGTTCATCTTAAAAATGTTCATCTTTGCAAACATGGGCAATGTGGGTGGAGAAAGGAGTTGGGAGGAGCAGCTTCACGTGGGTTTCACAGTTCGTGTGGCTGTGGTCAGGGTCTCCTTTAATCTGATTTAGCCTCAGAAGAAGCCTGATTTAGCCTCCTTAGAAGGAATAGGAATAGGGATTGGTAGACATCCAACTAGCCAGAAATTCAGGCTGGTTGTTAAGTGCCAGATTTCTGCGTGTCGGGAGGGGGTGAGTCTGGTGGGTTTGAATAGCAGAATCAAGCTGTGTCTGTCGCCTCGCCTGGACCTGTGGTGTATAATACTCTGTTCTGGATTTTTCCTTCAGGGACCTAACACAATCGTGATCTGCATGGTCATCTTATTGAACATTGGTCTGGCCATCCTATTTGTACATTTTTTGACATGATGTGCCCTTCAGACAAGGTAAGAGCAGCAATGAGATTTTATCCTCAACTTGTATACGCCACTGTGGATGTTCTGGGGTTGACTAGCTTTACTGCCAACGCAAATCATTCACTGATGGATGCCCTGGTGATCAAAATACATGGGCGTTTATTCAATAGATGCAATTACCTTGCGTTGAGTGTTGAGATTCTCAGTTACCCTTTGTCTGTTCCAAGAGTATTTGTGGAGTAATTTCAGTGAATAGTTCTTGAGTCTTTTTGTAAAATCATTTCCTCAAAGTTAAAAAATTGAACTGTGTAGATTAGATACAGTCCTGCAGTATAGTTTTGCTTTCCCAGTTGGATGGACATGACTCATGGAGTGAGACTTCCAGTGCAAGAATGTGTGATGTTAGACTTGAAATTTGTTTTCTCCAAATATTTTGCAAGAAACACTTTCAATTTGCTGTTCTGTGGCCACTGCTGCCAGGTAACTCGTGCGTTGCAATATATCTTGGCACTTAGCCCAGCAAGAGGCAGGAACACAAAGAAAATGTGAAACTGTGAAATTTGGAGCTCTAATTGCACCAGTGCTAGTTCTGTTGTTACGTAGCTGTGTTACTAAAGGTAAATATGAGCTGAGATGTGTATCTAAGGTTAAACTGGAGCTCACTCAGGTCTTCCACTTGAATTGGGATGACGGTTTGCATTTGGATTTGTTGGCAATAAAATCTTGTGAGGTTTCTTGTGCCTGTGGGGTTCCTGCACACAGGAATGTCATGGGTTTGCACAAGATTTCTGTTGCCTTGGGCTCAAATATTGCAAAAAAACCCCATCAAGGCTGAACCTGGCCCTTGGGCCTCACGTGAACATAATGCGAGAGGCACCTCGCAAGCCCCCGTGAGGGTATCGGGCCTGCTTCTCAGGGCCTTTTGGGGGATAAAACTGCTCCGCTGGGCACTGCTTTCTGTCGTGTTATTAGTCCCCATGCATCCTGCGCAGGTGAAAGCCTTGCAGACAGCCGCGATTACGTGTTGGTTGTGTGTTTGTCTCCCCTTGACTCTCCCGTTCATCTGTGTCTGGGACAGGCGTTGCTGCTGATGGAGACCACAGACCTTGGTGGGGATTAAGTCTCAGCCACCTGGAAACACCTAAGAGGAGGACTTGAGATCCCAAGGTTGCACTACAAACATGAACCTTAAACGAAAGCGCCTGAAGATCAGTTCAGTCTCCCTGCTCCCAGGCTGTGGCTGGCCTCTGCAATCTACCAAGGAAAAGCCAGGGTTTCTGCAATTCAGCCTCCTCCTCTTCTTTGTATAAAATACCAGTTGCCTTAAATTGTTCTCACCAAAGCCATCAACTGTCCTGTCATGCCAGGGATGAGGGATTTATCTGTAGCTGTAGGAAAACAAGTGAGAAGGTCTCATGCGTGCACACTGATGTGTTTTGTAACTCTCTTGGTTGACTCAGTGCCAGAGATTTCCCAAAGAATATCATCCATGGTGTGGAGATGAAGCAATACACAGCAACCAAAATGACTCGAGAGCCATGCCACGGCTAGGGGTGGACAATGTCACCCTCCATGCTTGGAAGTCATCCAAAGGGACGAACAAAAAGTCTTTCCCCGTTGCCTGGAGTCGTTTTCCGCATATGGAGGACTGAGAGGGGGAGCAAGTTGAAATTGGGCTTGTTGAAGTGTAACCAGAGTCCTGCCCATGCCTGCCGGCGTGCTGCGGACGGGGGCCACGGGGTGGGGTGCGAGGGGCTGGCTGATCCAAGGCTGTTTGTGCATGTGGGGGGTGCTGCGGTTGGAGATGGTGCCCGTTTCGGGACCAGGCACCATCCAAGCACTCTCCTGCCACCAGCAATGCTCTGCACAGAAGTGTCCTGCAGCGGGAGACTTCCCGCTGTAACAGGAAAGGACATAGGTGTGCTGAATTTGTCCCTTTACCCCTTTTTTTCTGTGAAAATGTTGCGAGTTACAATGAAAAGAAGGTACTTAATGAAAAATACCCCCGTACGCCTGCAGGTTCCTCCCCTTCGCGCGCTGGACTGCAGGGGGGCTCCTGGGCTCTCTCATTGCAACAGAGTGAACAGACTTTCCAGCCAGAGGATGCAGGGTGGCTGTTGTGGGAGAGGTTATGTTATTCCTGAAAGGAAAAAGGTGCAGAGACCTGAGTGACTCCAGTGTATTTGGGTGTTAGGCTCAAAAATATGCAGCAGCCAGAATTTCAGCAGTGGTAGAGTACAGAGGGGCAAATCTAGGTGTTGTTCTTGTGTGCGAGGCTTAGAGGCCTGGGTGATTGGCACCGATTCTTCCCAAAGCTGTGACAGAGAGTGACCTTTGGAAGGAGATGTTTCCACCGTGATCTGCTCTGATCCTTAGCATTGCGAGCTTAGAAAGTCGGCACAGATGAAGTTACAGTTTAGTGTGAGGCTGAGTGCTTGGACATGTTTCTTCCTTCTTTTAAGAGCAATATGTTTTTTCTATCCCTTTTTAAGATAAGCGGAAATGTTATTTATAGTCGGTTGTGCACCTCTGTGTATCCTGAAGTCCCACAGCACAGGACTGGGTGGGAAAACCTGAGGGACTGGAAAGAATGGGGAAATGATGGTTAAGGAAAAAAACAGATGCCCAGTCTGCTCCAAAGGTCAATCTGAAAGGGTTTCAGAGACGGGCTGGCAGACAGGCAGGGGTTTACACTGACTGGAGACACAGGGCAAAACCTGCCTAACTTATCTGCTCTAATTATGGCATAAGAGAGTGAGAATAATTCAGTACTTTTCTTTGTGAACCAAGTTTATTTTTTAACCTTATTCAGCTCAGGAACGTTGCCACAGTAGCAAATACGTGGTGTTAACTGTGGGAGAAGTGAATGTGATCCCTTTCTAAAAGCCATGTGGCTGTACCAGTCCTGAGAAAGCTGTGCAGCACCATCTACACTTCCACAGAGCATAGTTTAGTAGCAATTTGCTTCTTTCTTTTTTTCTTTTCTTAAATATAAATGTATTGCAAACCCCAGGCTCTGCTGCCTTTGACGTTTTATCTCTGTTTGCTGGCACTCACTTGCCAGCTCTGCAGTTTCAATATGCCAACTGCTTTTATTAACCACCAAGACAATTTCCGTTGAGAGACCTGAGGGGCTTTTATTTATCACTAAGCACAAAAATGGATCCTTTTCAACAGTGCTAAGGTAATTCCCCCCCTGCCCCAATTTTTTATGCATGTGATGTGCACTCGGTAATGTGCTTTCCTCCTAGTAACCTTCTGAGAAAAGTAGGTAGATTTGCTTTTATGTGACGTATAAATATATCCATATTGCGCCGAGATATGGATATATATACATATATATATAGCCCCTTAGGGATTTCGTTTTCTTAGATGCAAAATAACAGATTTACCTCAAACTGCATGCTTTCAAAACTGACTAGGATATTGTGTTATACTTTTCAGGTCTTACAAAGATGCAGATACATTTCACTCTTCACACAAAAGTACCTTCATCACAGATTTTGCAAGCTGTTTACTACAATCTGTGTACTACTGTCCGGAATTTTCTGTCGGTTGTTCTGCTGGATTACGTGCAATAATAAACAGTTATCTGCTCACTGTATCCATGTGGATCTTTGTGTGGGAGTCTCCACGTTTCTTTCCAGGTTGACACATTTAATCCTCTGTTAAAGGAGAGTTCATCGACATGTGGTGCAGAATTTCATAGGTGGCATCTGGATGGTTTTTAGCTTTTTCCCAATATCTGTTTCAAAATCTTGCGTTTTCTGTTGATGAGGGGTACTTTGCAAAGAGAATTGTTTTCACTTACTGCTTTTTTGAAAGTTTGGTGCCAGATGTTTGAGGACACCTCTCTGAGCAAGCTCTGTGAGCTACCATTGCGCTGGCCTCTGCCAGAGGTTGCGCGGGGCCGGGAGGAAAGGCGGCTCGCTGGCCCGAAGCCTGCCTGGGCGATGCAGACGGCCGCTGACAGGTCCCTTTGCTGCCTCCTGACCCCAGAGCTGCTGCCAAGTTTCTTCCAAGCTGTGCGTCACTGCCTGCTCCTCCGGCACCACGGTCCCCCTGGGTTTGGAGAGGAGTGATTCTCCTCCACCCGTGGCTGTCCTCGCGCTCAGCCTCTTGAAACGGCCGAAGTGAGAGGAAAGCCAGGCGCGAGGGACAGGGAAATGGCAGCCGGGGGAAGAGCGATTTACAGGGGAGGATGGGAGAGCAGAGCCCAGGGGCAGCGGGGCCCGGGGGCCTGAGGAATCCAGAGTAGCCGAAACCTTCAATCCCTTTTCTATTTCTGGAGTGTCTCACATGAGCAAAGCCGGGCTGCACAGAGGGGCTGGCGGGATGCAGGCTCAGCCTCCGCGGGCAGCAGGGGCTCCCCTGGCTTCTGCGGGACACAAGGGGTCTCATGGCAGAAGATTTCATGTTCTGGTAGAGACTTAAGGAGCTGAGTTTCGGTGAAATGATGGCTTTACTCTCCTCTGGGTTTGTTTTGCTTCTGGTATGGGAGGAACCAGCAGCATCTCATTCATCCAGTCTCTGGGAGGAGGCTGGGGACAGAGGGGTAACCGGAGCCCTTTGCACCTCATAAATCTCAGGCTGATGAATGGAGCAGATCTTTGGCCAATGTGTGGCAGAGGCAGCAGGGAGGGAGGTGGGTCTGCTGCTAAAGCAATGACGTATTGCTTCAAAAATATTCATAAAGGTAAAACAAAAAGCCTGCCCCTTCCCCAGGGTAGGGGGAAGAGTGTTGGGTCTCTGCTTCAGGAGCTGCTGGTTTCACGGCTAAACGTTCCCCACACTGGTCCTGGCTGAGCGTCCCCGGTGCGAGCAGGGAGGTGTCCGATACGTGAGAAGCGGGATAAAGGCACTGGCCCGATCCTGTGACCGAAGGGCAGCAGCCTTAGCCTCCACCGGTGGGAGGGAAGGTGCAATCTGAGCCCCAGTGTCCTTTGAGAGTGACCTGCCCAGGCGTCCCGGGGACAGCCATGCTGCCCTCCGCCCTCCCTGCGGGGCATCGGGGCTCTCTGGAGCAGCCGCCTCTCTTGGCCTTCATCTTCGTGCGAGAGGAAGGGGCAGAGCTGGGGCAAAGGTGTTCCCGGCAGCGAGCAGGTGCTGGGAAGCGCAGAGGGGTTACTGTGCTCCTTTGTGGCCCAGGAGCCGGGAACGGGGCTGGCTCCGCGCCACCGCCTTCACTCTGGGACCCTTCCTGGAGGAAGCCAAAGCAGGTCCCGGGAGCGTTAATGCATCGGGGAATAGCCACTGTTAGCAACTCCAGCGAAACGTTTTCCCATGTCTGGCTGCGGCTTAGTCCCCAGCCCCGGCTCTGAAAGCGCTGGCTTTCCCCTCCTGCCTGGCCAAGCCAAGGGCACACCGTGCCCAGCTTGGGACTGGCAGCAAGGGGCCCCGCGGTGGCCACCCGCTCCTGTCCTCTTCTGCCAGAAACACTGGGACTGCATGGCTGGAAAGAGTTGCTTTTGTTCCTTCTGACCAGCCACCCACGCTGTGCCTGGGAGGACAGACAGGATCAGCCAGCACGGGAGGACAACGGGCCCTCGCTGATCATCCCAAAATCATGTTAGCACCAGGACCACTCCAGGACCTTCTCCTTGAGAGGGGAAAGCTTTTAAAGCTCCCCGGCTCGTGCCTTCAGGCATTCTCTTTTGGAGGAGCAGTGAGCAGCTGCTGGTGCACTCGCAGCATCCCCTGTCCCTATAGAAACAGCACACTTGGAGCACGATTCACAAGGTGGTTATTAAAGAAAATTCAGCAATTATAAAGCACAGATTGTCCTTAATACTTCTGCCCATCACCCACAGCACAGGGGACCTGTGGTGTTGCTGCCACGTTCCTTCCCTCAGGCAATAGCTGGGAAAGTGCCCCGGATTTGGGGCGCTGGCAATGCCAGCGATGCCCTCCCATTGGGGTCTGCATTTAGACCCTGGCAGGGCAGAAGTGTGCAGGGCTGGTTAACTGCTAAACTGAATGTCTTTTAGTAAATTAGAGTCAGTCCTGCAGGGCTGGCAAGCTTCGATCCGCTGTGTGTCACAGCGCGCTCCCCGAAATGGATGCCGTGGTTTGAAGAGTGCTGAGGAGCAGCCCCTGAGCGAGCAGAGAGGAGGCAGGTCCCGGGGCAGTGCTGGCCAAAGAGCCCTCCAGAGGCCTTGGGAAACACGGATTGCAAAATCAACAAATAACTGCTGAGTGATTACATTAATATCGCTGTAGGGCTATCCCCCAGGCTTTATTAGCAGCTCCTTAATTGAGGCCTGTTTGAACTAATTAGTTCAAAGAAGCAGCCAGGGGCCAGACCAGACTGAAAAGGGGCAGTATCTAATTCATTCCCTAATGGGTGGTCCACCCACTCTTGGGCTCTGAAAAATTTAAGCAGTTGCTCAGTATGCTCTTTAGTGACCCAGGTATTACTAATTTAAGGGTAATACTAGTTTAATTTTAGTAATATGTGCTCTTTGCAGGCTTGTACCACAGAGCGAAAGCTAAGCTCTAATAGCCTGCTCTGGTTGCAGGGAGGTGCTGGGTGCCCTCGTGGTCTTTTCCTCCTTTTTTTTAGGGAACTGCTGCTCTTTTGTGGGTTACTCTCTGACGTGGCCCTGGGACAGGCTGGCTCCTGGGGCACTGGCCAGGATCGCAGGGGAGAAGCTCTCCCAAAGAGCCATCGGCACGGCCACGCTCTCCTCCGGCACAGGCTGGCGTGGATGCCTGATTCCTCTCTGGAAAGCGCATTTTCCATCACCCAAATCCAGAGGCAAGGTAAGAAGACAACCTGGCTGCAGCTTAAACTGATGATTTTGGTAAGTTATTTAAACCTCTGTGTTTTGCAGGAGTAAACAGCTGTTGCCGAGGTTCCATCCATGCACTCCGTAGAGGCGATTACGCTGTGGCCTCTCGCCAACACTGCGTTGAGACCAGGCGGATTCAGGTAAACATGCTGAACATGGTGTTTCCTACACTGGGAGTCTCTGATGAATGCTGTGTACTTCAGCCAACCCGTGGTTCTCCCAGCCCATAAACCTCACTCATCCCTCTCCCACCAGCCCTTCCCCAAGCCGCTGCCTCCTCCGTCCCGCTCTCTGCACTGCTCACAAATTCATCCCCCTGCCCGGGGCTCTGCGGCCGTGCCAGGTCCCCCCTCTCCTGCCAGGGGACTTGTTTGCTGTGTAATCGAAGAAAGCAGATGGCATTTTACCCGGTCAACAAGCACTGGAAGGGCTTTAATTAGGAAACTAACAGGTTAGATCAAATTGAGGAGTGGCTTCAATGTGGTAAATTATTTAGGAGTAATAGATTCTTTATTTGTGGCATATTTATAAACTCGCAGCCTACGCTCATGCTGTTGAGACTAAATAAATGCTGAGGGTAAAATACAGCTTCCGACTTTATGAGCAGGCTGGGCTGTTGCAGGGTACAAGGTAATCCAGGCTCAAGCTTGAAGGGGGCTCTTTGATTTCTTATAAGGAATTAAGGTTTTTATTCAGACCCTGAATATCCAGAGGAAGGTACAGCGATGAGTTACTTCTTTTAATTCCTTTCTGCTGGTGATTTATTTCCTGACAGCATGCAGCTGCCTGTCCTCTCAACCAGCATCTCCTTAGCAAGCTGAGTGCTGACCTTCCGCCTCCACTTCCACCTAAAACTCTCTCAAATCCTCGTAACGTGTCAGAATACATGCCAGGAGAAGGAGCAGGACCTCATTCCTCATCTGCAGAGTTTAATGCTCTGGTGCATTTGCTGGAGGTCTCGTGGTGCCGGGGGGATTTATCTGCCAATTACTTCTCGGGAAATAACAAAGGGTCATGCAGTACTTGGCAGATAAGGGCAGAAAGGGGAGAAGAGAGCTGGGTTTTAATTGAATCCCAAGTATGTTGAACATAAAATTTCAGAACCATCAATTAGCTGTTGTCCTGGGGCTGAAATTTAATTAAGAGAATAGTGCTTTTAGGATGTCCCAGTCTGGGGGAAAAAAGCATAAAGGGGAACAGTGAAGACTGGAAATGCGATGGGGAGGCACAAAAGATCCTGCTGGAGATGCTTCAGAGTTGAGCTGCTACGTGGGTTCACAGAGATCAAGGCCGTCTGTCAAACCGCACATCCCATGCCTGAGAAATGCCTTAGGTCAGGATGCAGGTGGGTTTCCAAGCTCGGACAGTAAATCCTCTTCCCACACGGCCTCAGGGCAAAGCTGGCTTTCCTGCTGCTCTCTGCACCCGCAGGGTGAAGGGCTGGGGATGCGGGACAGCCCGTCCCCAAGGAGATGCTGCCTGTGCTTGATGCCCCGGGGAGGCACCATTCTCCATAGCCCCCAGCCCCGCAGCGCCGAGGGCAGCTGGGCTCAGCTTTGCTCCCGTGATCTAGTGACTGTACTGCAGCAAACAGCACAGGGACACGGGGTCCCGGTCCCGGCTCTTCCTCCTCTCCAACCCCACCATGCGCACAGGGTGTTACCAATTTACTGCACTGCTAGGAAAGGTTAATTTGCTCCTCTCTTCCTCCCCTGGCATCCCCTGTCCCCTTATAGCTGCACAGATTAGCTGGCTGGAGAGCAGGGAGGGAAAGAGGAGAGGATGGGATGCTGCTCACTGTATGTCTGGCTGTCGGGGCTGGCTATGGCGTGTGTGCACCCAAAGGTGCCTGCGAGCTCAGGGCCCTGTGTCCCGGGGAGCTGCAAGCCAGGGTTGGCTGTGAAGGTGAAGAAAACTAATCCCTGTGCTGGCTAGACAGGGCATGGAGTGGCTTAAGGGGAAGAAGCTGTTACGTTTTTAGGAGATAACTCTGACGCATTGGAAGAACTCAGCACAAGAGCCCAGCTTAGCTCTGGGCTAAGCAATAAGTTGTTCCTGGTAGCCTCAACCCAGCCCGCATAAGAGCTGATGCATCCAAAGGTAAGAGCTGACGCATCCAAAACTCAGCCCTGGATTTCGCCATGTCCAGGGGACCAGCAGCCGCCCCAGGGCTCCCCTTCCTCCTCCTCGGCCTTACCTGTGTGTTACTTCAAGGCACCCTGGTCCTTACTGCTCTGGTTTGTCTGCAGATGCTTTTGTCAATGGCTTGTTCTGAGCTGCTAAGGAAAAATCTGTTCTAAGGGGGAAAAAAAAATCTGTACTAAAGAAAAGATTGTTACAAGCAAATTGTTTCTTTTGCTAAGTAGAACAACTTTCTCATGTTGTAGCAAAACCACTTCCTTTTTCTTCAAGAAGCAAATCCCAAATCTCTGCGCAGAGCTTCCTTAACAACAATAAGGAGGAACTTTGTTCCTAAATTCCCAATATACACAAAAGAGTGCAAAAATGGCATGAACCCTTAAATTCCAAACACACACTGTTTGAAATAACTGCAAAAAACCAATTATGTTCTCTTTCCTCATCCTTCAGTTATTTGGGGGCAAAACAGATAGTTGAATAACTCACAATATAATAATCATACATGCAAAGCCACCCTACACCAAAATGAAATTGATCCTGGATAGTTCCTGACACATCGGTGGGAGGTGAGGTCCTGTTCTGACTCACCAAGGGAAGTGATTTCCCGTAGACACAGAACCGTTACTTAACATCCTGTGCTCTTAAAAATACCACACTGGTCTTTTCCAAAGCAGACACCAAATTCTAAGATCATTTAACACTATAGTTTGGTGAAAAATGGTGTTGAAGAGTGAGGCTGAATCAGCCATTCAAAGAACTTTTAGTCACTGCAGGGTTACTGGTGGCTGACACTTGTTTTATTTGGCAAGAGCCTTAGCGTTTGGCTCATGTGTAATGTTCTACATTTTACTCCCCATCCAACTAGTCTCTTGCAAGTCTGGGGCAAATGTCCTTGGGCTGGTTTCTTGGATGCCTCAGGTCATGAATATCCACTTTGCTCACGAGATGATAGCAGCAGTGAGTATTGTTAATGTTTTATAGTCAGTGTGTTACTTATCACAAAACACTTGATGGACTTTCACAAATTATTCTCAGGAAATAAGAGAATTGCTTCACCTGCCATTGAAATGCAGCTGTAGCTGGGATGGAGAGCAACGCTGCTCGACAGTACGCAGCTACACCACACCGGGGCTTACAGGACAAGGCTACGGTATCCAGCTGAAGCACCTAGAGGAATCTGGACAGAAAAGGTAAAATTATGCAGAAGCAGCTTAGAACACAATGATGGAGGTTTTACTATTACCTTAGGGAACACTCATTATTAGTTTGTTCATTTTTCTGTAACGAATCCAACTGGTCTGGACCGTGGGCATATATGCCCAACTCAACAAACAATTGCACTTGCACGTAGCACAGAATGGCGTTGCACTGCTATATTTAGCTGCAGATTCTTTAAAGATGCTAAACATTGACCTGTGCCTAACACCTCACCAAACAAGAATAAATTAGCGTTAAGGAAAAGCAAATTAATTAGCCTCTAAGAATCTGTTTTGTTAAATGCCCTGGAGAGGTATTAAATTAAGCTTGCTGCAACGCCAAAGCAATTTCTGTTGGCACTTTCCCAACACAGTGCATACAGCCACATAGCTCCCACTGCCTGCGTTGTTTCAGGGTCCCGGGATTTATTTGGCAGACTTGCTCTTCTTTGCAGGTGCAGGGAGACCATTCAGATCTTGTTCGGTGACATTGTGATCAGAGCTGTCATGAGAATAGTCCTTGATAACGCTGTAGTACACCGGGGCGGTGTACGGCGCGGGGTTCTCGGCACTCTTTTCTTCGCACTTGCATAACTTCCTAAAGGCAGCCCTGAATTTCTGTGACATGAGGTTGTAGATGATGGGGTTGATGGCACTGTTCAGGTAGATGCACACGCGGCAGAAGAGAAGGAACCAGATGTTCAGGTACGGGGGGTCCATGAAGGAGTTCACCACCACCAGTGTGCGATAAGGCATCCAGAGAAGGGCGAAGAGGACCACCACGACAGCCAGCATTTTGGTCACCTTGCCAGCAGGGATATGCAAAAAGAGAAATAGTCAGATGATGCTACATCTCCAGCAGAGCTTGCCCACCTGGAGAAACAGTGCAGGCAGCTAGTTCAGTCTACACATTGCTTATGTTTCTCGTTAAGCATTTAAAATAGGCACCCAAACCATGGGGCTGGCTGTTCCTCTCTGAATCTATTTTGTTCATGAAACAATCCTGCACAAATAAACCCCTTAAATGACAGGTTTTCACCTACCATTGAAAAGCCTTTAAAACTCTTTAGGACAAGCATCCACCAGCCTGGAAATGGGCTGGGATAACCATGGGAATTTCTGAACCAGAAAGCAAATTTGAAAATTACGCGTAACAATAAATCAATGGGGAAATTAACTTGTGCAAAAGTGGGGACCTAGATTTTGGGGAATGCCGTGAGGTAAATCTCAACTCCCTGCCTAGGATCTCCTGGTTTCCTACGCCAGCTATATTGTTCCAGGGAAGAGGCACCTGGTACAGAGCAGCACTGGGAGCAGAGGAGACTGCCTGGAGTCTCACACAAATTCCTACTTGTGCTGATATGGGAGTTACTTAGCTAATTGGTATGAGTTATTTTAATTTGCAGCACACCAGGGACGTACTACATTAACATATTAGGAACGAGAAGATATTGAGAATTCAGAAGTGAGCAGTAATTGCCCTCAGCTTGACTCAAGCTTGTTTAAGAAAATGGGGTTTTGTACTGAAATTCCAGTGATCCTCATAATTTCGACAGCTATTTCTGGTAGGTGACAATCATCCTCCAGCAAATACTTACAGAACACACATGTCCCCAAGGAGGAAAGTATGAGTAAATACTGATGCTGCACGCATAGTAATGCAGTGGCGTTTCAAACATCAGAAAGGGAGTTGTGCAATAACTCCAGTTCTCGGTATGGAAACAAGCACTTAGATCCTGTTCACAGTCTCTCAGCTTTTCTTGGAGTGCTTTTTTTACTTAGTCACAAGCAGCTATGCCTTCCTGTAATGCTTTGAGTAGAAATTGGGGGTGGTTGGTAGTGGCAACAAAACTTTGCCTACAAGAAAGGGACTATTGTCAAGCTGAGGCCAAAATAGAAGTGTTTTGCTGTGCGTGGTTTAATGGGAATGTGAGGACACTTCCCAGAATAAGATCTTGCAGTGATACGGTGAGTGCTGAGGCTGTTGCTAAGACTGTAGTGTTTGCTGCTGCAGTTTGTTGCCTTTTGGGAAAGATACGAGAGATTGTACAAGAAGTGTCAGTAAAAGGCAGCTTCGGAGCTTTTCAATGCCTTTTACAAGGGCTGGCTGGATCCAGAAGAGTGAGAGCCATCTCATAAGCTTTTGGTTTCAAACCACCTTATCTAGTGTGCAACTGCTAGGGTGAAAATCTGGTCTATAGAAAGACTCCTGAACAGATAGGCTGGGATCTGACAGCAGCTGCTTGGCACACAGTTGACCATGGTCAAAATCTCTACGTACCGGTGTGGTTGTAGCTGCTGCCTCCCATCGAGGCTGGCAGGGCAATCCAGGCTCGGCCACCCTGGCCAAGGGAAGGAGCCTCCTGACAGCAGCGATGAGACGGTATCATTGTGGTCTGCACTGCAAGATCTGGGAGCAGAGAGCTCCCAGATACCACATCAGCCCAGGGAGGAGCAGATTTTGCTTCAACACCGTATGCCATGAGCGGTGCATATGGATGGGACCCACGTTCTCCACTGATCTTAGCATCTTTATAGCAAATAGACATGGCAGTGATGGGACATTCAGCCACACCACTGCCTTCCACAGACTCGCTTCTCAGGTTGGCAGAGAACTGCTTTTGCCATATTTTTGATGCATGTGAGGTTTATTTCCCAAGAACCTGAATGAAGTTGATCTGAACGAAACTGTGCTAATAGCCGAACCCTACAGCAAAATGCAACCAACCCCTCAGCTTAAGTGATCCTAAGGACAATTTCAGTCAGAATTTAATTCCCCTCTACTAAGCAGTTTATTCCTCCTGGGAGATGAGGGCAGCTTCTGTGCTTTTCCATCCCACGCAGAGACTGAACACGCCCCTGTCCTACCTGGAAGGGTCCATGTTAAAAGACTGTCCTGGGGGTAAGGTTGGTGGGAGTCTTTCCATCAACTTCAGCAGTCCTAGGCAGCGGAATCACCGCAAAATATGTCCCAGGAAAGAGACATACCACACCTCTGCAGGTCCTCACTGAGATACAGGCACTCCTCACTCAACACAGTGGTTGTCTCAGTTCCCAAGACGCAGTTACCCACCACGGAGCTTTTATACCCTTAGCTCTGCTCTCTGGTAGGTGCCACTTCTGGCCAGGAGGCTTCTGTATGGCCAAAATGTCTCCTTTAAAGGTAACACATTAATACTGCTGACGTGCTGTCTTCTGAGACTGAAACATCATCAGCTTTTCAACTGTTGTAACTCTGCCTTGTTTTACTGCTCAGGAACCCACGATGCTTGTGAACAGCGATCTGAACTCTGCACCCGAGTGACAACACCAGAGAGAGCGTATCCTAATAAGGCTGAAAAGTAAGCTCATTCCGGTCCTTTCTGAGACCAAAAGAAATGTAGTCTGGAAAAGAACCAGTGATTCATCTGCTTTTTAGCCATAACTGCCCCTGCTTTTCGGCTGGTTGTTATGGAAATGCCGGCGGTGCCAGGGAGCACTCGCCCAGCTCCCACCCGAGCCAGCTCCCGACACCTCCCTCCTGACCGCAGAAGACCACAAAGTGCTGGCATCCCACGAGCGCTTTCTGCTACCCGTCCTACAGCCCCGCAAAAAAGCTGTCTTTGTCCTGGGAGGTGAAACCGCCTGAAAACAGCACCACGGGGATTTATCACCTCCATCTCACTAAGCGCCTTTGGTGCTCCCTGAGGATGCTGCATCCAGACCGCAAGCTGGGACGGGCAGCCCTGCCCTGAGCTTGCTGTAGGACTGAAATTTGCCTTTTATAGCAACATCTGTATGGACCATGTTCTCCTGGGTGTGGCTTTAGTGAAGTTGTGTTGACACAGGATGTCTCCTCTGGATGAAACCTGATGGTCTATCCCAAACTCCCTCTCCATCGTGGGGAAAGACATCTCCAGCGTCATCTGCATGCATGGCTGAAACCTCTCTCCGTGCCTTTCCTCGCTCTACCTTGCAGAGGAGAGTAACTATAGCACACTTGAGGTGCTCTGAACTTACTTCTGGTGCTCAAGTGAAAAATGAACCTAAGCAACACTGAGGAGAGCTTGGGACATTTATCCCTATCTGGAACAATCCTGAATTATGGCCCAAAAACCAACTGCACCCCAAAAAAAAGCCAGAGCTTTGCTGTAGCCTCAACGCATCCCTCAGGGAAGCACCAGCTCAGGGAGAAGAATTTTTCCGACAAGTGTTTTGCAACAACTCTGTCGTACATAGTGTGTGCACAAAACAGCTGTAGAGGAGCTATGGATAGAAGCAAGACAAGGGTTTGTAGGCAGAAGGGGATGTTTTACTAGAACAGCCAATATTTAGCTGAAAACCACTTTTGAGCACGTAAGCCAGTGTTCTTGCTGGATGGCCAAGGATACCTGCTGTACAGACCCCTGATGACATTCTGGGTCCCTGTGCCAGAGCTGAGGGGCAGCTCATCTTCCACCAGGCACCTCTGGTGTAGCTCCCAGCGCAAACCCACTCTGAGCATCCCTCTCGCTCCACACAAGATGACGGGCATCTCGCATCCCGGGGCAGCCCCTCCAACCCGTCCTCGCTGGCAGCGCTGTGTCCAGCCTCTGCCCCTGTCCCCGAGGCCGCAGGCGCTTCTCCCCAGCCAGTGTCACCCCCTCCTTGCCCAGGCACCATCGTCCTGAGCTGCAGCATCCTTTTTTAGGAATCCCGCTCCCTCTAGTGGTCCCTCTCCGGCGGGTGAAAGACGTGCTCGGAGGTGGCTGGTGTTTGTGTCTGTGGCGCTTGGCTTCTATAGGTGCTAAACACAGCAAAACTCACGCCTCGCGTTGTCCTGCTCTGGACTTACGTGTTTTAGAGGCACCAGTGAGGGAACGGCAGCATCTTCAGGCTCTGAAACGCAAGCGGTGCAGCGCTGAGGCCGCGTAGGAGCACATCCACAGCAAAGCACCCCCAGCCATCCAGGGTCTTTAGAGGCAAGGGAGAAAAAAGGGCACCTCTGGGGCAGCCACGCCTGTGCATCTCCCAGGGGACTCTGAGCATAGTGCCTGGAAGAGCCAGGTCTCCTCTGACCGTAAAGAGAGGCCAGAGGAGGAGCGCTGACATGGGCAGCTGTACCCTGGTCAGTGGGACCACCTGAGCGACGCTCCCAACACCCGTCCTCCCACCCTGCTCTGCTCTGCTGGCCAGCAGATCCTCCGGGAGCCGAACCGCCCTCACACCACTGGTCTGTGACGGGAATCTGGCAGATGCTTGTGCACCATCACCCCAACAAACTCAAAGGTGTTTGCGGGATGGGGGTCCTGCTTCACCACCTCACTGGGATGCAACCTGCCTGTCATAGCCAACTCGTGAAAGATGTTTATGGAAAAACTTGGATTGCAGCCACCTCTGGGGCACAGCACTGCATCCGTTTGCAGCCACCAAGCCATGTGTCAGCCACTTGTCCCACATGCCACCGGTGGCACAGCTGGGGTTTCTTCCTCCATCACTCTTAACACAGCTTGCTTTGAAGAGCTGCTGGTGTGAAATCAGAAGGAAGCATTCAACAAACCATAGCTGGAAGCCCTGGGAAACTGCTTTATTATTTAAAAACTCAGTGCCATCTTTACTCCTAATGGTGCCAGCTCTGCGATGTCAGGCCAGCCAGGGAAACTCTTTGCATGCTAAGATATTTTGGGAGGTAATGATGATCTTGAGGAAACTCCCGGTGTAACAGAAAGGAGAGCACAAGATGTTTCTAGAAGCTGGAGTGCCCATCATCCAGCCCCATCAGTCGCTCATCCTAATGATGCTGGAGCACACGGTGTGCGGCGCAGCCACTCCACGGCACAGCACCGCAGGGGGAGTGGCACAGCACCGCAGGGCTGCTCTGGAAGGAGAGGTCCATCGACCTGCACCGTTAGGTGCTGCCTTGTAGTATCTAGAGACCTCGCTGCCAAACACCCTGCCTGAGGTTCCTGCGGCAGCCAGTGGCCCTGGGAGAGCAGGCAAGTGCTTCTGCAGAAGTCAGGACCTTGCTTTAAACCTTTCTGTGCTGGAGCAAAAGGGAGAAAAAGCTGAACTGGAAAGACTTAGAAGTTCGTGAAGAAATACACGTTCTCGGGGCTGTTCACTTCCTCTCTGTGACTGAATCGTCTCTCCTGGGGAATGGAGGTTCCTGTGCAAGTCAGGCAATGAGGTACTGAGTTGGAAACATGAGGACATTAGGACAGGCTGAAACCTATTTCAGGCTGTCTGGAAATCAGGTCCTGCTCACTCAGAAGCACAACAGAACTGGTGATTTCAGGGACTTAAGCCAGACTCCCAGATTCAGCCCTTTTCTTTAAAATAGCCCATGTCTCTGCCTATGCAAAGTTTGAAACTGAAATGGGACGGTCTCCTGCAAACGGCCAGCTAGGAGGCAACAGTGTCCCATGTCCAGCTGCTGACCTGTCCAAGGAGATGGGGCAAGAAACAGTAATTGTCCACGTGGACAGAGAAAGAGGAGGAACGAGGGCAGGAGGTGGGAGGAGAAGGAGATAGGGAGCAAGCAGGCAGCTGAATGACAGAGGAGTCACCGAGAGGCAAACATGCAACCGAGGTACCTTCCCCAGCCGTGGGGAGCTGACGGGGCTGCAGCCGGGGCTGGGCTCAGAGAGCAGGGGGTCATGCCAGCTCTCCCCTCCCTTTGCTCCCCTAAATCCAAAGTCACCTGCCCGGAACCCTGCCTGGGAGGCAAGTTCTGCTGGCATAATGTGACCCAGCACTCCCCTCCTCAGGGAGGCAATCAGTAATTAATTAGCCAGCAAACATCCCTGCACTCCTGCCTCTCTCAAGTGATGCTGGAGCCCTGTCCTGCTCCACCGAGCTCAGGGGGAGCCCGTCTGTGCTGCCAGACTCCGGCTGGGCTCGGGGAGGCTTCTGTGCAGCAAACCCACCCTCTCCACCACCCCCCCAAAGGGAACCAAAATATTGGGGCACCCTGCCAGAATGCCCCTCAAAACACTGAGCCCCTGACAGCGCTGCCTGCAGCCCAGCGTGCCCCAGCCCGGCGGGGAGCCCCTACCTGCTTGCGGGAGCTCAGGGCCCCCTTGTTGCCCCGGCAGGAGAGCTTGAGGGAACCGCCCCGGTGCGTGGAGCCCAGGCGGGAGTGCTGCGGGGTGGCGGGCAGGGGGCTCGTGAAGAGGATGCGGGCAATGAGGCCGTAGAGGACAGTTGCCAGCCCCAAAGGAATGACGTAGAAGACAGCAAAATCCAAGAAGTAAATAGGCATGTAAAGGCTTCTGGAGACCCGGTAGCCACAGATGACCTGTGCCCCATCCGAGAAGGTGACCTGGGTCGTGTCCACCAGGAAGAACCACATGAGGCAATAGAGGGAGGTGAAGAGCCACAGGGAGGAGATGATGCGCTTGGCCCGGGACACGGTGCACAGGAGCTGCGCTTTGATGGCGTGGCAGATCGCGATGTAACGCTCCACCGTGAAGGCGGTGATGGACCAGGCAGAGATGTTGATGCCCAAGTACTGCAAATAGGTGATGCAGAGGCAGCCGGCGTAGCCGTACACCCAAGAAGCCACCACTTCCGAGATGTTGGGCAGCCCGGCCGCCAGCAGCACGATGAGGTCAGCCACGGCCAGGCTCACCAGGTAACAGTTGGTGGGGGTCACCATGTGCTTGGTGCGCAGCACCACCAGCACCACCATCACGTTGCCCGCGATGCCCACCCCGCAGATGAGCAGCACCAGCAGGATGGTGACCACCTGCAGCTCCAGGGGCTGCCGGGGCATCCTGCCCAGGGTCTGGTTGCCGCTGCCGCCCAGCGCGGCTCCCGGGCTGGCCGAGCCGTTCTCCATCGGCCCCCGAAGCTTTCCCCGGCGGAGCTCCGCGCACCCTGCGGCGGGGAGCGGGGAGAGGGGGAGCCGTGAGCCGGGAGCCGCGCCGCGACGCCCCGCTGACCCCCGCGCTCCCTCCCCGCCCTCCCGCCCCCCCCCCCCCCGGCTCCTCCCTCCTCTTTTTTTTCCGCAATTCACCCCAAGTCTTGCAGCCTCCCGGCTCCTTGCACCCACCTCCCCTGCAAACTCCCCCGCCGAGCCTCCGCCGGGAGAGGCGGGGAGCGGCCAGGACCACCCCAGTCCCGGGACCCCCGGCGCCTCCAGGACCCCCCCAGCCCCGGGAATCGCCCGGGACCGCCTAGGACCCCCAGCTCCCGGGACCCTCCAGGACCTCTCCCAGCAGCCAGGACCCCCGGGAACCACCAGGACCTCCCCAGGACCGCCCGCGATCCCCCAGGGCTACCCCAGCGCCCGGGACCCCCCACCCGCCTCCCGCCCGCATCCCCCGCCTGCGCCCGCCGGGTCCTAGCGCACCGCTGAGCCGAAGAGGAGGAGGAGGAAGGAGTCCAGGCAGGGAATGGGGGTGGCAGGTTGGAGACCCCGGGAGCAGAGAGGCGCAGGGGCTGAGAGCACCTCAACGAGTGGGTCCTCTCTGGGACCCGGGACTGGGGGTGTGATGAGGGGTCCTTCCTTCCTCATCCTCAGGAGGATGGGACCAGGGCGATGCCACAGAGACCCATGGCCTTTCCTGCTTCTCTTGGGCTGGGGCAGAGGAGCTCCTTCCCTGGGGGTCATTAAACGCGAGGTACTGACCTCCTCGTGCCCTCTTTCCTACAGCCACCCCTGTCCCAAACGAGCACATCAGTGTCACTCCTTTGGGGAAAGGCTTACCCAGTCCTGGGCTGGGAGATCCCGTCTCTCCCCAGCGATGAGGCTGGGCTATCTGGTATCTCCCTGATGGTCAGCAGTAGCCAGAATTTGCTGCCAGCTCCGTGCTTGCTGCTGACGTCCCCGCAGTCTGTCAGAAAATGTATTTTCAAATTGAAAGAGCAATTGTGTTTGCAGAGATAAAGTGCTAAGGGTCCTCTAATCTGTGGAGTGGAGGAAAGGACAAGAGGAAAACTCGCTTTTTTATCAGATTAGATTTCACCAGAGGCAGAGCTGCCCCATTAATCCCAGACACAGAGGCGCATATCCAAAATGTGAAGGATTGTCCTGATGCTAGGTGCGTCAAGTCCGGGTTTCACAGCCAGATTTCTAAGCCTGGGCTGTTCGGGCGGGTAAAATGCCTTTTGCCTCAGCTCCGCGGTCCTCTCCCAGGGAGCGGCAGTCTGGCCCAAGCTCTGGCTTGCTGTGGCAAGTAATATTTTCCCCTTTTCTCTGGGAAACCTTATGCCTCCATTTTGCTCCACAGAGGACAATCCTTGTAGTTTTTCACTCCCTCCCGTGACGTTTCATTAACTTTTGGGTCAGTTATAAAGGACAAATATTCTTGTCTTCTCTTTCTATTTGCTTTCCTTAGGGCTCTGCTTGCAGCCTGCACCAGGGCCTGCCCATGCCCCTGCCAGCCTCGCACCTCTGCCCTATGGCCCCGGGCTGGGGAGGCGCGGCAGGTCCCATCCCTGCCCTTGGGGACTTCCCCAGGCTGCACTTTGCTCTAACTTTCCCCCTTTTTTTAAATAGATGCACTTGAAAATTCGCCTAGAAATTACAGCTGTTTAATGATACTATTTAGGCTGCATTCACCTACTTGAGTTGGCAGTCACCTCTTCAGGAGCCAGGCGATGCCCTCTTCAGTCATCCTGACAGCCCAAATTCCCCTGCTTTTCCCTCTGCGTCGTCCTGCAGCCCCTCACCAGGCGCCTGCCACCCGAGCCCTCGCGCTCGCGGCCGCTCCAGCACATGGTACAGAAATACCCATCACCTACCTCCGCGTACGGCCCGGTCTGATGGCATCCATCACACGCTTTTTTGTGAGGCTTGGGGAGCTGTCGGGCAAAAGGCACTACTACAGTTAGCCGTGATAATCACCATTGCTGTCCTCTGGTAAGAACACAGCCTGGTTATTACGGGTGCAGCATCCCAGTTGCTTTATCGTGTGTCATTAGCAGAGCTGCAATACATATTATCCCTCTCTGAAGTTGCCCCCTGGTCCCACTGTCGCTCCCATCTGCCTTGGCCCTTCTCCAAGCTGAAAAAATACCTTATTCCTGCATATTGCTCATTGCTGTCGGCACACAGTTATTTCAACAGACGGTAATCTGTCAGCGCCGGCAGCTCCCTGTGCTGCGCTGGCGGTGATGGATACTGCCAGGAAACACCCAGGTCCGAGGATCGTGGTGGTCAGAAACCAGCCTCCTCTACTACACGGCACCTGGAGTTCGGCGTGAAGCAGCACATAACAGGAGATAAATGAGTAACGACAAGATTTAATCGTATTGCACATGTTTGTGGGAAGGGTGCGGAGTGTGGGCATGTGTATTTGCTCACATAATTTAAGGGTTTGCATACTCCGCTGCGCTGAAGTGACTCTAACACAGACGGGCTTCCAGCAGTTCGTCAGGCTGCTGCTGTACCGTAGCGATGCTGGGGGGTCCTCTGGACGCAGCCTGTGGCAGAGACAGCTGAGGCCTCAGAAACACAATCATTAGTGCCTGCTTTTCGTGAGTTTATGGAAAACAATATTTATTTCAAATGCAGGGAAAGGGGGTATCTTTCCCCAAATATCTGCCCTTCCTCTCCTATTCCCCTTCCCTCTTCCTTTTTACAGAGGATTTGGGATTCTCTGTCCTGTAAATCCTGTCCTTTAACAAGCGGATGGACTGGCTGGGAGCTGGAGGTGTTCACAGCATCTCCCGGAGGGAGAAGACTCCCCTGTCCCTGGGATACGGCCATACCGTGGCCGAAGCCGCCCCGCTCTGCAGGAGTGTGGTGTGACGCTCCTGCGTGGGTTCGTGCCCAACAGGGCGCTCCGCTTCCGAGCACAATTCCACTGCGATAAAAGCTCCCACAGGTTTTTAGAAAGACATTGAAAGAGGTACAGAGAAATGTCTCCCAAGCACCAAAAGACGAGTCCTTGCATCTAATAAATCCAGCTCTGAGGGGACGGGCGCTTGTGGGACAGCCACATCCTTGGCTCACTCTGCTTTTCATCAGGATTTGAGACCTTTCAATCCCTTGAGATCTCTCAGCTGAGCAAAAGCAGAGCTGAAAATGAGACCCAGCTTGCAACTTAGTCCTCTGCTTAAACCAGAAGATGATGTTTCCCCTTTCCTCACCTTTATTTGATGTGTTGAGGCACTAGATGTGGCATTCAGCGGCATCACGTGGCCGTGCAGCCCTGCAGAGCCCCGAATCTGATGCCAGTCTGTTGACAATCCTGCAAGCCCTGAGTTGTGCCCAGCTGGCGGAGCAGCCGTTCCAGACGGGAAAAACCTTATTCCTGGCACATCCCTGACTCCAAAACACGGGCAGGCGAGCTGCCGGCGTGGTGGCACTGGGGGTGGGAGGGGAGAAGGCACAAACCCTGCGTAAACGTCCTGGGGTTCCTCTGCTTCCTCAAACCCATTCCAGTAATTGGCTTTGTGCGATCCGGAAACAAAAATAAAACAAACTCTCACAGAGACCAGAAAAAGTTTTTGGTTTGGTTCAAACCGGGAACATTGTGTAGGATCGTTGCAGATAATTATTTCCCTCGATGCTTTTGCTACTGACAATTCAGTAGTTATTAGCACAGCGATAACGACGACGTTAAACCACCCGGCTGAAGCAGCTCCTCCTGCCTGAGTCCCTGAGCTAATCCGCATGTCACCACAAGGCTGGGGTGCAGGGGGCTGTCTGTGCGTGGCGCACGCACCCGGGTGAGACCTCCTACTCGTTGTCAAAGGGTCAGGTTTGCAGCGAAGGCTGATTAACGTTTCCCATTATAGCCTCCTCCAGTAGCTATAACGTTCAGGACGTGACTGTGTGTATTTAAGATGAGGCCAACTAGCTGAGAGTAAAGATTTCTCAAGCTAACTTTTTTTGGCACTTATATAAGATATTTTTTCAAATCCAAATATTTTGGTCTCCAAAGACATTGATTCTTTTAACTAACATTCACGTTAGGTTCTTTTAACATACTTCTGTGTTTGCTTCTCCACTAGCATTGCCTTGAGCTGCCGTCCCCTGTGAATACTTGCCATCGCCCATGGCCTGAAACGTCAGGGAGGAGAGGTCTTCATCTTCCTGGGAGCTCCCGAATGGGAAGGGCCGTGTCCCTGGGTGCTGGCTGTGGCGGGGCTGTTTCTGGGAAGGGGTGGCTGTGCGGCTGGGTTAGCAGCACTGCACCTGGGCTGCGTGCTCGGGAAGCTCAGCGCCAGCTTCAGCATCTCCCCACGCTCCTCATGCAGCTCATCCCTCTCACTCAGCCTCGCTGGGCGGCTCGTTTAGTCCTATGAACAGAAAAGACCTCTGAGGCTCAGTGTATTTAATAAACGATGCTGGGAGAAAGCGATCCTCTTTTACCCAAATCTGTGATAAACACCTCTCCGTTCTCTGGTGCTTCATAACCCGCAAATATTAAACCCATAAAGCTTCTGCTGTTAGAGCTGGGGCACAGAGGCTGCATCCGCACGGTGCCCGTGAACGTGGAGAAGCTGAATCACAGAGGCCACAATCGGGTTTGGGGGGGCTGGGTTACAGGATTTTGGGCCCTGGGGAACTGCCAAATTTTGAATTGTGAGTGATGGTGGGGAAGGGCTTCCCACCTCTGCACCCTGCAGCTCAGCGTGGAGCGGCAGGAAGGTGCTCAGCGACTCGGCAGAGCAGCCTGAGGGCTGACAAGTGCTGTTGGAGACGGGTATGAGTCAGTCTGTTAAAAGCAACAGTTATTGCTCGCTCAGAAAGACAAAGGAGGGAGAAGTTCTGTCAAAATTGCCTTCACTTGTTCCAGAGGCACAGCCTAAAAGCAAATCACTTTGGGGCTTTATGGGTTAATGCCCTCAGAGATCAAACCCAAGCAAAGAGGCAGCTGTCAAGGAATTAAAAAGATGCAAAATCGACCTGGGTATGTGCCACACACACGTAAAAATGAACTAGCTGGTGGTTTTCTAATAATGCTTGCAAGTAGACAACCATCCCTGGAGGGACGCAGCTCCTGGAGAGCCCCACAGGGACCAGCTCACAGACGTGGGCTGCGTCACATCTGTGCCAGCGATGTGGAAGGGAACAGCACATGGTCACTACGGAAAACCTTGTGCATGAAAAGAAGGCTGAGGGAAAGGAAAAAGATTAAGAGGAAGGCAGTGATACAGATTTCTGTGGATGAAAACCAATTCAGGCTTGAAGACAAGGAAGAATATTTTTAGGTTCTTGGATCCAGGAACGGGGCAGGCAGCGTCTCCCGCGGGGGCAGCGGGCGCCTGACGGATGGACGGGGAAACCTGCCTGGGGGTGCCAGGCCTAAGGAGCTCCTTCCTTTTATTGCAGCACCAAGCTCGGGGCAATGCTGTCACGGGAAACATTTCCCCAGCCCCAAATGAGGACGGGATGGTTTGTTATTTCCAGGCTCAGTGAGCACAGGCAGCGCTGCGGGTTGTCTCAGGCTCCTCGCTTCCCTGCCTGGCTGGCACAGAGTTGCCTCCTGGCTTTTGGGTAGTTTTCTTTCTGGTTTATATAATCTCTTCTAAAGATATGTTGTTAAATCTATGATGTACCTGGTCTTGGAAATGCCTTCGGGGCACAGAGTAACTTGGTGATTTTTCTTCAGCGAAGGAGTATAATTTGAGCTTTTAAAGAAAGCAAAGTGAAGCCACATTCACAAAGTGGGGGAAAAAAGATCCCTTCTCCCCTCCCGTGCTTCCCTGCCGTGTTCAGAGCCTGAGTCCTCAAGGAAAAAGCCGCGCACTGCACAGAGATTAGCAAACAGATGAATTTCTGAAGCCGGGAGCTGCTATCAGGGTAAATTGTCCCACTGGTGGCACAGGCGATGGGGAGCAGGCTTCAGGAGGCGTCTGCCAACAGCACTAGTCTTTGTCCTGCTGAGGAATAAAAAGGCAAGAATTTTTAATACACTAATAGGTGATATTTGCTGATCTTTCCCCAGAAATATATCACCACATAGTCACTGCAAAACAAGATTCATCCCCTGGAGCCCGAAGAAGGAGGTAGCCTGCTACCCCTCGGAGCAGCGACCACGTCGCCTTCTCTTGGCCAGCATCATACAGTTGGCTTTTCATCGAAATACTGCACAGATGGACTAATGCAGCAGTTGTTCGCTGACGCGGGAGAGCATGAGGAGATCAGGTCTGGGTCACAGGGGTAAATTTTTAATAACAAAGGAGGAATTAGGCTACTCTTCTTTAGAGCTGTAAGTAAGTGTGATGGATGTTGCCTCCCTGTGCCACAGGCTCAGTCCCTCATGTTCATCAGCTGCCTTGTACAGCCAGGAGCACCCCAAATTAAGTCATCGCTTCTGAGTACACCTTGTTTGTGAACTATCCCTATTAATATTTCAACAGGTACGTCCTTCAGACTCTGTTCCAAGTAGCTCCTGGAATGGCTGAGCTCTTAGATATGCTGCCTGAATAGCGAAAAAAAAATCACTCCGTGTTGGACGGATTTGATAAGTGCAATGAACCAAACTGCTGGGGATTTAGGCGGCTCTGCGGACAGTAACGGCATGGGAAGGGATGCTTTGTGCAGCTCTCGGGGCGCCACTTTCCCCTCACTCTTAAGCTCCCATTGCTGCAGGTGTGTGGCTTGAGCGAGGTCAAGCGAGCGCGGCACACTGCGCGTCTTTACAAAGCCTGTGAAAAGAAACGCTCTCGTCCTGCGTGCCAAGGGATTCCCTGCCCTGCCCCGCGTCACCAGCAGCGCGGGCTCCAGGCCAGCTGCGGGTGCCTGGAGGGGATTCAGCCATGGGAGAAGGAGCCCGAAGTGCCTCTTCCCCTCCCGCAGAGCCCAGCGGCATCACCTGCACCCCCATGGCCCCTCCAGGGCTCGAGGCATCGCCCACAGCACCAAGTTGGGGTTCACAACTCTTGCTGCCACCGATAAGCTCTGCTGCTCGCTCCGGTGTGCCCAATCCACCAGGAATTCTGCCTGGGCGAGCAAAAAGCCAGAGGAGCAGGTGGAAGCATCGGCTTTCAGGGCAGCACAATGACGGGGAAGCCCCGACAGTCCCAGTTTTTCCCAGGTCTCCCACGCAGCGTGGAAACCGACGGCTGTAAGAGGAAACGGTGGTTTGGGTAACCAAAGCTGAGCCTCTGCCAAAGCCAGCAAGGCTTGAAGCCGTGCTGAGTGTGAAAAATGCCACATCTTCCAATGTGCCTTTCGGGCACCGGCTGCGTCACGTCCGACCTGAATCACCCACCCCAGCGCTCATTCCGAGGACAGCTCGTGGGGTGGGATATGCCTGGGGTAGGGACAGAAATAGGTAGCTCTGAAAAACAGTAATCAGGGTGGATGAGGTGCTGGAGGGGCATCCTGGAGGGATAATAGCAGCAATAATGCTGAGGGGAGACAAAAGCACTGCATGTGATATTATGAAAGAAGAAAACCCTGGCAGAATAATTAGGCTGTAATTACAGGTTATTTCATATTCTGTGACATCTAAATGTCAACCGCGTAATGCTGTAACAACAAGCACTCGGTACGGCACCGCGCTGCGGGCCTGATGAGCCTTTTGCTCTGCTCCCGCTCCCCTGCCACCTGGCACGGAGAGCCACGATGGGCACCAGGAGACATGAGGTCATCCTGGCTTGGCATCCAGGTCCGGGGACATCCACACCGTGGCCGGGGGGTCACACCAAGCAGTGTGCCCTTCACCTTTCCCAGCAGAACTGCCCAGGCGATGACAGTATGTCATTGGAAGTGGCCTCGAGTTGCGCCAGGGGAGGTTTAGATTGGATACTACGAAAAATTTCTTCACTGAAAGGGCTGTCAGGCCCTGGCACAGGCTGCCCAGGGCAGTGGTGGAGTCACCATCCCTGGAGGGATTTAAAAGATGTGTAGGTGTGGCGCTTGGGGACATGGTTTAGTGGTGGAGTTGGCAGTGTCAGGTTTACAGTTGGACTCAATGACCTTAAAGGTCTTTTCCAACCTAAACGATTCTATGGTTCTAATTTAGCCCAACATCCTGGAGGACTTCAAAAGTGGTAGACAGAAACTTGGCCTTTGAGTCAGTGCTGTCATGGAAGTGCAGCAGAATGTCTGGCTGAAGCTCACCTCTCTGGTCCCGCTGTTGCAGATGCTCCCCCCGAACAAGTGTCTCTGAGCCACCTGCCTTCATGCCTCCGTGCTGCACGGATCATGCCTTACCCACTAATTCTGCCAGTATGGTTAGTCCCAAGGCACAGCGAGTGAAATTACAGCAGCTCTTGCTGCTAGGCAGCCTCCTCCACCCAATTAGCGGTTTCAGAGTTTCAGCTGATTGTGGGATTTGATCAGTTTTCAGTTTTTCCTGCGGGCACTGCTCAATGCAGTGTCCAGCCAGAGGAAAAAGCTCTCCCCGCTCTGAGATGAGGTTGTTTTAATGCCGGAGAAAGCTCCCTCCCCCAGTCAGCCCCGCCGGGAGCACCATGCTCGCCTCCCACGGAGCCCAGGACCTCGCGTGCAACATCAGCTGCTCCTGAGAGAGCAAAACCCACGCTGGGTTTAGGCACCTTTTTTTTAGGAAAGGGCTAGATGGGACCAAAGTTCCCCCCATGCCACACACCCACCTAACTGGGGTTGCGAACCTGGTGTTGCCGATGCCCTGGTAGCGCAGAGCACCAAGCGTCGGGCACACGGAGCAATTTTTTCTCTCCCTTGGCAAAAGGAAAAGGTGACTCAGCTCAGCCCAGCCGAGCCCTCGGCTACAACCTGCTCCTTTCTGTAATTTCCCAAGTTCCCACTTTGCTGTCTGCCACATTTCCAACCAATGCAAGAGGAAGCTCTCAGCCTTTGAACTTGGCCATTTCAGTTTCTCAATCTACTTCAGCAGAAAATTTCCTACCCAGCTGGTCATACCGCTGCGTTTTTTTCAAATCTCTTGGGAAATAAATTTACAGAATAGGCTTCTCTCTCGTCAGATATGAAAGCATCTCCCCGGATATTACCAGGTAGGATGAGGAATTACAGAAGGTTCGACTGGAACAGCGTATAAATAAGAAATGTGTGGAAATGTGGTACTTTTTTCCACCTTCTGTTTGCATGTTGAAAACATCTCTTCTGGTGATTTCATTTCCTCAGCTGCTCATCTGCAAAGAAACTCGGAACTGCTTCTGCCCTGGTCCTTGGGAAGAGCTGCAAAGTGATGGAGGCAAACCTCTGGCTAACTCGATTTCCGCAGCATCTCCTCAACGTGCCATGACATCTCATGAGCCCCGTGAACCACTGGAGTTGCTGGCTGAAATCACGCACCTCGGGGCTTCTCCGGGTGCCTGAAGAGTGAGCTGGTACTCAAATGTCCCACTACCTTCGGAAGTCAGTGAAGTGCACAGAGTCCTGGAAGTCAGGGGGCTGAGAAAGGTGCCTGGAGGACTGGCTTCTGTATCGACATCCTGGCTTTTAGCAGTCTTCTGGGATAACTAGTGTTGCTTCTTCCTCATTTCCACTCCTTTTGTTGCAAAATCTGAGGCATTGAGTTCAGAGTGAAACCCTGACACAATCTGCTTTCGAAAGAGGTGGGACTAGGGAAACTTCCTATGAATTGCAAATCGCTCCCCTTCTCTCTGCAGCTGTCTCGCATCTCCAGCTCATTTTGACACATTTTGGTTCCTCTTTTGAAAAAAATATTGGTCTTTAAGAGAATTTGCTCAAAAGAATAAGAATCAGCTGTGGTGCCAGCTCCCGGTTCGCATCACATCTCCCGGCAGTTGCTTCAAGATAATTATCTGGTATCGTGTTAGGAGTGATGGGCTGCCTGGCCGTCAGCTGCTGGTCCTGATAGTCCCGGATCGCATCTGCCAGCCCAGACACCGCAGGCGTGCCGTGGTGCGGAGGGTTTATGAATTTGTGCTTCCAGCCCCAAGGCAGGAAACAGTCACTTTTCACTGGTACCGGGCATCGGGTCTGGATAACGTGGTGCTGACATCTCTTTGATGCTTCAAATCAGCCTCTGGCAACCTTTGCACTTAGATAGCGGTTTGTTTATCACCTTTTACCTCTAAAGATAATGTTGCCTCTTTTCCCTACCGCTTGTTTTGGCACCAGCGTCTCACAGTCCAGCCAAGGCCCTGGAGTAGGCTGTCCTTGCGGGAAAGGCAGGGAAAACCCCCGTCCGAAAGAGGCTTTCCCCTTCACCAGCACCTTGCACCCTGGGGAAGAGGCTTCCCACGTTCCATGTGTTCGCTGATGCCTCCTCAGGTACGCTGCATGGCACTGTGAGCAAGGGTACGCATCCAGGGCAGAGCATGCACCGTGCTATGAAATAGCTTTTATTTGCTTTTATTTATGCTGATTAATATTTCCTTTTCTAAAGTTTGGTGCATGTAATTGTTGCTGCTTCATTGCAATTACAGTGCAAATACTACAGATAAGAAGATAAATGCAATAAAAATGGAATTTGCTTAAAAATCAAGAAATAATTCTGGAGAGAGGTTTTTGTTTGCTTGGTTGTCTGCTCTGGTAGATGCAGATTTGTGGCTACGGATGAGATCTTTCCTAGAGCACTGTCTTAGCTGAACAGTTTACGCTTGCTCCTCAGTATATTAAGGCCATTCATTCTTGCCTGCCAGCCAGCCATAAGCAGGAACTTAGCATATGTTTTAACTATGAAAAATCCACAAAAATACACCACAAAACCCCAAGGGAATCAGGGGCTTCAGGGTGGATCCTGTCCCATGCATGAGGGTCTTTCTGTCCCCTGGGCTTATTGCGGTGGTGGAGGAAAGAGTAATCCATGGGCCTTTCTCTCCTGTAATTAACCCTTTTCTCTAGGTAATTAAGAAGTCTCCAACCTCAACAAGTGCAAGGAAGAAAACAGGCAAACAGCCCTGCCTGATCCGCTCCTGTGTGCCCTGCCGACCAGACGGCTCTGCAGTCAGCGTGTGGTGGGGACTCCCAGGAGAAATGGCCTCAGGGTGATCTGGGGGGGGGGAATGACTCCGGACAGGGTCACCCCCCCGCCAAGGCCAAAATAAAGGACTTTGCCCCCAGGAATGAGCCCCACTCCGATGGGAGCTCCAGAGAGAGCTGCCGGGAGCTGCTGCAGTTGCGAGTCCCCTCTCTTGCCCTGCCCTCCAGAAGCCCCTCCGGTTCCCATGTCCTCGGTGGGTTCCTGCAGCACCCAGCCCTGTAACAGCAAGCAGCAGGGAAGGGCAGCTGCGGGTACAGCGGGCTGCTCTGGCTCCCCCAAAATCAACGGCAGCGTTTCTACTGGTGGCAGCTGAAGCAGATCTGAGTTACAATGACAAGCCAGTGACAAGGCCGGCATCAGCAAAGATGGGCGCTGGCATCGGCACTAACGAGCATCAGCAAGGAAGTTTGGTACCTATCACCAGATGCTCCCCAGCCCCCTCAGAGCACCCCAGCCCTGCCTCTGCCTCATTGCACGCAAACATCCGACCCTGAACTTTCAACTTCATGAATATCCAAACCTAGAAGCCAGCTGTGATGAAATCCTTCCCTGCACAAAGCAATTAGAGACAGTAACTAAGGCACGGTCCTAGTGCAGGAGCAGCATTGCCCAGCAGGTATTTCCCCCACGGAGGAGGTGGAGAGGCAGGAGCTGCCCCGTGGGCGCCAGACCCAGCGCCGGGGGCTCACGGGTGGAAGCGACACAGGGCAAAGCCTCGCTCCCCGCTTCCTTCTGCCCGAGAGATGGGAGGGTGGTGCTGGGTGAAAACGAAGGCAACGAGAGCTGCGATAAGCAGAAGTGAGGATGGGAGTATGGAGGGACTCTGAGGGATGAAAATCTCTTAGCAAATAACGAGGCTTGTAAATTAGTCCTACTTAATAAAAATATGTGAATAAATTAACTTTGCTTGCTGGTTAAATCTGTTCAAAATTTCTCTGTTGCACCATTAAGCAAACTCTGGCAAGGCAGCTTAACTCTCAAGCACATAATATGACTATCATGGGTAACGTTTTCAGTTTTGTCATGCCTTTATCTTGCTGAGGAACACCACCTCACAGGAGAGCAAAGCAATTTCCAGCAGCTCTGCTTCCCGCCAGCCCCCCTTCCCAGGGAAAGCATCGCAGCCCAATTCGGCACCAGGGACGACGTAGCTGATGTGCTGCACAAGCTGTTCCTGCCAAAGTAGGGACCATCGGAGCATCCTCTGCTCCTCAGGGCTACCCTTTCCATTTCTGTTCCTGGGGTCCTGCTGACACCTCCAGGGAGGTGAAAAAGCAAGTTACTGCAGGGACTAAGCTCCTTCCAGCCACGCTGGCAGGTCCCCTCTGCTCACCCCGCGCAGGCGGCCCCGCGTCTCGCCTCTGCCACACGCTTCTTCAGGTTTAACTCCATACCTGTGCTTTCCCCACGACTCTCCTCGCTGGTCCTGCGGGCTGGAAACCGCTCAGAGCTCTTCTTCCGAGCCTCCCACTCAAGTGTCACGTTTGCCACAGTTCCCTGGGTCTAGTTTCTCACATGAAAATCCGGGCTCTGGGTTAAGTGGCACAATGGCAAAGAGCAAGCTTTCAACATCCCCTTTCTCCTCAGAACGGACTCATCACTTATCTACGCATGATACATATCTACATTTGATGACATCAACTCAAGCAACAGTACTCTTGTGTTAACACCTTTTCATGAGCATTGATTTCTCAGTGATATGCGAGTATATCAGCCTTCAGCATACACACGTTTTAACATCTAAAATAACCGTAATGGGTATCACAGGGACTTTTTCCTTCCTACACTTAAAAAAACCCCTTCCGACACTAACAAGGTGACACTTCACAGCACAGCGTAACACTTCACAATGTTTATTACCATCCTTTCTAAGCAACAAACCTCAGCACCACCATGACAAAAGCCAGTTTTTCAGCTACTGCCCAACCCTCACCCCCTCACCGGTGCTTCGCCAGGTGTTCACCTTCCAAACCCAAATTCTTCCCCTACTGATTCCTACATGGCTGTTAAAGCAAAAAACCGTGTGTGAGGGTCACGAGGCTGAGGAGACAGCACGCGGGGCACGATCCGTTGCCTCCTGGGGCAGGTGTCCAAACGAGGGCAGGAGAATCGACCCCCAGATGCAGGCGTGGGCTCGGCTGCCCACGGTTCCCTGTCACGGAAACCGCTGGAACTGGCGTGATACTCACCAAAGAACTTTGTAAAAATCTCATCCTTAGTCTCTTCTGCAAAATGGAAACGGGAGCACATCTCTGCTTCCTGAAGGGTTTAGGAAGGCTGCGACGCTGGAGGTAGGAGCAGAGCGGCAGTACCTCACACTGGTTACTGTCCTTTCAAGCAGACGTAATTACGCTAATCAAAACTTGTCTGATGCTGAATTTTGCAATCTAGAAGTGCAAAGTTCCCAAGATCTGTCTTTAGTGGTTAAAATTTAGTGGGAGCTGAAGTAGACTCTAGAGAAGATGTGAAGAGCCACTCTGGAATGGGGTCAGTTTTTCCTAATAAATATGATTTTTGAGGCCGAAAACGGGTGTTTCAGGAGCTGCTTCACACACTGTTCAGCTGCCCTGGCTGGGAGCTGGGCAGCGCCTTTCTGAAGGATGCAATGGGACACTCAGGGTGGTACTTAGTCCCCTTAGTCCATCTCTGTGGTTTCATCTGCCCCAAGCCCCCATCTGAACCTGGAGGGTCCATCTCCAAAGCAAAGCCCATCCCGTGCTGGTCCCCAGCACTTCACCATTTCAGCCTCCTCTCCCCGTGCCCCGATCTCCTCTGAAGACCTCCCTCAGAAGGCAAGGAGAGGAACTGAACATTGCTTGGGAGCGTTCCCCAAACGCTGCTGGCCACAAAAAAATTTATTTCTTAAAGATTAATGCACGTCTCTTGCCAAAAAGATGAGTCTTCCCAAGGAAAAACTTTTTTTAAAGACGTGCTTGTTGGAACTCAACATGCTGCTGGGATGGTTTGCTGGCTGATGAGGCTCCTCTGTTCTCCCAGCTATTTTAACCCCTGGCTCCAGATAATTTTGGCTACTCAATGGGCATGTGGAAATCTATTTGCTTTCCCCAAACAACACCACGGAGCATTTTCTACGGAAACCTCATGACAAAGCCCCCTCGTCACCGTAGAGGCAGAAAGGTGTTTGGATTAATCATCATAACAGCAGGGAATTAAGAAACCTGGGGAGATGAATGCACCAGGGTTTTGCTAGATAGATGCTTTAAAAAAAAAAATCCAGACCTACTTTGTTTCAAGCACCTCAGAAGCTGAGAGAATTCGGTGCATCTGGCTGCAGCTGCCACTTCACTTCTGTAATTTAATCTCATTGAGGTGCATTATGTCAAATAATTACCTTAATGGAGACTCTAATGGGAGAAGGGAGGAAAATAATAGACATGCTTTGAAGAAACAAAGCTGCGAAGTTGCTTTGTTTTTAACCCAGCGCTGATTTAGCTCCCCCTCCTCTGGCTCTTGCCCTTACAGAGATTTACCTCTCTTTCAGAAGCAACATGTTTCAGATGCTGCCCCAGTGATGGATTTTCGCATCTTGGATACAATACCGTAGTTTCTGAGTTTGGAACAACCCGACATGTAAATCCAGCTCTCGGTTCAGGCAAGTCCAGCCCTCCAAGCCCTGCTACTTCCCTGTTCCCTGTAGAGCACTGACTCAAATGCCAAGTTTCTGTCTACCACTTTTGAAGTCCTCCAGGATGCTGGCCTAAATTAGAACCATAGAATCGTTTAGGTTGGAAAAGACCTTTAAGATCATGGAGTCCAACCATAAACCTGTCACTGCCAAGCCCACCACTAACCTGTGTCCCTAAGCACCACATCTACGCATCTTTTAAATCCCCCCAGGGATGGTGACTCCACCACTGCCCTGGGCAGCCTGTGCCAGGGCCTGACAGCCCTTTCGGGGAAGAAATGGTTCCTAATATCCAATCTAAACCTCCCCTGGCGCAACTTGAGGCCGTTTCCTCTCATCCTATCATTTGTTACTCAGGAAACGAGACTGACACCCAAACTGGCCTTTATTGGCTGGCCTCATCCTCTTCTGAGGTCCTTCAGCTATTTTATTTATATTTTATTTTGAAGAGTCATTGTTGTGAAGTGATTTCATAAAGTCCTCGTGTGCCAACTTCCGCCACCGCCCATGCCCAGGATCTGCATCTCATGGTCATATTGGTCTTGAATTTATTTCAGTGGGCTGAAATGACACTGCCTTAGGTGAATAAACCATCTTCTAAAGGCTAATATTTATCCAGTCTACCCAGGTTTCTGGGCATGAAACTTGAAAGAAAAACTCCCTGAAAATTAAATTAATGAACTCAAATGAGTTTCCTTTCTTGCTGCCTGAAGGGATAACTTGAGAAAGAAAGGAAGCGTGTACTTCTTCTAGCATGGATGTGGGGGAGGAGGTAAATGTGCTCGTCCCCATTCCGACTCCCACGTATTTCCCAGTTAACGCTGCAGATATCCTCCAAGTCATATGAGCTATCTCCCACCATTCCTGCAACAGCTGACTCCAGACCTTCTAGATTTTAAAAAAAAAAAAAGGTAAATTTAGCCCATTTTTCTCAAATTAATGCAAAATGTGACATTTCACCTTTTTTTTTTTTTTTTGGCAAATATTTTTCCTCAGACTCCAAACACTTCTTTGACTCTGGAAAATTAAATGCGTGATCCCATTGCAGAAGCCTGTGCCCGGCCACTGCTACAGGTCTCAGGCATCCCCTGCATTTCCAAAAGTGCCCTTAGTTTCTCACGCAGTTTTGCTCCTCCTCGTGCTTTCTGGACAGCTTCTTGTAGAGGTAAAGCGCTCGCTTCTCCTCCCAGCTCTCGAAGAAGGAGCCTGCGATTTTTCTGCACAGGCGATGTGCGTAGGTTTCCAGAAATACGGTGGCGTAGAGGATGCAGAAGAGGAGCCCCACGACGAGCAGCACAGAGGGGTTGGGAGGCGTCGGGGGGCTGATCCTGCAGTGGGCAGAGCTGAAGTTCAGGTAATGCTGGTAGCTTCTTTCGAAGTCCTGAAGTGGTAATTCTTCGTGAGGAAGCCGTAAAATTTTCAAAAGAAAGGGCAGGATCCCTATTTTAGCCTGAAATAAAGGGAGTTAAAAGTTAAATGGGGTATGAGCAAACCAAAATCAGCTGGTTACTACGAAAACATCAGCCTGGGGGTATGTAATCACTGTTACAGCTTGTTTGGGTGCATTAAGAGAAGGACGTTGAAGTGCAGGTACACTTCAGGCTGAGCGAGAATAACAGCATGATGTGCCGCTGCTGAGTACTTGGCCAGGTGAGACCCAGTCCTATCTGTCATCTTTATCTGCTATTACAGAGATCATAACAAGTGTTCACTGTGTGAGATTTGCAAGGAAACACATCCTATAGATAGCAGTATTAGTGGCTGCATATTTGAATATTAGAGATTTTTTTCTAAGCCCTGATTATGTTACTGTAAATTCATCATAAGCAGGTATCTGAGCTAAGGAGCCCCGGGGCTGGGGAGAGAGGAAGGCTGCATGGTAGAAGAGGAAAGCTAAAAATCTAAACCAGAACTAGTCCAGATAAAGGATATTAAAATAGAGAGAAACTGGGGAGGTTTGTGAAAAGGGTCGCGCAGAGTGACAACAAAGCCAGTGAGCAGGGCTTTCTCCTTAAAGAACGGCCAGTGCAATAAGATGAGGAGACATCCTCACAGCCGAGACGTGTATTCATCTGCTTCCCCTTTCCTTTTGTGCTTGCACCCACACTGCGGCGGGGGGACGGTGCCGCAGGGACGCCCGTTCCTCCACCCCGCCTAGGGAAGGGACCTGGCGATACAGGGATGTCTGACTGCCACACGCTAGCAAGGTCTTTGCAGCGTGAGGCTCTATTTGCTCCCCTCCTCGCTCCCAAGGGGCTGTAATTTGGAGCGAGTATATGCTGCTATTTGATGCACTGGAAGGAGCAACTGAGGTTGTGCCTCTACCTCCTCCCCCCAAGCCCGTTACATTGCTTGTCCAGCCGGCTGCTGGGGAGGGAAGTAAGGATTGTGTAAATAAGGCTACAAAGACTGCAATCCCCACCGCCGCCTCCTGTGATGTGATACACAGCAGGGTCCCCGCGCAGGGACGGACAGGGGACCCCAGCACTTACATTGTATTTGATGCTGAGAGTGACGGGCACCACGGAGAACTGAGCTGCCTTTCTCACCGCAGTGTCTGCCACGCTGAACGCAAAGTGGTCCATTGCCACGACCACCAGCATCAGCATCAGGGCCACGGTGAGGAGCATGGCTTGCACAAGGCACAGCATCACTTCTTCCCGGGACAACTTCAAGCCTGTTGGTCGAATGAGGCTTTTGGATGAGCCCACCAGCAGATGAGCTGCTTTTCTGTCCACAGCTAAATGCTCCAACTTCTTGGTGATGTAAAAGTTGTCAAAGCGGAGGTTGGTAAGATAATTTTTCAAATACCAGGTGGACTCAAAACAGAGATAGAGCATGGAGAAGCCAGCAACCAGCTTGTTGCCTACTCGTACCGAGTCTTTGACCAGCACCTCAACAGCCAAAAAGTCCCTCCCAATTTTCTCACCAGCAAGGTGCATTCGTTGGTAAATCCAGGAGCTGTTCTTAAGCACTGAAAACTGAAAATGTCCATTCATAGGCCTATAAATATTAATGGAATGAACCCATTGGATTGCGTCCCCAAACTCCCAGGAAGCTGTGTCTAGCAGAGCAGTTGAGTTCAAAAGACTCTCAGAGGAATTCTTGCAGATGCAGCTAATAAGCTGCAGTATGGTTTTAATGTTGCTGATGATGTTGGGTGTTACGTTAACCACTACTATCATGACGCAGGTTGACAAGAGAAGCTTCCGGCCTTGTTTGGTACCTAACGTAGGCATGATCATACTGAAGACACAACGGGCAGGATGAACCAAGAAAAGGGTCAGGAGAAGGAGCAGGCTGAAGGAGACGGCTACTGCAACGGAGAGATGCCAGGAGTACTCCAGGGAAGCAAACATCCAGTTGTAAAAGAGGCCTCCTATCACCGCTGTAACGCAGGAACACTGAAGAAACAAGCTCCGCAGCTCTCTGCCGTTTGCTGGGACAGGCTTGGAGTAAACCGACCATAGGTCTGCCACGGTCCCACACACCTTTGGGAACAGAAAGTCTTCACAGTAGACACGGGCTCTCATCCTGTAAAAAGAACAAGTACCTGGGTGTTAGCAGAGGAAGTACAGAAATGCACTGATTAGGGGGCTTTCTCAAAATGGTCACTCATGGGTCTTTATAATTCCTTCTCCAAGTGCATCTGGTCTCACTCTTCTCTTCTTCGCTGCTAACCTGAGTAGCTGGGACTGAGATCTTCCCTGGAAGCGTGCAGGACAGGGAAGTTCAAGGCATTTCTTGAAAGGCCAAATCCCAAGTACAAGGCAACTGCTCCTCCTCTAATACAAGCACAGGAAAGCATTGTAATACTCTATAAAAATCATAATAAAGTCATTTAGAGGGGTCAACTCGTTGGCAGTGCCTACGAGTGGCTTTAGTGGTTATTTAGAGGATGCTGGAGGGAGAAAGAGGAGGCTCCTGGCTGCTGTGGAAATTGTTAGACCAGCTCTGTAACTACAAGGTGTTCAATGGATAAGAGGCAGCTGAGTGGGAGTTTCTGATCTCCCTGCCTCTTAAGAGGAGGCCAAACAAAAACCTGCAGGTTTAAGGGTGACAAATACAGAGCTGATCACAGAAAACAGTTTCACACTGAAGCTCCGGTGCCAGAGGAAATCTCCAAGGATAAGAATTTGGCCACTGCAGACAGGATGAAATGTCCCATAAAGCTATTTAAATGTCTAACGCAAACAAACATTTGGGAAGGAATATCATTTCTCAAGCCTCGCATCTGGATTGACTCTCCAGAGACCAGAAAACCCGGTGGGGAGAAGAAGCCTCTCCCCAGGATTAAACCCAGCCAGGCGATCCCCGTCTCCCCCCGCCCGACAGCAGCCTCAGTTATCCTTTGAGGGAGAATTTTGACTAGCAAAGGAGGTTTTTCAGTGGAAAAAGGCCATTCAACAGCTATCAGGACAGAGGGAAGGAGAGGGACTAAAGCAGACACTACATACCCAGCGGCAGAGAGGTGCCCCAGTCTTGCTCGACACCTCTCCATGCTCCAGTGCCTTATAGCGCTGAGAGAGGATCCTGGATGCAGCTGCTGGGAGACGCAGGATAGGAAACCAAGGCAGCTGGCACCAGAGAGCCAGGACTCAAAAAAAAAAATACATTTTAAGGCAATTCAGATCAGCAACGCTGGCAGTTCCTCAAGTGAGTAGGCAAACCTGGTGTTTGAAGCCCGGGGAATAACCCCACCACAGGGCAGAGCCGGGATGCACAGCACTGCTTGGGCTTTACACTTCTGATCTTACTGTTGTTGCAGAGGAGGCTTATTTTCGTGACACATAGCTGAAAAAAATGAGTCAATGACATATGGACTGACGAAGACGGAACAAGCATCACATGGCATATGGGGTGCCACCATCCCTTGTGGGGAAATCAGCTGTCTCAACCCAGCTGACTTCTCCTCCCACTGCCCACCAGCGAGCAGCAAGGTTGGGATTTCTCTCAGAGAGAACGGGAGCTTTTCCTCTTTCAGACATCAGTCATGGCACAAAGGGCATGGTAGGATCCAGTAAATCATGTGCTGATAATTGTTCATCTATTCTGGCAGGCTGCTACTCCCTGCTGAAACCATGAGCTCATGTGCAGGGTTCACGAACCGCTTAAAGGCTCATCTTGTAGGCCTAGCAGAGGAAGATGAAGCTTCAAACTTGTACCGTTCCCAATTCCTTACAGCCAGCAAATCTACTGCAAAGAAAGCCCTGCCACAGGCAGGATTCCCAAAGCGCTGAGAAGCTCCCAGACATGCAAGCCAGGACATGTGGTCCCCATGGGACTGACTCGCCTGACCCCCGGGATGTGCAGGGCACAGAGCTCCAGCCACCAAACCCACTTACCGGGAGACGAGGACCAGCCCGTGGTGTTTTCTGCTCAGTTATGTTTCCAAAGAAGAGGATTCCCTCTCCTCTGATCAGCTGGCACACAAGAAACATGTACCACCGCTGCCTCCCCCCTCGCACAGAGCTCGTGGGTTACGGGAGCCCTGCCTGGCTCCCACCAAACCTGCCCCTTTGCCAGGCGCTTTCACACTAACCCACCGCTTGTGGGCAAAGGCGACACAGCTCACTCAGCCGCCGCTGAGCCCACTCCTGACGGGAACCCGCTGTCCCGTGCCGAGCGAAGCCGAGCCCTCCTGCCGGGTGGGAACCGCCGGGCCCCCGGGATGTTCTCATACTCCCCTGGGCTGGAGAGGGCAAAGGGCTGGAGGTCAGCCCTGTCCCGGCCGCCCCCGGGGACGGAGCACGCAGGGCTCTGCTCTCCGGCGAGCAGCGGGAGAGCAGCACCTTCCCCGGGGGACACGGCCAGACCCCACGGCAGCGGCAGTCGTTGGAGGACAAGCAATCATGAGCACAAGCAGGCAGAGGTTTGTGCAGCCTTCCTCAGCCCTTCCTGCAGGTACCAGACAAGGTCCTTTCTGTCCTTGCCATGCCATTCAACAACTCTGCTTTATTGCTAGAGTTTTTCTTTTTCCCACATGGCTGGTAGAGCAAAGGTTTCCTCCTGGCACCCTGGAGCACAGACACCGAATGAGAAACTCCGACTGGCTCCAGCCGGGAAGAGGCACCAGCCAGGCGGGCGGGAAAGAAAGTGCCATTTGTTTGGAGCATCCATAGCAATTGCTTGCACAGGCCATGAATTAGGTCTTGAATTCAATTTGCAGACTGTAAAGGATCATCCCAAAAGGCCCATAGCTGTATTCTGCAAAACTCATCAGGTTCTCCTTAGTCTCTGTTCTGAGATTAAACTTCTTTCTCACTGTATTTCTGAGCTAACTGACTTCATCAGCCCCCGGGACCCCATCCAGGCTAAGCAGGTAGCTTTCTGGGCTGCAAAAAGAATGTTAGCGATAAAGAATAAAACCCCCTCAAGTCCACAACACAGCGATGAGTGTTTTCTGAGCCTGCTGCATCATCCGGCAAAGGGGAGCTGAAGTCTGGGGGGGAGCTGTGCTTGACCAGTAACTCCAGGCAGCACCAAGAAGTGTTTGTATGCAAAGTCAAACCTAAATTTTCCTCTGGCTCAACTAAAAATTGATCTCTGCAGGCTGGACTATCCTAAATCTAGTATATCTTCTATTTTATACCCCAAACTGATAACCTCTAAATGAGCTGGAACCATCAATGCCTAACTTTCCCCAGGACACAATGAACAAGCTTGCTTTGCCAAAAAAAAAAAAACAACTAAAAGTGCGTGTGTTTGCACAGATACACGAAGAACTGTGGGCGAAGGCTGGGGAGCAGGACACGGGAAGGACCTGCATCTCAGCAAGGCAACTGTGACATCTTGCGGTCACATTCTGCTAAAGTACCTCAAAGTCTGTCTTCATTTCAGCTCAGAAACTAAAGAAGTCTGTGGGTGGGAGTTTTAAGGAAAGCTGAGGAAGTGAAGGAGAAATGGGAGGCTGGCGAGCCAGTGTTGGGGACGCGTACGCTGTGTCCCCCCGGGATGCTCCGAGGTGCATCTTCCCACCCTGTGCCACTGGGGATCTTGCGGCCCAGCTCCCAGGTGGTATAAAGGGGCTTTGTTTTCTTGACAAGCTCCAGACTCCACAGAGCTGAAGCTCTAAAATTTGCTAACATACCTGATTTAGACTTTTTAGCACTACAGTAGGACATGAAGAAGAGACTCACGTGCCTGCAACCAGCTTTACAAGACGACGACAGAGGGTTTCGTAGCCAGGAAGCACAGCCTGGCTTCGCTCTGCTCGGGGATGGTGGCTGAGCTTGTGCCCGCCAGGACACAGGTTTTAAATCCGTTTCTGCTTTGCAGGCTGCGGTGCTCACAGAGCGGTCTCAGGGCAGACCGAACAAGAGCCTCTCGCCAAGGCACCTGCAAGTTCAACCAGCAGTGCCAGGGTAACCCCCGCGGTGGCAGCGACGGTGGGAGGGGTGCAACGTAAAGGAGCAGCTCTGTCACAGCTGGAGCGGAGCGCACATGAACTATACAGCTTAAGAAAATGACTGAGTAAAGCAGATGAACCACGGGCTACAAATAGGATGATTTAAGGCTGAAGATATTTCTCCATGGAAATATCATCAGCACCTGTTGATCGTGTCATTCCGCCAATTCAAGAAATTGAGGATGTGCGAAAGATTAGCCCATTAGTGGTGATTCTTTGCTTGTTTAAAAATCACACGCACATGAACAACTTGCAGTGATACAGAGTCAGGTCATGTCTTCTTAGGTTTCCTCTTTAGAAATATAGAAAAATCCCAGCAATATCCTTTTAGGGACTGATGAGGGATAAATGTGATAAGGGGACCAAGGCTAACCTGCAATCGCTGAATTTCCCCTATTCATGCCGGGCTTTCATTTGTTTCAGGAATCTTTCCCTTTCTCTCCTGAACTTCCAGCACCGCTGCGGGTGCAAACGGGCTGAGCACAGCCCCGGGATCACTCACTGCTGGGTGGACGGTTTGAAAAGCAACTTGAATGCTTCTGGGATAAGAGATACTACAAAATGCTTCCCTACTGTAAATAAACCAGAATGATTTTCCTCCAAGCGTCTCAGGAGAACATGTGGCTATTGGTCCGGGATCGGATGGGGAACATCAAAGGAGTAAAGCAGAGATACTCTGGATGTTGAATTTCAATGTGAGTGGCATTTCGTGTTAATTAAAATTCACAGGCAGGCTGCTAATGTGAATGGCTTTTGTGATGGTTGTTGGATTTTTACATTCCTTGAGGAACAGTGCATAGGCGGGCAAAGGTCCTTTAAAATAACAGAAAGTTATCGAAGGTTAGTACAGCACTTGAAACGCCCTTTCCTGGGAATTTTCATATCTCTGCTCACATCACAGACCCTTCAAGAGTAATGGGGTTGACTTACCATTAAAAGCTGCTTTTGGCAAATTTTCGTACTAGCAGCAGCAAATGGAATTAGAAATTATTCACACAGGCCAGTTCACCCCTGAACCCCAGAAATACTAAATCTTAAGATCTCTGTTTAAAAAAATAATTTAAAAATCAAGCATGCCAGACTAGTCCTGCTCTCACAGATGCCTGGATACGAAAAAGCAGAATTAGGTAATGCTGTCGTCCACACGCCTCAAACCAGATCCCCTGGGGAGCCCTGGGAAACGCAGAGGCTGCTGACAGAGCTGCCAGAAGCCAAGTCTTTGACTAGCGGTTTAGAACCAGGTGCTCCTCACACCTTTCCCAGGTCTGCCAAGGCCCCGCTGTGTGACCTTGGATAAGGCACTGGTCCCCTCTCTGCCTCAGTTTCCCCTGTCAGCACAGAGATAATAAACCTTCCCTGGCTGCATTTGTGAAATACCTTCTGACCTCTGGACAGACAGTGCCACGGACGTGCCAGGGCGCTGCGAGTGATTTTTGGAGACTTCTACACAAACTCTGTGGTCTCAGTTCTGCTTTCACGCCCAAGTAAAACCGTCCTCCTGGATTCAACTAGGATGCACCAAGCTGGAGCTGAGACCGTAAGTAAACCTGCGACCCCTACATCTGCAACGGAGCTGGACTGGATGTTACCCTGTGAGCCTCGAAATCAGATGTTCCCAAGGCCCTCGCCGCCTGTCCTCCAGGCTGCAGGGAGAGGCAGATCTGTTCCAGTGACGGACGGATCCCCTGCAGCAGCAGGTCTCGCCGCGGCAGAGCAGCGGGACAGCAGGGCTCCTTCCTGCAGCTCCCAGCCACGCAGGGCACAGCCTGTTCCCTGGCCCGGGGACAGCGATGCCGTGCTGTTCACGGGACAGCCGCATGGGAAAGGGAACTGCAGGGAACAATTTTCCCTTTGTCCGTCAGCCCATCTTCGCTAAGGCGTGACGAGGAGCGTCCACGCAGAACAGCGGTGCCCAGACCCAGCACGCAGGTGGCGTGGAGCTGCCCCGGGGAAGCCGGACAGTGACGTGGGGTATCCCCAGCAAAGGTGGCTGCCGGGCTGCACCTCTTTAGCACAGCAGCCCTGAGACGCTGGGCTAGGAGCCTTACCAGTCTCCTCGCTCCACTGCCTAACAGCGCTCCGTCTGGGCTCAGACCGGGAGGGAGACCTCGCTGCCCTCCTGCGGAACCACCGCCCAAGGCAGGGGTGAAGCCAGGGGAGGGGGAGGCTCGGGCTTTGCTTTTCTCCTCTCAATCTACAGAGCAAACAGGACGATGTGACGTGCTAACAAATGTGCTTTATTGTATGTTTTCCACAGTCATTAAGGATTTTGTTGAACTTAAGGATCTTGTTGAACATTAAGGATTTTTTTGAACTTGACTGATCAAAGTTCCACATTCAATTGGTTTTGGCAGTTTCGGTTCAACCCCCCCGAGTCCCCAGCTGCCACGCGACCCTAGGGTAACCCCCTGAGGCAGCACCTACGGCTGGTGAGCATCGCCCTGCCAGCTCTCCCACCTGGCCCCGGGGTTTATCAGCAGCACAGGAGCAGGGGGGACGCGCTGGATCCCTACCCCGGGCCAGTCCGCCTTGCCAGCTCCACCAGTTCACATCATCAGAGAAATCTGTCCCAGCACAAGGATCCAGTCACTCACCTGCCCTAAACCAAGAATCAGATCCTTTATCATTCAATCCGTCTATTTCAATGACTGATCTTTTAAATTAAATATTTTAGATTCTTACAGAAAATAAAAAAAAAATCAGATAAAACGGTGATTAAAATCACAGTCAATTTGCAACGCTTTCATTGAAAGTACCCAAGCAATCTGATTTAAAAAGATGTTAAGAATCAAAGCCTATTTTTCAGAAATGTCAATAATATTCCAATGCAACTTGTCCACTGACCTGTGACTCAGCGGGTTGCTCACGAGTCAATCTCACAAACTTAACACTGGCCACATTCACCAACGGTGAAACACCACCGATGTCGAAAGTTACGTCAGAAATTAATTTGATCCCAAGCCCCCATCTGTGTAGTCAGTGCCAAGAACTGGCAGCAATTACTGTCCCAGGTTTTCAAAACACTGAACATGTTTGGAAACAAACCGTTGCCTTCCTGTTTCCAAAGCATGGAGTAACACACAGAGTCCTACCGACACATCTCCTGAGTCATCCCTTCACGCACAAACCTGCAGAAACAGGCTTCATCCTCCATGAGGGAATTACTCATGAGATGGTAATGAGACCCCATCCTTCGCATCCTGCTAGAAGCACCCGGCCACGCCGCCCTTCCCCGGCCAGATTCTGATACACTCACTCACATTGGGTTGCATGTAAATAATCCAGTTGCCTCCACCCTGTTCCCAGAGCTACTCTCCAAAACGAGGTAGGGTATCAGAAGCTAGGGCAGCAAAGCTCGCTAGCTTTCATGCGGGGAGAGGCATCTACCCGAAGATGCTCGACGCGTACAGGGTTGTCCAGTTAACAACCACTTAGGACAGATGGACTCCGGGAGAGCCTGACTGGTACCTGTGGAAGGTGGGGAAAGATCATCAGAGAAAATAACAAACGGCTGTTGTGACGCTGACCGGTATTTCTAAAAATAAAATTAAACCAGAGGGTCCCATACAGTGTGAGCAGCCACATGGCTTTCTTCCTGGGCATACTCTGATGATTCCAGTGCCCAAGCCCTAAGTGAGTGAGTCCTTCCCCAGGGGTGGCTTTGTTCATATTTTATTTAGTGCACTTAAAGTGACATTTTCTACAGCTGTCAAGAGTGAGGTGGCATTTTCTGCATGGATGTTGGCCCATGCAGGGAAGGTCCCCAGCTGGAAGATGCTCTTGGCCCATGTGTTCATAGCCAAGCTAAGAAGCAGAACTCCCATAAGATTCATGAGCAACCCAGTTCTTGCCTACAAAAGAAATACAAAGACAACTGTTGAGTTTAGACTGGACATCCACAGCATGTGAAGCATGAAGCTATTTGAACATAAACATTATAAAAATGGAAGGCTTAACTGCCGTTAATATTAGCAACATCTTAAGCGGGCTTTCTTAAGGCACAAAGGCCATTCTGCAGATGCTTACCAAGCTTTGATCCATCAAAAACATTAACATCTGTTTAGCCTCAGGAATGTGAGCAGGAACTGGGACTGAGCCTAATTTTACTCATAAGCTTTATTTCTCTGTGCTGAGGAACTTTTTCTGCACCCAGAAACCTACGAAAGTTGAGCTGCTGACACTGGCAGGAACCGGAGCAGGGTCTGGGAGATGCTGAGCACATTCAAGACCAGCTCTGTCACCATTTGGAGCCACAGTGGCTCCAAATTTCACAGGGCCAGACTTTATACAGGCTCCTCCTGTATACCTGTGCCTTCAAACACTGCTGAGAACAGTATTAGACTTCTGTCTTTTCACTTTAGTACATGTTGAACTGGTAACACTCCTGAAAATTCCTTTTTTAAACACTCCACTCAGAGTGATTGTTTTCAGCATTTTCTGTATCTAAAAGAACTTACCATATCCTTGACCATCAAGTGTCCAGAAGAAAACGCAATTGAGTTAGGAGGTGTTGAGACTGGCAGCATGAAAGCGTAGGAGCATCCTATAGTTCCTGGTATCATTAAATAGAGGGGATTTACTTTCAGACGAATGGCCTTGAAAAACAGAAAGGAACAGAAATTGTACCTTGGGGATTCGGAGTCATAGGCAGATATATCAAAGAATGCAAACAGCTAGTGCACTGTGCAGAGCCCTATCCCACACCAGGATAAATAATCACGTATCTGGCCAACAACATCTGAAGGATTATTATCCTTTAGCGTCCGCATTATGCTACAGGCGCCTGCTTTGTTGCTCCCAAGGATTTCAAAGTGCCTGAAGCCCAGGAGCAGGAGAACCATACGGTGCCTGTCCCAGCACAGAGACAACACACACCTGCCCATCCAAGAGCAGGGGAGCAGAGGAGCAGCTGGTCTTGCCATGGGACTACCTTACCAGCTCTGCCAAAACAGGCAGAAAGATGATAATAGTGGCTGTGTTGCTGGCGAACTCCGTGAACAAGGCGATGACAATCGTGATGAGGATGACAGCCACGGGTGGTGGCACACCTTCCAAGGGATGCAGACGGCCTCCTATCCATACAGACAAACCAGACTCCTGCAGAAGGGGAGAGCAAACAAGCTGGAGAGCAGAGCTCCTGCGTCCCTGCAGGTGAACTGATCCTCTCCTAGAACTGCAAATTACATATGACCTTCACCAACCTACACAAGTACCCATGAGCAGTGTCCTCAGGGTATTTAACAGCAAGCAGTCTGAAAGGAGTTGCAAGATCTCTTAATCTCCCTAGTTATCTGCTGCACATTGTTGTCACTTGGAGTTGAGAAACATGTCCTTCAAGTGTTGTGACCCCACAGATACAAATTTCCCAGAGCCAAATGAGAACCCCAAGTGACACCCTGATAAAATCCAACTCCATTAGACAGGATGACTGCTGCATGACATCTGCGGTGGGCCTCACCTCACAGCCCTTTGCCATGGCAAAGCCTCCTCCAAGCAGCAAGATGATGTTCCAGGGCACCGTCTCTTGGGCCTTCCTCCAAGTCAGCAAGGGCTGTGTCTCAGTGTTTGGTGCTAGAAGAAGAGAAAACCCCCGTGTCAAACACCCACCCAAAGAGGAGCACGTCAGTCATCATCTGACAGAATGATATCATGAGCCTGACATCAGTGCTGAAGCTCACTAACCATGAGTTGCTGATAAAATATACATATGGACTCTTTTAAGCTAGACAATTAAAAGATCATTTAACTTAATATCAGATCTTTAAAAAAAAAAAAAGGAAAATAAATTCTAGCACTTAAAGTTTTTCTTTGAGGCTTTCTTGAGGGAACATTTAATATCCGGTTAATTTTCTCTCTGTAACAGACATAAACATTGTCTTCAACAGATGGGAATCTGTGGAAGGAGGAAATTTTCTACCATTTGAATTATGAAGATGTTATTAATTTTCCACTTGCTGTTCAACAGCCAGCGAGTTTTATAGCACAGAGCTCATCTCCCCTAAAGGCCATCGCTCAATACATGATGAAGTGAGCTCTCTCATATGGAAGGATGCACTAATTTGACTGTAATTTTCTGTTGAACAAGGGCACACATATTTTATCCAGAGGAGGCCTGATTAAACATCTTCCTGCGTATGGACAACACAACAAATGTGCATGACTCAGAGCAACGGCAGCAGTCATTATTTTGTTCCCACAGACCCCAGGCGGTGCTGGACCATCCACGAAGGGCCTTCATCAGCTGCATCTCCACATTAAGACCATCTCTTATTCCACATGGCTTATGAATTAAAATTTGTATCTCGTTGCTACTCAAGAGGACAGACCCAAGACCTCAAAAGACTCCTGGTACCAAAACCTGCTGGAGAGTTTGGGCTTTAGGAGTTGAAATTCTAAACCATTCCAGGAAGGGTCCCTATTTCTGAGTATGGACAACTCGCCCAGCTATGCCCTCTCAGAGGTTCATGCTTCCCTCTGAGGGACAGGAGCTGTTTGGGAGTCAGCAACCAAACCTCTGTTTCACAACCAGGTCTGCTACGGTAAATCAACTCTGATTTCAGTTTGCTTCAACCCACCATGGCATCATCTCTGACAGCTACATGAGCAACTGAGTCATTCCTGCAATCGGCAGCAGGGCAGCGACTGCTAAACCTCTTCTGGCACTTCAGAAACAAAGCCTCCATAGGATTAAATTGCACCTTCAAGCCACACTGCTCCAGACTGCCAGCGCAGCTGCTGTGGGCTGGTGCAGGTCCAAGGTGGGATAGTCTTGGCTCTTGCGTTGTGCCTGCCCTGCCAGAGCACAGGCAAGGGCAGAGACCCTGCCCAGAGGGGTCTCCTACTCACCCTTCAAGTCGAACCACCACCTGAAGGAAGGTTTTTGCGAAGGGAAGAAGAACAGTATAATCACAATGGTGATTCCTGTAACCGCATCCGAGATAAACCTGTCCAAAAGCAGTAGAAACACTGGTAAGAAGAAAAAGCGTGTAGAATGACAAAGTTTATGAGAACAGGGATTTACCAAAGAAGATTACAAGTTTTCATCAGGTTTGAACAACGTTCCTTGTTCACAGTTCTTTTCCTTTTAATTCCCTCTCGAGCTACATTTCTAAGATGGGCTTTGAACCCCCTAGAAAAACTGCCCTGCGAATGTAAAAACCAAGCTCTAATCCCCACCACACTGGTGCTCTGGCTGTTCCGACTGTGGAGTCGTGGTCAGTCCATGAGGGCTTCCAAGGACAAATTTCCCCAGCTCGTTGCAGGGAGGAAGAGACACAGAGCCCAGACCATGTTATTTATGTGGGCTCTCTGCAAAATGCTCAGACTCTAAGGTGAAAGGCAGGCTCCATACGATAAAGAGCTTAAGCATGTTTTTGATCGTAAGGAGCTATTAACTGATGAGGAAAAAGTCCACATCTACTTTGTTGTATTACGGAATCATTTATTAAGCTAGAGCTTTATTAAAAAAACAAACTATGAAGGTCTCTTCTGTTAAGAAATAACACCCCCCTCTCTGAGCTTTAGCACTCCCCAACTGCTATATCCGTTCGTCTTCCCAAGGTATGGATGTCACAGGGGAGACAAACTTGCCAAACAGACAGGATAGCACAAGGGGTCAGCTCCTGCCGTCCATCTTCAGTCTCCAGGCCTCCAGTGAAATCAGTGGATTGCATAAAGAATTCAGTATTTCACTGCAAATGTACCTATAAACAGCGTTCCCAACATTAAAACCCTAGGGATGGCCTCAGATAGACACATGCCAGCTTCCCACCGGGCTTCATGTACCTCCTCCGGGAGACAAACAATAAAGCTGGCTCTGCCACTTCAAGCTCAGTTTAATTTATTGCAGGGAACCTTAGTAATAGTGTGAAGCAATACAATCAGAAACCTCAGAATCTCAACAACTTGGAAATGCTACTGAAAAATGTGACAGTGGAATGAAAATAAAATCTTACCCTGGTGCAAAGAAGCTTGCCCAACCTGGAATGAATTTAGGATCCCTGGAGAAAAGCATGATCGCAAACATGCAGAAAAGGAAGAAAATCGCCTGTTCTGCAAACCTAAAATGAAAAGAAATGCAGTTAAAATGCTGATGTGCTAAAGGAGTAGATCCAAGCTAGGACAAGTATTGAGCTCAGCCTGCAGCAGCTTGGGTGAGAAGTTAGGCTGGTTTTCTTAAAATAACTACAGTGAAACATGGGAAGAGATTGTAAATCTATTTGCAAATATTGATACTTGCCAGCAGTTGTCTCTTATTGGAAGACACTAAGGAGAGGCAAGACGGGCATCAGGAATGCCCAGACCAGATGTCACAACACACGTACGCAAGGCTGACCCTCTGGGTATGGCAGAGAGGAAGGGCCAAGCAGCCTCTCATGGTCGTTCCTCTTACCGCTGCCCTCTGGGATGTCCCTAAGGCATGGTCAGCTAGGGATGCTTTCCCTCCAGCTTACGCCACGGAAAAGGATGGCCGAGATTCAAATCATGTATGAGACAGCAGGAACAAACTTCAAGGTCAAAACCTAAACAGTATCCCTTAGGCACATGACAAACAGCAGGGGAAATGGCAGTATCATTCACTAAGCATCAGGCTTGACTCCAGTGGAGTCGAGATTTAACCAAGACAATGCCTCAAAACACCGTTTAAAATCTCTCTGAGCACAAGGAAGGGCATTTAAACCATTGGGAAGAGGCCACTTGAATTGATTTTATGTTATGGGGTTGCTAATCAAATTGGTAGAGCATGGCTTAATGGGCTTTCTCACTCCTAGACCTCAAAGTAGGACTTTGATTCTTTCAGAGACATTTTGCAGGCTGCTCGATAATGTACTGAATGGAACAAATAAACCAATTTCTTTCATTTACAGCACAGGCACAGACAATTGTCTTTGAAGAACCACTCCATTTTCCACACAACAGCAATAATTACAATGTCGATAGCATGACACAAACATCGCTGAATCTTCACAGCATCGCCGTGAGTATGAAAATATTATTTTACAGATGGAGAAACACAGGCCATTTAAGGTTAAGACCTACCGTTTCAAAAACCTTCACTAGCCCTGGTTGCCCAGAACATCAGTGGCTGGTTGGACATACCTAGGGTTTGATTTTTGGAGACACTCAACTTTTCCTGCTTCCCCCTTTTTTGTCATTTCTCATAAGTCTAAAACTTGTGTTTCTTTCTGCCGGTTCCTTTCTCCAAAATATGATCCCCATCACTGCAATTTGCACCAAGCTTTTTCCAGAAGACAAGACCTTTGAAAAACTACAATAAGAAGCTACAAGTGTCTTGTTCTTTCTTCACCTGACTAATACAGTTGAAGGAGTTATTCAGAGAGGATAATGTATTCCATGACATGGATCTGACTTCTTTCCATACACTTTCTTCAAGCAGCTATTAAGCTTTCTTAAAGTATATCCACAATCCATATCTATCATACGATTCATCAGCCTTCTCAGCAAATGCTTCCTGCTTCGCACAACAGGTATGCACAAACCTTGAAAATTCAGCCTGTGTCGGTTAGTACATAACGCACACAGGATTATTTTTGTCCCTGGAGTAGAAAAATTACAAACAGTAACTAAACAACCCAGCAGGAATTCAGTCTATAATACGAACTTCGTTCTTGAGAAGATTTGAGCGCAAGCTGCTATTTGTAATTATTCCTGTTAGTGAAGGTCAAGAGGCTGGAGCATGCAAAAAGCAAACTTCTGCAGGTTACAAACACTCCGAGTGGAAACATCCATTTCATTTTCTTCTAAAAAACTCAATTTCCCCCAGTTCTCCACTCTTAAGACAGGACATTTCCAACCCACTTGACTTTTTTTTCATTTCAGTCCCGACTTTATGACTCACTTTGTTGGACCCAGCTTCTGATAGTCCTCCTTTATCACTTCTCTGGCCCGGGCTTCTGCATCCACTCTTATATTTGACTTTTTTGTTCTCCAGCCCCTGCCAAGAAACACAGTTGTATCTTTACATGCCTCTAACATAACTGACACAGCAGTAATGCTGCATCTCTAATGCAGCACATGCACGACTTGGTGTACTTCCCAGTGCCTGCTCTGCAAGTTTCGAAGAGCTGCACGTCTCTGGTGGCTCAGTTTCCGTTATCTTCAAATCATGAGGACTGACAATGAAGGTTTCTGGTGCAGATACAGGCAACAAGGCCCTATTTTAGATATTCTTTCTCTCTGCATTCATACAAAACCCTGTAGAGGTTAGGAAGTTTCCTCTCATTTATATTCTGAACTGTTTCCATCAGCTTGGGCTCTGATTGCGAAAAGAAAGTCCCAACATTGCAGGATTTCCTCATCTCTAGCAGATACCTACTTGGGCAGAACAACTAGGAAGAGGGTGGCACGGAAAATGAATCTGTCCCTTCACTTCTCAAGTCACTCGCAATTTCCTGGGTGTTCCCAGGATGCTGCCGAGGATCAACAAAAACGTGAGGAATTTCTAACTGGCCAGGAATGTTAATGTGCTCCTGGCTAATCCTCTTAGCCCGGCCACGCTGACCGCACACACTGTTTGCTCCTTTGTAGCATGTGCGTACAAATGATATATTCATATCTCGCACTTCATCTCCCATCACATCCCATGCTGCTGAACCTGGTTTCTAACCCTGACTGTGACCTTGATTAAACCTACAAACCCAACTTTCTGTACCAGATGCATCCATCTGGCCTCGCGGTGCCTGCGCTTCCTTAACTTGTTCACTGTTTCAAAGCGATATCGTGGCTGGATCTTCTATGTGGATGAATGGTTGACCATCCAGAAGTGCCTGAACCTGGAATAGATATACCTGGCTCTTCAATTTCTTATTTTTTGGGGGGTGTTATTAATGGCAGCTTAATCTCAGCTCAGCCAGCCTACACCTAAGCCTTTTAATGCCTTTTGGATTCAAGCAAAGCCGACCTGCCACTGCAGCGATGTCCGTCTGCCTGTACTGTACTGCAGGCACCAAGGACTTGCTCACACAGAAGGTCCAGCCACTATCCCTGAGTCGTTACAGTCAAAGCAGCCCAACAAACTCCTGCAGACACTCGGCTGTCCTTGTCCAGCTTTGCAATGTCTCTTCCGAGGCACCTCGCCACTGGGGAATACTGGTATCTGTGCTGGCCCAGCTATCCCAATAAAGCCGGGCTTTGTGCTGACAGAGACGAGCCAAACAAAACAAAGGGCATCACGTTCTCCGAGCACAAGAGCAATTTTGCGTTTTGCCAGGGGCTTTGGCCAGCACAGCTACCTCTTCCCTCACCCGACTGTCCGAGGCCGTGCCGGCAGGACGCTGGGGCCGTGCCCCGACCCTCACCGTAGGACACAGGAATTCAGGCTCCGCATCACGCAAGCCCCGGGCACGCGATGCAGAGCGGCGCGGGTCTGAGCGGCTGCGAACCGGCAGAGCATCCCACAGCAGCGTGCAGAGCCTCCCGTGAAGCCCCGCGAGCAATTTAAGGACCGGCGTTTGGCATTTTCTGGATTGAAACTTTCCCATTGATTTTTTCCTGTCTCTGAGACAATGTAAATATTTGGACACCTGTTCTCTTCCCCCCGCCCCTCCTTTTATTTGCATTTTTAACTCAAAATAACAATTAAAGACTTTTCTAAATCTTACAAATTCTGCATGGTCCCTGGAGGAAGCAGGACTGGGAGTTTGTTACTATCCCATATGAGAGTGTGCAGGGGGAAAAAGGGCTCCAAGTGAACCAGCATGGCAACGCTGCAACCATTTTAAGTAGCGTACGCTAGGGGTTGCATGTATCCAGCAAAGATTTACTGGAAAAACATGTTATTCTCAGTTACAGATTAACACGTCGTTGTAAAATTAAGCCCTGTTGTGAAGTAATCTGTTCCAAACCCAAGTTTCTGCCCGGGGAACAAATCCTGGCTCTTTTATGTTCTAGGAGATTTTTGCTACTAATTCCAAGGGAACCGAGATTTCATGCTGGTCTTCAAAGTTTTATCCTGCTTTCCCTTCTGTCAATGAAAATCTGCCACTGATCTCCACAGGCCCAGGTCAGGCAGTAAAACAACCTTTAAAAATTGTATGTTTAACTGAATAAATATAGAATACATACTCTGTACGCATATGTATTCCAGTTAGATAAAGTATATGTCACTATGAGATATCTTTAAAACTTTCCTGACGCACATCAGCGTCTTAAAAATACATGACTTGTTATAGCACAAGCATCTTGAAGTTAGTTATGAACCCCCCGCCATCCATGAGATGATCCTGGGTGGTATCAGTAGATTTAATATGCGAATCATGATGAACACGTATTTTACAATGCTGGTATAACCAGACGATGTAGATGTATATGTAGAGTGAATATAAACATACCTCAGGTTAATTCCTCCATACAGGATGCAGATCCATAGCCATCCCAGGAGAAGAAAAATCAGCATTAAAGGAAATGCAAACATAAACCAAGAACCAAAGTTCACCACATCACATTCTGGAAAATAACTAAGCAAATGGGAGAAATCAAGTTAATGCAAGAAGGGAAAACAACCCTTCAATTTAAGGGTAAACAAACATCTGAAATCAGCAGTAAACTAACCCACAAACTTGGCAGCGTGCGTTTAAAACCTACTCCTCTGTGTGCATTAGCAGTTATCTGGGCAGTGGGAGATCTGGGGAGCGTTGCGTTGGGACAACCTCCCAGGCCACCCTGCCACCCACAGCTCCCCCAGCCCAGCTGCGCGAGCCTGCAGGGGACAACCTGAAAATCCGTCTCCAGATGGCTGATGCTTCCATACGACGACACTCCCGAACACCCAGGATTAAACCCTGCTACAATAACTGCTGGGGAGTCTGAACACGAACCTCACAGAGACGCTGTACATGCCTGGGAGAGACTGAACGTACTACTTGTAGAGGCCAGCAAAGTTAAGAAATACCTGCGGGCACTTCGGATGGCACAAATCTCTGTTCGTATGCACATAGGAGGCATCTTTTATGCCTAAGAAAATAGGCCAGAAGTAGTGGGTTCCCTATTTTTCTTTCTACCATACAGCGGCGGATATAATTGCTCACAAAACGTTACACGGCCTGTTTCATCAAAACAGTTACCAGATTAATTGTAAGCGTGTAGTCAAGTCCCATTAAATTCAATGGGATTAAGAGCATCAGTAAGGCGAAGCACGTATGCGCCGGTTTGGCCGACAGCCTGGCTGCGTGCGCTGGAAACCTGCGTATTACAGCTAAGGCTGATGCAACCGCTCTCTGCTTTCATCTGCTCACAAAGTTTCCCAAAATGTTCTGGAAGGGCATGAACTTTCCAAACTAGTTCTCAGCACAGAAGGGAATTTCCTACAGGGATGGAGAACACGCCTCAGTTTTGCAGGAGTTACCCTCACAGACACGTGGGCGAGCTGGGCTCTCCAGGAGTCCCATACCTCTTCAGCTGTCCCAGAAGGATGAGGTTTGGTGCAGTTCCCGTCAGCGTTGCTGTACCTCCAATGCTGGCCGCGTACGGGATTGAGATGAGGAAACCTTTCCATATATTTGCTTTGTATTCCTCCTCCTTTTTTAAGTCTGAGAGACCATCACCGGCAACCTCCTTCTCCTCCGTCAGATCTTTGCTTTAAAATAGTCCAAAAGAGAACCTGGTGAAATCCCTGGTTTAAATACAGCGCAACCACTTCAGAGCCTTGACAGAAGGAAAATTCCCAGTTTTTAGAGATCGAGGCTAACACTGTCCTCAGGGACACCTTAGCAGCTCAGTGCAGCAGAGGGGTCTGCTCAGTGAACTGCCACGCGGGACCGGCAGCCGCGCAGAGGGCACAGCACCCTCAGCACCCATCCGTAGGAGCTTAGGGTGCACGTGCCTTGCCCAGCCCCTCAGGAACTTGTAACACTTAGCATAAAGTCCACAGGACTGCTAAAAGGAAAAAAAAAAAATTGATAGCACTGAGAGGAAAGAAACATCCCTTCCTGAAAAGATGCTTCCTTCCCATCGTTGTTATCAAAGCAGGACCATCACCGTGTAAGTCCTGGTGGGTTTTACATCACCGGCTTCACGCATGTGATGTTCCTGAGGAAACCAAGGCTCAATTCCCCAGCAGGAGACTCCTCTGGCTACCATTTCAGAGCGGCTGGAAAATCTCTGCAAGGATTTGGACATGCAGAGGGATGCTGGACACACGGAGGAGGGTTTCTATCATCAGGCTGCTAGTGATTGGGACGTTTGGTATAATCAAAACATTTCAATGATTGAATTTCAAATTCCTAAGACTTGGTCTAGCTCAGGGGGTAATTCTCTCTCTCAACCCTCTAATACAAACTTTATAGTTAACTTACTCCTCAGTACTTGCCAGAAACTGCATCTCAGTTGGTAGAGTGTAAAGTTTATTCTGCTGTAAAGATGCTGAAAAAGAAAGATTAGGACTTTAAAACAGTTCAAAGCATCTAGAAAATTCTCCTTGAACCAAACAGAGGAACGGAGGAAACAAATGCCCTTTACAGAGGGGCCGTGCAAACGAAGGGTGAGCTCACGCCATGGGGATGGGGTCGGGAGCGCCCGGCGGCGAGGAATGAACCCGTCTCCTCCTGCCACCGCTCCAGTCCCACCGCAGCACCCAGCTTCTCCTCCAACACCCAGAGGCACTCGGTCCTTTTCCTACAGCCACTAGTTGGACTCTGGGATCCTCTAACGTGACCAGGAGTTTCAGGTTGTCCCTCATCAAGTCATGGGTTTGGGGTGGGGTTTTTTTGGGGGGTAACCATAGCTCACTCTTAGGAGGAAAAACTGTTGGGCCTGATGTATCCGTAAGGCGCGTTCCCCAAGGTACAGCAGGAGCACGCCCTGCTGTGGAGCTCCGTTCCCAAGGGGTGAGAATTTTACCCCCTGCAGACACCTAGCGAAAAGTTGCCGTAAAGCTGTAGTTCGCTCTTTAAAGATGAGAGTGGGGCACATCTGGGGATCAGGCTTCATATCAGGTCCTCTGAAATCCAACCCACCAGCAAGGGCCGTTCCCAAGCCCATCATCCCCTCCATAAATGACAGACCCTGCAGGCTGAGAGACCAGTCCCCAACACAAGTTTAGGGACACCCCGGGGGGACTCCGTTGCATACCCCATCCCCAGGTACCCTCCTGCATATTCCACACAGGCTCTGCCACACTGTCCTCATCACCAACCACAGCGAAGACGAGCAGGACTCGGGAGCACTTGGGGAAAGGGTATATTTTGACCAGAACAGCCAATGCTCTCTTTGGCAGTTAAATGGGAGGTACACACCACTCTGCCACACACATACATACGGGAGAATTCAGAAATCAAAACACAGAAATGCAATACAATCACTCTTTTTTACTAGATCTCACACTAAGGCTTGTGGCATCTGTAGTTGTGGCCCGTGGCTTGACTCCTGAGGTTGGGAGTAGAGGTGTGCCATTAAACCCCTTTTTCCATAGTCCTCCTCAGGCCTGGAGCACTTGTGAGTTTTATCCACCTTGAGCCCAGGTGGCCCTTCCCTGTCACCGCTGGCTCTGCTGCCTTTCCTTGGGCTCTCTGTACATTTTTGGGTGCAGAGGGCTGTGTCCCTGCGCCTCCCCGGGCTCTGCAGACCACTGCGTGCAGAGCCCCTTTCCTGCCACTGCCACCCCATCAGTCCCCAAATTTCCTTGCACCCCTCCTCAGTCCGAGCCATGATCCTCTTCTACCCATATATGCGCTGCAGACCGAAAGCAGTGCAGGGAGAGGGGCTAGTGGTCAAAGTCTCTGGACTCACTCACATGTGCGCTGAAGACACGGAGATCGTTCCAGCTCAGTGAGCCAAAGCGTTTTGCAAAGTCATGTTTTACACATTGCTAATTTACCAAATTGGAGTTAATTGGCTTGGACACACACATGCTGAGCTTTCATCCCAGCAATGACGGGATAGAGGGATGTAATTAGAAGGGCAAATATTAACCCATGGCTGACTGTTGATCCCCCAACACGTTTAGCCCAAGGTCTCTTACCACTGCCGTCCCACTCAAACCTACCGCTGGCTCTGTAAAGAGACAATATTTCATTCCACCTCTTAACATTTTTCACATTTTTTTCCCTGCTAAGCCCAAACTCCCATCCCATCTTGCCAGGACCATCTGTGAGTTACCTCTCAAGGAAGGTCTGCCAAAGGCAACTGTGCAAAGGAAAGCCAGAGTTGCTGCAGAGCAAACTTTTCCTATGAAACTTGTAAAAAGCAGTTGAAAATTGTCACAGGTCCATAAGTCAGAAGAGGCCAAAGACCACTGAGGTAGGACCTGGCTGTACACATCTCTCATGGAGCCATACGAGAAGGATTCAGTGGCCGTTTCACCCAAATACCTTGTATACCTTAGAGGCAGAAAGGCTTGTCCAAGAAAAGTTTGGCTTTAATGTCATTTTTATTGTTTCTAAAAAGTTGAAAAGGCCTGAGAAGGAATATTTCCACCCACCGAGGGGTGCAGGCAGCGCTGCTGGGGCCATACCCTGCCAGCACAGCTGGGCTTAGGCAGCGGTGTCCAAAAATGCACATTTCCCACCTGCCCCTTTAGAGACATCATTTCCAGGTCTGCGACCCAAGAAAACACCTCAAGCACTGACTGCAGTTTATCTTGAATTTGCAGAAGATATTTTCTATGCAGGAAGAAAAGGATGGAAATATTTTCTCGTGATTTTTACCCGGAGATACTGAAGCTGCTCAGAGAAATGAAGTATTGCCAGTGACGGGTTAGTGGGCAGAGAGCAGGAGAGATGGTCAGGCTCACTAGCACAGCGGTCTCCAGTTCGTCACACGCCTTTCACACAGTTTGGGTTTAGGACTGGAAATGTCAGACAGTTGTAGGGAATCTGTAATCCAGCTCCAAAAGGAAAATTCTGGAAGTTGAGAAAAGCCTGTTGGTGTTTAGTTTATAATCCTGCTTCGATCAACCAGAACCAGCTGGGACTTCAGCTGCCAACGCTCCTCTAACTGCATTCTTGCATCAGTAGCCAATAGCGTCAAAAATGAACAAAACACAACACCAAATTTTAGCTATCAACGACACAAGCACGCAAATATTTCCTGATCTATAACATGCTGCCCACATGGTTGAGCATGGACATAAGCGATTGAACCTTGAGGTTCTCTTATCAGCAAAAAAAAAGTGTGACCAACTGATCAGAGACATCACTTTAATTCTGGCACTGTGTGCGTAAGCAAAGCCCTTCGCAGAGCCGATTTCATACACTCGTTGAGATCTCTTCAGAAAACCAAATGCCTTTACATGCTACATAGTCTTTAATATATGTTTTAATTTACATTATTTTTTTAGCCAGCCAAGTGTTTTTCAGCCTGCTGGGCCCTACTACAGTGTTATTAAGGCATATCCAAGCAGATTTGCCAACTGACCTTATCACATGCCATTGTAAAAGTTTGCTTCCACATGCAACAGGCCACTTAGCAAATAAATCTGCCTGTCTTTTTTTGGCACACAGATTACAATTCCGTTAGATTACAAAAATGAAATAGACTATGAAACGCGTATACTTTTGTCAAATACACGTTCCTTACACTCAGTCAGGTTTCATCAGGTCTGTGAAAAAACTAACTGCAACCCCACCAGAGACGCGCACCCAGCCCTGGCTGCAGATGACACCTGACAGCCAGGAACCCCTGCAGAAAGCTCACCTTCACGTCTCCGCTCCTAGGTGTAACAGCGGATTCATCGCTTTTGACTGACTTCAGGTTTAGGGCTTCCTAAAAGGAACTCAGCTTTTCCTCATCCATTCCGAAAGATTACAGAAAAGGATGAGTCTACTGTGGGACACTAAAGTTCAAACAAAAAGTCTACAAGAAAACCGGCATTTTGATGTTGCACATTTTACAGATGACTCCTCCTTCACTTGCATTTATTACTTTTATAAGTCCCTACCTCAAAAGAAAAATACATCATCACGCCATCACATGGTATTTGCAAAGCATCGCTTTATTCATTCATTCTTCTACTTGCATGCCTCTCCCTTTGCCTTTTCTGGCTTCTCTCACCACTGTAAGCGTTGTGAGCCAAGGACGTCAATTTTGTGCTTGCCAATGTCTAGGACAACGGGGGTCTTGATTTTATGTGTTCCCAAACTCTACTGTATTTACAGTCACAACTACACAGTCAAATCATTTCAGAGGATGGGGTCAGGAAAGTTAAAAGTGGACTGACAAAACACAATGCTTCTACAGAATAAGAAGTTATAGCAAGAAGGTCAGTGGGGTTGATTTTAATAGATGTGAACAGTCAAAAATTCATAAAGCAAATGTGATAAAGCAACCTGGAGTGCAAATATCTCATGATTGCTAGACATTAATGATGAATGATTAATTATATCTTTGAGTACGCACACGTTTGAGTCTTCTTCTGGGGACTCATTTTTCTGCCTTAGGACTCAGTGGGAACCAAAAAGCCCTTGCTTTTAAATCACAGGAGCAGAAGAATTATTAATTAGTGCAAGAAAGAGAAGCTGTGACAACTGCTCCAACTATCAGCAATAGCTGCAAAGGGGACTTCATTTCTGTTTTGCTGTTTCTCATCACTGTCTGCCAGAAGCCCAAACTCCTGGTAAATGACTTGCGAAGAGAGGGCTGGAGGAAGACCTTATCTGACTGCATAGCCCTGACCCAGCCCGTCCACAGCCTGCTCAGGAACACCACCAAGCAGCAGCATCAAGCTGGGAAACCATAAAGCACTTTATAAATACGTATTTAACCTGCCAGCCTTCCCTTCTGTCCTCCCTTTCTCTTCCAGCTCAGGCTCCAGTTTCGTGAGGGAACAAAGAGGAAAACGAGAGAACCCACCTGTCCAGGAGCACACGGCAGCCCTGTGTGCGGCCACGGAGGGGCCGCTCTCCTCGCCCTCGCCCTGCTCTCGCTGCCTGGCCGGTCCCTTGCCTGTCCCTGCAGCAACGCACCATCACGTAGCGCTCATCTGCCCAGGCGTTACTATCCACAGCCCGCCCCGGCTCAGGCTATCCCTGCAGCCAGGTATCCCTACGAATCCCATCACCACCGTGCCCACAGAGCTGGACTTTAACTTGTGCCAGCAGCAGGTTTATGGAGCGGGTTGGCTTGGCATCACCACGTCTTGGTTTTTCCAGACAACTCCTAAGCGTCGCCTCCTGCATGACATGAGGAAGGCGCAGGATAAAAGGAAGTTTTACGCCAATACTCTTCCACCGCGGTAATAAAGTGTGTATTAAAGTGAGACCAGCACTGAGATCGAGCTGCAGCTAATAAACGTGGTACTTGTGCCAGGGAAGTCAATAAAATGGGGCATATTTGATGGCAGCAGGGCAGACCTCAGCTGGCTTATACTACCGCCCTGTCTCAATTACCTTGGTTTTCTTCATTTTCCCTGTTCATATCCTTAGATGTGTCTTTGTCCCCAAAGAGGCTTTTTAAAATTGCATTTGCAATTGGAAGCATCATAGCAGTGGAGGCAGTATTACTTAACCACATGGACAGGAAAGACGTTGTCAACATCATCCCTAAAATTAGTCTGGAAGAGAGAAAAAAGGAAAAGCTGAATTTCTTCAGTTTGGCAAGTTCTCTGATATATTATAGCTATAGGAAGAAAAGCTCATGTGCAGGGATAACAAAACTAATAGCAAAAAGGACTTCTGCAGCTATCCTGTAACTGGATGGAGCACAAACATGGGGCTGAACCAAACGATTCTCTCCCCTCACCCTCCGCTGGCCTCTGAGCAAAGGCAAACAGCTGAATGAACTCACTAAGCTGGAGAAAAGGGGGTGCGGACAGCCCCCTGGTATGGGAGACGCTCGCATGACGGCCCACCACAGCAGAGCCGCTTCCTGAGCGCCTGCGGCTCACATCCCCCATGGAGATCCCCTGCTCCCATAGTCACCTGGCTGGCTGGACTCCCACCAACATGAGGACCCGGAGCGCGATTCTGCGGTGTAAGTTCCACTCCTCAATGGCCGAGGCCATGATTAAACCACTGAGGAAGAGGAAGTTGGTATCTAAAAAATATTGTGGGCAAACTTTGTTAGATGGCAGGATCCCCAGGAAGGGAAAGAGGACAATGGGCAGCAGAGCTGTCACGGCCAAGGGCAGCGCCTCCGTGCACCAATACAGGGCCATCAGCAGGATCACATAGAGACATCTTCCTTCCTGCAAAGGAGGAGAGAGGAAAAGTAAGACACATGGCATTGCACAGACGTCTCTGCACTTGGAGACACTTAGAGAAGCAAACCGCACCAATTACTCCTTCAAGGATACAGTATTTCTCCCAAATTGTTTCCATCAAGTGCAACGTTTCCCCCCCGACGTTGTGTAGGGGGTTCAGGACTTACACCAATCTTCTCAGACTACAGCAAAACCCAAATCCTCCTTGATCGCCTGAGCTTCATACGCGTTGCAGGGTGCAGTGCACTGGGGCATCAACCAAGGAAGCTCTGGAGAGCTTCCACTGCCCATCCACACTGAATTAGGGTGCTAATCCTCAGCAGGCACTGCTGCTAGAGTAAGTGCTGCCAACATCCTTAGGTGTCCCAATATCTGAAAGTTGTGCTTTCTCTCCAACTTCCACAGACCGTGCTTTGCATGTCTATGGAAAAACAGCTTTGAGATGGATGTATCAAGTCCCCACATTTGCAATAGGAGGCACACAGAAAGGCTTCTTTTCTTGAATCAGAGTCTCCTGAGAGATCTGTGAGAAACCATTCGATGGCAACCCACCTCGGTCCCTACGGAAATCAGTAAATCAAGCGCCCCGGTGTCATGCCACTTCCTGAGGGCAGAGCTCGCCCATGCCCAGCATCGCCCCAGCCAAGGCTGGCAGAAACCCAGTGCCCCCGCGCCGCGGCATGAATTCATTCATCTGCCCAGGAGGCACAAACTAGACCAAAGCCATTTGTCATGACAGCCACGGCCCAAATAACAAGCGACGAAAAGAAGTCAGGAGAACGGCTCCAAGCCCAAGAGGGGAGAGCCCCGGGGGACAGGGGGGTGCCCAGTGCAGAGCTGGGCTCGATCACGGCACGGCTGAACGGGGATATTGTCAGCGACCACGGGGCAGAGTGCCCACAGCGCTATAAATAACAGCCGAGAGTCATTTGGAAGCCACAGAGCTATTTATTTTACCACTCTTTTCCAGCTTGTTGAACAGGTTGAATTGTTACTCAAAGGCACCTCTGTCCCTCCGCTCGGACCTTCCTCCCCGGCGCCCGGGGCTGGGGCTTTCGCGAGGGAGATGACAGCTCTGCTCCCTGCCGTGGCTGCGTTGGGAACAGCGTGGGCTGGGAACTGTGTGGGGCTGCGTTTTGGGGATAACGTGGTCTCAGCCGCAGTGTTTGAGCGTGCGACAAGGCACCAGAGCAGGTACGGCGGAGCCACAACTTGCCCAGCCACCTGCAAAAAAATTCCCTCCAGGCCTCAGCTGAACATGGTCATCCCCAAGCTCCCAGAGCAGACACCAGCTCAGCAACACACCCACAAACTGAGGATAAAAAACAACCACAGCTACTGCGAAAGCCAAAGAGCAGAATCTACCCTGGCACGCTGCTGGGTGCCTAAAGCTGAGTAAATTGAAACTAATATGGATTTATCATTCAATACATCTGTAGTGTCTGAAAAATGGCAAGAATGGCAGAATTTCTGATTTGCTTTTAGCACTCAAGCTTTGCATTTCACAAGCAATTCTCCTAGTCCAGCTCCAGTACTTCAGCGCATGTGGAAACACAAATACTGCAGAACTGACAGCAATTTGCTCTGATTTTTTTTTAAATACATTAATCGCAGCAGAGCCAACACTTCATGTGAAGTTCCCAAGAGATGGATTTAAAGATCATTTGCAGTCCTGATTTTAGATCCCACTAAAATGCTGTACAAGATACTGTGAAGTGAACCCTTTACGTTCCCAGGGCTCAGCCCTGGCACCTGCCAGCTCCCGTGAGCTCCCCATGGCTTCACGTCCTCCAAACCAGAGGGACCAGAGCAACAAACCCGGCAGTGCTAAATTTTGCAAAAATAAAGAACCACGTTTCAAAGTGTTTGCACACTAGATTAGTGATTTCATTCCCGTGACAACTAATAATTTTTCTTTACTCTGGTTCTTATACACCAAAGAATTAGCTTTGCTCTCAATAAGCCCTTTTCCGTTTGATCCCTAAAGGCCATATAAATAATTTTTTTCTCCCACTGGCAAAATATTCCTTGGTTTTCTGCAAGGAAAGCTGCACCAAAGTGAACTTCAAAATAAACACACCTTCCCTCTTACAGGGGTAGAGCAACTGAAAATATTTAACACCACCTTGATATAAGAGCATATCAGTGAAGGCTTTAACTGGCTTGATGAAATGGATGAAGTATGATTTAGAAAACTAGTTATGAGTAAGGGATATTTATTCTCTGGTGTATGGAAAATGTTCTGGAAAACATTGCAATGAAACACAGCATGAATCCAATAACTAATCTTCATTGCAAGACCAAAAGCCAAGGGGTAAAACTGAAACAGGGCAGAAAACTACTGTATGGAGGGTTTTCCCAAAATTTTGAAATCTATATGGATCAACAGCAAACCACTTTTAAAGGAAAGCTGTATTATTGTTTATTCAACTTATTCTACCTCAAAATAAGACAAATTGCACCTATATTAAACACGTTTTTCACTTAAGATAGGACACTCACTGAACAACAAAGGAACAAGACCACTTCAGAATAACTTAGAATTGGAGCAAGCACTCCCCAGAATAAAAACATTTCAAACCATTAATAAAATTGAACTAACCTCTAAAATGGAAAGGTTTTTGGTTTAAAGATATCTTGCAAGTGTTCATTCATTAATTAACGCTCCCAGTGCCCAGCAAGCTTGGTTAGTACGCAAACAATAAATGCTAACAAATGTCAGAAGAATGGTCTTTCAGGGAGCCGGCCACGGCTGCCCACGGACAGCCCGGGCTGCGCTGCCGTTGTGCCCCCATGATCTTTATCCTTCAGTCCCTCTGCTGTGTCACTCCCGCTCCTGCTCCCACCTCCACGCAGCTTCGGGGTTGTTTTTTTTTTTTTTTCAAAATCAGTCTATCAAAGTTCAGGGGGAAATATGGTAGCACATACAAACTTTAACCCAATCACAAGACTCATTTTAATTTTATAACCATTTAATGATTTCCAGGGAAGTGCTCGGTGGCTCTGGACAGCAGCAGCTCTCCTTGTTGCTCAAGAGCCTTGGGAATGACCTCTGCCCCTCCAGACACAGATCCTGTCCTCCCCGCACTGAAAGCACCGGGGATTTTCCATGCTAGGGGACCTGCTCAGCTACAGCAGAGGAAGCCAAGCCACGGGGTAGTCTCCTGTGGGCAGGAGAGCTGGAGAGAGCAGGAGGTCTCCTGGAAGGGCAGGTGAGGTGCCCCAGGGAAAGGAGGTGCTGGCAGGGAATGTGGGTCAGATAAGGCACACTGGCTCGCCCAGGCATAGCACCGAGGTATGGGAATGCACAAGCCACCAGTCCCCACCGCCAACCTGAAAGGGGACATCAGGCGTTGGACCTTGTTCTCCACCAGCCCCGGGTGGCTCCGGGCAGCCCAGTGCCACCTGCCCAGTGCCCACAGCCTCCCCACCAGACAGGCTCAGCGCTTGAAGAAGCTCTACCTTGGCACTGCCAAGCTTTGGGTTTTCTCCATCAACCTTTGCATGTTACATGGTCGTCACAGCCTCATCATCCCCCACACAGGCTCCCCCATCACCCTTCTGCCCTATGACCAGGCAAACTGGGGGCATACAGGTGACAGGGCTCCTCCAGGACCTCCATCCCAATACCCAGAGATATTTTGGCTGACCTGGAGCTTTTCAAGCCCTTTTATCCACTACTACCACAAAGGAACATCCTATCTGCGATACTCAGAACTACTCAGTACAAAATGTACCAGCGGCTTTCAGCATCTCGCTTGCAAACTGCTCTCACTCTGCAGCTGTGACTGTGCTACTGGCCATCGCGGTCCCGCTGCCTGTTCGCCAATGGGACGGATATTTGAATCTGGTTTCTACCAACTCGGCTCCTGCAAACATTATGTAATCTGGACATAAACCAAGCCCTGTTTACCAGCCTCCCTGCCAGCAGAGTTGTTTTGCTCCCACTGGGTATTTAGAGTGGCTAGAAAGGGGTCAGTAACACAGGGGCACAAGCTGTAAGAGCTGCAAGGAAGATATATTGGTCTCGAGTTATGCTAAAAAGACATAAAGCTTATTAAACACTTTTATTTAAGCTGCTCGAAATATTTTGTAGTTGGCAGAAAAACAGAATCATTTTCTCTATTTTCCAAACAGCTGAAGCTCAGAGAAAGTGGGCAAATTGACTGAGATCACATAGGAAACTAATGACAAAAATGAAATGGGCATCTTAGAGAAGAATCTTCCCTGGCTCAGAGGTCTGAGGCTCACACCTTCTCTTGGAGGCAGCAATAGATCCTACATCCTCAAACATGCATGGACTGTGAAGCTAAAACAGCACAGTGTGATGATCTGACACCCTGTGTGAGGTTAACAGGGCTCCCCTTCTGAGTCTCCATTTCAGTATCAGGGTTTGGTCTTGTTTTTAACATAGATCCACCACATTTGATTAGAAAAAAAGAAACATTTTCAGTGATGGCAAACCCACCACAAGTTAGCCGTTCCTATGATTAATTAACCTCACCGTTAAAATTATTTTGGGATAATCTGAATCTGCCAGCTTCAAACCTCTGCATCTTCTTATATGCTCCTCCTTTATGCCTTAGCCTGGACTGCCTTTATCCAAACTCTGCTCATGACGGATGAGCCTTCAAGGTAGCGATCAAGTTACTCCTTGCCTTTTTATTCTTCAAAAGAAATAGGTTGAGCTCCCACAGCCTCTCATCGCATGGCCTGTTTTCCAGTCCTTTACTCATTCTGAGACTTCTCCAATTTGTCAAAGCCGTTTCTGAGCTCTGGAAGCCAGACTGGAAGGATGCTCTGCTGAAAGCCACAACCTCAGCAAACAGCAGCCTGGTAGATCCTCACTGCTCTTGCCGAACTTTCACATGTCCATACACACAAATACCACATTAACCCTCTTGGCCGTGGGTAGCCAGTCTGGTAGCTGTGTTCAACTAATTACATATTGCCATCTCAAGCCCTTTTTTGGAATCTACTTCCCAAGAGGGACTCGAGATCAGCCTGACCTGCAGCCAGCACTCCCGGTGATCTCCATCTGCCCCGGGGCTTGCAGAAATGCACCCGGTTTATTGGTTCACAAAACTCCTCTGGTAGCTCTGATAAAATTCTTGTATGGACATTCCCTAAACCTGTAGATTTTAAAGTAGCCAGGGTTGGATGCAAGTATTTTAACTTCCCTTTAGTTACTGTCACAATAAAAATATTTCGTTATCAGACAACTTCTTATGATATAGGACTGTACTACAAGCACATTCCTGAGTGCAGAACAAAAATGCTTCACTGAATACGGCTTTTCTGCATTGTCCATCTGGCAACAGAATACCATGGGTCAGATTCCTTTCATGCTACACACTCAAAACGCCGCTCATCACCCTCAACACCCTGCCCAGGGATTTCTTTCTCAATTCTTTCACATCCCATTTCATGTTTTCTATGGTTCTTCGCCTCCAATTTATATTGGCTCTTCTCAACTTCTCTTTTCCCCCCAAGTATTGCTGCTTTTGCTTCCTCTCTGCACCAGCTTGCTCTTTGCCAGGCTTGTCCTCTCTCCTGACTGAAACTCACAGTGCATGTGGTAAAATGTGGTCACCCTACTTCCAGTTATCACCCCTCTTTCCTCACTCAAGTTCTTCCTCTCATGTCTTTTAACTGGCCATTGCTTCCAGTTTTGTGAAACTGGCCTTTCTAAAGCACCAAGCATGTGTATAGCAGAGGGGGACTTCATGCATGAAATGTATAATCAGGCTACAATCGCTTATTTCACCTGCCAGGCTGCTCTCCTGACTCCTACCTCTTTGCCTGCCGTGCTCCTGCTGTGCTCTCCAGCCCAGGATCCAGCTCCCCTCCACCGCCCAGGACACCCCGCTCCCAGCCCACCACCCCGCTCGCCTACATTGGCATCACCCCCTTTCCCCACAACGCCTTCATTCATGGTCTTTGCTTTTGACTGCAAGCAATGTCATTTTTCTTCCGGAAGTTCTTAAAGTCTCCTTGTTTTAATCAAGAGGACTCATTACATCCAAGTTAATTTTAAATTGCTCTATGGCCACCGAGGAAGTCAAGTCTGTTTTCTGAAGGCATTGGGCCCTATTTGCCTGCTCAGAGCTCCTTTTAGCAGATTTGGCTGCCTCAGCTGTTACCAAGCCAAGAGGCTGTAGACATTGAGTTCATTAGAAGCTGTTGGAACAAGCTCTTTGCACAGCTCATTGAAAGTGCCCCCCATGCCCCTTCCAGCAGAACAGTTCCTCCAGCCCCTCCTGCCCTGCCCAAGCTCTTTGCAATCATTCACAGCCCTCCGAGCAGGGGGGTTGCAGGCACTTCCACTCACGGGACAAATATTCAGCCATTTCAGCAGCAACCAGGGCGGGAGGTGACACGCAGACCCTTGTGCGGAGAACTGGTTCCCGGGCAGCAGCTCCACACAGAGCGTTTCCTTCTGCTGTTTTACACGACAGACGCAAGTCACTGTTCCAGCCACAGTTTGGGGAGCACACCCTGAGATCTCAGCAAACCCAACCACAAAGCAGAAATATCATTTCTCTATTTAAGAGACTGGACATTTCAGAGAAAACCACTTATGCAAGTCTCCCTCTCCATGACTGCAAGCTACAAAGGGCATCAAATAAAAACAAGGGCTATCAATGTAATGTCAGCACCAGCCCTGACATTGTCCCTCTGTGAAGGGACTCACGCAGAGATCTGGCGAACAACCACCGCAGGGTGACAGCTGACAAGAGCTTTAATAGCAGCTTGCAGGTACAGATGCTGGAGTTCGGCAGCAATAAGCAAGGCCAGACTTGATGGATGATTTTTCTCAAAGGATTTTGTCTCTAGGGAGATGTCACCTAGGTGCAGGTTTCACTGGAAAACCCATTGCACCCAGAGCACAGGGTGTCACTCAGAAGTACACACTAATCCAAGAAGCCACATCCTACTTGGGGTTCTCTGTTATATCAACTTTAGGTCATGATTTCTTGGTCTCCACATCCAAGTGAAACACTGCCCTTGAAGCCAAACCTCAGGTGGCTCTTTATAGCTCCAATCCCTCGGGAGATTAAAATTGCTGAGCATCCCAGTAGGGAGAAGGTAAATGGTGACATGACGTGGGAACAGATTTTAGCATCGCCAGAGCAGGAAAGTACCACAGAGGTGCCTCTAAGACACCTTCTCACAAGGGAAACCTCATCCTGAGACTAGAAAGGGCTGAGCCTCACTGCTTATCTCCTACCAGTTTCTATAACACCTTGCAAGGCAGCACACCAGCCATCCCAGCAGGAACATGGGGTTCTCCGGCCCATCCAACTCTCCCGTGCTCCAGATGTGCAAGTACTTAGTAGCATCAAGGTTGGTACAATGACTGCACCGCACCCAGGAGCTCCTCCTGCCCCAGCCTGCTTTCTGCGGGTGCCCTGCCTAGGACAGCCTCCCAGTAACACCAGCAGCAGCCCAGTCAGTTGAATCCTGTCTGAGATGGAGCTTGCTGAACACTCGAGGCAGCTCTTGCACCCTGGCTGCCCAGGAGAGCGCGAGGCTGGACTCGAGTCCCGTGTTAGGATAAACCATCTGACCCAAGCGGTGCAGCTGAGGGCACGCATTTTCCATCACGCGCCAGGATAACTTCCAAACTCCAACACCACCAGATCCCTCGCCTGTCCCCCCCCTTGGTGGTTTTACACTGCAGTTAAAAGCATAACCTGCTCCCTTCCTCTCCTGGAGCCCCCTGCGGCTCGGGCTGCGGAGGGCGGTTCAAGCAAGCTCCAGACGTCAGAACTTAATCCCCTGTTGATGCAACAGCAAGTTTCCTTCCCTGCTGAACAAGTGAGAGACAATTTCATGTTGAAATTGTAGATGAATCACTGACCCCTGAACATGAACGGATACGATTTTCTGTGGTAGCTCACAGCTACAGGTTCACCCCTATGCCAGACTCGGGGAGAACTGGGTGAAGCTGCAGTCGGGCTTGCTTGAAACATTGCCCTGGTTAACAGCCACGCGAGCACCAGAGTTTTGACAGCAAGCAGTGCAGGTACCGGCCAGTCTCACTGCTACCCACTGTAACGCATTTAGTGCCTCTGGAAAATGAAGAGCAGATTGCTAACGTGAGCGGGCCAGTCAGCTCTGCCAGGGCCTCTCCCTCCCCACCCACAGCTGCCCCTTCACCCTCTCAGCCGCAAACACTTCTACTTTCCCATCACCAGTTTTTCTTTAATAAAACAGTGTTGATCAGACGGGACCGTGCCTGAGGTCCTCCGTGGGTTGCACCCAGGAGCGTGCTACCACCGCGCTGCAAGAGTGGAGCAGGTGCGAACAGCACCACTACACCAGCAGAGGCTTTTTCTTCTGTACATGTGGAGAAATCCCTTTCCTGAACACCCAAATCTTTACACAGCCTGTGTAACACTATACACTTCTACCAGTACATAGAGCATCTGGATCGAAGGCTTTCCCGCAGCACAGCACCAGGTTCATAGAATCATAGAATGGTTTGGGTTGGAAGGGACCTTAAGGATCATCTAGTTCCAACCCCCTGCCATGGGCAGGGACACCTTCCGCTAGACCAGGTTGCTCAAAGCCCTGTCCAACCTGGCCTTGAACACTTCCAGGGATGGGGCAGCCACAGCTTCTCTGGGCAACCTGTGCCAGGGCCTCACCTCCCTTCTAGGGAAGAATTTCTTCCTTAGATCTCATCTAAATCTACCCTCTTTTGGTTTGAGCCCATTACCCCTTGTCCTATCACTACATGCCCATGTCAAAAGTCCCTCTCCAGTTTTCCTGTAGGCCCCCTTTAGGGACTGGAAGGCTCCTAGAAGGTCTCCCCAGAGTCTTCTCTTCTCCCAGCTGAACAACCCCAGCTCTCTCAGCCTGTCCTCACAGCAGAGGTGCTCCAGCCCTCTGATCATCTTCCTGGCCCTCCTCTGGACTCGCTCCAGCAGGTCCATGTCCTTCTTGTGCTGAGGGCCCCAGATCTGGACGCAGCACTGCAGGGGGGTCTCACCAGAGCGGAGCAGAGGGGGAGAATCCCCTCCCTCGACCTGCTGGCCACGCTGCTGGGGATGCAGCCCAGGAAACAGTTGGCTTTCTGGGCTGCAGTAAATCATCTGTGATTTATTCTCACAACTAACCACTGCACAGTTCAGGCACAAGCTTACACTGAGCGTACGGTGCATCTCCTCGCCCTCTAGCCACATCTCACAATTTTACAAGCGCCAAATTCAAATAAGATACCATTAAATACAATTGAAGTCACTTGTTCAGCCACTGTAAATGAATGTACAAATATAATTACCTACTTACAAATCTGCAAAGGAATTTAGTACCTGTTGCGCAATGTGCTTCCTGCTCTTTGAGGCAGACATTTAGTATATTCCTATTAAGAACTCACTCAATAATGCAAAATAGAAAAAAGGGAGCTTAAATCCAAAGAATTTTCTCTTTTAACATATTGTGTCATTAAATAAAGCAATGATCATTCTGTATTTTTTTATTTGGGAGATTTATTTGCTATCTTGAACACAAAAGTTTCACCTGACAAGCACTATACAGACAGTTGTAAATGCCACCTTCGTGTCCTTACAGCATCCGAATCATTGTATAATGACTAAGTACGAACACTTGCTTTCTGATGTAAACAAAGTCATTCTCAAATGGATCTGAGTCAGAACGTAAGAGTGAAATCCTGCCCATACCCATACTGAAGTCAATGGCACAAACTTTCCCAGTGACTTCACTGTCCCGTGGATTTCCACCCAGGGCTTGGAACTCCTGGTGCACAAGAGCTGCGTACATGGGACAGCTGCAAAAATCCTCCAGTCTCCAAAACTTTGCCACAGATTGCTTAGTGTCCAGCCTAACAAACGTGCCAAAGCCCAAACCTTACCAGGAGACCAGTTTTTCCACGTCTACAGAACACCACAAGTATCTTACTCGCAAAGCCTTTTCGGATACAGCACCAAAGGTCCCCCCGAGCATCACCCGCAGCAGCGCCAGTGACACTCACGGCTCCCCTGCATTTCCCAGCCCTGCACCACAAACCCTGCAGCTCTGCAGCGTCCCTCTCTCCCTGCCCTCACCACCACCCGGTGTAATTCCCATAGCAAAGGGGATGGGACAGCAACGCCAGGCGGCCTCAGAGCCCTGGGTACTTGCCTTCTACCCCAGCTCATCACCCCACACTTCACTGTAGACCTGCTTTGCCTCAGTTTCCCTTATTGGGCTACAACACAGCAGCTACGTATCAGCAAGAAGTATTACTGCTACTTAGTTTGAGCTGATTCTGAACCATAGGTTCCTTATACCAATGTCTATATAAGCAACAGAAATACAGTTTACGCTGTCTACGCTTTCTTCCCCCTAAAAAGTTAAGATAACCCCAGGATGTCCCCTCCATTTGCATTCTAAGGGGGCTGCAGAAGGGCAAGGAGCTGCAGCAGACCACTGGCTTTGGCGGTCCCCTCCCTCCGTGGGGAAACCCTGGCAGGTAGCAGGGTGACCCTCGTGAGGGCCAAATACTGCTGGGGCTGAGGCAAGAGGTGAGCAGCAAGGTGGGACAGGGCACCGAGGCCCTGCCCCTGGTCCGTGTCCCCCAGTTCGTGTCCCCAGCCTGTAGCGCTCATCCACACGCTTGGTCCGTGCCCTGAGCCAGTGTCCCCAGTTTGCACTCATGGTCTACGCCTCCTGGGCGACGGCCCCAGTTGGTGTCCCCCACTCAGCGTGCCCTAGTTGGTGCCCCGCGGCCTGTGTCCCTGCTTGCAGCCTCCCCCACGCGTGTCCCTGCTCAGTGCACCCCACTCACCGCCCCCTGCCCGCGGGTGTCCCCAACCCGCAGCGCTGGGTGGCAGCCCCGCGGGTGCGCCTGCCCACGCTCCACGGCGGGCGGTCTCCATCCCCGCCTCCGCTCCGCGCCCCCCACCCCCGCGGGTGCCGGGGCGCGGGTACCTTGGGGGGCAGGCTGAGCAGCACGGGCACCAGCGCCAGCGGCGCGCACAGCAGCACCACGAACCGCCGGACGCTCCACGCCTTCTTCACCAGCGCCCCCAGCGCCGCCATCCCGCGCCCGCCGCCGCCCCGCGCCCGCCGCCGCGCCCCCCTTTATCCCGCGGGAGCCCCGCCCCGCCCCGCTATACCGCCCCGCCCCGCCACACCGCCCCGCCCCCCTATACCGCCCTGCCATAGCGCCTCCGCCACCTACACCGGCCCCCTATATCCCCCCCATCTCCCCACTCCCCCAGCCGCAGCAGCTCTTGCAGTCAGGGGCGTCCGGCAGCAGAGACGCTTCGAAACGGGTTCAAAACCTCTGGTGCCACGAGAGATCGTTCCCTTGGGCCATCCGTGCCTCGCAGGCCGTACAGAGCATCTGGTTGTGCTCATAACTCAATATAGCTAAATATAAAGAAATGGTGAGTACAAGTGATTGCTAGAGAAAAAACCCGCCCAAATCCAGCAGTTTAAATACCCGGTTTAATTCTCAAACATTTCCCCTCTGTGGACACAAATGCACATCATTAAAAACTCGAAAGCATGAGAAAAACAGGGAGCTGCGGTTGCTTTTGACAATTCAATTTAACCAGTGCCTCAGAGGTTTGACGAGTTGTTTGCAATGCCATGTGAAACACTTTTTTTTTCGTTAAAAATAAGTGAACACAACCAAAGAAAAGGCCAGTGGTGCGGAGCGGGATAGAGCCCTGGGAAACACCAGAAAAGCAGGAGGCAAAGTCTTGGCTCACACAAGCGTGAGGCCCAGCAAGCAAGTGAGTAGCATATGACTATACCCTGGCTGCCCTTAGCGTAACCAGGCCAGACCCACACAGTTAAGGATGCTTCAATCACGAGTCAAAAAGAAAACACAAAAGCTGCCCAGTTCTAACTCCGAGGGCAGATTTTCCTGCCAGCTCTGCCCGCATCAGGCACATCAGAAAGAAAACGGGAGAGTATGTGGGGCTGGACAGGATCCCCTCCCCTGGACCAGGGTAAATCTCAGTGAGCGCTGCAGAGGTTGCCGGTCCCCGTCCGGCTGCGGGGAGCCCGAGCGAGAGGCGCAGATCACAGGAGGCCGACCTGATGCACTATCAGGTTGAGCAAGAGATCAAAGTCAAGGGAGCTGGATTTTCTCTCCGCTTTTTGCATCGCCTGGATTCTCGCAATTGGAGGCTAAATGAAGCTGAGTAATGAGGAGAAAAAAGGGAAAGCAAAATAACCCCCCGACTTAGTACTTCACCAGTATCCTTTGAGAGCTTTAAAACATGCTCAAAACCTGGGTGAGTTGACCCCATATATATGAAAGAGGTATAAAAATCATGTTCCGCGGAGAAACCTTTCCCTTTTCACAATTAATCAGGAGAATTACTACCTCCAGGCAGGTAGAGCATCAAAGAAGTTGAAGTCAAACGCATCAGATAAAAAAGCAGACCCCAGTGAGGAAAGCTCTCTCCATCTTGTAAAAGCCATGAATCACTGGCACAGAGGGAACAAGAAACTAGAGAGGAAGAGTGTGGTGATACAACCAGCATTAGAGACAGGACTGTATCCCCGTCCGAACGGACTCTGCTCTGGGTCTGGATCCACCTCCTCTATTCCCCTCCCTCTCCTTCAGGGCGTATGTATAATTTTGCACAAATAGTAACAAATCAGTTAATCCCCACACCCACCCCGGGCAGGGGCTACACGGTGACAGCATCACCACTGGGGCTCTTTTCAAATAGCCAAACGGACACAAAAGCTTTTGCTGGGCACTGCCGGGGGCCGCTGGCAAAGCGAGGATCCGGCATCCGCCTGGCTCCCGGCCCGCGGCTGCCCAGCCCCGCTGGCAAATGCACCTCCTCTTGGGGCCCAGAAGAAAGCACTAAGCTGCCTGAGAGAATGCTATGGGGATTTATATCTTGCTTTTCTTTAACTGCTAAACAACATGAATAAAAAGTTATCATGGTAAAAAAAATGAGCAGGAGATTCCTGTGCCGCCTTAATGCCACCACAGTGGCCTACGGTAGCATCAGCTGCTTGGTCACTTGGGTAGCGGTGCATGATGCAGAGGATGGGCAGATGGATGGCTGAGGACCTGAAAGCAAAATTCAGGCCATCAAAACAACACAACTGCTTAAAACAGGTCCAGCTTACCCAATAGACCCATCGGCCAGAGAACGGGTGCACATGTATGAGTCTGTGCCATGTGCTGGACCAAAGGAGCTCTACAAAGCTTTTTCTCTCAAAATCAACCTTGTAAGTTAAAAAAAGCTTCAAAAGAATAATAAGCCATCAATGCTGCAGTCTGTTCTTTCTCTTATGAAGATACAGACTTCTGCCAGTGCGGAGGGCGAGGGGAAGGGGAGCACATTCCCGCTCCGAGACGCGAGTCACGTCCCTGCCCGGACAGTCCCTTCTCCGATCCCACCCGGCCCCTCTCGCCTCGGTGGGGCGGATGCTGGGCTCAGCCATCAGCGCTTCCCAGCCGAGAGCATCGTGCAGGGGCTACATGCTGGTTCACTCAGCCTTCCAGGACTTCAGCTGGGAATTAAGGTTTAATTAATTTGTTTCCTTGTAAACTCCGTCTCTACCATCCCCATTTGCAGTGCCAGCAGCAGCAGCCCTCGCTGTGCCCCTCCCGGCGCTCCGTGGCCATCACTGGGACCAGACCTCTCTCCGCTACTGGGCCGTTACTCTCCGTTACTTATAGAGTAAGTTTAGCTTAGCGGAAAAGAGGTGCTGCGCAGTGCCCCAAGGGACCGCTGTGGGACACAGCTTGTGCTGGGGCCAGGGAGAGGCTTTATTTGTCTGTAGCGACCCTCACATAGTGAACTCGGGGTTACAAACGAGCTTTTATGCTTTTATTGCACTGACTTGGTTTCCTATCAGCACCGATGGGAGAGGAGAGTTGCAAAAGGTTATCGCTGTTTTGCATCTTGCAAAACGGGAACATATCAATTTCCTGCAGACATCAAGGCCTAGACTAGAAAAAGTTCACTTGAAAAAACTACACCGTATAGGTTGTATGCACAGTTTTTACATATACACACAGTAACTGCCGGCACAAAGCAGCCACTGTCCAAAAGTCACGGTAACAGCATACCCAGATTATGCAACTGCATTTTCATTCCTGGCTCTTGCCATACTAGTATGTGTTTTCTTTCATGTCTGTTTTTCCTCTTAGTGCTCCTATAGGTCTACAACTCACATCTATCTCCCAAAATCCCCTTATTTCAGTTCTGCACTTAGGGCATCAGTGGGCAAACCAGAACTTGTCGTTATTGCTGCAAACTAAAGGCAGGCTGGTAACCCTGGGCTTGCAAGCTGCCTCCCCACTTCCATGAGAGAAATCACTGATGCTATTCAGACACTAAAATAAGCAAAAAAAGGCAACTCCGTCAATAACCAGTGATTCCCTCTGAAATCCTAATGCTGCAACTTCTGCTGATGAAACGCCTCTATTGGCTTTTATTCCTCTTTCCACAGCTTATTTGCACGCTCCTTGTGTTCGTGGCACTTTGGGTTATACCCAGGTGCAGCACAAGATCAGGCAGGTGCCGGGAAATGAGGCTGTTCCTGGCAGGCCTGGAGTCGGTCTCCTGGGACAACAGTTCATTCTTAACAGCGGGAAGATTCAAGCAGTAGAAAGACCCAGAGTGATCAACTGTCCGTCCAGCACACAGTTATAAATATTTTCTGTTGAAAGAGCATTTTTCCTAAATCTGAAGCTTTTTGCAGCGCTAGCGATGGTGGCAGAGAGACCTCCAGTGGCTGGGTGCAACATAAGCCGTCACCCGTCACACCCACCGGCGCTGGGTGCCCCCCGGGGCCAGGCGGGAGGGCTTTGGGGGGATGGAGGCCAACGCAGGCTCTGGGGCCGGGGAGAACAGCCCCTCCGGCTAAGCGGGGGCAGGACATCGCCGCTTCTCCCGGTGTCCCACGGGGCTGTGACCGGCCGTGGTGCGCGGACCCGTTCTCTGAGGCGGGTGGGACTGGCTGCTGGGCTACTTTGGCCAGCGGTGGAAACACAGAACAGGACAGACGGTCGCTCTGAGTTAAAAAGAAGTTTGGGTTTCTAGTCTAAAAGATCATTTACCTCTTTCCAAAGATTATTGTTTCAGTTTCACTTAAAAGAGTAGTTCTTATTTTATTGGTTTTCCTTTTAAACTCAAACGAGCTAAACTGGTTTGCAAAGACTTTTTACAAAGTTAGACCAAACTCTGAAAGAATATTGGTGGCTTGAAACTGTATTTGCAGCAGATAAACTATTCCTGTAAAAAAAAAAACAAACCAGAAGTCCTATTTTCCTTGTGAGAATGCATGCACACTGGACATAAAACCCGAGTATTAATAACGCAATGGCAAATTATACCAATAATAATAATAATTCAGTGTTGCTTATGACCATGCAGATGCACTGAAAGCTAACACAGTAGCAAGCCAAGTTATCCTCAGTCAAACCAAGACTGGAAACTCCACCTGCCTTGCGAACCAGCCATGGAATCAGTGGTTTCCACCCAAGGAGCTGCTGCCACAGGCACAACCAGTGACACAGCTGAGGCTGCAAGATGTGGGGTGGATGCTCTGCAGGTCCAGAGTGTCCCCTTTGCTGGACATGCACCTGCTGTGATTCTTCCACCCTCAAACAGCAATAGCTCAGCATTCGCTACAGCAATCCCTACGGACACATCAGGCTGATTAAGAGGAAAGATCAACAAGCCGTAACACAGATGTGCAAAAAGTAACACTTACATAATGAGGAGGAGTTTTATCATGCAGTGAAAAACCAAAACATTTTGCTTTTCATTACCAGTAATGTTCTGCTTTGTTTTGAAGCTCCATCACAGAGCAGATTTCAGCAGAGGCCGATTCAGGAGTCCCTGCTAGAAGGCCAGTCCCACGCACCAGCGCCCCGAGAGGGCTGGCCTTGCCGCAGGCTGCTGACCCCAGCTCCGCTGCGGGGCCTCATCTCAGAGCACCGCGCCGGCCATAAAAACTTGCAGTTGATCAGCTTTGTTTCTACTCTGCGGTCCCGCAGGGAGAGCTGCATTTTAATAAACATCGTGATAGTTAGAAACAGACTTGTTCAAAGGGCTTTATAAACATAATTCAATCCTGGCATCACCGGGAGACAGTAAAAGCGGTGTTTGTACAGATGGGGGATGGCAGGGAGGTTAGGCGTGCTGCCTCCCCTCCGCGGGTCTGGGATTCGGGGCTCAGATCAGGCCTCATTAGGGGACTCATTAGCTCACATCCACCTGCTCCTACCATGCCATGAGGCCCCGCTCCAGCAGCCCACAGGCCAGCTTGGGCCGCTTGCGGAGCACCATTTTAAGCGACCGTGTGCTGCTTGGGCTGCTGCATTCGCTCTCCAAGCAGGTAGGAAAGTGTTCAGCAGCAGCATCTCCTAAAGCCCCACTGCTCCCTGCACAGAAACACAGCTCCTTCTTCCTGCGCCCAGGCCGGGCTGCGGCATGCTCCGTGTGGGGCGAGCCCGGCTGGAGCCCCCAAGCGATAAAACCAAAACACACCCCAGGGGCACGCCGTGCTGGTTCGGCGGAGGGCAGGGGCTCCTCCGGCCGCGCAGCCAAAGCTGTGGCTGGGCGGTGGAACCCGGGGCCCCACGCCGGGGCCGGGCACTCGCCCAGGCGGCTCCTCTGGCAAGAGGTGAATGCGCGCCGGGCACGGGCAGCCCGCCGCGCTAGGACACTTGCGCGGCCGCGAACCTGCGGCCTAGGAGTTAAAGGGCGGCAACGCTGCGGCAGCGCCACCGTAGGAAACCAGCGCTCGGTCGTGGCAGCGCCTCGTGGTTCGCGGCGCCGCCGGTCCGCGCCGCAGCCCCCGCCCCACAGCGCAGCCCCAGGCTGGCGCCTCGCTCCTCGCCCCGCCCGGAGCCCCCGGCACCCTGCGGAGACGCCCCCGGAGGGCCCCCCTTGCCCCGGCCCCCCCTAGCGTGTCCCCACGCAGCGGTTCGCGCAGGCTGCTTTGCTTGGAGGGAGGAGCCCTCCATCCCCTTCTCCCCTGCCAGGCAGAGCTGCGCCCACCAGAGCCCCCGCGCGGCTTCTCACAGCTGCCTTTTTCCCTCCGGATGGAAGGGACGCGGCCATGGCTGTGAAGAGGGTGGGTGTCAATCTCTTCTCCCAAGTAACAGGCAATAGGACAAGAGGAAACAGCCCTAAGTTGCACCAGGGAGGTTTAGGTTGGATATTGGGAAACATTTCTTCCCCCAAAGGGCTGTCAGGCCCTGGCACAGGCTGCCCAGGGCAGTGGTGGAGTCCCCATCCCTGGAGGGATTTAAAAGACGTGTCGATGTGGCACTTGGGGACATGGGTTAGTGGTGGCCTTGGCAGTGCTGGGTTAACGGTTGGACTTGATGATCTCAAAGGCCTCTTCCAACCTAAACGATTCTGCGATTCTGTAAGAGGTGAGGAACACTGCTGTGAGGAACAGGCATCCCGCAGGGTTTGCTCCCTGCTTTGCAGAGCGGCAGTAAGGGAACAGAGGATCCTCCCCGATGGCGAGGCTGCCCGACACAGCAAACAGCTCAGGGAGAAGTTCACCGCTTCTTTTAAATCATTATCCAAAGTAAATGACAAAGCTCACGCGCTCACTCAGCACACAGCTCGCAGCCCGTTCTGCTTGTAACACAGAGGGCTGATTATCTTCTAACCCGTCTACTGCAGTTTGTCAGCTTTTCATCTGGGCCATCTTACATTGACACTATTCGATACAATAATCTGGAAAATTAAGTAATGTGGAGAAAACGTTACCAAAAAACCAGTATTACTGCCTACCTCTGCCAATTACCTACCGAGGCAGGCAAGCACGATACAAGCAGTTCCTCTTATAAAGCTCCAAAAAATGGAAATTTACAGCAGACTTCTTGCTTAAAGTGGAAGATTCTCAGCAGAAAACGGTTCTTGATTAACAATTTTTATATTTGCTTAAGGAAATACTATCGACTGAAAGGTAAAAAAGCCAAAATAACTCCTGGAAGAAAATGGACCCGTCTGATGTTTAGCGCTCTATTTCAGCATTGCCCATGTCCTGGAATTCAGTCCTCCTAAATATTTTCAGGATGTGTAAAGCCATTTATAATGGTTTTAAATGCTTTGTTGTAAAGTCTTCCGAGAAAAACAACACATTTGTTTTTCTGAATTACCTTTTGTAGATGCTCTGGTGTCCCCAGGTCCCTCTTACCTCCCACAGATCCATGGTCCACAGGCTGAGAAAAGATTACTCGGTATGATTCTAACCACACGAAAAAGAGGGCGAGTGGAATGACACTGTAAACTACTTTTTAGAAGAAACATTTAGGAAAGAAGTGACATTTAGTTGTTTCTCTCTCATCTGTGCTCCCATCTCACAATTACTTTGGTTACTTTATGACACTTAAACTCATTCAAATTTGTTTATTTGAAGACACAGTTACCAAAATAGCGATCTGTGAAATAAAACCAACTGGAAGTATAAATAACCATATTTGCAAAACCTAGGTAGCAAGATTTCCCCATCCCTAAGCCCGCTCTCTTCTACCCAATCATGGATCTCTTCCTTCCCCTTAGTCGTACTTCATCCAGCCTTTTGATCACAGGACCAGATTTTTTAGATGCAGCTGCATAGCTCTTTAGCAGAGCTTTAAACATAGTTTCAGTATCCGGATGAGTACTAAGGAAGGCTTTTTCCAGAACATACAAATCAACTCCTTTATCCTCTGGAAGACCTGAAATAAAACTGAGTCCAAAGTCTATCAGCACCAAATCCAGCTTCTCTGTGGGTGGCCGCAGAAGTATATTGGAAGTCGTAAGATCCCCGTGTATAAGATCTTCATCGTGCATTCTTGCTAACAGCTCACCCATCTTCTCTGCTAAGATAAGGAGGCTGCTGGTATCATTTCCACTCTGTTGTACAGAATTAATATGATCTTGAACAGTAATTGAGTCTACAATGTCTTCAAGGTATATGGAGTTGGTGGCATAATCCACGAAGTAGACCACTGGAGCTGAAATCCCTATTTAAAAAAACAAATGAAATGCTGGCGGTTAATTTACAGGATTTTCCAACTTTAACAACAAAAGACAACCAATACAAGCCTTAAGAGAAATGCCAGTTGAGATCACCCCCGGCCACTGACAACCCACACCTAGGAACGCCCCTGCCAACCCCGTTTCCAACCCACGCTGCACCAGCCTCCAGCCTTAAATCTAGTTGGCAGCTCGGGCTTGGTAACAGACTCCCCGGCAAAACATGCACAGGGGCTTTTCGGCCAAGGACAGGCGCGTTTTAGGGGGCACTCTGAAAAAGCAGAGCGGGTCACCCCGGGACGAGAAGAAACCACCTGCACGATGAGGCGGGAACGCTGGCAAATGTCTGCCATTTGCTCTGAGGGACGTGCAGTGCCGGGGGGGAGCCGGTGAGCACGGAGGCACCCGGCGCCCAGGGGTGTCTGTCCTGTCAGGGCAGCCTCGCCTCACACCGCGCCGCCCCGGCCCGGCCCCGCCGCCCCGGGCCCACCTGCCCGCCGGCACCGCAGCAGCGACCGCGCCTCCTGCGCCGTGCGCCGCCGGCTCAGCCGCTCCTCCAGCGCCGGGTGGCGGTACCGCTTCGGGATGCGGAGCTTGGCCACCGCCGCCCGCCCGAGGAAGAGCCCCCGGTAAACGCGCGCCTCGGCGCCCTGCTGCACCAGCTGCAGCCCCGGCAGCGGCGGCGGCGGCGCCTCGGCCTCGGCCACCACAGGGCCCGCGTTGCCGGCCTCGGCCACCACTGGGCCCGCGGCGCCGGCCTCGGGCTCGGGCTCATCCATCGCAGGGCCCGCGGTCCCCGGCTCGTCCATCGCAGGGCCCGTGGTCCCGGTCCCGGCCCCGGCCATGCCAGAGCACACGCCGCCCGCCTCCGCCTCGGCCGCCGCCATCACAGGGCCCCGCCGCCACAGAGCGCATGCGCGTCGCTCCGCCGCTTCGGCAATCTTCGGTAGCCCTTACCGGAAACCGACGAAGTCCGCAAGCTCCGCCCCCCGCCCCGCGTGTACCGCTCCCCGGCACCCTCGCTGTAGCGCGCCCTGTGCCCCACGTCCTCGTTCTTGCTTTTCCCGGTGCTGCCCCTCCCCAAACCCCCCTTTGTGCTTCACCCCATAAGTCCTACAGCCCTCTGCCTACCTCTGCCGTGCTGGGGGATGCTGAGTGGCTGCGGGATGGTAGGACTTGTGCCTGAGCCTTCCCCAGCCCCAGCCAGGGCATTTTCCTGTGTTTCTGCCAGTGCAAGAGCGAGACCCGCAGCTGCCCCGGGGCCTGCAAGCGAGCTGCTGGATGTGCACCTTCCCAAGACGGCAAGCAGGGTCCTTTGGTCTCCCTGCAGTGCTCCCAGCACCGCGTCGGAGCCGCCTGCTGGGGCATCGCCCCTGGGACCCCACCACTGGGGCATCACCACCAGGATGCTCCACCACTGGACCATTACGACTGAGACTCCACCACTGGAGCGTCACCACCAGGGCTCCACCACTGGCGCTCGGTGCTTCGTGTCCCAAAAGCCTTCGCTGGAGCCCGTGCAGATCCACTGCAGCTGCCTGGTTCGTGGCTGGGGAGGAGAGGGGGGTTGCCCATAGGCTACAGGGGATCACCAGCCTGCAACGGGGAGCAGCGTGACCCCGGGCCCCCGCTCTGGGCAGCACCAAAGCTTCTGCCCCGAGTGCTGGCACAGGCCATTCATGCAGCGATGAGTGACTCCCCCTTCCCCCAGCAGCCAAGCCCCACATCTCTGTGTTAGTGAAAGATGGACAAACCTCAATATCTTGGGAGCAGCATTTGGGTTTCCGTGGCACGCTGAAACCCACCAGTCAACTGAGTGATCTGCACATATTGCAATTTATGTTCCTCAGAAGCTACAAGAGACTTCAGCCCAGTCCACATAAATATGTTTTCAATTGTTGCCTTTGGAGGTGCCACAAGTCCATTTTGTCCTTGTTTTCTCATCTTCAACATTTGTTTCCTTTTCAGAACATTTATATTTTATTAACACATTCCATACAGCTTACTTGTCATTGCATGGTGGGATCATGCCTGGCAAATATTTATCTTGCTTCAGCAACAACTTTTAAACAACCTTCCCAAGTTTTCAATGATACGGGTAATCCGTCCCACAACTCTGCCCGCCCGTGGCATCCTCCTTCGGCTGCCCTTGCTGCGGCAGGGCTGCAGGAGCCTGACAGCTTGGGCAGGGAAAGAGATGTGTTCCTGGGCTCCATGGCTGGAATTTGCAAATGTCACAAACAATCAAATAAACAAAGAGGTTTTCCCTGGGTTGTGGGCAGATTGTATCTAAGCATCCATGCACAGCCCCCAGACATACATATATAACCTATGAGCAAGTGCACATAGATGCCCTCAGTTCGTTATTCTGGTAAATATGACGGTCTTCTCTCATGCTGGCCAAAAACATCCTCCAGAGCTTTCAAAATACAAAAGAAAATATTTTTGCTTTATTTTTCCCATTATTTTATTTATTTAAATTTTATCTTCCCTGTGATTTCACTTATTCTTTTCTCTTTGAATGCAATAAACAGTTGACATAGCCCTTGGAAACCATCTAGAGCCATTTACAATATTTATGGTATCACCCAGTATTTTTATTGGAATATTGAATCACCCCCGAGAATTGCGCTGAAGCCACAGACTCTCTGGTAAATTGTTTAATTATGTAACTTTGTTCTCCTGGTGACAAGCATTTATAAACTCTCCTTTTACAAACAATGTAATTGAGTTAAAAATTGCAGTGCAGCAAACGAAGCTATTGGAAACCAAGGCAGATCCCATGGGCTCCTCCCCGCTGTCCTGCCGATCCCTTGGCATCGGGCAGGCTGCAGCGCTGCGGGCAGCTCTCCCCTCACCCCCGGCTTACTTAAGGATGGAGGCTACCACCCTCAAAGCTGGACAGGCTGGAAAAAGGCTGAATTTGGGCTATGTCAGGGCTCAGGTGGCTCCTCATGCCCAGCTAAGGCGCTTGTTGGCTCCGAGGCCGTGTCCTCAACCTGCAAAGTGTGGGCAGAGGGATAAAACCTCCCGTGTGTGAATTCACAGCTCTGACTCCCATCGCAACTCAGAATTAGGGATCTTGGCCAGTTCCCCCAGCAGGAGGATGCTACGGGCAGGGCAGGCTGTAGGGACCGGCCACCCAACAGAGGGGCGCGGGGACGCGGGGGAGCACCCCGGGTTGCCGCAGGCTGCCACGCCGGAGGCATCCCCAAAATGTGCAGGAAACAGGACCCATGGGGCGACCACCAGTACGGACCGGCATTGCCAGCAAATGCCCCCAGGGTTAGGATAACATAAAAGAAAGCGCGTGCAGCCTGGCGTCAGAAGGAGAAAGCTCTCTGGGCTGTAAACGAGCACACAAGAAATGCAGGTGCCTGGCGAGCTGGCTCCGTCCCAGCCGGCTGTAACACTGGCGCCTGCTCATGGATTATCATGTTCATCAATAACTGAATTGAGCTTGGTCAGTTTGGTCCCCTGAATCCTTCCTAAGGGTCAATCGTAACTAGAGAAAATGTGCTCGAGTGTGTGACGAGCGTTGCTGAACACCGTGTCTTCCTTTTTCCAGGATGGACTTCTTCCTCCTCTTGTATTTATGTTTTAATTTATGATTTTAAATTCTCTTTTAGCTGTTCCAGCCCAGAGGTAGAGACTAACATTTTCAGTAATCACAGCCGGGTTGTGTTACCAAACACAGGCTGCTGTTTCAAACGCCGAGCTCTTCAGGAAGCACATTCCTGCGGCTCAGCCCTGGAGATGTGTTGTTCGAAGCAGGAACGCGCCCTCGCGCCCCGCAAGTCCGGCAGCCAAGAGCAAGATAAGGATCAGATGGGGAAATGGCACTGCCAAGACACACAGTCTCGAGAGGAGGAGGAGGAGGAAAGCATCGCAGGAGGGAGCAAGGCTAGAAACTTGCCGGCAGACATGAAGCATGAGCCAGTCCTGGTGGATCCAACCCCACCAGACCTTCTCATGCAGAGCTTAGGGACAAAGCTACTGACTTCAGCAGGCCCAGAATACCCATGAACTACAAACGGTATGATAAGAAAGATGTACTTTAAAAACCACAAAGGAAGATTTTTTTTCCCCCAAATTATCCCTGCTGTACATCATAGCAGGTTTTCACCTTTTTTTTTGGAGGACCATAACCCCCAGCCACACGCGGCATCGACGCGGCAGCTGCATTTCTGTACATACTGCTGTCATGTTTTTGGCCGCCTTTTGTAAACATGCCATAAAGCTCTGCCTATACACCCCAGGACCTCGCCTCCTTGCTGTCTGTGCTAATGTTTATTGCCCTGCCAGAGAACATGAAGCCTCCAGAAAATGGCGGGGTGGCAGATAAACGAATGCTGAGTGACCATGGAGAAAAACATCATTTCTCCCTTCTCACGCTGAAATCATTTGAGAAGGAAGGAATTGCTCAGGCGAATTGCAGATCACGTAGCCAAGAGTGGGTTTGCCCAGCGGCTGCTGAGGACTGTAGGTCCCCTCCGGCTCTCTGCCTGGCGCGGCGGGGAATCACGCGTGGGCGACAGCTCCCCCAGTTCATAACGCAGTGCACCCAAAATGTGCAGGCTTGAGCTCTGCGGAGAAGCTGCAGGGGCCAGAGATCATGGGCAAGATGACACTGCATCCCTAGCATCCCTCTGTGTTCCCAAAACTTGGAATACGAGCCCGGACACAGAGCTGTAGTGCCTGCTGCCCACTGGAACTGGCCTCGTGTGCAGGGTCTTGGGGAAGAGAGAAACTTGCAGTCATTTCTCCCTGAGTGTCATGAGAGCTGGTCGTGATGTCAGAGCTATTTAAACTACTTTAATATGAGTTGCAAATCCTATTGAAAAGCTCCTTCCAGGAACACCATTGGTTTCTGTTGGCTGGTGTTCATGTTTGAAGCCGTTCTTCCCCAAGCGTGTGATCCCGGTGAAGCTCTCAGTTTGTATCAGATATAAGGTTTTAGAGGAGGTATTTTTACATCCTGTATTTCTGTTGAAATTAAAGCATATGAAGGGGAAGCATTTGTTTAATCTATAAACGAGGTAGATGATTTGAAACACTTTTAATATTCACTATGACTTTGAGAAGAAACAAAACCAAACCCTTTGATCAACTGCTGCCCATGTTGCAGGCCAGATATCCAACAGACTAAAGCTGAAAGGATATGTGTGATCCGCTATTGCCCATCTCAAGCATCCCAAAAGTATGAGTTGGAGCAAAAAAAGAGTTGGCACCACCGGTCTGCACAGCAGAGACATGACATGTATCCCCCTACTTAGAAGAATAATGATTCTTTAAATATTTCTCTTAAATGTCTCATTGAGTTAACCGGTGGAATGACTGAAAAAGCTCTTTCAAAAAAATATCACGTGTTCCTCATTCTTCACCCAACCTGTTTACTTTCACCCGTGTCGGAGGGGTGTGCCCGCACCACAGGCAAGACGGTCACCGATGCAGACCGTCCCCAACTCGACCCCGTCCTGCAGCAAGAAGCTTCACCAGCACAGGCTCCACAGAGCGCTGGGCAGCAGCTTGTGTTGTTATAACCGTGTGATTAAATGAAGTATTACCTGCAGTCACGTCCCAGCTCGCAATGTGGGTTTATGGTCATTTGCCCTTACCCTTCAGCGGCAGTCCCTGTTGCACGGCTCTGGGAAGGCTGCGCAAGCCCATCCCCAAGCCTGTGACAGCACGTCTTCCCCGCGCTGGTCCCCACACCAGCTGGCTTACAGCAAACCGCTGAACATCGCGTGTCCTTCACCACCGCGCAACCCGCCCAGCAGCTGCAGTTTGCATGAGCAGCACCGAGGGAGAATGTTTGCATTGTATTAAAGAGTTCTGAAAGCACTCGTAGGCATATCAAGTTTTGTAAAATCTGGACCTTGGGATACATGAACCCACCCTCAGACCCAGAAAAATATCTTGCATCCAAGTGCAAGTCCCAGTCAGTGTCTTTTATGCAGTAGCCAGCAGGAAGGTTTCTGTTCCGCTGAGCAGCAAAAGAATGTTAATTGCAAGGAAAGTTGAATACTGAAATGCTTTGCCTAATGGAGTACTGTGCAGGGAGAAGGAGGTAAGATCGAGAGACTGATCCTTTCTTTCCCACAGAAGCGAAAGGTAAGAGTGCAAACTCAGTCATGCTGCTCTTTTTTTTTAGCTTTGAAACGGTCACTCCGTTCCTAGCAGGCTTTCCTTGGCTTTGTAACTGAGCTGCCTGAAAACTGTAATAAACTGTCAATCTCTTGTGGGCTTTCTAGAGGCTTTCTAGCGTGGAGGAGTGAAGCTCTGCATTAGAGAGGGTCTGCGGTCAGCGAGCAGAGATTCCTTTCCTGGCTCAAGGGAGACAGACGGGGGACAGAGCTGTCATTCCAGCAACCTAAGCCGCACCCTGCCACATCCCCGTTTCAGAGCAATTAGCAATGTACCCCTGGTAAAACGTCCCCAGCCGCCCTGCGCGGGCAGACCTGGCGGTCACACGCCCAGCCCCGGCTGCAGCGCGGGGAGCGGGACCGCGTCCCGCCGGGCGCATTCATCACCCCGGAGTTACGCTCCTTCTCCCCGGCCCTTCGCATCAGCTCCCCGGGGCGGTGCCCGCCGGGAGGCAGCCGGCACCCCGAGCAGCCCAGCCCAGCCCAGCCCAGCCCAGCGCGGCCGGCCCGCCCGGGACCCCCCCTTCCCCGGCCGCCCCGGCTCCCCGAGGGGCGGGCAGGGCGACTACAAGCCCCAGGCTGCCCGGCCGGGAGGCAGGGCGGGAGCGACGTGGCGCTGCGCGGCCCCGCTCCGGCCGCCGGACCCCGCTCCGCTCCGCCCCGCTCCGCGCCCGCCGCCGCGGAGCGCCGGGGGCTGCGCCCCGCCGCGCCATGGGTGAGTGCCGGGCGGGCGGGGGCGCGGCGGGGCCGGGGGCCGCTGCGGGGCGGGGGGCGGCCCGGGGGTGCGGGGCGGCCCCCACGCCGGCGGGAGGGAGGCGGCAAGCCCCTCTCGGGAAGGGGCAGCCGGGCTGGGGCCGGGCGCGTCCTGCCCCGGGAAAAAGTTTTCCAACAACAACAAAAAGTTTTCAACTTTCCCCAGAGGCTGAGGCTGCATCCCTCTCCCGCCGCCCCCAGCCCCCTTTCTTTCTCGTTTTTTAGCGCTCCCAGCAGCCGAGGCAGCAGACACAGCGAGACAAGTAATTTCCTGTGCGCAGCCCCGAGGGCCACCCCCGGGGCGTACCCGGGGAGAGCGGGCTGCGTGCGGGAGCGGGGCCGCGGGGACCGGGCACGGAGCACCGCGGCTTCGCTAAAGGCACCAGCGCCTTTTGCAACGCCTGTCGGCACTGGCGTAGGCAAAGGGGGACTCGGGCAGTTCAAAAGTCAGCCCAGGCTCAGCCGGGGCAGCGGCGCCGGTTGCTGCCCGGTCCCGGAGCACGGCGCTCCTTGGGAGACCCACCAAACTTTCTGTCTTCATGTGAGGATCTGAAGAGTCCTCGAGTTCCCTGACTATGTCAGAATAGGCTATATACAAAGCTAGATTTCAATCAAAGTTCATAAACTATTACTGCTCAGTAAGTTAACAAGAAATACCGCAAAATCTGATGGAATCAGCTGTGGCATTTACAGCAGGGCTGTCTGCATCTACTTGAGTTTGTGGCTTGAAATTAACAGCGTGCCCACTTTATGCAAAGGCTTTTGTTCTCAGTGAGCAAATATTTTTTCTAATTATCTGCATAACATGTGTACACGGAGTGATAAAAGCAGTGCAGGTAGTCGCACAGAGCATGGTGGGAGGGACTGGCGCGTAGCTGGGATGGTCTAAGTAAACACAGAGGGTTACAAAATAAATACAAATATAAATATAGCCATCACAGAGAAATAACCTTTACTGCTAGCTATAATTAAAGGCTGAATAGAGACAATTCTTATTAAACACAGTTTTTGAGGGGAAAAAAGCCTTTAGGCAGGGTGAGGGAAGTTTTCCGTGGTGTGGTGGTTGCGTCCACATTCTTTCCACATACAGTCTACTGAAACTGTGAGTATTTCTAATTAAACAAAGCCAATGTGAGACTACAGATAGTATTATATGCTGGAAACCAGCACAAACCTCTTAAGCTAATGCACTTGACCTGTGCCTTCAAAATTGTAATGGGAGGGGGGAGGTCACTGTCACTGCTGTTCCCAGAGGTCCCTGCATCAGCGCTGGCTCTCATGCCATGTGCAATCCCCCTGCTGTAACATGACTAATGGTTCACACGTGGTCACCCTGTCATCCTCTCCCCAGGGCGAGAAGCGTGTGCAGCAAGCACCTTTTTTTTTAGGGTTGTTTGGGGTGGGTTGGTTGGTTTGGGTTTGGTTTGCTTTTGCTGTTGTTTTTTCTTATTGTAACTAAACTTACATGCTTACTAAACTTGCGTGCTCAGCTACATGGGAAGGGCAAGGGGAAAGAATTGCTTCTTGTGTTTGGGGCAGGCAACAGTGAACTTTTCAGCTCATGAAGTTTGTTCCATAGTCCTGGACCAGGCTGAGAGGGTTGTGCCTGGCTCGGGGACCCTGGGCACTGTGTGCTGTAGGAGAGATGAAGAAATCAGGGCCACCCCCACAAAGTCATGCTGAGAGTGCAAGATTAACTAGGAGAAATAAACTTTTGCAAGCAGTGTTTTTAACGACAAGGTAGGGAGTGAGACTGCAGAGCCTACAGCCAGAGCTGATGGTGCCATGTGCACTGAAACATGAAAATGGCAATGCAGAACAATTCCGAACCAGAAAGCAGAAGCTGCATTTCCTGCCCAGAACAGATTTTGTAATTCGAATCAAGGGAAACCACAGAGGATCCCCCCGTACAACTCCGGGCACTACAAATCACTGTCGTCCACTTAAATACAAGTCTTAACTTTGTTAACAAAGTCCTGTTTTCACAGTTCTGCACCCCCGATGAGCGCCTCTGCAGTTAGTGGAAATGTGTGCGGGCCTGGTAGGTTGTGTGAGTACCTGCAAGTGCCTCCACACATGACCTAGTGCCTTTTGGGGAAATTCAACATCATGGCTTCATAGACGGAAAACTTCGGGTGTCCTGGAAGAGCTTTTTCCAGCCTGTGCACGCTGATAGCTTGCCTGCTAGCACCAGAAAACTGAACCTAGCGTCGCTTGCTTGTTTTCCAGGTCGTGCCCTGCTGGTCCTCCTCTTGTCTGCAACGGTCTCTCTCCTGGGTGGGCTGATATTTGGATACGAGTTCGGGATTATCTCCGGTGCACTGCTGCAGTTACAGATAGACTTTCACCTCAGCTGCTTCAAGCAAGAAGTTCTCGTGAGCGCCCTCCTTATCGGAGCTCTCCTTGCCTCTCTGGTTGGGGGGATCCTCATTGACCGCCATGGACGGAGGAGGGCAATCCTGGTCAGCAACTTGGTCCTGTTGGTTGGCAGCCTTATTCTCACGTTGGCAAGGTCATTTATTGTGCTGGTCATCGGGCGCATGACCGTGGGCTTTGCCATCTCTGTCTCATCCATGGCCTGCTGCATCTACGTCTCAGAAATGGTGGCTGCTCATCAGCGAGGGCTGCTGGTGTCTCTCTATGAAGCGGGCATCACAGTAGGCATCCTCCTGTCCTACGCCCTGAATTACATCTTTGCGGACGTGGATGAGGGGTGGAGGTACATGTTTGGACTGGCCATTGCCCCGACGGCCATGCAGTTCCTCAGCATCCTCTTTCTCCCAGTGAACCCTGTTAAATTAAGCTCGTGCGACTCAGACTGCCAGAAGGGCCTCATTCAATTGCAGAACACTGAGGACAGGGAGATGGCAAAGCGGGAGCCTTATAAGGAGAAACATTACTCATTTCTTGACCTTTTCAGGACCAGAGACAACATGAGAAGGCGAACTCTGGTGGGCCTAGGATTGGTGCTCTTCCAGCAGTTCACTGGGCAGCCCAACGTGCTGGGCTATGCCTCCAAAATCTTCCACTCGGTGGGGTTCCAGAGCAACTCCTCGGCGATCCTGGCCTCTGTTGGGCTGGGGGCGATAAAGGTGGTGGCCACGCTCGTCGCGATGGCCTTTGCAGACAAGGCTGGCAGGAGAGTGCTACTCATGGCTGGCTGCGTGGTGATGGCCATCTCTGTCACCACCATTGGCCTCACCAGCCGCATCGCGCCGCTGGCCATGGCCAGGGACTGCAAGGCAGCCGCAGACCCCAATGCATCCCACAGCCTCACCCAGCACCCCCTGATGCCCGTATCCTCCCAGCCTGCTGTGTCACCCATCCCACCAGCACTGGGTGCTGTCAGAAGTCGGGCAGGTTTTGCTGCCACAAGGAGCCTTGCAAAAGATTTTGCCAGTAGTCAAAGCAGGGAGGTTGTTCCCGATTCTTCCCTCGCTCAGAAAAGGGGCTTGGTAGGTCAGTCCAAAAAAGAGGCAGTGGAAAGCACAGACCCTCCTTTCGGTGGTGCTCCCTGGGCAGAACACACGGTTTTAAATTGGATTACGCTGCTGAGCATGATGGCTTTCGTGAGCGCCTTCTCAATTGGATTTGGACCGAGTAAGTATGGTGTTTATATATCCTTGCACTAACCCAGAGAATAAAACTAGGGCTGATCTTTACAGTCTGCTTGAAACGTTCATTATGCATCTGCTTTACCAAGCAGCTCCATGACTGGGAACTGGAAATATGTCACCTTCTGCCCACTGAATCATTTTCTAGCATTGCAGCTCTGTCAGCTATAGGGCTGGTACAGCACTAGAATAACTTTGTCTCCCATGCTATCACTACCCTTGAAATATTGTGGGGGGTTTTTTGCGAAGCTCATTGCAAAATCAGAGCATCCCACAAGCTCTACCTAATCTTCCTAGCACCCTAGGGAGGCTGAGGACTGAGGGGCTTCTGCCTTGTGATAGAGAAACTCAGAGCAGAACTGGAAGCGGAACCTCTTTGAAAGTTTCTCACTATCAGTTGGTCTTTTTCTGAAATCGTTATTTATTCATCAGGTGAGAATGGAGGTTATTGCTTCTATGTGAGCTCTACTGTTTTCTGGCATTTATTGCTTTAAATGCCTTTATGGGAGAAAACAGCATCTAACTCAAGAGAAAACAAATGAGCAAGTCTCATGGGTTTGACAGTGACCCTGTAAGTTATTTCAAGCAAAATAACCCTGGGATAGGAGAGACTACTTTAAGATACATATTGCTGTAGCTCTGTTTTTATCCCAAACGCAATATCATCTCCCTAATCCTACCCCTTTCTCATTTCTTTGCAAAGAGCAAGCCCCGACAGCAGGTATGCCAGATCTTTTCCATCTCCCCTGCTTTCTTCTTTGCTCCCTGGGCCTGTTGGTTGGTATGTCATTCCTCCATGGAGTGCTGAACGCGGGAGTTTTGAAGTGTTCTGCTGTGACCTGACACTGAGATGGATGAATGTTTGACACCACCAGCAGCGGGTGCTGGGTGAAGCCAGAGTTTAAAACCCCTGCTGAAACCTCCCTTGCCCAGTTCCCAAATAAATTGCTTAACCCCTACAATTGTCTTTCTGATCTCTCTAATCCGTGCAGTGACCTGGCTGGTCCTCAGTGAGATCTACCCTGCTGGGATAAGAGGAAGAGCCTTTGCCTTCTGTAACAGCTTTAACTGGGCGGCTAATTTACTGATCAGCCTCTCCTTCCTGGACCTTATTGGTAAGTGGCCGTCCCCCTTCCCTCCAACTCCCACAGCGGGTTAGGGAAGGTGGCCACCACAAGCCGTTAGGAGATTAAGTGGCATTTTGAACCCCGTGGACTTGACACTGGAATACGTGCAACCCTGATGCTTCTGAGAGCAGAAAAACCAGGCACCAGCAATGCCGGTCTGAGGCCCTCTGCCACCCGTTTCATAAAAATCACCCATTGCCCGCTGGGCTGTACTAGAGTACTGCGGTATCAGGAAACCACGGAGCGTGCAGCTTTCACGCTGGTAGCTTTACGATGTTTCTTGCTAGCAGAGCTCTGGGTCGAGGCACTCAGCAGGCACTGCTGGGCTCCGGAGCTCGGCTGCCTTCTCCTTCCCTCTGCGGTGCTGCTGGCAAAGCCTGGCATGAACCATCCTTCTCCCTTGCTGGTTCCCGGTCCAGGCCTTGCAGATAAGGAGTTTCTCTGCCCTTTTGAGGGCTTCTCAAAATAAGATGCCCCTGTCAGGCACCAATGACCACCTTGCAGTAAGCAACCAGCTTCCTTTGCATCCCATGATGCGACCTACCTCCAACAGACCCCTCATAACTTGAATCTCTCTGCAGATGCCATTGGTTTCTCTTGGATGTTTCTTCTCTATGGACTGATGGGAGTGATGGCTGTTGCATTCATTTACCTTTTTGTTCCGGAAACGAAAGGACAGTCCTTAGAGGAGATAGACCAGCAGTTCTCCAGGAAACGGTACGTGTGCTGTTGTACCAGCGTGAGTGCTGGCTTTGGGTGCTTCCCACCAGCAGTCCCTGAGGTCTATGGCACTGGGCAGCTCCGGGCTGTTGCAAAATCTGGTCAGTGCTGCCAAGAATATCTCAGGTTCGTGCAGGCCTATGGGACGGGGTGTGAGAGCTGCAGCGTGGTTCAGCAGCAGGTCACTGCCCTGAGCCTTGCGGCCGTGCTGCTGGAGGGCACTAGTGACGCTAGAGAGGAAAAAGGCTAAAAACCAGGGCTTGTGGGTGAGGGGAGGAGAGCAGGACCAGAGCATGGCACAGGCAGGTCAGGACTGCGAGGTCCTTAGAGTAATTCTGGACTGATCCTTCTCTGGGGCAGACACACCTCTTGGCGTAACACACGCCACGGGCTCTCACTCGGTAATTTCCCTGCAAAGCCTGGAATGGGCTAGGAAAGATCAAGAGGTGTTTGTGCAGTTCTGGTTGTGGAGGAGGCGGCAGGGCCAGCATCGCTGGAGCAGAGGGAGGTTGTGCCGCCGCACGATGCCGAGGGGAGGGAGCACACACCCCACGGGGGGTGGCTGGGGAGGGGTAACCGCTGTAAACCCCTGCCTAGCTCCTGGCTCCCCGCGAGCAGCAGCTGCTGCAGCTGACCTTCGCCATTGCCCGGCAGGGTGTGGGAAGGAAACGTGTTTAAGCAGAGACGTGGAAGAGGAGCGAGCTGCACGCACGCACAGTACCGGAGAGTGGAGCACGCCAGCAGCACATGAAGCCAAGGACAGGCCCGCAGCATTGCCCTGAGGAGAGGAGCAGGCTGTGCCATCAGGACAGTTCTTTTCTGGTGTCCTTTAACTGGTGCTTAAAGGTTCTCCCTGCAGTGCCTTAGATCTTGGGACATGCCGATAGCTGTCCTTTGGGTCCTTGGAGGATCGTAGGTCTCAGGCAGGGAACATGTCCTTCCTTTGATATCTTCTATTTTTAATGGTTTGTATCTCCTATCGTTTAAGAGATTAATGGTTTTGTACACAGGAATTAAAGCACAACTTTTGCTGACAACGCTCTCTATCTGTGCAGTTTATTTGCGAGCAAGGTACATTATTTTCCGGTTCTTTGAAATACTTGGTGCTTTACAGAGGGCACAGTATTGCAGGAGGAACGTGTCAAACACTCAGCAGCATACATTAGTATTGTTACCCTCTATAACGTCTATGTAGGAGCCTGGAGTCTGAGATGGGAGCGAATGCAGATAAACGCCCTGTTTCAGTGGGAGCAGAATGGGCTGCTATTTCCCAAAGCGTCGAGGCCCAGCAGCTCGCCCACCTGGCCGCCCAGGGCCCACACCTACGCAAGCGTAGAAGTACATCTCGCGTGCATGTTTGGCTGTTTTCTTTTGTACACAGAGGCTGCTTTGCATTCACGACCAGGGTTTGCATGTACAAAAATGTATGCAATATTCTGGTACCTTCTACAAGTTTTGCACCTCTTACAATTGTACATTCTTTGATTAATTCATCCCTCCTCCTGACACATATACATCATAAAAAACCACCCTACTAACACCACAGTCACTCCCAAAACCTTGTAAGAGGAGGAGCTGGCATCCTGCTGAACAGCCAGCCTTACCTCCTTTGAACCCCTGAAGGAACTAAGTCCCAAAGCTTAGGGTTTTCCCCTGAAAATGCAACTCCTTGGGGACCGGTGACTGGTACACTGGGCCACCTGGTTGGCACTACAGTGACAAACACACAGGATGTGGCCACATCACCCGAACCCCTGTCTCAAAGAGAAGCCAAAAACACTGGAAAATGATCTGTCCTTCACTGTAATTCAGTCCGCGGCTGTTAGTTGTCTGCCTGAATCACTTTCGGGATGTGCTTTCCTCTTCCCACTGAGCAATGGGGGTCACCCGCAGCCTTCGTCACCCACCTCTGCATCGGCCTCCCCGCCACACCTCTGCTGCAGCTGGAATTTGGTGTTTCTGAAGTCCCTCATGCGCTGCAGATGCTGTCACCTCAAGGCACGCAAGGGCACCTGTAAAACAGAAAAACGATGCTCTCTTCCTGCAAGAAAGCCCATGAATATTGAGCTGTATTAGGGGTGACTCTGATTTACTGGGGAAAAAAGTGTCAGTGCTATCCTAGGAGTTAAAGTCAGCCTCCAGATTGCAGCTGCAGACTGTGGACGTTGGTAACAGGGTCGTATATTCACCAGGGGATCCCTGGCCAAGAGGGACGGGGCAGGAGGATGCTTGCGTGCACCCCAACGTGCATTTGGTCGGAGGGACGGTACCGCCAAGGAGCAGCGGAGCTCAAGAGCAGCTTTTCTTCGCGGTTTGTGACCCTGTGCCGCCCGCCCCGGCAGCGGCGGGGGTCCCACGGCCGGGGCCCGCCCGCGGGTGCAGCGCGCCGGCTCTGCCGCGAGGGGCCACCCCGGCACCGCGGCACCGGCCCTGCCCGGCCCCGCCGCCCCGCCCCGGCCCCCGCCGCGCCCCTCGCTGCGGGCGTGTCACCCTGCGGAGACAGACAGACAGACAGACAGACACGCAGCCGGCACCGAAACCTCAGCCCACCTCACCCCTCGGACACAGCGGCTGAGCCAGAGGGACCCCTGCCCCACGGAGCAGGGGTGCCGCCGCCCCCCCCATGCCGTGCCCCTGGGCTCGATGGAGCCCCTGGGAAGGAAGGGAGATGGGAATGGGAATTCAGGGGCAGCCCAGCATGGGGATGGGCAGGCAGCTGGGGCTGCCCCGGGGGGGAGGGGAAGGGGAGGGGATGGAGACCCTTGGGCCTCACGAGGGGGTGGAGTAGGCCCAGGTTGGGGGGCTGGTTGGGCTGGGGCGGGCAAGTTAGCTTTGGGGACAGCAAACAGGGCTACTGGTATCGCCAGGCTCTGTGGATGACAGTACAGAAAGCTGTAAGTTCACTTGTGGAAAGGGGGACTAATGAGCCCAGGGTAAGAGGGCTGTCTTTCCTGCTTTCTTCAGAAAAACATTACGCAACTTTCCAAACCCAACAGCTTCATTCAGCCCATGAGGAATCTGCAAGGGGCTGCCCAGCTCATCGCACAGAGCGCGCCGTGTTTGGGTGCCTGCGCTTGTACAGAGTGCAAGGCAATGGGAGAGGAGGTGCTGGGAGAGCCTCGGGGATGCTGCAGAGCAGAGCCCCCCCTCGGCTCCTGCAGCCCTTGCGATGAGGGGGTGTACGCGCCCGGGAGGGGCTTCCTGCTGGGGAGACCGCTCTGAACCTGCCAGCTGGTGTCACAGGGTCCCGCACCTCCATCGCGGCAGAGCTGGGCTGGTGGCACTGAAAAATGGAAAAGTCATAAAGGAGCGTTTAAATGAGAAGCTGAAGGAAAGTCAGTGGGTGTAGAAATTCAGACTTTTACCCCCTGTGAGCAGGATGTGGCCAGAATACAGGGAAAGAGCAGCAGGGAAATAAATAGCGCAGTTGCAATAAATAAGGTGAGTTTGATCGTGTATAGTACTGGCAGACCCACAGGAACATTATTAAGCAACCAAGCAAGGGCAAAATTTAGCGGTGCTTCTGTCCCTACACCAGATGCTTAAAAAAAAAAAAAAAGCTAACACCAGGGTTTCCCGTTGCCCTGAATGACAACCCCAGTACCAGTACAGATTTCTTGAAATGGGAGATCCCACATTCCACTAGGAAAAATATACAGCCAGGACTGTGTTACTGACTTCTGGTCAGGATAAAGCTAGTGATCAGCAAATATAAAATGAGATTAGAGAAACTAGTCGGCTCAGTGATCCATCAGGAAGAAGAAAAAGTGGGTTTGGACAGAATAATGAGTCTCCTGGACCAAGCAGTGCTGGAAGCGGCGAGGAGGGCTGCTGCTCTGGGTTTGGTGGGGAGCGGTGCACGGGACCTGCTTCACAAGGTGTTTGTGGGAGAGCTGCTCTCTGCTAGTGACCACAAAACAACCAATTTAATGCTGTAGTGGGAGAGAGCACACCAAATAAATCCAGTGTGTGGCTGTGCAATTTCAAGAAAGGGAACTATGAAAAAATAAGGTGATTAGTCAATAACAACAAAACGAAAAGGAACAGACAGAAAGCAAGGAGCCTGCAAGCAGTCTGGAGGCGATTAAGAAATGCTCTATTAAAGCCCAAGTAAAACATGTGCCACAACTCAAAAAGAACTAAGAGGCCCTAAAACACACCCTGCCTGACTCACTGCTAAGGTTAAGGAGGAATCACAGGGAGAAGGTCAGCATTTCAGAAGTGGAAAGGTTTCCCACATGAGGAGAAAAGAAAAACCCATAAAACATAGCAAGTAAAGTGTAGACAAAAAATTAAAAGAGCTAAAAAAGAACATGAAGATCTCCTTGCAAAGATCTTTAAAAAAAAGAAGTTTCTTTAAATATATCAGAAGTAAGAAGCTGGCTAGGGAGCCGTTGCTCACTACGAAGGTGCAATAGGGTACTGAGGAGGATAAGACACGACAAGGCAGCTCAGGCACGACTTTGTGTTGGTCTTCACTGCTGCAGGTATTTGGGAGATCCTTGCACCCAGTTCATTCTTTGCAGCCCGTAAGTTAGAGTGACTTTACAAATGGCTACGGTACCAGAGGACTGGCAGGTCGCTAGCGTAGCTCCCACCTACAAACCAAGCTCTGGAAGGGGACCCTGGGAGCTCGAGGTGTCACCTCCATCCCTGCCGGGGTGGTCGGGTCCGCACCAGCGGCGAGCACACGGGCAGGCAAACGGGTGGGAAAGAGCCAGCAGAGACGCCTGCCGACGAGGGAAAGCCTGCCTTGCCAGCATGCACACGGATAGGAAGAACCCAACAGACATTTTTCAAAAAGATTTTGGTGAAATTACTTTTAAAAATTTACATTGCCATGGGGTTGAAACAAACGGTCCTTTTATGGATTGAGACCTATTTAAAAGATATTAAACAGACAGTTTTTGAGGACAAATGAGATTCAGCAATGGGGCTGCCCAAGAATCTCTGCTGGGTCTGGTTTTATTCAACACCTTCATTTGTGGCGCTGGGAAGGGAATGGACAGCAAAATCTTCAGGTTTGTGGATGATGCTAAGCTTTTATGGGAAATAAATGTTTTGACAGTGACAAAGGGCTCCAGAAGAACCTTGCAAAAGTGAGCCAGTGGGCAAAAAGGGCAGCCGAGACAGACGTGCCAGGGAAAGCTGCAGGCTGGTGCCGGAGGCCTCTGGAAGTCGCCCGGGGTTAGCGTGGATTGGAGGAGTCCTCGGCCAGGTGAGCTAGCTCCCTCCATCACTGTCTGCTGGACAAACGTGTCCCCGCTCTAAATTTGTGACCCATTAGCATAGCAACAGGCTGTTTCTCTTTTTCTCTCCCCTGATGCTGAGACCTCATAAGACTAGAGGATACAGAAATGCTTGAGGCAGTGATAAATCTTCTTTAGTGGGCTTTTATTTCCTTTTCTTTCACAATATTTTCTTTAGTTTCCGAGCCAATTTTTTTTTTCCTAAGGAAAGATTTCTGACTTCCTTTGAGCCACAGCTCAACATCTGTCCACATTGGGGGCTGAAGTAATACACTGTTAAGGGGTTTTGATGTCAAGCCCAAAACCCCACCAGGGATTTATGCAGCTCTCCCCTTTCCTCCCTCCTCCTCTTCAAACAGCCTTTCATTTGCTCTCACTAATTGCGCTGTCATGCCTTTCTTTTTTCCCCCGGTTGTGCAGACAGCCTTTCATGCAGACAGGTTTCGGTGACAGATGCCTGTGCCATGAGCTTTCCGAGGAGGCGGGTTGCGCTGCAGAGCGTGTGCATCGTCTGAACGCGCCGAGCCGCGCTGAAACGATCCAGGCACCCATCCAGCCTGGGGAAGGATTAGGCAGTGGCTTCCCTGCCCCCCCCCCGAGGAGCTGCTGGATAATCGCTGCCGGTCGGGAGAGCCCCGCCAGCCCCAGCCCACCCACAGACACCACTTGCTCCTTTAAGTGGGCAGGAAAAGACTAGCTGAGCATCTCTTGGAAAATGGAAGGGGAGAGTCTTCAGGAAGATTCGGGCTGGGGACAAGGACACTGCAAAGCCCAGTGTCCCAGGGGAGGTGGCTGCGGGTAAGAGGAGCACAGCCAGGACAGGAGGGATTGCACAGGGTTGAACAGAGCGGTTCCTCGGGCATACGCAGCACGACGCGTACGGGCGGGCGTGAAGACCATTGTTTGCGATGACTTGCATGAAATTGTGAAACAGGGTTCAGCCCCGGGGACCGTGTAAATCAACCTGCTCAAATGGAAACCTGCTCTCAGGCCTTGCCGACAAAAGGAGAACACCACTTTTGAGCAGCTACCGGATCTGAAGGCATCTGGGACAAAACCAGAATCTAATCCTGGAGAGGCTCAAAGCTTGCATTTCCTCAAAGTTATCTTTGTGCCCAGGGAAGACTTGGGCATTGGCAGGAAGACTGGGATATAGCAAGCGGGGCAATGCATATCTCGAGTACCTGGATGATCCTTATGCTGCTATTTCTGCTTTCTAGCTCTTCCTTCAGTCAGAGGACAGAGCGAGGGGCTGACCCCGATCATTGGCCAGCTCACCGAGAGCTCCTCAGAGGGGGCTTGTGCCAATTTGGGGACCTCTGCAGACACACCTGGGTCCTCTGCTGCCCATTCCCCACAGGGTGCCTGTTGGATGCTGCCGTTGGCAGTAGGAGCCCCAGCAGCCCCGCACCCCTCCTGGTGCTCCCCCAGGGTCCCCATCTCCTCCCTGCTGCAAAAGCCACTGCCCTGGGGTCTGCACTATGGGGTCAATACTATGCCAGAGAGGGAAGTGAACTAGATGTTTAGCTCTTTTTTATCTGATTAGAATTTTTCTCTTGTGTTTTAAATGCCTGTCTGCAAAGATTTCCAAGAGAGATAGGGAAGCATTTTATCTGTCCCAGGGTCTGCAGACCCACGCAGGGACGGGCTGGGAGGCGGCAGGGTCGGGGCACTCCCATCGCCGCAGCCCTGAATTGCAGGAGGTTTTACGTGAAGTTACGGTGTGCTGTCAGGGTGGACTTTTAAAAAGCACTGACAAGCCACCCCCACACTTACATGTGCTCCTGTAGCGTGCCATAGCCTAAATCTGAATGATGTAAGAAATAAGCACAAACCTTGGCTTCTTATTGCTGGTCCGGACTGACTTCAGAAACTAGCTTGTACACAGGCGATGTCGAGTTTGAGGGGCAGCACATACCACCGCTGAGCCCTCGAGCCCCAGCCACAGTAACGTGATCTAGGTGACAGACTGAAAACAGGGGGAAGTATCAGTCCCTGCTGCAAATGCTCCCACGACTCAGCAGAGCGAGGCGGGGATGGGGCTCCACGTCGCTCTTGTGCATGTGAAGGCAGCAAGCTCAAGGACTGGATCCTGCTTAGTCTCTGCTTGGGGGGATACAGGGCTGGATGAAAGGAGCCAGGATACATGAAATACGATAACTGGAAAAAATACAAACCAGAAGATGGGCTGTTTAATGCACTACAGATCCAGCAAAACAACCAGAGCCGAACAAAAAGCATTCCTCGTATAGGAACAAAGATACCGTCTCGACCCGGGGAGAACCTGGAAGAAGAAGGGTGTGTTGAGATATGTTTTGCTAGCTTGTGTGTCTCCAGGCACTGCGTGGGTCAGACCCAAGCCCAGTGTGCGGTGGGGGCTTTCTCCTTTCACCGTATCTCTCCTGTCCTCTCCAAAGTGCTCCTTCCAGCACAGGCACCTCCAAGCGCCCCATGTTTGGTGTCTATGGCCTGCGTCCTTGTTTTCCTGCTCTACCTGGCCTTCTCGCTACTGCTTCTGGCCTCTGCTCCCCTGGCCCCGAGTCCTCCCTCTGCTTATTGAATTAGCAGAAGGAGAGTTGCTGTCACTTTTAATCATAGGAGTAAAGCAGGAACAGAAAGTAAGGTCCCCCAAACACCAGGACACTGACAGTTTGCAGAATGAGTTGCTCTGACAGGTCACCCACCTAGAAAAGCCTGTTGTCTGTATGGAGACAAGATACCTCGGGCTGGGAGTGAGACCAGAGGTGTGGTACTGGGCAACGCAGAAACCACTGCTCTGCCCCTGGGCCTACCGGGACAAATGCAGCCTCTGGATAAGCAGGAATCACATAATTACCTTTGCTGGGGAATTTTTCCAGTTGTCTCCAGGTACTTTTGAGCCACTGAGCTGAGTGTTCCCCACAAGGAATCATTTTCTCCTTGGCACGATGGCAGGAGCTGCAAGGAGCTGGCAGTTGTCAGGAGCCGTTTCCCCTTGGAAAGGTCCTCTGCAAGGGTCTGGGGAAAGTCATCACGCTTGGGCACCACGATCCCACCATGACAACCCCAGCACCACACCCGTGATGGTGTCTGCGCTCACCAACAGCTCGTGGGGGTAACAACCATCCTTTTGTTCCCACTCAAACTCACAGCCGAGTCCCGGTGCATGTTGTGACCTCCTGCAGCAATACAAATAAAAATGTCAGTACCATGACTATTAATAGTGTTTCTATTCCTGCTGCCATTATGATTGCTTTTGCTACTATTAATAATAATATTTACATATGCAAAACCACAGATGCAAAACAGATGGTTTGGTTGGGACCTCTGAAAAAACTTGTCTCTGCCACATATATTTATGACAAAGACAGAGGGTTAACCACACAGAGTGCCATATAGAGAACAAATAGATGGGGAAAAAGAATGAAATAATTCCTTCCATATTCCCGACAGAGGCCAAAACTCATCCATTCCCTCTCTCTGCTTCTCTCCTTTCTAGCATTTGAGACTCTTTTCCAATACCAGGTCAGGGATGGTTTCCATATTTGTTCAGACTTGTCTAATTTTATTTTCCAGTTCAGCTATTATTTTTTCAGATGCAGCTTTTCCTGATGGATGGAAAATACAAAAGGAATCGCTCATCTGCTCCCTGCAAGCTTTTTCCTGACCACTGGGAAGCTCAGGCACTATTCCAGGCCTGGAGTAAACCTTGCCTTGTGGAGAAAACTTGATCCTTGTTTGCCGAGTTCACACGTCTGGGAATAATTTAAGCTAAGGGGAAAAGTAAAAGTGAGAAAGACTACCACCGTGCCGGAGCCCATCTCCTTCCCTTCCCCACGCAGCCCTGCCTGGGAGGACGGCTGCGGTCACGCGAGATGAACAACCACATCTCCGCAACTGGCCAATGCTGCGAAGCAAGAAAGTGGCAGCACAGGGCAGGGCAAGACTCTCGGCAGTTTCACCCAGGCTTGTTTCGCAGGAACAAAGTAGCGGAGAGTCTGCCAGCAGCACAGCATCCCCCTCTGCTTTCGGCAGTGGCCGCTGTAGGGCTGGGCTCTCTCCGGAGCAGAGGGGCTTGGCTTGGGCGGCCACCTTGCTTTTTGCTCCTGGTTTTCCTGCAAGGATGAGGAGGACAAGACTGAAACAAGGACCTCTCTCGCCTGCATAAGTAGCTTTGAACTAGAATTATGCAAGAGTCCCACCGGCATGAACGGCTTCCTCGTGGGCATGCTTTAGTCTGTTGTCCCTATATGTATGGTTGTGTGGACACCAGAGGCACCCACAGGTGTTGTGTTTGTGGCCAACACAACTCCCCAGCCCTTTTCCACTGACAAACACCCTCGGAGGCACCCCGATCTCCCCAAGCAGCCCCAGACCCAGCTGCTCCTTCCATGAGCAGGAGGAGGAGGAGGAGGAAGGGTCTATATGCTCTGTCACAAGGCAGCAATGCTTAAATGGAGAACGCCACCGAACAGCATGCTAACGAGTACAGCGCAGCGTTCCCAGGCACTAATGAGTAATAAAGTGCCCCACAAAGTAAAGAGCCCCCAAGTGCTACTGAGGACTAAGTAGTCCCCAAATACTCACATCTCTCTCAGGTCAAATTCCACTCTTTAAACCAATCCCCATTACATTTTACACGTCGGGCTGTAGAAGGCCTCAGAGGGGCTGTTAGGGTCTATTGTAGGGGAATAAAGCAAGTGTCAAAAAGACTTTTAATGCCCAGTTAAAAATGGCCGAAATACAGCCTGCAGTTACCTGATAAGCTGCAAGGTCTCTACTGGGAGAAATATTTTGGTTTTTAAATTGTCTCAACCCTTGCACACTTACAAGATGCTGGCCTTGGCTCTAAACTAAAGCTTTGTCAAGTACATTAAAACAATATTAAAAGTCTGGCTTTTGTTCCATAAAGACTTTTAATGCTTGTTGGTTGGGGTTTGCTTTCTTATAATGGTTATGACCAGTAATTATTGACCATATCAGAGCGCTGCAGATCTCTGCAGCTCTGTGTGGTTTACAGCATCAATACTCCTCCCAGCACAGTGGCTGCCCCATCCCTGCCGTCCCCACCACGCAGGCGTGGGAACCAAAGAGCTCGGGGGGATTAACACCTCCGGAGATGCACAACAGGGCAGTGCCGGAGCCAGAGGACAACACCCGAGTCCCATGTCCATGGGCTCTGCTCACTGCAAGGGAAAATATTCCTGGTCTTCTCTCAGTGCAAATTACCGTCTTACTCTGTACAGGGGAACTTGAGAGTCTGCACCCGTTTACTGGTTCAATTCGCTTTTTTTGTGAACAACTACCCAATGATTACAGGCTACGGTGTCCATCAGTGGATTTTATGTAGAGATTTGGACATTAAAAAATTAGATATTTGACCAGCTAGAGGTTTTTTCAAAGCAGATCTGTAATTCATTCAAAGATCCAGACTCAGAGCGTCAACAGCCAAGAAAGCCAGAGTTCAAGCTGCGACAGGGTGTTTCTTACCATCCCGCGCTGTGCCTCCGTGCTGTAGGGGCTCTCCGGGGCGGATCAGCCTCACGGTGCTGTTTTGCTGCTGTCGCTGTGCTTTGGGAGGCATGTTTGCGTAGTAGCAAGCAAGGAAACACAAAATTAATGGCAGTTGAAGTTCAGTGCAAGTCTTGACTGTCAGGAATGCAGCATTAAAAGCAAAACTTAAAGCTTCCATATTGCAAAACCTATTAGCTGCTTTACCGTTTTTGCAGTCATGCCAGTTCGCTCATACTGGAGCTTTTACCAAAGCATGACAGCTCATATGTTTAGCTTGGGCCAGGCTTAAAGTTCTGATGAAGCCTAATCTTGTGACCTGTATTTACTTTGGCCGGGGATGCCTTTTGCACAGACGACTTCCTATCCTACCTAATCTTTCCCGCAGGAAAGAAGCCGGGAGTTACGAGTCAGGGGAGGAAGGCAAAGCCAACCAGACAGGCAGCAAAAGGGAAACAAGTGCTGCACATGTCGGTGAAGTGGGCCAGGTTCAGGGACCTTGTCTGTTAAGGGAAGGAATTAAAGGGGGAGTCAGCACCTCCGCTGTCATCATTTGAGATGCATCAAATCCATCATCGTTTCGCTGGAATTTTACCCATCTGGAAAAAAGGCTGGCTGCAACCGCGACAGCTTCATGGCTTAAGGATGGAAAAGTCTCCGCTTGGCTCAAACTTGTCAAACCTCCCACTGAAACAGAGAAGAAATTTGTGGGTATAAACCCCTGGCAACCCCCGGGATTTGTCACCGACGGGCTGCTCACAGGTCCCGGCCGTCAGTCCCTACGGAGCGAGCTGGCTCTCGCAGCGCTGCAAAGCACCGGTGAAAGGAGCTGCTCTCTCCTGTGTGACAACAGAGGGAGCATGGACCCTGTGTCAGGCAGCCTAGCTGGAGGCCACAGTTAAATAACGTGAACTCCCTCACTCCTTATCTCCATTTCTATAGTCCGAAACTAAGGGGAAGCATCTGTAAATACCAGCCTTGGGCATCGTGCTTTTACCACCCCTCTAAAATCTGCCCCTTCCCATCCCCTACAACCACAGGCCACTTCAGCATCATGCTTCGATTTGCTGCAAATTCTCCAAAAGAAATCAGGGAAGCTGGAATCGGTTCCAGTCTTCGCCTTCTGCTTTAACACGCAGGCCAACGCCAAGGTCTGCAGAGAAACCGTACAGGGACCTTTCTGGTGCAATTACAGCTTGAGCTACGCGCAGGAAATACCCAACCCTCCCCTTGGCCTCACCTTCAATTTCCTTCACCACCCCTAAACAGTAGCTGTAAGATGAAAGACAGAGACCAAAAGAGAGAAAAACCCAGCACACACACTGGTTGTTTTTTTAAGGGAAAGCCAGGATCCTGCGGTGGCATTTACCTGGCTCCGGAGGCACAACTCGCCCGGGACATGACACCATTTTTCCACTGGAAGCCAGATGCACGACGTACCAAACCGCTTTCTAAAAATGTCTGTCTTATCACATTTTGAAGTAACGCGGTAAGCACAAACCTACCTTTCTACTGCAGCAGTGAGACACCATGCACCACACGGGCACAAGCGGCGCTGGCGAGCTTCGCAAAAATCCCTACTTTATATTCAGAAATAGGGCTCCGAACGCAGAGACATAACAACAGGGCGGAGGGCACTTTCGGAAGACAAAAGGCCAGTCAGGTTTGGACTCTGGTTGATATCTTGGGTTTGACCAATTCCCATGAGTTGAAATAAAAAATTCTGAGTAGCTGGAAATATTCCCCAGTTTCATTCCCACGAAAGAGAAAGTGCTTAAAAGCATTCTAAAGTTAATGGGAACGTGATGAAAGAACCATTTCTGTAGAACAGCATTTCGACTATATGCCTCTTAAATGCATTTTCCAAGCATTATAGCAGAGATATTTGGGCTAGGGTTCAAATCTCTCAAAATTCTGGAAAGCGAGCGGTGAGGAAGCAATCTATTGCGCTGCTGCAGAGATGCTCCAGTTGGTGGCTCGAGGGCTCTGCAGTGGCTGAGCCAGGGATGCACGGAGCCAGCACCCGCGGGAGCAAATCACCCACCGACAGGGAAACAGAGCACCCACTTTTGCTCTCATAAAAGCCCCGAAACCCCGCGTTGCCACCTGAAAGGTGTGTGCACACTGCCTGCAAGGATTTGTCCCAGAATAACATCTTTCCAAAGCTGACTGACACTTTTTGCCTCCAAGGAGAAAGCTGTCATCCTAAAGCTTCCCTAATTAAGCAATCCAGGAACATGGGAGCACGCTGCACCTCTAATTCCCATCTAACCCTCAGGCCAAGAACTAGGGTTTGGAAATACAGTGAATTTAATCACTAGAGGGGTACGCTTTCCTCCCGGTGTAAAACAGCGTATCCCAGATGCGCTTTACAAACCCAGAGGTGCACTGGAGCAGTGCGCGGTGCCCCACAGCAGCTCAGAAGACATGAATTACTAAATGAGCGACAGCAACAAGTCTTCCTCACCACCAGCGTGTAGTGACCTGCTCCCAAGGGGGTTGGGATTCACAGAAGGGGTCACAGTAGTTGCACGAGCTCATCGGGTGCTTTCCCTGCCTGCACCAGCTACGCAGTCTGCATAGGCAGTAGCTGTGACTGCATGCAAAAGTTGGTAATGCAATTATACACATGCTCTGTTGATTAATCAGTACCACCTTTTTTTTTTAGAAAAGAGAAAAACTCTCTAGCATTATAAATAGTTGAATAATTATTATTTCGTTATTATTGTATTTTTTGCTCTTTACAAATACTTACATTGGACCAACGTGCTTGCAAAGATTTTGATAAGAATGTCAAACCCACTATCAATGTTAGGAGAAAACCTGTAAAGGCCACTGGTTTTTAAACTACTTAAGAGCAGCTTAATATGCGCTGTGTATTGGGTTTAGTTTTATAATAACTGCCTTGCAAGGTTACCTCTCAGCAAAACTGTGATCCGTAACAATAAACCTTAGAAAGGCTTCAGCACAGATATACATTTCAAACTCAATGGCTCCAGCGCAGCGAGGGATGCGTTTTATGCAGAACACACACAGGAGTCTCGCAGGTGATTTGCTGAATCAGGACCTTAAAGTGGGAGCTATTTTCTACCACGGCATAGTGCTTTTGTAAGGCACGGAATTTTAACTGACCCTACCAGAAATGAACGCTGATCTCGCCATTGACGTGCTCCTGTCCCCTCTGCTCCGGTGCCGCCCTGCCCGCATGTGTCCGAGCCCAGAGGTGGGGGCACAGCAGATCGAATCGATTGCACACTCCCATGCTATGGATGTTAGCGAACAAGCTCCTCATGACCCCTCAACCTTCCTGCCATGGGAAAATGTTGGGACACTCATTTCCCCCCGTTAGCAGGAACAAACAGCAGCAGCTTTGCATCACAGGAAAATGTTATATTAATGGGCACGCTCCATGACACCAGCTACACTTTGCAGTGTAGTTAAGCAGTTATGCAAACCACCAAGCTGCCCCAGCAAAGTTCTCAAGATTCATCAGATGACTGAGGAAATAAGAAAGAAGTTTTGCATTTCTATTGACTTAGTTTTAGTGCCACAGAAGGCACTGGGAAGAATGGATGGAAAGAAAGGCTCTGGTGATAGACTGATCAAGCTGAGTTAGTGAGAAGCAATCAGACCAAAGCAAAGCAAATAAGGCGGCTGCCTGCAGGCAGCGGCGGCCAGGAGGCTGGCCTTGCCTTCCTGTTTGTGTTTACCAGGACATAGCTCCTGCCATTAACTGCATTGTGCTTCCAGGGAGCAGCAGCAGCTCCGGTGATGGATGGCTTCTGCGGAGATCCTTTGTACCTGCCAACAGGGCTGAGCAATAAACAGCCTGAGGCAGCATCCACTCCATTTCCTTAACACGCAAGCGCGCTGCGCCCAGCTTTCACATCATGCGCAGGAGCCAGCTTGCAGTTGCAAAGCGTATGTGTGTCCAGGCAATTACACACCAGCAAGTTCCTGCAGCTGCCTCCATCTCAGGAGAGAGGTGAGATGCAGAGAGCTGAAAGCCAAAAGGAGAAAGCAATGGGTGCTTTATCAATTACCTGTGGATCACTGACCGTTTGGTCACCGTACAGGGTGTCTGTGGAGAAAGACAAGCCTCATCTTGCAGCGTAGCAGCATTCCCAGCACGTGCTTGCATTTAGTTAGGAAGCTGTGCTGACATTGAGGCATTGGGTCACCTCTAAGAGCCACCAGCCAGCCTCCTTTGCCCGTGACGCCAGCACTGAGCACCGCTGGTGCTGGGCGAGTCTCCAGGAGGCAGGCACCGCCAAGAGCCGTGTATCAGAGAAAGGGCAGGAAAGGGATTTCGATTAGGGGCATTTGTTTCCAAACCATCCTAATTCAGGGAAGGGAAGAGGCAACATGCCCCTGATCCCAGCATCTGCAGCCATCTCCCCTCTGAGAGCCTGCCCCAATTCGCACGCTCTGAGGAGCGAACTCTCTACAGTCAGTATCCAGCCTGTAGCCAGCATGGGTGGCTCTTTGCAGAAGCCCGTGATCTTTAATTTCGCATTGACCTTGGCCTATGTAACGTCCAGCAGAGAGTATCAAGGTGTGTGACCTCAGCCTGTCCTAATCCCTCCGCGACCCCAGCGCCAGGACTCCTGCCGACGGCGGTGGGTGCTCGCTGCACCGAGCAGCTCCAGTCTCAGCCCTGAGCACTCCCCCTTGCCAGCGTGTTTGCAGAGCAGAGCGTGTCATACTTCTAAAGAGTGACAAATTACCAGGAAGGGCTCCCCCCGCACCCCAGCTCCGCTGTGCACAGCCGAATTCCCCCGCGCCGCATTAACAGCTAATAAAACAATAGAGCTTTTAGTGGTGGACTTCAAAGGGATCTCGGGCAGATGAATGAATTTAGCATTTCTTCACTTACTGTCAGCACTGGGGAGAGAAGGGCAGGCTGAGGTCGAAGGCTTCAGCAGGCAGCGGCAAACAAATACAGCCTGGTATTTGGGCTACTGCAGAAAAATGAGTGGTAAATCAGCTAAGCAGTTGGTAAGTACCAGGTTTTTCTTCTCCTTTATCACTGCTCATCCACTTCAACTGCCCTATTTTCTTTTTTTTTGTTTGTTTGTTTTCCTGTGCTACATGACCACTACAAAAAATACCACCAAAATTAAAAAAACCCCACAGTTACACCTAAACCACAGGCCAAGTCACCAACAGCTCATTACAGCGTGGAGAATCTTCAGGCAGCCTGGCCCAAACTCAAGCAAACATAATTATTTTCAGACGTAGCAACACAATTGTATTTGGGAAACGTGCCTTGAGGTCCTGCAGCTAATTTACAACTGCGTGTCCATCTATGAAATGATTTCTGCAAACCATTAGCTCATTGTCATGTGCAGTCACAATAACCACCTATATGAATTAAGCTTTGAATTGTGCAACTAAGAGTGGATTAATATTACTTAAGACGTATCTCCCTTTCAGGAGCTGGAGAAGGAAGTACGAGAAAGCAGGAAAAGTGGGGACAATAGCATTTGTCTAGGATAACGTAGCTCAAATCGTACCTCTTTGGCTATGTAGATCAAGACTCTGCAGCGGCTTACTCCCACAGGGAGCGAGGGAAACGCAGAGCTGACCGGCATGAATTGCACCTACAACGGAGATGCTTGCTCGTGGAGAAGACAAAGCTTCACAGCTCCCACCAGCGAGGCTGTGCCAGCCAAATCTTCACCAGGGATGGAGCCTACAGGGCAGTTTGGGAGGGATTAGAGACGGGAGAGATCTTAAACAGATGAAGCATCATTTTGTAAAACTGCCACAAGCAACATGGCTCAGTTTCTTATATTTCTCCTTCATTTTCTGACCAGCTCTCGTTAAGTCACAGCCTTTACTCCCACACAGTATCTGAGGAAGAAAGAAAAAAAAATCTGATTGTTCTGTGCATGTTTTTTTTTTATCCTTATGTAGTACATGATACCCAAAACAACAGGAATAAATTACCCTAGTTTTTAGAGTTGGCATGTTTTAGCCTCTTGAATACCAATATCTATATTCTACATCATTTCCAAGTCCAGCCCAAATGGCTTGTTCTGGAAAACAACTTTAAAGGTTGCAATCATTTATGTCGCATTCACATCTGCTGCCAAATTTTCAAAGCATTCTCCGTTTGGCTGTCCTACAAAACACTTCTGCAGAGGACACTTTCCAAGCGTTCACCACCGCTGTGCAGCAACAGGATTCGCATGCAGTCAGCTCACGGGGAGCTGCGGCGTTGCTCAAAAGCAGCGGGCTCGCAAGCAAGGAGGGAGACGGCCTCCTGATAACTGAGCTGACAATTTCTAGGTTCTCTAAAACCAGTCCCTTCCAAGAAGGCCCTTTGTTCAGCAGTTGCTCCATTCAGTCTCTCTCCCTGTTCACTTGTAATTTATTCCTTCTAAAAGTCTTGCCCTAGGCTAGTAGAAAATTAAAACAAGGAGCCAGATTCTTTTTTTTTTTTTCCTCACTTTTGCTCTTTCATCAAGAACAGTGAAAATTTGGCACAGTTGAATATTTTGTTCAGCTCTTTCTTTCAGTCTTTGAAGTCCCCTAAAGCCTTGGTAGGAGTCTAGGCTTCCACTCACATCTGCTTTCCATGAAGCCATTTACTGCACTTTATTTGTGCCATATTAGATTTTTCAGGACAGGGACAGAACTAACGAAGCATTTACATTCCTGGGAAAGTGGCATATATACAACTACCACATTGCTCTGATAGAAACAAACTACAACTGACATATTTCAAGTTCTCAAGCAAGCAGCCATGTTGCACTACGGGCAGCAAAGGGTCCAGAGCTGTTGGTTACTTTTTTCTTTTTAATGCCCACTTAAAATTAAACACCCTCAGTGCAGTTTTAGTTTACACAGTTAGAGAGATGCTCTAGTACCTGTAAGAAAATAAAGGAAAATGTCTTATAAAAGGGAGAGCTTGGATGAAAGCTTAATGAAAACAAATCGTGGCTGAACAGAAGCTGCATCAGAGACAGTATCAATGACACAGAGCACTGTCAACAGGATAATGGCATCACGCTGCTAACTAACTGCTAAGGCATTTCTTTCACAAGCAGAAGACTAATCCCATGACAATGCTCCGTTCCAAGGACTTCATTGCTATCAGAGCAGGGAAAGGGTGTTGATTGAATCTCTTTATCGGATAGATCCTGGTGAACCATAGGGACTATTGATTATCCTGCTGGTTTCTATTTTGTATTTCTCTATTTAATAATTAAAAAAAACCCTAAGAAATATTTGTCCACGTCTCATATTGAGAATGTTATTGAGATTGTTCTAAGACAGAGGCGATAAAGTAGCAACTGAGAAAAATATGCCTTGGAGGAGTCAACATCAAGAGCCCAGCAAGCTCATTCTTTGAGCACGATCTCCAATGGCTCTCTGAACTTAAAGATGGGGAGCTTGTTAAAAAGCCAGCTGAAACTTGGAAAGTTCATCAGAGGATTGCCTGTCCAAGCTCAGCACAGCTCCAGTCACTGAAGCTCTCAGAAGAAACATTTTTTGGAATCCAGCCCTTGCCATCCAGGCAAAGGACCAAATCACAACCAAATGACAAAGTGTGAAACGTGCTTACATTCATTCAGGCTTGGGAAGAAAAAGTCACTTAATAATTGAGCTTGAGCACAGGGGCTGCACACCAGTTAGCAGGCAAAAGTCTTCATAATATTGCTTCACATTACTTGGGGCAGAAACGGCCAGATCAAGCTCTTATATGCTGCTTTGAGTAACCGAATACCAGATTTGTTTGTCCAAACAGACATGAAAATCATGCCCCATGTATAGTTATGAACAGCTGCAAAGAGGGTGAGAGCACAGCCTCCTTCCTCAGTTTCTCTCGCTGTTTGAAAGTGAGAGAATGACACGTCCATAATGGAAGTTATTTACTACATCCTGTCACTGAGAGGTAGGACCACGGCTAGATACAGGAGGATTATCCTGGGTTGGGTGGAAAGCACGGACAGGGCGCATATGCCCCATCCGTAAAGCTCCGCTCAGTTTCCCCCACCCCAGGCTCCACAGTGCTGGTTCCTGGGCATCTGGTTTCCCAGGGCCCCCTCCCTCCTTTCCGATACATCTCGCTTCCTAACGGTCCCCATTTCTCTATGTCTTTCCATGGAAAACATTTTCAAGTCTGGAGGGTATTGAAATAACCCACAAGAATCATTGCAGTCCCCAAAAGATGACCGTCCCTACGTCTCTTAGGTTACAAGAGGTATCACACACCCATACAGCCCCTTCACTACTGTCATGTAGCTTCGCTATCGAATTGCACATCACTTACAGAAGTACTGAGACATGAATCAGGTGTCTAAAAGCAGGGTGGATCCCGAAGCGTTCCCTGACCTGGGCAGGGGATCGGGTGCCCCGACAACGTTCAGGTCCCCGCTGTCCGCAGAGACACGGCTCTTGCTGGGAGGCGCTTGCAATCCCTGGGACGGGGGCTGCGGTGGATGTCAGGAGGTAGGGGGCCCGAGAAAGGGATGCTTTTTCCTGCTGCTCTAGTGATTTGAATTATTTCATGATGGTAAAAACTAGGAGAGGAAAAAACCACAGCACTATGTTAAAAAAAGAAAAACATGATTTAAAAAAGTGCTGTGCCAGGTAAAACTCCTCTGCTTTGTTATTGTGAGAGTTCCCAGTATTGATAATTTCTCCTAGTTGCTGGTTTGTAAGTTACTTCTGAGTAGAAAATTCAATTACATGGGCCAAGTCAACAATAATGTTTTTCCTGGCAACGGTTCATTTTGCCAGTGGAAACATTTTTCCCCCCTTCTTTTCTGGATTCAGCTCTGCAAAGTTGCTAAATTCTTCCAGATCACTGGTCTGATGTGATCATAAATATCCTGATTGTATTCCACTGATTGACAGACTGGGGATGGATTAAGTGGGGATTACAGCCTGGAATGATCAAAATGTGCTTTCATGGTCAGTAACTCTGCAATAAGTCATAGTTCCAATGTACATTAACTATATAATCTAATTAACATGGCTGTTTATGTATTTAATATTATTCTTAAAACTTTTTAATAAAAGAGGTTTTAAGGAGAATTATATGTTGTTTAAAATATAAGAACCTGTTCCTTGAATGTACAGTAGTTTGGGGTTTGCACTGTCATTAAGATGACTAATAAAACTATCTCTTGCTATTAAAGTGAGATTTGAGCAGCATAATGGGCCTAATTCTGCCCTCACTGATAGGTGGGTAAACTCAGGTTCTCTCTGTTTTATTTAAAGTTACTTTGGGTTTAGATTTTAGTGATTCAGGGCAGAATTTAGTTCATTAGGATTAAAAAAACTACCTTTTTAATAAACTGAGACTATTAAATCCATATAGGCACATAACTAAAAGCACCTGAATTTTCCAAGGTCCTCAGCACTCACAGGTCTCAAGGCTGTCATCATTTACTGAGTAGGAGCAGCAAGAATTAGTCTTATGGGTACAAGCCTTAGATGTTTTACTGCACAGGTTCACATACACACAATACATACCTAATGATATCAAACCAAATTAAACAATTCATCAAGGCAAAACTCCAAACTACAGCAATGTGTTCAGCAGCTGCCCTTGTGAATATAAAAAGAGCTTGCTATTTGATTGCAAGGTCAAGGAATTATAGTGGAGATGTTATGCAGTTGTCCATAAAAACTGAAACCTGAAACGAGTAAATATTTTGCAGTACTGGGGATTCTCTGCGGTCTCCAATCCACCCAGCCTCGAAGTCAGCATCTCAGAGCCGTGACTGGTGTTGCTCTGCAGCGGTACCTCTACTCCAAGACCATTTTTCAGCTTTCAGAAGATTTTGCATTTTCACTTGCTTTTGTGCTTGCTGGAACAGCAGCTGAGCGTCCCTGAGCCCGCAGCTCTCCCTGGGCCGGGCCCCTGCCGCGGATGGGGGCATCGCAAACCACGCCGGGCACAGCTGGGGGCTGCACCTTCTGCTTAGAGTCCAGGTGGGTATTCAAGCTCCACTGGGTCTCTCAGGACTCTGCACTTGGTGGCCTAAGTGATGGGGTCCCAAGAAAGTTTAATATGGTAAGTACTGCTGAGCACTATTGATGAGAGCCAGGGTGAGAGGGAGCCCTTCTGCCACGCTCTCACACCCACGTTGGTCTCCTCCCTCCACCGCACAGCCATCCTCTCACCCACATTCTTACAACTTTCTCCTGACCACGTCCAACTGTCGGCCTCCGATGTCCCTGCTGCCCTCCTGATTAGAAAATGTGCCTGAGGGACTGCTTGTTCTGGTGCACGGACATCGCTAAACACGGATCAGGATGGACACCACCTGACTCGGACTTCAAACCTGATCTGGAGATCAGAGGAGGGTTCAGCCCTCTGCTCACCCGACACCTGGGGTCCCGGCACAGGTCACAACTCTGCTGGGCTGTCACCAGAGATGGGGTGGTGATGGCTTGCCTTGAGACTGACCTTGTGCAGGAGTCAATCCATCAACCCCGGGGTGAAATGCACTTCATCGCACTGCCGATCCTCCAAACCACACAGAAAGTTCTACCCAAAGTCCCTTAAATGAAGTAGGAATGTTTCAATTTAAAGGAATTAGAAGCATCTTTAAAATGTGACGGTTCCCATCATACAAAGTCCCTGCACAGTGCACTGCCCGACAAGCCTGATTATTCCCCAGCCGGCCAGGGGCTTAGAAAATATGTCGAGCACTCAAATCATTTTAGATCCTGCTGCACTGTACATACCCAGAATCCGAGCAGGGTTCACATTCGAGGGCTTATAAAAACTTGAATACACTCCAATAACTTAAATCACTCAGTGAGGTTTATAGTGATTTAAAGCCATTGGAACTCTCCACGTTTGGTGAGCAAGGGCTCCGGCTTGGAAGAGAATCAAGGCATGTTCCAGCATGGCAGCTCCAGGCATATTGAATCAATTTCAGCATGTAAAAATAATTAACAATGGTAAAAATACATTAATAATACTGTAATTATAAGGCCAGACCAAAGTTTCAGCCTGAAGAAAAAAAATGGCTGCAGAAATTCAGCAAGGTTCGTGAACAGCTTGAACTGGGAGTAGTGAGGGATTTCAGTGACAGGAAAATAAATGGAGGCAAATCAAGGGTAAGGAGCAAAGGAAGATCATGTTTGTCAGTAGTTAAAAAGTTTTACTGGCCTGAGCTGCAGGACTTGCTAAATTCTACCCTGGAGCCATGCCAGCACAGCGTTGCTAGGCCAAGGGATCAGAAACAATTCAAGGTCCAAGTTCTCGCAAGCCATCAGGGCTAGGATCAAATGCTATATATCATGGGGCTGGCTCATAAATCTCTGCTTTCTAGTAGCATATAGTAGGAAGGCCAAATTTAGCACCTGTTTGGAAAGGATGCAACATCGTCTGAAGGATGCTTTTCCAGAGCTTCCCAGAACCAGCTCCGTCCCCGCAGGGTGATGTTAAGCCCCAGCGGACAACAGCGCTTTGGCTATTTCTACATGAGCTTTCCAGCACCTGGTACATCAGCTTCCAGCCTGGACCAGCACCAGGAAATGCCCGAGGCTGCAGGAATAAATACCAGCAGGGACAACATTAACCACCAAATGGTTTTGTCACATCAAACAACTGATTTGTTTTGGTCAGCAGTCCAGGATGGTTCTTATTTCATCAAGGCTGATTCGCCCATCCCAACTTGTTCTGTACTCAGCCGTCATGCAGGTGCCTCCTTGAGCCTTTCAATAACACCGTCCCAGCCTGCAGAAAAGTTTGTAAAATAAACTAATAGCACAAGTTCTGTCCAAAGGCTGTGGGGAAAGAATATGCAAAATGTAACATAATTTCCAGTGTACGCAGTGGAGAGAAGAGGGTTGGGCATAGGCAGGTGACGTCTCTTTTTGTAAGGGAAAGACACTTTAATTTTCATTCCCCTGGCAGGAGGAGGAGAGATGTTTTCTCATTGTTCGTGTTAAGGTGAGTTTCTGAGCACAGAAGATAGGGACTTTACTTCCAGAGCTACCAGCAGCAAAATAAAACCTAATTTTATGCCATTATATTCACAACTCTACTGTGGTTTTGAAATGAACCTTTTGCTTTGGCATGCATTCCCATCTCATTTTCTGTGAAATACAACAGAGCTCAGGACAACTGCAACCAAGAGAGATTTCTATGAGAAAAAGCCTGTAAACCCTTTACTATCTTTAATCATGAAAATAATTCAGTTGCTGCAAACCTGATATTCGTGGCTGGGGCCCAAGGACCTTGCAATTCACAAAAGCACTGAAGGGATCCATAAAAAGTGGCTGGCCATGAGGAATTTACACTTGTTTTTTAAAGGGAGTAAAAATGTGGCTATAGCAATTTAGAAGAGTTTATGTATTCAGGCCTTAGAGAGGTTTAAATCACTCAGTTAAGAAAGATGCATTGGTGCATTAGTGAGCCTTCAGGCAACGCAAAGAGCCAGAAGAAATTATATGACAGAAGCATTTCTGGGCAGAGAGTGCTTTGAAGCTTGTTCTGCCCACAAAAGGGGTCCCCGACTCAGCTGCGTGGTGGACTCCAGCTTATCGACCCCACATTCAAAGCATCCTCCCAACTCCCCCCATGTCCCTTCCACCCCACATGCCGTCGGTCAGGGCCCCTCACGACCCACGCTCGGATCCCCCAGTTCCCCTTGAGCAGCCCCTTGCATCGCCCACCCCATCTCAGTGCCAGGGAGGTCCCTTGCCCAGCGCAGTTGTGGTCCCCTGGGATGACCAGGAGCCTTTGCCCAACGGAAACATCCAGGACAGGGAGGCCCAGGAAGAAAAGTGCTTTCAAAGGGCTCAAGATAAGACGGGGTCTTTGAGAGATAATGACAATCCCCAGCCTCACAGCATGCAAGACTAATTGCAAAGCCCATCTCCCTGACCCAGACTTCCCACTCTAAGCCCTTCTGTTTCTCATATTCACTTGCTAATTCTGTTCAAGCATTTTAATCCCACCTACTACCAGGACAGAAAAGTAAGAACTTACTATTTGGAAAAAAAGCTAGTAAAAATACAACACAGTAAGGGAAGGGCTGCTGATGTGCAAGAGCTGCGATCTCTGCTTTTAGAGGATCTCGGGGCCCCTGACCTGGGCTCCCCACGTTGCCCTCAGGTACCCGGGGAAGATGCTGCCCCTCTCTACAGTGTGGGGTCAACACGACGACCGTTCAAGCTGCCTTCCAGTGCCACACGTTTACGATACTGTCAGACACTGCTCCCTGCTGACAAAGACTTGCTGGCAGCCTGCAAGAATTTGGGGCACTGCCTTTGTGCCGCTGGCGGGGGCTGTCACACCCCAGCAGTGCTCCTCAGTGCTGCAGCAGAGGGGCCAGCTGCACCGCACCTGAAGACAAGAACTGAGAAAAACCGGCTGATGCCAAGACATTGAACCAGGGACAGCACAACATTGACAGCAGCGGCTGGCTCTCAAGTAGCACAGGCTTTGCAGCTCAAAGGGCCGTAACTCCACCTCTGCGCCTCCCAACACTGCAATCCCAGGGAAAGCCCGGTTGGCTTTGTTGGCTGGTCATGCTCCCAGTCTCAAGAGCAAGTACGGGGAAAGGCACTTTTCTTGCTTCAGCTTTGGGTGTGCGTTTTATTTTCCTTGCCTTGGTGCCCTCAGGGTGGTTGTTGGCTGCAGTAGATGGTGGGTTTTATTTTTCTAGCTTGTTGTACCCCTCTTGGGAGAAGTTGTTACAGTTGTAGTTGTATTTTTCCAGCTTTTCCAAGCTTACCAACTCCCCAGAGTGCTGTTTGCCTGAGTGGTTTGGTACAGTTTTATTTTTACAATAACTATTACACTTTTTAATTTTATTTTTGTATGTTAATTAAATACTTTTTAATCACAATGCAGACGCAGTTGCAGGTGCCAAGAAAAATACATAAACAAGAAGAGAATCCAAACATATATCTGCCCAGCGTGGTACAGAAAAACTTTCCAAACCCAAGTTCAGTCTAGCCCAGTCCTGGATCTCTGCATTCAAAACTTAGCACCACAACTCAGCCACCAGTAGTCTACTCTTCAGTTCACTGCAAATCTTTTCCTTGGATTATCAAGTAGGAAGGTAAAATGCCCAGAGAGCAGCCAGTGTGCGTACGCAAGAGCAATGCTGAGCTGCGGCACCAACTCTGCCCACCCCAGGTCCTTGAATTAGAGAAAAATATCCCGAAGTTCTCCTAGTGTTTGTCAGATCATGCTGAAATTTTACAGCAAACGTGACTTGTTTCTCACCCCTGGAGCTGGACACCAGTCAGGTTAGTTAGTTCAGTCTACCCCCTTACACAGTTTCTCCTATCCCAGTATTTGCCCCTGCAAAATCCACAGGGAATCAGCTTGTCCACCTATGCACATGCAGCAGAAAGGAAGCAAAGAGACCACGGACACCTGGAGAGACATGTCCTTCCCTAGCATGGTCAAAGCCACCTCTTTAAAGTGCTAGTGCTGCAAAATTCTTGCCATGCCTGAGAAATAAAACGTGAGATTTAATTTAAAATGAGAGATATTAGAAGGGAGAGCTGCAGGTGATGAGGTGATGGCATTTCTTTGGCTCGAGGCCAGGAGGGTAGGAAAAGAAAACAAGCTAGATGCGTTATATCCTACATACCTTGGCAGCTCAACAAAGTGACACTCATGTAGGGCTCATGAACGAGGCAATTAATGACAGGGAAGCTGCATTAGCTGCAGCATAAGGAGCGCTGTGAGAAATTAGAGCTGAAGTTCATTCAAAGCACAGGAGAGACAAGGGCAATAAAAAAAAATCCAGCAGCAGTGTGTATGTGAAAAGTCAATGTACTAGGGATGCAATGGAAGCAGAGAAGAGATTTCTTCTGAGAACCTATGCATGACCCTTGCACACCTGTTACCCTTATTTTTTTTAAGGGTTTGACTAAGTGGTGGTTTCTTTAATATCTCCATGTATCTGAATCATGTTAGTTAAAGGCTGAGATGGTGCAGGATGGAACAGCTAAGTATGAGGATCCCTTGTCCTCAAAAACAGGTCTTCTACAATACTCTCAAAATTACACGATGAAAACTGCAGCGATGGAGTTATCTGGATGTGTACAAAAGCTAAATAATATTATTTCAGACATATCCCTGCCTTCCTATTGCAAGCACACTGAATGAATGACCATGTCACCTCGATGACGAGTGGACCATACTGGGCACAAGCACTGGGTGACTGTCCTCCCATTTTGGCTTTGCTGGCATGAGCTGTGGCTCTGGCAGTCCCTGGGCCGTGCAGCTGCAGACAGCGAGAGGCTTGCTAGCGATATTTTACTACTCTGTCTGATGTGGGTCCAAGGACCCTTCCAATCACTTGGAGAACTTTTGGGACTGGGCCACGTTAGAAGGATGTTTTCCTATTATTAATTATTATTATCATCCCCAAAACTACTTCTATTGTTTAGCTTGAAAAGCTAATTCTAACAAATATGTCTGATCTCTCAATTCAAAGCTAGGCAGAAAAATTGAAGTAGCTTAACTTCATAAAACATGTTTGGATTACACTATTGTTTCATGCTATTACAAAGAATATTCAAAGAACATTTGAAAGACAAGATTTGCTTGGAAACGTCTATTTTTAGTGTTTTCCCACAATAAAATTTTTTCAACATTTGTGCTTATTTTCATGTCGTAGGGACAAATACAGCTGTGCCTGCCCCCTCAGCAGAAACTCTGAAGCCAGCCTAGCATGTGATGAACTTACCAAATTTGTTGTAAACACTTTTTTTTAGTAATTTACAGCAACTTGATTAGAGTATTTCTGAAACAGCAGCAGCTCTTCTGCTCTTGTAATTTGTCCAAAAAGACAACAACAAGGCTCAGCTGCTTGGCTGCCAAGCCGAAAGGTCAAATTACTGACCTCCATTTTGGGGTATCAGTTACAGCTACCTCAGCACTCCCCACTGCCTGCTGCAGTTGTCCGTCTTCTAAATATAGCTGCTCTTAGTTGCAGGATATTCTCTCCTTGCATACAATGGCAATATGCTTCATCACTCCCCCAAAAAAGCATATCACAGGATACTGGCAGTATTCATCATTAAAAGTTACAGCCTGTGTGCTATCTTATTTATTGAGTGTTGACAGAGACTTTGATGCTGCTGGTACACCCAAGTAAATACAGCACTGTTTGAACCGTTTAAGCATAAAACAGGAAAGCTGGGCCATATAAGTTGGCCCAAATAAAGCTGGATGAGTGGCTTGACATAAAATCTCATCAAGTCATTTTGAACAGAAAAAATTAGGTTTATAGATACATGCTATGCTGAAGATTATTTTATATTTATTTCGATCACAGGAGCACAAGCTGACCTGAAATGCCTGATTCAGATAGACAAGGCAAAGAAATGCAGAGCTGGGAAATCAGATCTAGACAAGTCCCCATGGAAGCAAATCAGCTCCTCCATGAGCCTCCCTTCCTTTCCAGTGCAGTGGGTGGTGGGGACAAAGCCAACCCTAGAGCTGCATTCTGGCTTGGCCTATTTTTAGACACAAATATGTTATTCACAAGAAACTCTTGGGGTGTCTATTGGTTTGAGAAGTCACAACACAACAGTAGGAGACTGATCCATCTTCCTTCAGGGAAAACTCAGTGGTGTTTGCCAGCATCCCACAGCCTGGGGCAACCAGGGTCTGAGCAACATGTTCCTTTCCAGTGGCCTCTCTCCCTTTCTCTCCTGCTACAGTAACATAAATATAAAGCTTCTGTCCTTAGAGGATCTCTATCTTTGCCTAACAACTAGAGGGATCCCTTAGTATCAACAGTTATCCAAAGAGCTCACCCTGCAAGAATAAACCCTAACCAATTTCACTACCCATCATCTGAGGCCAAGGTTGGACTTGGGGGACAAAGATAAAAGTCTTTCAAAATATGCAAGGGATAAGTGAGAAAGTTTGGCTTGCACAAGGCATTTTTGACATTCCCACATGTCTCAAATGTCCACAGCTTAAACACCAACAAAATCAGTGGAGATTAAAAGAACTTTGACCCTATATTCTTCTTGCCTTTCATTTCAAAAAAAGAAGCCAGAAGCCCCCCACGCACGCTCGCAGGCACACGCGCTCACCCAGCACCCTGACTCAGGCCCTCTTTTCATCTCTTCCAGGGGGAAGAAACTCGCCCCTGAAGCCCGGCCAGGCTGCCCAGGGCACGTTGTTCTTGTTTTCGTATCTGCAGTCTCAGCAGAGCAGTGAATAAGCGCTGTCAGGAGCGTTGAACAAACACCATGCTTGACTTTTCGCTGGGCTCTTGCAGGCCCAGAACAAAAGCCTGGATCCCAACCCGCTGAAACTTTGGGGCATTTGAAATCTGGATCCAGATCTGAAGCTTGTGGTTGGACTTCCATCTCCGGGGTTTCAGTTAGGAGTTCAGTTCATAAACACTTCTGCCACTGCCTTTTTCTGCTTTACTCCACCATGAATCAGGAGTTACTGCTATGAAATTAAGTTAGACCTGACCACAAGTGGGAATAGAACAGAGTTTACTCATAACTAGCCATACCTTTTCACTTCTTCATTTCTGGGTAAAACACACAGTTAGGGACAGTGGCTCCTATGTGTACATGGTGCACACAGTCCTGGATAGAGCATGGCACTGTGACAGCAGGAGGAGGGGAAATTAAGCAGGACCAAGACTCCGCAGAAGCACACAAACAGAAAGTGCTCAAAAGTGGGTGTAAAAATTCATCTACCTGTTCTGCCACACGATCAGCACCAGCACAGCAAGCACACACCGCTGGCTCCGCTGCCGGTTACGAGCCTACACACATCCGCCTTGAGACGTTCTCACTCACGAGCGCCTCACTGAAAATTCAGCTCCTGAGCTTTGCTTGTCACTCAGGGCAGGCAGGAGCCGCACATTTGAGATTCCACCAGGCAAAGTGCTTCTGTGCCGTCAATGATATAACGAACATTTTAACGTAAATTTGAAAAAGCTGCCTATGGGCTTGTAATAGTAGAACTCCAAACCTGCACATCCCAGCCTCAAGCATATTGCTTTAAAAACTACTGTAAAGCTTTTCTGCTGCTCAGATGCCATGGAGGGGAGTAAATCTGAACTGGAGGATGCTCCCCAATCTACCCCTAAACCACTGAAACGCTGAGCTCAGAGCACCAGCGCACTGTCTCCTGGAGCGTGGGGAGCCCAGAGAGCCCGGCGGTGTTTCGGCACAGGTTTCAGGAGGTGATGCTGTCACCCTTCTTCCTCCGCCTGACTTTTTGCTGCTGCCGGTCCTGTTCCTGCATTGCAAATTCCCCAACCACTGAGGACTCCCTGGAAGAAGGTCTAACAAGGACTTCATTCTTCGCTGACCATTTTCATGGCATGATATCATTTTAAGGTTAAGATCTGTTAAGTAGATACTGCCTACAGTTAATATAACCAGCTTGTGACTTTCTTCTAGGATCCGATACATTCGCTGCATGCTTCGGTATGACTGCTAACTACCACTAGTGCAGCGTATTATTTTCTGTTCACAGAAGGAAAAAGGAAAATGAGCTGATGGTGGGGGAAGCAATCAGATATAAACCATCATCCAGTTCATCAGCAAACTTTTCACTAACCCTTTGCATATTCAGTGCTTTAGGGGTTAATAAAGTCTCTTAGAAAGCAAAAGGTTTCCATCTGTAATTGGATCCTTTGTATGTGCTTTCCGCTATAGGAATCAACTTAGCATTGACATCCTCGTAAAAATTTCCATTAGATTGAGGACTGAATGCCCACTAAGGCTCTGTGTGGTTTTGCAATTGATTCACTGAATGAAATCTTATCTAAAATCTTTTTATTTTATGCTATTATGGGCACAGGGGAAAATAGTGATGTAAAAATTTTCACCGCTTAGTTAATGCACAGTGCCTTTTGGAAACGGCCTTCAGGTTACCTAAAAAGATTGCCATTTCTATTTCCCACTATTTTGTTTCATATTACCAGTAATTGAAAAATGTTTCATTTGTTACGAAGTTACATATTGACACTTTGAATTGAATTCAGAACCTTTCTCTTTAATCTTCTTATTAGATAGCTTCAGACAGCGGTTCATGCTATCTGGGGGGGGAAATACAGTCCCATCAGCTTGTTTTTTTTTTTTTTTTTCAACAGGACATAATTTTCACAAGACATGTGTAAAACTGTTCCTGTGCTTTAAAGATGTGAAGAGCAGTCTGGCCATGCAGAAGCTACAAATCAGACTTTATATCGCTAGTGTCCCTGTAGTGGTGGTCCTCAGTGGCTGTCCGGAGAACACACAGGGATAGGTCAGAATATCGCTTACAAAAATGTCACATCCTTTACTTCTTTAAAACGATGTCCAATTAAGAACAAGGAGAACTGAAGAGGAGGAACATTTTATCTTTGCTTAAGATCTGCAGGTATGTATGGATTAGCTACTACATCTTTTCCTTCTTTACATGCTATGAAGAATAATCTCCCAAACCAAATTCAGAAGTGGAAGCCAGAATGAAGGCTGAACTGAGGAATTAACAGAATTCTTTGCAAGTATTTTTTACGTCCTCCCAGCCATACAGATTGGACATTCCCACCTATCCACTGCAGCCGCAAAGAGGACCATATACTTACACCATGTACGTACAGTGCAAGCAGCCATAACATCATAAACAACCGCACAAACCCAGGACAGAAGCACGTGTACAACACCTGCACACTCACGCCCTGCGCACGAGCACTCAGAGATACGCTAAATGCAAGCACATGGGTTGCACATAAGTATGTGCACTCAGATACAGCACATGGACATATGGTATGCATGTGGTTCGTACTGACAAAGTATGTATTTGAAACTAACAGGTTTATTTTCCTTTTCTCTTTACTGGTCCTGGCCTGGGAACTTCTAGTGTCCCAGTAGCGGTTGCAGCATCCCTTACTCTGAGCTGTAAGACATTAGGGCCACTAAGTAACACCATCCAGTTTTAAATGGGAGATCCTCATGGTCTGCTCTTGTGCACATCACAAAGTAGACAGTAATAACAAAGTTCATCTTTGCTTTCTTGCCTCTCATTTCGGTCGCAGGAGGTCTTTGCAGTGCATAAGAATAAAAATAATGCAATCCCTTGCCTTGCTGGAGGGAAGGCAATGCAGCGCCAGAGCAGCTGGGAGCAGAGTAAAGCTGTGCCAGCCTGGAAAGCACTGCGCATCCCAGGATGCGGAACGTGCCCCGTCCCTCAGGCTGGCGGCCGTGGAAGGCAAGAGCAGCCCTGAGCCATGTTTGTGATGTCTGGATGGTCCCTGCCTGCCCAAGCTGCTCCACAGGAGGGCTGTCCACTTTCTACAATATATGGTTCTCTACACAACACAATGATAATTTGGAAATATCAGCCCAGCATACCCTACCAGTGTTGTATTGTCAACTTTCCAAGCATTTATTTCAAGCTGAGCTGGTTGGAGATTTTCTAAATTTTTCTTTCTGAGAAAGCCATTTTCCCAATATTTTTTTAATAAGAAAAAGTTAAGGTTATCTAAAATCTCAGGTTTCAAAATCAAAATGTATAGCTTTTACTCTGAGTGGGATGAGTGCTCTACCCTTTCCTCTGTCTTCACTCACCTCTGCAGTGCAAAAACATGAGAAAGTAGAGGAACAAGACAGCAGGAAAGAAAGGAGACGCAACCAACCAAAATCAGAACCAAAACAATAATTGCAAAATCATTTTTTCTTATTTTTATGTGTTTTCTACTGAAGATGCCAAAAGCAGCTCTTTTTTACAAAACAATTTTTTGAGTAATATTAATGAAAAGAGTCATTTTTCCTAACAACCCACATCTGGCCTGGCTAATCTTGAAGGCACCTGACATTAGACGAGCCACGGGACCATTGGCTCAGCAGTGATATTTGTCATTAGTCCAGGAAGAAACCTCGAACTGGCAGAATTTTCATTCTCTGCATACACGAACACACACAGTGTGACCACAGCCTGGAAACTCCCCAAGACGACAAATGAGCTGAATCCCAGATTTCATTTCAAAGCCAACCTCAGAATTTCCATGGTGCATTGAACCCTCCAGCCTTACATCCAGAAATCAATGAGGTGACACTGGCATCAAATAAAAATAATGTAGTGACAAAAGAGGGCCCTAAAGTACTTAGCAATGACATTTTAAAAACAAAATACCATACAAAAAAATGAAGTCACATGCCCTTTAATCCCCATGACTCTGTAGTGTCGCAGTCTAATTAAACCCTCGGCCTTCTGCCGAGTTAGCGCTACACAGAAAAAGGATGCCCTGGGATAGACATTACGAGGTGACCCCTCCCATCCCAACATCTGTACAACTGCCCTTAGTTCTAATGAACGCACATGCTGGAAGAATGACGGGATTTCCTACAAGCTCAAATTCACCCCATAAACTGCAAGGCATTGCTAACATTTCTGTCTGTCCTGCTAAAATCCTGTCCCTGGATCAGAAACGCAGAAGAAATGAGCTAGACCCCTCGGCTGAAGTTCCTTGCAGTTCTCTTAATATACATCTAATGCAGAAATAATGGCAATTTATAACCCAGGCAGCCAGAAAGCAGTGAAATGAAGCAAGTGGCCAGTTTATAGCCTCAACAGTCCTTCTGAGAATGAAATTCAATTTCTGGCCCCAGAGGGTGGTTTTGGGAGAGCAATACCACCTTGCGCACATTCCTGCTTCACATCGTTCCCAGGCCCGGCACGCAGACCTGCCGAGGCTCGCCCTCGGCACGAAAATTTTCCTTGGCCATGGCCTCTTCCTCATCCACCTGAGCAAACCCATTGTGCGTGTTCACGGTGTGCTGCCACTGCTGCCTCCTTTGCCGGGACACCCGTGACAGCACATCTGATCACCCACCAGTGGCAGGGAGGCACTCGGCAGAGCTGCCATTGAGCAGGGTACCACTGCCAAAATTTCTGTCCCGGGCAGCAGCTTCATCCAGCGCCCTCTCTCCTGTCGCTGGACTCGGCATGTTTGGGGACACACCTGTTGCACAACTTGACACCATTTCCCCTTTATCCCCATCCACGTCTCTGTGCAGCTTAAGAGCCCTGCAATATTACATTTTAACAGAGCAGTAATGCTAACGAGCTTATGACTAAAACGGCCATCTCTCTCCCGAAGAACCCCTTGCCAGTAAGAATTAAGTGCCCACCTGGTCTTACTGGGCATAATACCAATAGGAAACAACCCTATTTGTTTCAGGCAGAAAAGAATAAGGATAGATTTGTCCTTCTGTCATATATTTACCATCGAACATTGCTATTACTCCACACTCTCACTTCACATCCAGACCACGAACGCCCCACTTTGTGCTAGACATGGTTCAAGTACCTTGCATCGAAACCTTAGAAAGAATAAACAATAGTAAAAGCGTGTTAAAACACACCCCTACTTGTGGTAAAGATCCATAATCACAGACCACCCCAACATAAAGATCTTGCAATCCGGTCTGAGACCTTTCTCAAATCACACAGCAAGTCAAGGATGGACTTCTAGAGAAGGCTTGCCTCCTTCAAGTCAGTCCTACTACAACCACTTGCCCTTCCTGAGGCCAAGCTGCCTCTCCCAGGAGGTGAATACACCCAGCCAGCCCATGCTGCTGACAGTTGTCAAAAAGTCAGGCTTCCTGCACCTTTTTGAGGAAGAACTAGTCTGCCAGCAAGCAAAGACGAGGACAACAAGACAGCAAAGAGGGAGCAGGAGGCAAAAGCTGGCTGAAGTGATTCCACGCCCAGATGGGATCATCAATGGGACCAATTCAGCACACCAAATGGATCCCTATCCTAGGAATATTTCTGAGTACAGACAGATTTTCAAAGCCATTTCGGAGGCTTGAGCCCCAGGTCTCCTATTTAAAGTGAACTTCCACACCTGGTTTGGCAAGATGAGTTTGTGTTTCACAGGGAGGTGCTCCTGGCTTCCCTCTCTGTGCACCTCTTGGGGAAAGCGGGCACTGGCAGGCTGCAGAAGGAAATAGCAGCCCACAACACCCAGCCAGGTCATCTTATTGCAAGGAGCGGGGCATTGGGATGGTGCCCTGTGGCTGGCAAAGTGGGAACCTGTAGCAGGAAAGCAGCAAAGAACAGCCAACATCTGTGCTGGCACCGCTTAAGCAAGAAGACACATGTCCACAGCCCACATTGCTCATGATTTACACCAACATGAATAAGATCAGAACCAGGCCCTTGCACTTTGTTACGACAGCAAACACAACAGGGAGCTCAGCCTCTCCTCCTCAGGGTATATGCCTTCCCTACCCCTTTGTGGTACCAGCACAATAAATAATGCATTCCTGGAAAAGGAGATCCAAGGAGGTTTCCATAAACAATTCAGGACTTCTCCTTTAAAAACCTCCGAAATATTTTCTTAATGGTTGAGCCATGTAAGTCATTAGGTTTCTGTCAGTGTGTTCAATACATATGTATGTGCCAGAGACCAGAATCCTGGTGGAGTCTGTACTGCAGGACATCTATAAAAGAAAATTACAGTTTAAGTGTCCAAAACAATGATCTGTGGGTGGTCCTCTGGTTAGCAGATGGGTTTCTACAACGCACATATAGCTATTAGAAACAAACACCTCCTTGTTTGTGTCTCAGTAGCCTCTGCGTATGAAGAAGAGTTAGCGCACAGAGGATCCACTGCCTACAGATTAGCAGTTCATATATCTTTGCTGCATAGAGTGTGCAATCCTACCTAGGCAGGTCTGATAGGTCTAATAGCATTTTCACTCAAAATGGAGCTACTTGTAGACATTTATCAGCATAAAATAACAAACAAAACCTGACCCACCCTCTGCTCTCACTTTAGCATTATGTCTTCCAGGTGAAGCCAAACCAGAACAGGGTTGCATGGAAAAGGCAGTTAAAACTCCTTTTCATTTGATATATTGAGACACCCATACAGCCAGTTGGATGCTACCAGCTTGACTTACCAGCTTTGACAACAGACACAGCGCAGAGCCTCTTCAGTCTAAGGTTTCTTTCAAAAAGACCATGAGATATCACCTTGAACTTCCCAGTTTCAGTTTAACCTGAACAGCATTGCTCTTCCAATTTGGAGTGCAGCCCAAGGAACAGTTGCATAAAGAACATAGATGCAGAGAGAAGCACAAAAGACAGGGACAGGGAAAGGGCTTCCAGGAAGGTCAGAAACCTTTTAAACCAGATTTACACCTGCAGAAATTGCATTGTGGAACCACGCCCTGAGGGTAACCATGTACCCTTGTCTTCCCACACCTGTAGGGAATCTGAAGTTTGACGTCCCCACCTTGTTAATCAAAGTGCTAGCTCAAAGCCTTCTCACAAGTGTCGTGACTATCAGGAGCAGCCCTCATTTAAGAACACCATATACTGACCCGCTGTTGGGATGAGTAGTCATGTATGCGTACGTTAAGTTTAATACAGACTTTTGGAGAAACTAAAGAGTAAACAAAAGTATGGCTTAGGATATGCCACTTCTCAGCAAACATTTGGGAGCTGTTAAGTGACAAGGTCAGGCTAAGGCAAGACCTGCAGCCACGGGAGAGCATCAGTTTCAAGGAAGCCACGGTGACTCTTGGTCCCAGGCTCTGAGAGAGAAGACCCATCAGCGGCAACAGTAGTCATACCAGAAAGTCAAAATTTGGGGCTCTGAGTCCAGAGCCTGCCCTGTGAGTGGGAAGAACCAAACTGCATCCTTCAAAAAGGAAAAAAAAAAACCAGTGCTAAGGCAGTAAAGGCTGAGGGGATGCACGCAGCCTGGCCAGAGGGAGCAGATGCACAACCGGCACTGCAACCAGGAGCACAGTAATCTGTTACCATCAATTATTTTGCCCTTGATCCTTCTGGCAGGCACCCTGGGAACAGGGAAGGAGTTGGCAGCAATTAAGATGTAAAGGTGTACTCTTCAGAGAGATTAGCTAATGTGGTCTAAGGCACGCAAAGGCCGTGTCTACGCACCAGATGGCCGGACGGCGCAGGGACACCCGCTCCCTTCGAGTGGGCGAGCTCAGGTTTCAGCAATGGGCTGGCCATCACCAGCACTGCGCTCAGCAGGGCCTGATGGATAAACTGAAACCCAGGATAAAGCAGCCTCCCCTGAGCTCTCTGTTGCGCTAGCTAGACCGCTCCCAGCACCCGCAGGGTTAACTGCCTCCATTACGCTGCCAGCTCTGCTGTTACCGCAGTAGGGACAGGTTTACACCGGGAAAAATCACTAGACAGTGCAAAGAGTTTGGTGCTGGAGCTCTGCTAATCCCCTGAGAAAGCACTGCTGGTTTATAGCTCTTACCTAATAGTGTGATGGCTTGGATAGATCACCTCTGGCCAACTCGTAAAGAGCCGATCGTCTCCAGATCCAGGAGCTGGCTGTGCCGTATCACTTTTCTGACCATAATTACACATTAAAGACAATATAATGAAAGATATTTTGCAAAAGCTTAAAAAATCAAGCAGATGACAGGCTTCTGGAGGAAGCGGAGCTGCCTGCCTATGAAGGCTTACACCTGCCGGGGAGAGCCGGGGGGAGGGAGAAGGCTTTAACCCACACGTGCTCCCAGCTACGGGGCCAGCAAGCGGCACAGCATCCCGCAAAGCCACCGCACGCCCGGATGCAGCCCCGACTTTTCTGTGTGTGAACAGGGATCACCAGTGATGAAAAGACAGGGCAGAGAAACACCAAGCAGTGTTGTTCTGTTTCCACAAAGAAATGTTGCCTTTCGCAGGGCTTTCGAAAATTCAGCTGAAATGACCAACTGGCCTCTTGAAACTTTCTTTCCTGCCTCCGTGGTTCTATGAAGGGTGAAAATTAAGTGATTCTAGTGTATAGTTCACTGTATGGACTATCAGAGATTACTCTGTCTCTCGGCTTTAATCATTAATTAGGCCACAAGGACCATTGTTGGAATGGGACATTTTGGCCAAAAAAATACTGAGATTATGAATGTTCTAAAACACTTGCTCCAAAGTGAATCAGTTCATAAGCACTTTCAGGGCACACGATGTCTCATCCTGCAGAGCATTTCTTAAATTTTCCTTCTGGGAGTAAATCCTAGAAGAAGATGTCACCAGTCAGTTCTGAGAAAGTGAGGGTATCATTAGCATGTTGCTTTAATTGTGTTTTAAATATTATATTAAACAATTTTTTGTACATTTCCTAAGAAGAGTCTTCTTTCACGAGGTGTCCCAAGTCTCATGTCAACTTACTGTGGCTCAGATGTGTATGTGAAATCCAATTAGCACATTCCAAACTTCATTTCCACTGAAACACAATCAATTGTAACTTATTTTCGAATCACGCTGCTTTCTCTAATTGTTAGCTCCAGCCTCTGCTGAATAGGTGGTTAAGCAAATTATTCCATCTCACATATGAAAATTGTTCTATTTATGCTGGCAGCTTTCATGGTTACTGATGAGGTTTCTTCAGCTAATGAAATAATGAAAACACAAAACAGATTTACCTTTCTTAATAAGGAAAAAGATAATGAACTAAAATTAAAATTTAAACTCTCACTATACACAGAGTTACTGTAATATCGTTTCTGTTTTAAATTAACGCCTGTGCTTTTTTATTTTATTTTTTACATGCCAGTGACAAAGCATTGTAAGGATGCTTTTACTTTATTGCATTTTTTATAATACAATTATGGGACATACAGTTTTGGTGACTTTTCTCCTCCGTATGATTAGGCACACATGAAAGGGCAACACTTTGATTAGACTCTATGCTGGGCTTCAGGGAGATTCCTCATTGAAGGGGAAAGGGGAGGATGGATGAAGGTGGCTTTTGGTCACCTTTGCATCCTTCTATCTGTGCCTCGATGCCGGGCTGGCACCTTCCTGGTGCAAATCTGCTGGGATTTGCATTGCTGGAGCCCTGCAAAGCAACCAGGCTCCTCGCTCGCCCACTGCCCTGCTCCACTTCCCAGCCTGTGCCAGTGATATGGCTCATGAGGAAGCTTTGCCAAGGAGAAAACACAGCCACATTGTGTTTAAGAAGCCCGTCCTCTCACCCCAGGGCCAAGGAGAGGAGGAAACCTCAATGTGCTTGTGTTGTCTGTCTGGCAAAGCCTTCTTGCTTCCGCTAGTTTACACATACTGAGTTTGAAATGGTCTAGCAATTTTTTTTTGCTCATTCACTCATGGACATATGGGGAGGCTGAGGGCCGGGTCTGTGGGACTCCAGCTAACGCTGGGCTTGTGCTTGATGCCGTGCTGAGCCGAGCCAGGAAGGAGCCCGGTCGCAGCCGTGCGGGCTGTAACAGGAGATAACCCCCTGGCACCACTTCAGAGCTGGGAGCCTACAAGTATGCAGCCCCTCTGGTTTTTAAATATGTATTTCCAGAGCTGAGAGCCATCAGTTTTCAGTGTAGAGAGATCTTGGCTGGGAACACAAAATCTGAGAAATTCAGTACGGGGCAACTGTCAGGACACATCAGTATATCTGTCGAATAACCTGGACAGCAGGTCCAGGAGATGCTGCATGTGTCCGTGGCAGGTGGTTGGAGATTTGCAGGGTTACCAGCTGGATCCTGAAATAGTTCCTCAAACTCCTCTCAAAGTCAGTGAAGTTTGCTGGAGGAAGGACAACGAAGAGGAACAACAGCAGAGCCCAGTGCCGAGGGACCTGGGTGCTCCCAGGGGTCCCAGCGCTGGCACATCACGCAGTGCCCCTGCTTTGCTGTATTAGAAACTTGCTGCAAAACCCCCTCAGGCTCCCTCTCTCTCACGGAGCTCTCAGCTCACACATCCCTTCCCCATGCCGCAGCACCCACAGTTTTCCCCTTAAACGCAAAACAATTATACATTTCTGTCAATAAATACCATGCCATAAATTAGCGGGCTTGCTGGCTCTCTGCCTGCCACTGGGGGAGGAAATGGCCCCATAAATATTTGTGCAAGACATCAATAAATTTCAAGTGTTGACTCGAGTACTCAGCTTCCCTATCTGAGACCTGGAGCAGAGCTTCCGGAGTTCACGTGTTTCTGCCGCGAGAGGCCAGTGCTGGAGGCTAGCGATATCCCCAGGATGCTGAAACTGGAGATGGAGAGAGAAAACTCTTATAAACTCCTTTGCAAGGTCCCTTCATGTTACTGATCCAGGTGAAAAGGTCCTTGCAATTCAGATAGGGAAGGTTTTAGGAAGGAAAGCGTTCCTCTGGCCCATTGCTGCTCTTCATTTTTTCTGATTCTTTTGATTTTCCAATTTGTACAGGTCCTTACTACGCAAACACCATTGCTGTAGAACTTCACGTGGCCAGACAGCTGGACAACCCCCTCCAGCAAAGCTGCTTTAGGCTGTGCACAAGAACCAGGGGAAGATCCTGCTCTGTGGTGTACAGCCTCAGGCCTCAGGGACACCAGTGTCAGGAGCACCCCATGTGCTTCTGGGATCAGTGGGATTTAAATCGGGGTTAAAAATATTATTTTGAGCTGGCTCCACTTTCATACTGTTCAAATGGCACCACTTCAAAATGGAGGCTGTTTTGCCAGCATTGCGGTACTATTCCCTGGCTAGGCACATTTAGAAGCCTTTTGGCTTCAGTACTGACTTCTCCAGGTTTGGGAAGAATAACTCCATTCTGTAATGCTCGCACACGTACATTAGTGCTGGATCCTCTTCTCTAGCTGAACACAGTTTTCATTAAGAGTAGCAAATGGGACCCCGTCATTACATACTTTTTATTTTTGTCTCTGCTTTGTGTTGCTGCGTGTATGTACACATATGGACCGATCTAGGGAGAGTGCCCTGGGCACCAGCTCCGCTCCATCCTCAGGAGATGGTTCGAGTGGTTTACCGAGTCTTTCAATTCTTGTAAATCAAGTATTTGGGAGTCTTGTCTAGAAGTGCTCTCTTGCTACTTATGTAAAATGTAAGGGAAAAAGAATGAGCCTGAGGATGTAAGGAGAAGAGGTGAGGGCCAGGAGGTTCCCCCGGCTCTGCGTGGGACTCCTCTCTCTACCTTAGACAAGCAGCAGCCAACAGCACCGTTCAAATGGAGCGACGTTGATTGCAAAGACAAAAGAGGTGTTTTTGTTCCTATACAGGCAACAAACTCTCCTAGTTCTCAGTCTAGGAGGCCTCAGGTTGCGAAAATTAATTAGAAATAATTGTGAATAAAGCATATTTGCAAAATTTGGACTACAAGGTGAAGCAGATGTACTAGGAAGTTACTCCCTCTGCCTCGCTTTCCCCGCTGTTCTCAGCTCACTGTCTAGACTCAGCTCTCCCGGGAAGAAAGAAGGCGAGAAGGCTCAAGGAAAAAAAGAAACAATGAAACTCAAGCTAGCAATTGTCAGATTTGTGATAATGCTAAATTCCATGATTATTATCCAGGCTACTCAGGAAACCAGTTTACAAGGCTTAGTAGACATCTGGGAGTGAAGTAAAAGAGATATTTATTAAGCCATTCACGTTTCCAGGTTTGCTAAAACAATTGCTTTATCTCTTAATTTCCTATGTATTAAGGTATGGTTACTGAAGCACAGACCTGAGCCACTCCCTGCCAGCACCCCACTGCATCGGGGACCACAGGTTAGCAGTGGTACAGCACAGACTTCATTTCAAGGCACAATGTGCTGGCATCCAGGGTGGTCCACGGAGCAGCCCGCTCCCCGCGGTGCCACGCGGCTGGCCCAGCAGCTCGCACCGGCACTGCTCCCGGCAGCACGCAGCCGCTTCTCCTGCCAACAGAAAATTCCTGTGTAACGGGGGCTCCGGGTACTCGCTGGCTCTGTGGCTGCAGATTGTTCATGGTTCGGTGTTCTCCCCAGTCCAGCCTGGCATCCCCGGCTTCTGTGCTGGAATTTGCCATTTCACTGCAGCCAGGAGCTCGACATCATGTTCTCTCTTCCCTGTTGGGACCTGGCTGCAGATTATTCTTTCCGTGTTGTTTTCAACACAAGAAAGAGCACTTTTTTCCCACCCTGCTGCCCATAAAAGAGGAAACTAGGAAGCAGGAGAAGAATTCTTCTAAGTTTGGGGGGGTCTTTTTGTTATTTTGTGACAGGGGACAAGGGCTGGCATGCAGCGATCAGGCTTGTTCCCCAAGTTGTGTTTCATGAACTGAATGTTTTAGAGAAAAGACAAAGCACTGCTAGGGAACTGAGACCGTGAAGAGGCTGTAGAGCTGCTGGTTGCATAGACACGTATACATCAGTTGGGTTCACAGCCAGGGTTTCACCTTCGATAACCTCATTCCCAGCATTGCCCCACCTTCATCAGCAAGAGGTTCAGGCTCAAGCCCATCAGTCAGTCCTCCTGGCTATTAGAACATGAATCTTTATGACCCTTGCCCAGAAAAAAGTTACAACAAATTGGAAAGCTACATTGAAATTACAGCTATAATAAAACCAACCTAGTACAACTACTGAAAAGGGGCTGCAGGGAAGAGAAACTAGCGAGAACTCCCAAAAATCATTTGTCTTAAATCTGCAAACAACCATCGAGCATCCTCAAACTATTCAGAGAAGATGGTATTTGTTTTGTTTGCTATCATATCTGCTTGCCCTAGTTACCATCTACTGCCATCCTTACACTAGTTTTCTTTCTCTTGTTAAACATTTTTATTTTGTTATCTTAAGAAAAGCAATGTTGCAGAACAGTAAAATTAACACGTAGAGGGAGAATTGCTGACTAAGAGGATTTATGCTGGCACCGTTATGAACAGGAGCTATTTTTCAAAGGGAAAAATATATGCCACGCTTCCTTGGCCTTCAGAAATCACTCACTTGAAAGAGAAATTTTTCAGCCGGGCTGATGGGAAAGACTCTCCTTATCAGTCGCTCGGAGGAGATACTGGCACCGCACCTGCAGCAGCTTTCTGAAGTTCACAACTTGGAGCCCAGCGCCAGACCACAGAAAAAAACAGAAAAGGGCAAGAACAGCCAGATATTATGTCTAACTATCTTGACTCACTAGGGCTCCTATTCTCAATTCGCTGTGACCTTTAGAGCGGTAGGGCTGATACTGCGCAAACAATACGGCTCCGTCCTCTTTGGGAAGCCCCCGCTCCTGCCCTCCGCCTGTCTCCGAGCGGTTTGCTCAGCGCTGCCAGCCACACACACCACACGGCCCGGCTGGAGGAGCGGGGATGACGCACCAAGTCATTTTGATTTGTGGCGTCTCCCTGAGTAGGATGTACAAAATAAAGACAGATGGTAATGGATAAACTCCAGCGACTGTGAAGCTGCCATTAGCAATAGCTCTCACACTGTGCGGAGCGCCCTCAAATGAACTTCCCTGTAGCCCGAAGTCCCTGGTGACACACAGAGATGCTGCAGCTCATCTTTTAGTAAGAACTTCTGTGCCTTTTACCATTTTACCATCTCCGTTTGCTGTTTGTGGTGGTTTTTTTCAACCTCCTGATCTTCCTCGTAAAAGCCACCATTTTCCCACAGCTGTTCCTGCAGCCGTCACTGTCCAAGTTAGACACCTTCAGGCTCACCTTAGAGTCTCCCTGGGAAGCCTCCTTGCGAATCAAGGCTTCGAAATGCCACGGGAGCTGCAATGTTTTCCCCGTGTTCCCATCACTAAGCACCGAAATGCTAATTCCTTGACATCCTTTTCTCCTGGGATGTTTGCAGGGTTACCAAACCATACTGAGCCTCGGCAGAAGGGTCCGGGGGATAATCCAGGCACCTTTCTGCCACGGAGTTTGGCTTCTCTCTTCGTGCTGCATGCTACCTCCAAGTTCGGATGTCTGAAGTCTGCAGCTGACATGTATGTTATTTCATCCAAAATAAATGCAGGCACATTAGTGTTTTCTGATACATTTTTGCTTAAATATATCAATAGAAATTGATTGCTGATGGCCCTTTCCAGAAAATAAGAGGCAAAAATAACCAAAAAGCAAAAATCGTTCTGAGGTAGCATTTTTATAAGGCACCTCTGTGGTTTCAGAGCCTATCTCCCATTTTCAAAAGTAATTTTTTCCATCGTGGGTTCAGGTCAGTTTTGAAGAAGAATCCTACCTCACTTACATGCTTTTGCAATTGCTCCCTTCAGCTCCCAAAGGTCGTCTCGCTCTGCTCCTGCACCGCGCCGCTGTTCGCAGACAGCCAGAGCCGGCTGAAAAGCTGCTGCTGCTGAACATCATCGGAGCTTCACAAGCAGCATTTGCTGGTGGGGTCATGATGTGAGCCAAGATGTATTTTATCTTACAGTAAATGGGTTCTCTGTTTGGCGAACCCCACACCATGTGGTAGTACAGGTATATGGCATGAAGAAAACTGTGGAGCGATTTTGCATAAATTATACAATCTGAGTCTGAGCACAATAACCTTTGTGGGGTTTAGTCTGATCACTATTGGCGTGGAAGAGAGAATAAAGGAAATCCCACACATCATCTTCGAAGTGCAACTGAGAACGAACCAGGCCTTCCCAAGTCAGCTCCCCAGTCCACTGGAGGCTCCAAGTTAAAGCCTCTAGTAGTCTGAAGAGCAGATTTCCAAGCCACTCTGGTGAAAGCGAAGAATTTTCTCATATGTGCAAACATACCTGACGATTGGCATAATCCCAACGAACACACATTAGGTCAGTTAAAATATTCCAGTGTATTGACATTAATTCCACAGCTCGGGCCCAAGATCATGTTCTCATTTGTCTGAATAACACAGCATTTAAATATTTAGTTCAAATATAAAGACTTTCAGCTTATATACGGGGCGGGCGGGGGGGGGAAATCCAGGGGACAAAAGTTTTCCTTGTAGCACGCACTGTGCTGATTTCCAAACCTTGGCCGCGGTGAGCACGACAGCAACAGCAAAAGACTGGCCAAGACAAATCTATAAAATTTGCACTGTACGTACACCCCCTCCATGCATGAAGGTCTAATAAGCCCAGATACTTTCTGCCTCTCCGAACAGTCAAGCTACAGAGGTTTCCCCACGGATTCTAGCGGGGCCAGGGGCATGGAGACTTTATTATGTAACAACCCACATTATTTAGTGAAAATCTGGAATACGCTTTATTAGTTGGGCCTTTGTTTGGTCAGGAAATACCTCCAGACAAATGTGATGACACAGGCATTTTTAATTCGCCACTTCACATTCATCGCAAATTAGGTGATTTTACTTGTTATTCCCTGCATTAAAAACGACAGGCTGCAAGGTTAGCAGTTTCCCTCAGAAGCTCTTGATGACATTACAGACACACATAGAAAGCACGAGCACATCAGAACGAATTAAGATCACCTCCCTTGCCTATAATCTGAAACACTCCATGTGGTCTTTCTTAGCATCAGTCCCAAACGCCAATGCACTGGAACAGCATGTGCAAGTGGTTGGAGGTAAGGGAAGGAGAGGTCAAATTCTGTGTGCTCCGTACGATCAAATTTGTGGTATAAAACCAACAATTACCAGCAAAGCGGTGAGTGAAAAACAAACGTCCTATCTATTACCCAATTTTGAATGCCAATGCGATGCCCCCAGGACTCTCGGTCCTCAGTCATTTTTTTGACATATTTGGTAACGCGTCAAGTCTTAATACCTGCTCTCAGATGGAGTGGGGTTTTTCTCAAAGTCATTTTCATTTCAGACCACACTTAGAAAAAGGCCAGCTAGGCTGCTGCTGAGGTACAATTTGAAGATGTATTCCTCTGTGAATTACAATTCTGCTTAGGATAAATAGGAAAAAACGTAGCAGAAATGATGTTAAGTGCAAAATATTTAATCTTGACTGAATATCACTGAAGCAGCTCAGTGCAGACCCAAAGGAAACACTGATAAAGAAAAAAAGGGGGGGGGGGGGGGGGGGGTGGGGAAGCAATCCTAGCTTTCTGTACAGTGAGGATTAGGAACTGAAATGTGGCCAGCATAGGAACATGCACTTTTGCTGGACTTCAGTCCAGATAATGTAAAAAAAAAAAATCACAGATTATGTAGAGCCGGGTAATAAAAGAGGTAGCCATGGTGAGTCTGCAACTGCATGGGTTTTGGCTGGAGGTTTAATGAATGAGGCTGAAGGTCTGCCAAACGGCTCTGGACGAGACTGACACAGCTCCTGGGGTTTGCTTAAAGAGGGGAAGCATCAGCGGAGGTTTGCAGGCCGGCCACGGCGAGTGGGTGGGAGTTTTACAGAGGACCTGCTGCTCGATCCATTAGCAGTGTGGGACACCTCACCTGCGCACCAACGTCTTCTTGGGGAGCACCAGACTTACGGCTGTTTGTGTAGGCTGGAGGACACTGTGCGATCCCTCCTCGGTTGCACATAGCTATTTTATGGCCAGGCAATGAGGTATGGCTGGGATTTTGAAGAATACCAGGTGTGTGTCGGAGAAACCGATTTCCATGTCTGGAAAGCCTCCTGCGCTCAGGTCCCTCAGCCTGGCTGGCTGGGTGGGCCTGCGCCTGCCACCGGCACCCCCAGGACAGCACGAGTCAGCCGAGCCAAATGCCACCAACGTGCTTCAGCGTGATGGTGCAGGGAGCGAACGAGGAGGAGGAGGAGATGAGGAGGTGATGGAGGGCAGAGCTCCACATGGAAGTTGTCTCCCAGGGCCAGGAGCTGCAGACTTTCATCTCTTCCCACCTCTTAACTGGGCTTGGAGCCTGTGTGTGACCTTTTTCCCCAAACTGCTCTGAAATTGGGCACCTAACACTGTCAGTGACACTCAGGCTTCAACACACGAGGACTAATCAGGCTGCTCTCTACACAGGTACTTTTCAGAAGTACTTCCACGGCCAGTTTTGGGTGCATTTCCACACAAGGGCTTTGTATGCTGGTATCGCAAATAACCCAGCGTGGGACTAGGCAGAGGTGAAAAGTTAGAGGGAGCCTTTTTCCTTCAGGGTAAGTGACTTTGGGCCGTGTTTGTAATCACTACACGCAGTTTCCAGGTGCTGGATGATCACTGGCCTTAGCAAGCAAAATGCCTTTTCAGAATTCATTCCAATCCCAAAGAGAGAATCTCACGATGAAAACATCATCTCACTAGCAAGGCACGCTTCCTTGGGAGCCACCACAGCAGATGAGACATGGGTGGTTTGCAGATACTTGTCTTCAGCTCCCGGAGGTGCAGGGTCTGTGGGTCAGTGAGGTGTAAGCACGGCAGCGAGCGCTCACTCGCTCCTCTTCCTTCTGCTAGATGAGGCTAAAACGCAGGAAATCCCATTCTTGTATTTTTTTCCCAGCTTCAGATGAATAACCTTTATTTTTAAAGATAGAAGCAGCGCCAGTGTGTTTTCAGACATACGTGCCCCGCTGCCACCATGCCTCACCCTCGTGCCACCTCCGCTCCGTGCGGCAAGCACTCTCTGTTGACTTTGTCTGCCCTGCAGCGTTTTAAGCCCATGTATAATTGCCGAGAGCCCCCCTCTACCTAAAAGTCAGAGGAGACTCTTTCTTTGTGTTTCTTTTTGCTCAGAAGGGGCTGAAGCAGCAATCTTGACTTAAAGGCTGACTCTGATTGGAAAATAAACAACTATAAAGTACAATAAATCCCATTGAAGAGTCCAGTCAAAACATCCCAATGAACAGCTAATGCTCTGCTAACCAAATCCAGATGTCACTGCCTTGTCTGGCACTAATTGGTTGACTGGAGAGTAAGTAACTGTGTAACCTGAAGGAAATCTCTACTTCTTACACTTGGGATGAGTTGCTAAGGCAGAAAATGGTTTGGTTGTGTTGTGTTTCTTAATTTCCTAACTACAGAGGAGTCGCAGGCACCTGCGCTCATTAGGACCCCTGCTAACATCTTCCCAGTGGCGGGACACGCTCCTATTTTAGGTTCCTTAAGGCACCTCGCAAAACGTTTCTCAACAGCATGAAGCTGCCTTTGACATCTGATGTTCCTTCATTCCCAAACATTTCTGGGTTTATTTGCTTAACCAAAGGACATGCCCTAGCAGATTGCAGCTAAGTTCTTAGATAAAGGTAGTTGCAAATTCCAGCTGGAACTGTTTGAAACACCAAAGAAAACACCAAAGAAAGCAATTGCTTTCAAATATAACTAAAAAAATAAAATTGGAAGACTGGAGACGATTTGAAAATAGAAAAGTAGATTTTTAAAATAAGATTAGTCTGGTGCACCCTAATTCCTAGAGCCTGGAAATTCCACGTCTGCCTGCACGACTCTGCATTGGCACGGGACACACAAAGTGGCTAACCAGGATTTTCCAATGATTTTTTTTAGGTATATTTGACAGGATCATATTATATATTCACATTTTAGAAACAATTCTGTGTAATACTACAAAGCAACGTGCGTGCCTGGAAGCATCTTCTTTGTTTTACCAGAATACTTCCCAGTGCCATGATTCTGCACACATTTACTTACGTTGTTTAACTTCAAGCGCAGCTCTCTCATTAGCTTCAGTAACTTCCATGACATTAAAAACCACTATTCATAGTTCATTCTTGAGGTCTAGTCATATGCTGAGCATATAGAAGGAGACTCTGTGAAAGACCTTCCTAGAAAGTTAGTTAATAAGATTCTGTTAAAAAAAAATTACTGTTCATACTCCTTACCATTTTAGATTAGTCAGTAATATTTTTCATTTTATGAAATAACGTACTAACATCAATTCTAATGCACATTTCCCTTAGTATTACTGACATATTGGTCATAATCTATAAGAGCATTTTAGAACTATGTAAATTTGCACACCAAAATCTAATGCTGAACTTCTGCTCACTTATATATAAATTATTTTATAGTGCTTGCTAAAAAAAAAAAAAAAAAGAAAAAAAAGAGCCCATACCCTGACCCTCAAGCGTCAAAGCCAGTTTTTCAGCGGAGCACTGCACAGTCTAGCATCTGTCTGGACACATCCAGCCGTATCTTTTGCTCATGATCTGCAAGTGGATAACACAGGATTTGAAATACAGTAGACAGTTGTGCAAAGCGTGAACAATGAAAATTATATCCAGCCTTTAATCCAGGGGATTCTGGGCTGAGCTCAGCCTCTGTGGGTATACATATCCACTCTGCATTTCGTTCCACATATTCAAAAACTGGATGTTCCCCTGGAAGACTCACATGGGAGCAAAAGTGGGATTAAGCAGCTTTCTCTCCATGTTTTGTTATTAGTATTACACATGTAATACGCAGTCACATAAGCAACTGTGCTGCACAATCATCGGCAAAGAAACTCATTTCTTCCAAGATACCAGAAGGTTTCACATTTCACGTATCGTCTTTATTTTGTTCCTGGCCTTGGGAGAGAAGGGATGGAAAAGAAGCGGGAGGTTATTCATACACCATACATTCGGAGTCAGAAAAATTTTGATACATCTTCCTCCTTCAGGTCTGGGTGAAAGATTCTTTCCTGCCAATAGGACTCTGAAAGCAAAACCAGCTCCTTCACCAAACTTCTTCCATGCTTTTAAAACTGCCAGAAGTTGATCTGGCTTTGGCAACGGTGATACAAGGGAGGATTTCTCTCCCGTGGATGCTGGGTATATATCAACATAAATAAAACTGCCATCGTGCCGGTACACAGTGGCACCTGTCAGCAACCTCACAAAAAGGCCCAGGACGAAGCAGGGTCCTCCAAGGACTACCTTCTCTACCTGTTGTTTAACTTTTGGATCCCGAAGGTCTCAGGCTGGTATCTCTCACAGCAGGAATTAGATGTGTAGCCTGAACACCAACAGGATTTTTTTACAATGTGTAATGCGTGAAAGTACCAAATGTAAGTAGATGGGTATTGAACTGCTCACCATAGGGGAAGGGAATTAAACGTGCTGTTCAATTTTATCTCCAAAGTTCCTACAAAGAAATTGTGGGATGTTAGGAAGAAAACACCTATAGGAGTTAAATTTCTGTTTCTGTTGAGCTGAGTTAATTAGATAAAAAGGATGAATTCTGAAACAGTTTTTTTACAGCAGTGCAGAGCATCAATGCTTACTGACATTCAACATTAAATATCTCTCTTTATCACTAACTGCTTTAGAGCACTAAAACATATCTTTAAAAACCATCCTTCGACTTTGGCAGCAAAGTTGACTGTTAAAAGAAACTGTTAACGTGCATTGAGTGGCATGTGGAAGAAAACTGGCAAAGTAAACTCAAGGGTTAATGAAAGTAAATGAGATAATCCTCATTGATCCCCCATAATCCCCACGGTCTGAGTGCAACTGTCAATCACTGGGAGAGACTTTTTTCTAATCTATCCCTCTGTGAATAGGTCATTCCAAACTGAATATACTTTATAGAAAGACATATATTCAAAGATACACGCAGACACTGAACGTACAACAAAAATCTTAGCAGAGTAAATTCCAAAGTGAAGGGGAAAATAAAGCATAGCTAAAAATGTGGTGTGTAAATTTTAAAAATATAGAGTTTGTTTTACTAGTTGAAATACATTCAAGCTGTCTGTTCTTACTAACTCACTGCTTCTCATGTAAGCTGGTAGCAAGTAATGGATCTGTTAAACCCCTCCTCCATAAAGGAGGAAAGACTGTTCCCATAAAATTAAAACTTACTGTTTAACAGATTGACCTAAGCAAAATATGGTCTGGAACATAAAAGAAATTATTTCAGACCTTTTCAGAGAACTACCGGCATAAGAAACAAATTAAATCACACGGTGGCACATCTGAGGCTCAGCGGACCCCAGCACGGTGCAGGAGGAGACGTGTGTGCGAGGGAAGGGCACGCAGAGCCGCGCAGGCGACCTGTCCCAGCTGCGTTCAGGCCGTGCTGCGGCCCGTCCTTGGCAGCGCCAACCCCACCGACGTTGCCCCTTCTTTCGGCAGCCGCATCCCCGCAGGGCCGCTGCCGCGTTCCCACAGGCGCCCGGACACCGCGGCAGACGGGGAAAGGGTTGCTCTGTGTCCCTGCGGAGCCTGAGCTCATCGGCTCGCTCTTCCGAGAACTGCACTAGATTCACGGGCGGTCTGAGGCATCAGTTTCTTTAACTCTTGTTTCACTTTGGTCCTCAGCTACTTGAGCAGCCCTGGGCTCTTCCTGCACCGGCACAACCGGGGAGAGATGCACACGGACCGGCACCAGATGTGCACCGCCAGAGACGGGGAAGGAGCTGGCTCAGGAGGCAGCGGGAGCCGGGGAGGTGAACACACCTGGATTAAGAGGGCATCAGGTCTGTAGTCCAGATTTGCCACAAAAGCTCAGTTCTAAACCCATGCTTGATTTTGTCAGAAATCCATCCAAGATGCCCTGTGCATGGAGACGTTGTTATTTACAACATTTATAAGTACCTGCTTATTCTGAGAAATTTCCAGCTAATACTTTGCTTTTGGAATTCTTGATGTAATAGCAATCACTTACAGAGAAAGCCTATAGGATTTAAGAGAAAGAATCTTTCTACAGAGTGTTCAGACCCACCTGTAATAACGTTACTGCATTCTGCAGCGGAAAAGGAAATTGTCTGTCAAAGGTTTGGGATAGAAATGCTTCACACCACCCAAAGGTACCTCTTGATAACCCACTGCAACAGCCATTTTCCTCCTGTAAACATTCAGAGCAAACTTTGCTGCCTAAGACACCACTTCTAACCTGAGGCTGAGTTGGAAATAAATGCCCCACTCTCAGGTTTAAAGAAAAACCAGCTTGGTAGCCATTTGGCCTGCAGCCAGGATTAAAGTGTTAACTCCACGTCTGTCAACCTGTCACTTAAACATTTACCAAACTACTGACCACTTCTATTAAAAGACCATTAAACCAGGATTAAGCTTTTCCAGAGTTAAGCTGATGTAAAAATGCAAGGAATGTCACACCAAGGGCAGCTCATTTTATTTGTATTGTAAACAGGTAGAAGGTGGAGGATAAAATGTTACATGTTTATTAAATATGGGGATATAGCCCAGCTTGACTTTTTCCCTTCTTTCAGCTTCCTAACCCCAGATCCCATTACTCCGTGGTCTGATAGCTGCGGAGCATCGCACAGGGAACACAGGAACTTCCAACTGCCTTAAAACCAGCACTGGCTGCTTTACATCAGGTCAGCGCTGCTCTGCCGGAGGGGGGATGCAATACAGAGTCCGGCCGTGCTGCGGGGGAACAGCCATGGCTACAAACACATTTGGTTAACGGGTCATGTCATAACCGGAGACCGACTGTTAAAAAGGACAGTCTCATTAAAAGCAAGAGCCCATTTTCAAGGTGGCAAGGGCGGGAGGTGTGTGCACAGGCAGGGCATGGGTGCTGCGGCTCCTTTCAAATTGTTTTGTTATCTCAGGTAAAATAAGTCCTATAGGAAAAGGCACAAAGCTCTATAAATCATCATTTCATCAACTAGGAGAGAGTATTGCTTCTGAAAATGGTCAAAGGAAGACAAAAATGACCCGTAAACGGAGAATACTGTCTCATTTTTACCTTTTTCCGTTCCCAGTAACTCAGTGATGTATCACCTAAGCACAAAATCCTGGAAGACACCACCAGAGATAGTCTGTACTTACAGCCAACAGGGGCTGTCCAGCCTTTCTGCCTCTGACGTCTGGGCTCACGTGGTGCTGTTCAACACTGGTGTAAGCTGGGTTACTCCATCCAGGTCAACAAACACAACCGTGCATGTAGTACCAGAAAGCAACTTTTGGACTGTGAAAATCTAGTGGATCTGTAGATGATACGTTCTTGGGAAATACAGAGACTCCTAAGAGCTACTCACAGGTAACACTGGAGCTAAATAAACCAGGTCTGTAGATACAAAGTCAAAACCTTGACGAGGAGAATTAGGAACCAATGCTAGTTATCCTTGCTAACTGCTGCGAACAATGTGTCTTTCTTGTGACTTAACACTTATTTACTGCTCTGATTTCCATACAGTACTACATGTGAAAGCAATGAAGAAGTCCAGCAAGGGCTACCAAGCACCTCAGTGGAAGTCCACGCAGCTTAGCTTGCCGGGTGCTGTGACAGGACACATGAGGTTGCTCCTGTTGTCTTGCATTTACCCGCTACCAGCCCTTGGTAAAAACAGGGTGGAAGGCTAGATGGACTTATGGCCTGATCCGCTTTGGGTGTTTGTATTTGCCACCTAATTAGCTCTAAATAAAAGCACGCTGGCCTGTCTGAACATCACTGCAGAGACATGACTCACAGAACTGTTGGTCTCTACATTTATTAACTTCTGTCCTTCAGATTTTCAAAATACATGTCACTGAGCAATTCTGCCTACATAAAGGCCATAGAACTGGCCATCCCCAAACAGGGAGGTGCACACATTTAATGAGATTCCTCCCCTTCCCCTTAGCCCTCCCTCCTCCTCTAGCCTGTTATCTATATTAAATATAATTTTGCTTTCAGGAAGTATCTATGACACTTCCATCTGAAGCAGGGCTTCCAGTATTTACAGATATCAAAGAACTGGTCTTAATTTCATCTGATACTTTAAAAAGCCTTTTATTCTAAAATAAATTATTGAAATGTGGTATTGGTAAAATGGGTTGCTCCAGTAATGGATTTACTGTGATGGTGCAATCAATTTCAGAGATTGGATTTCAGGGTAGAAACTATTCATCACTCTCCATGTCAATGCAAGGTTTACCTTCACACTGTGGTCACCCACTGTAGCTTACGGATACCAAGGGCAGAGGAGGATCTATTGGTGGAAAACTCTTTCTGTCACTTCTTTTTTTCCACTGTTGCTCAGGTCAGAGCCTCAGGAGTTTGTACAATTACAGCAGTTCCACAACATGACGGTGCCATCCGGGGAGATGCAGAGGGACTCCCCCCTAGGTAATAGCAGGCATGCTTAAATATCCCGTTTACCTCCTCTGCCATGATTCAAATACAGGCTTTGTTAGATGTATTTTCCCACTTCTCTGTCTTATTTCAGGATCAGCAGAGCCTTTCAGTAGGTAAAGGCCTTCGGGGTAGGGACTACAACAGTTTTAACAGGAATGATGGGGAGAGCCCTTGGAGCGGTACAACTTCTTCCCATCCCGTAACATAAAGCACCCAGCACACAAGTGATGCTAATGGGGGAAAAGAGGAGAGGACCTGTGACCTGAACTGTCCCTCCTTCCCCCTGCACTGACCCTCCCTTGCAGCAAATTCATGCCTGAGGCTTGTTACAAGCTGGAGACCCTGATAACTGCAGGTACACCTGCCCTGCCATAGCTGCAAACATACCACCCGGACCTCTGCAGCAGAGGAGGCGGCTGAGACAGCAGTAGTCTAGTCCTGGAGATCAACAAAGACAGGATTTTATGTCATTTATTTTTGCTCCATAGAGGCCCGTATGCCTCTATTAGCATATATACATATTCACAGTCTCACTAGTCCCTCTTTCTCCCTGCACCCTGCCTGGTAGAGCCCCTTTAGTCCTGCCAGGGCCACAACCCATGGAGGCTCCTCCAACCGCCACAAAACACGGCTCGTCTGCGGCATCCTGAACTACCAGTGGCAGGAACAAATGGCACATCTAAGCCTTGTGACATGCAGAACATGAAGCTATTTTTCCATCCTCATCTCTAACAAATCTTGTTCTTTGTTCCTAGAAAGCAAAGTCAACTCCATAAATCAAGAAGCCTGGGGATTTGGGGTTTTACATTAACACCTTCATTCATGCTTTGCTGTGACCTCCTGGATTGGGGTGACCTATTCTACTGTGCTGGGAAATGGCAGCTCCGGAGCCAAATCTAGCACCTAGAAAATTTCCCTTGGCTCCTAGGTGCCATAATTTTAAACCTGACTCCCTGCTTAAAGACAAAGTCATGTCTACATTTGATTTCAGGTGTTACATACAATAATTTAAGAAATTAAATGGGGATCTGGCAAGTCTCTGACTACGGAGGGGGTTGGAAAATATTATTTGGAGCCAGAAATGCAGCTTTCTTGGCTATGGTCTGTACTCTGTCTACCAACGTCAGCTCAGCATTTAGTCTTTCACTGACTTTCTCAAGTACTACAAATGGTGAAGTTTTGCTCGGCCAGAGAATCACCATGAATAAATACAGCTGGATTGGAATACCGAATGAAGAGTGAAAAACTGGGCTTGTGACAGTTATTTATAATGCCTCTTAAGACAGTGAAAAGTAACTGAAAGGTCTCTGGAGTTTTAGAGCTTTCTTCTCACTCCACTCCACTGCTTCCACTCCTTCTTTTGGTCTGTTTTTTCATATGAAATATGGCCTATCCTGGAAATTTATTTAAAAAAATAAAATCTCTGAAAAAACTCACAAACGGCACTTTGCAATGGTTAAGACGCAGCGAGCCACAGCAAGAAAGCTACTGATGATGCCACCATGATGCCTGCAAAGGAAGGGCTCCTGGAAGGGCACAGTCTCCCAGAGATAGCTAACTTGGGCCACAGCAAGAGGGGGCTTAAGGTTCCTCTTAATGCTGTGTTTAAATGCACAAATCCTGCATTTAATGCACAAATCCTTCCAGCCATCCAATGCGGATCTTATGCTTTACTCACTGTCAGACCTGCCCACAGCCTCAGCAAGTCTGTAAGAAAGGGAACTCAGTTCTCATCTCCTTAGTCTCTGTTCAGAGCTTTTGATTTTGCCCAGGGACAAGATTAGGCTGCTGTATCTGTGCCAGAGACTCAATATTTTCCACCTGTGGTAACCACACTTGAAACACTGTAATAAATGGGCTCTTGGAGTGCTTCACCTTCTGCAATCTGGTGCTGACCAGAACAGATCTACATAACTCGGTGGTCACCAATACTAGCATATCTACTTTGAAAGTGCTTTTGGGGTGGGAGGTGCTGGAAGGGTTCGGGAAGAAGAGGCAACACTGAAGAGGGAATTAAACTATATCATAAATTAGGCTTTTACTCAGAATTTCCAAACTTTGAATTTTGTATTTTCAAAACAGCAGTAATTCCAGTGATGAATGAAGAAAGAATTTCTTTATTAACAATCCAGCACTCCTCACTGCTCAGATAAGATGTAAGGACTCCAAGTACTCAAAAAAAAAAAAAAAAAAATCTATTCCCAAGTCTGACCATCAAGCCATAAAAGCCTGCAATTGTTTTGTGTTTCTTAACTTAGAAATATCAATGGACAAAAAGTAAATTAAACTCAGAATACTCTTGCAGCCTTCTTAATCAACTGTAAAAAGGGAGAAGTAAAAAAAGAATAGCCCATAGACACAACCACACTCAGCAATAACCTGTAGGATCAGTTAATGCCAGCTGGAGTGCAGGATGCTATGAAGTTATCAATGCTATGATGTCAGATTTACACATATCTAAGCAGAATCAAGCACTATCCAAGGAAGCTTTAAGAGCCACGGATCTAAGCTTGCTATCTAACTGCAGCATAGCGCTACAAACGCATTCCTTGGGGTCTCACGCACCATATACCTGCTTCATCTACAAAGAGATGAGATCTCAGACCTCAGGCCTTCCCTCAACGAGACAGCAGTGCCTCCTGCTGTACTCCCGGCTGCAGCTATTCCCAGACTTCCAGCTCTGTCTGGTTTCAGTTACCAGAAGCGATGGTTGGCATTTTAAGAAGAACTGAGATGAGTAATGGAAGAAGTGTCTAACTGGCCTCAGCACCTCTGGAAACATCAGCCTGTGTCACAGCAACACACCCTGCACAGCGGGGGACAACGGGGGAGCTGGGCGGTCTGCGAGGCAGCCTGGAATACCCAGGAGAGATTCTGTTCATAAACCAGCTTTTGATGCATTTCTGAGTATGTCGGAGTATCGCAGCACATCGGGGCTGATATGTGGCACCCACAGGGTTTCAACCTACTCAGACATGCTCCCCTCCTCTTGCTTTAACACATTTTAGTACTAATCAACACATTTCGGTGCCAGTCTGCAGGAAGCCCTGCTGCAGCACCGCGACCTTCTGCGGAACAGACTTCCACTTGTGCCGACCCATGACAAACTATCACAGTCGGGGGATGCTGCCCGTATCACAGCCCACGTGAATGCCAAGTCTGGCTTAATTCGAAAACATCAGAAAAAGGAACTTGGGGTCAATCTTCCTTAAGGCATGTGCCAAACTTCCTGGAGGTCACAGCAAGAGAACAAACCCAATGTTTCACCTCTGAAATGGAGAGACAGAGGTTTCAAATCCTCTTGAGTCATCAGCCTGTAAAGCAGGTAGGCTAGCAAAATAAAAGAGGGGCTCGTCTCTGCTCTGGGCTGTAACTGGGAGCCTTTCACTGGAGAGGGTTCTTCCTCCCCCTCGGGGTGGTTTTCTGCATATCAGGTAGAAAATCTCTTTGAAAAACAACAAGTCAAATCTTTCAAAACAATCATTATGATAACAAAGAAGAAGAATAATGTTAAAGACTACTCTGCCACCTCGACTTCCACCCAAGAAGTTTCTGAAGGCTTTGCAGAAACTATTTACCCCAGCTCAGTGCAGGGCAGCCGGCTCTGAGGGATAACATCAACAACAAGCACCGCCGCAGCTTGGTGTGGTCATTTCTCCCCGCACTCAGGAGACCTTTGCTGGTGAGGCTGCTCGAGCCAGAGGATGAGGCTCTGGGCCGCTCTCAAAGCGCATCGACAGGCGCTAGCAGCCCAACACCCTTCCCTCCCCAGGGCTACGCTGACCCCAGTAACATGCCCCCAGTACTTACATCAGATGGTGGTACTGCTGAGATGGATGTCTGTCTGTCCCACCCTCGCACCGCTTGAATCAATCTTGTTTGCCTGACTTCCAGGCTTTGGGGCTATGTCATGTCTGCAAAGCAGTTTGAGACCTTTGACTCAAGAGGTGCCATGGGTGCAAAGGGTAGGCTTTTCATCCCCAGGCAAGTTTTAGACAACCAGTAAGTTTCACGGCACATCTGGGAGACTTCTACATTTTATATTTGGAGAAACTGAGGCAGGAGGTTACATGGTTTCTAAAGATCACCAAATGAAACTGTGGGAGTGCCAGGAACTAGGCATAGATAACTAAAGCTCTTCAAATGACCTGTTCCATTAGATAAATCTCTTTTCTATTCCTGTTCCATTAAGGATTGAGAAATATTCTAATATTCCAGCTAACAGAAAGTAGAGAAGGACATTTATACCTGAAACAAGTTTCATCAGGGAACAGCGTTCCCGAACAACCTTCTTCGTGCAAGTCCCGGTTCAGTGACAGGGTAGGAGGGGTTAGTGGACCTGGAAGCTGTGACACCTCCCTTGCCAGGGCCGCCTGCGACCGCTGCGCTCCTGCCAGCCTGGCTCTGGAGGCTCGTGCCAAGTCCAGCTCTGCTGCAGTAATCCCCTATCATCAGCACGGCCAGGAAAAATGTAGTCTGCAAGCTGTGATGCCAACATCACTGCAGTGATGAGCCCCGGGAAGGAGTGCCAGGATGAATGTTAGCTCTTCTGTAACTAGAAGAGGCAGAAGTGGTAGCTAAAGACCTAACTAAGCTGTGGTGCAAAGCCCTGCAAGGATGGTCTCAGCTGAGAAGAAGGTCAAAAAAGCAAGGAGGAACTGCTTTGGAGGCAAGAAGCTACCTGTGAACACTGGTAGAGTCACTCCAGACTTATTCTGGGATAAATGAGAGAAAAATCTTCGTCCTGTGCATGTACAGCCAAAAGTGAACGTATGCAAAAACCTAAGTAACATGGGGCAAGTATTTCACCTCACCTCTTTCCCCCTGTAACCATTTTGTACCTCTTTTCTTCCTCATCCCGGAGGAAAAGCCTGATCCATCAGCTGACAGGCAATCCACGTATGATTTCAAATTTTCTTGAAACTCTCCTCAGAAACACTTTTCCTTAGAAAATTATCTGCTCCCTCTGCAGACCAAAGAGAGCATCATCTTCTGAGCATCTATGCAAACCAGGCCAAACTTCTAAATCTTTGGCAGTTCAAAACTTACAGCATAAAACTGGGAAATTTCAGGAGTTCTTCATAGCTGTTACTGAATTCTTAGAACAGAGCAAGCACTGCATTTGGGCAGTCACGAAAAAAATACTAATTTACATTATTAAGACAGTTTTCTTCAGCTTCATTGACTGTCTTCTTTCCAAAATTGTCCTTGAGAGTAAGTAGGAGTAATCAGAAAGGTAATCCTTCTGACATTAATAGGAACATGAGCATGTGCCACTCTTTCTGAAACGGAATAGTTGATGCTCATCGTCAGCCAGAGGAAGGAAGATGTGACCACAGCCCCTATCTGCATTCTTATCACAGACATTTTGTGCAGAGTAGCAAGAAATACTCAAAGTGAAAGTTTTTATAAGACAAGGGGAAGAGGCTTCTCTGTTTCACACACTAAGATCTGTCAAAGAATATTTGCAGAAAGAGACTTTTGAAGAAGCTTAAGAAGAAAATATGATGCTAGAGATTGAGCTCTTCAGCGACTGAGGAGCCTGGTCCTGTGTCAGCCACCTAGTACCGAACACAGTAAGTTCACAAATAAACTACACCCACAGCTAAGGGAAGCAATGAGCATGCATCAGGCTGCTGCAAGACAGTTCAAGAGTATGACTTGGAATATGTTAATTGCTGTTAATTTTGTGATCTGCTTTATCTGCTCCACTTTTTCCTTAATTGTTTTTTACTTGCTTATCTGTTGAATTTAAGCATCCCAGCTCCATTTCCCAGGTCACCAGTTAAAGGGACTTAACAGAGTAGGTTCCTTAATTTTGACCAGTGAGACAGGTCCGAGTACGACTGCAGAACTTCGTTTATCCCGCCCAGGCAGCAATTACATCTGCCGGACTTTCTGGCTGCCACAAGTCTTCTAGAGCCTCCCCGTCTTAGTGGAGCAGCAGCTTCCATGCTAACCTGAAAAGACTTGGCCAGACAGCCAAGAACTCATACTTTCTATCATCTCTTGCATTTTTTTTAGATGAAATAGCCCGGTTTTGGCTTTCTCTGCCAAAAAGACCTTTCCTAAGTCTTTTTCTTTCATGCGTATTCACAGCTTTATGCCAGGATCTAATGAGACTCTGAACCAAAGCTGACACAGTCAGTCTCAGACAGAATAATCTCTTCTCGCAGTGCACATAAGTACTTTTTGGACTGGTTTCCTTTCTCTCAGGCAATTATAGGTGATTTTAGAGAGACAGATGTTGTCAGATTCCTCCTTTGTCTGACAGGCTTTTTTTTTTCCCCCTTGGCTCTCTCTTTTCTGAATAATAATAAAAAAAGTTGGCATTTCTGGGGGACTTCCCAAATTTCTGACCACACTCACCACAGGCTTGCATTCCAGCATAAAATCCCAGCCATTTCCTGTTTTTCTGCCACAACTAGTAAACAAGCACCCCAAAAGATCAGCATTTATAGGGAAGAGCTGTGGGTAGTCTGCTGGCAAATGACTGCAGGTAAGTACAATCTTAAATTGATGATGGACTCTCTTCTTGTGATAAAAGACAAAGGTATTTTTCCCTACTTACTATACACTTAAGAACAACATCTAGCGGACCATTTTATTACAATCTGATTGCTAAAAATATCCTTGGAGGGATAAAATTACCTGTTACAAGCTCTATGAAGAGCCTGGCAATTAGAAGCAATTAAGATCCCCATTAGCCTTTCGCAGCTCCCACCCAGCTGCCCGCTCCAGCCTCCTGACCACCTCGGTGGCCCTTCACTGGACTCCCTCCAGTTTATTAGCATCTTAAACCGAGGAGCCCAGAACCAGCGTTTCACTCCAGGAGGGGTCACACAGCCGTGGAGCGGTGGGGAATCACCATTTTCTCCAACCTGCCGGCTGCGCTTTTATTAATACAGCCCCATGTGCCTTCATCGCCTCTACGTTCAATGTTCCTTCCCTCTTCTTGCTTTCCCTGTGAGGAGATGAACAGATTCCTTCAATCAAAGATAATTTTCATGTGTTCTTTATCTTTGCACTGTGCAAAAATAAGATTAATAAAAGGAGGTGTTATTGGTTTTGCAGTAACCTCCCAGTTTTTGCAAAACTTCAGTCTTTATTTAGCCTTCTTTGCAGATAGGCTCTGGTTCTAGGAAAGCCTGAAGGAATTGAAATGGGGCCCAAAATTGAGGGCTTGAGCAAATGTTAGACAGCTGCATGCATCTTTCCAAAGTAAAACAGATACTGAATGTAGCTGCTTGGAAATGAGGATTTTCTGCTTCTGCTATGCTTGTCATCTTGCAAGTTCTTGTTGTTTTATTTATCAGTTTGGATGCACCTGACCTTGTCCGTTCCATCTTGAAAACCTCCTTGTGCAGAGACAGCAGCTGGGCAACCGTCCTGCTCACAGTCCCGAGCAAAGCAATCAAACAACCCAACAAATTTGTAGATATGTTTGTTTCGGACATTGTTTAAGCAAAAAGAGGGTGGAAAAGAACTTAGTGAGGTTCAGCAGCCTTCACCAGAAGAGATGCAGAAGGAAATCCCTCTGGGCTGCTCAGTTCGCTATCGCTGCTGTCCTGTGGCTCTCTGGCCTGACCACCCTGTCTCCTTCCTCCCAGCTGCCCTTTCCGATGTCCTTACCTAACCAAGACCGAGCAATAAACTCATCTGGGTAAAAAAACCACCCTGTAGGAAAAGAGAAGACAAAAGTCAGTCTTTGTACAAATTTCTGTCCTGACAATGAAAATGTCAAATGAAAACATATCTCCCCTCCAATCTTGGGAAGTTGTCAAGCACTCGGACTCTTTTCCCTGCCCCTGCTCTCCGCAGTGCCTGCAGGGTGATTTTTGGGAGCTCTCCCCTCCGCAGAGGCCAGACAATGCGGGAACCCGAGGGAGCTGTGGCTGCACACCCTGTCCCTGCCTCGGAGAGCCCTCTCGCTGCTGCCAAATATTCGCCAGAGGACTCAGTGTCCCTTCAGCCTGCCTTCAGGGATTTAGATAGTATCTTAATTCTCTTTAACGGGGATCAAAAAAAGTGCCTCTTGAATCCAAACACATCTGAGCTGCTGAGGAGTGTTGACCTGGCTCTTCCTTCTGCTCTTGTTCTCCAGGCTGGTGACACCATCCACCCATGAGCTACACAACAAGCGGTCATGTCTTGTACGCTGCCTTCCATGTTTACTTGCGCAGTGACATTAAGAGGGACTTTACTTCTTCTGAAAGACAACAGGTAGGTGCCCTGGGCAGGTACAGAGGTCAGCCAAAGGCAGAGGCACCTGGACCCTCTGCCCTGCTCGGGATGGAGATCTGGCTCGGCTCAAGGCCGCTGGCCTCATCAAGATTGAAAACTGAGATTGGACGCCCTCTTGTGCCATCCTGTCCCCTGGAGCAGTGTGGCTGGCAGGGGCTGGTGAGTGACCGACCAGGGTCACCCCAGTCCTGGCCCCACCAGAGCCCCTGGGAGAGAAGCCTGGCCTTGGCCACAGCTCCAGCCCTGCACTCTCCAGGGACCACAACCATTCATCTCGTTTCCGTCACCAGTTGGGACAGCACCTCTGGGGCCAGTTCTCAGCTGTCCTGCTACGAGGGCAGTCTTTTACACCAGGGAAAAGTGTCTGCAAAATGCCTTCAAAGCAGAACAACAAAAGCCCACATCCGCTTTGCAATAGGTAAACGAAAAAGTAAGCATCGAGGAAACCAAGGATCAATCCTCTCGTGCACAGTAAATAACTTCCCCACCCCCAGGATCATTTCTTGGCTCCTCTCTCTTTAAATCATCAGTGTCACAGTAGAAGAACCAGAAGGACTCAGTCCCTTAAAGCTCTTTCCTCTTTTTGCCTGTCGTTTAATTAAATTATCCTATAATGAAATCTTTCCCTAATGAGTCAGTGTTTAATAATTTATTAGACACTGAAGCCCTGCTTGGAGTCTCATCAATTATGTATCACAGCACCAGGCACTTTCAATCTCTCTTTTTTCATTTCTCATTCACTTCATTAAAAGCCCCAGCCTTGCTGCTTCTAGGTTTCAATTCACTTGCCCGGACTTAGAGGTCAGTTCATCGATACCTGTTTTGCCCAGCGCTCACCAACAGATGCGCGTGGGCATGTGTTGGCTGGTCTGAAATTACAGGTGGCGTCTGTGTACACGTCTGGGCACACACGTACCCGGGCACGGGTACCCGCCTTGCTGCCTGTGAGCAAGAATGTGCATTTCTCACAGATCTATACCAATTGTCACGTAGGTGTATGTATCTATATTTGTAGATTTATAAAATCTGTGTATGTGTAGGTGTGTTTCTGTTAGCACTTGCACGTCTACATCTACAAGATTACATCTATAAGATTATATTTGCTTATATATCCGTGCAGGTACGTATCAATACTGGCATTCCCGCCCACGTCAGTGTGCCAGCACATTCTTCTAACTCAGTGAACGAGTTTGTCTTATTCCACTACCTTTTTCGGTTTTGTTCTCCTTAAAACAATCGCATACATAACCTGTAGGAATCAGTCAGGAAATATTATACATGAGCTGTGAAGATAATGAGTTTGTATCTACTGAAACGATCAGGAAGGGACTACCCAGTACACATTGCTGCAGTCCTGACCGTCACCCACAGAGTAATTTGGGGCAGGATCTGACTTTTCACTGAGGTTTCCCATCCCGTTCACCCTCTTGCAGTCTGTAGAGCACTAAGCCTTTATATAGACCGGGCTCCCTTAGTTACAGCGAGGCAGTTCTGGAGTCAGAAACTCCACTGACTGCTTATCCTGGGAGCATTTTTCTGTGAAGATTTGTGTCAAGTACACTGCTATTAAAAACTGAGTCTAGGGGAACAGATTTCCCAAAGAATCGTTGACCTTGGAGGAGTTATTCTAAAACTTTACCCATTTGCTCCAGCTTGTTTCATTAAGGCTCCTCAATTACCATAAAAACATAATTAGTTTAGTCTCCAGGTTGGGAGCAGAGAGTCAAGCTCAGCTGTTCCTAGCTCACGCGGTGTCCTCGATAAGCCCGGCGTGCTGGTGCTCAGGAGAGCTGAGAGGTCGGGCGCAGGCGAAAGCTCTGCTCCGCGTCGGGAGCACAGCTCAGCGGGAGGACACCGGCGGGAGCAGAGCAGATCTGATGCTGAACTGACGCTGTCCTGTAGAGGTACCGAGTTTTTTGGTCTCTTTCCCTGAGCAAAGCCATGCTTAGTCCATACCCAAACCTGGGCACACTGAAGCACCACTGGTTTATCACAACATCTTAAGGTCGATTCCGAGAGAGAAACAGACCCACAGCACATGCACTGGGTCACCACATGTTCCCAATGACCAGACTCCGGCTGAGCAGGAGGAACCTTGGGCAGAGCTAATCCCTTCGCCTCCTCTGAACAACCAGCACAGCCTTAGCACAGCCTGGTCACCCGCCTGCTGCCGCCGGTAGATCAGGGCTCCCGTCCCTGCTGACACGGAGTGGGGATGGTGTTGGTCCACTCTGCTGCTCCCGCTTACCAATGTTTCCAAGGATGGGAAAATCACACTCACTCACGTGTACATGCATTTGCATTTTAAATGCTTAACTAGACAGCTGTGCATGGGAAAGATTTTTTTGATCAATTTATACCCCAAAGCACAAAATTTGATTTTCTTAATTATCTTATCAAGCATTTGTAGAAGAGTTGTTAGCCGGAACAATCTCATCAGGCCTTTCAAAAAATCTACTGTGATTTTAGAGGGTCTTTCTCTACTTCAAATTGTTTCCTTCAAAGTGAACACCGTCCCACACCCACAGTAAGAGACTCCGTAACAGACACCAGCAATATGCATATAACTAATTAAATGATGATCCTTTTTTTTTAAAAAAAAAAAAAAAAAAAGGATGCAGCCTTCCAAAACAACCCTGTATTGGTGTTACTGGAACCATGTGTTGCTCATCAATAAATATTCTGTGTCAATAGGCCATTAACTATTAATCCCAGTGCTGGCCATTTGAGAACTTTACATCAACACTCTTGTTATTTTACACATTGCTTCTCATCTTATTAAGTGACTTGCACATATGGACAAGATCACAGTCTCGCAAATGAGCCCACGTCAATAACGCACAGGACACCACCTCCGATAAGGAAGGGGGAGAATCGCAAGAAAATGAATATGTCTGGGGCTATCATGAGTATTTACTTACATTGAGAAGAAAGAGAATCCACTCTTGAAGAGCTTATTGTATTACCTAAGCTGAAATTCCAACATATGTTCACTCTCAGCCACGTTCTGGCTTCATTTTTTTCATCCTTTAAGCAAATTTGGTGTTAGTGAAAGATGCCAGACTGACGAGCGGAGCTCACTGCTCGCCGCGCAGGCTGCTGCCCAAATGAGCTCCTCTCCAGGCTCGGCTCTCCGCTGCTACCTGATGCAGACAGATGATTTCCAGGGTGAGAACTGAGCTCGCCGATCCGGCCCTGTAGTACTATCAAGGAGTGTCACCGCCAGGAATGCGTTGTCCAGAATACGAGAGACAACAAGGGGAGAGTTTAATAGTTTTGATTCCCACCCTTCAACAGTATCTTGCAGCTAAAATGCATTAAATGCAAAAAGCAGGAGCGTCATTTTATTTTAATGATGAAAAATGGTGCATCAATAAACAGTAGTTTTTCAAATGAATTCAATATGCCTAAGATTGTTCCTCCCAACAAATTCTCTCCAGGCACCTCATTTATGATCTCAAATCAAACCCTGACCTGTTGATTTTAACCTGATTCTTCTGTAAGTCACCCTAGAAATATTTAGGTTCCCCAACTGGCTTTTCTCTTCCTTCCAAGTAACTGTTGTGCAAGTCCACAAAGCTACTCCAAGCAATTACTCAACTGGACAAACTAAGAAATACAATATCCTGTATCCAGCTACTAGAGATGTCCCTATAGTATTCCTCAGGCTGTTACAGAAGGTGACGGACAAAGTTTTGATAAGTCCTATTAGTGACGTATATGGTGAGACTGAAGGGGAAAAAATACTTCTTGTTTTAACTCTGGCGGAGAAATAGAAGTGAGAGGGTAAGCAAAGAACAGAGATTTGCAGTAGGTGTCAAGAGCATGTGGCAACGCGGTAGCCAGACAAACACGTGCACACACAGATAGAATTGAATAATATTGAAGTGGCAATTGCTACGCTGCGATTGCGCGGCTCTAATTCCTGGCATTTAGTTGGCCAGAATTCAGCAGGAATTGGTGTGTCTTCGACGGAGAGAAATGATGACAGTGCAACAGCTGTACTCTCTAGCAAACTGCGTAATGATATTCAGGTTTTATGGCTCTTTGGTTTGATTCCCAATAGCAACTATCCTGTTATCCGTGGTCAAGACAGGTTAGCACCTGCTAAAAGCAATTTCTCATAAATTAGTTCATGTCAGCTCTTGAATGGCTGCTGCTTAAGCCTAAGGTCTGCCCGTGCCCCGCCGCAGCGGCTCTGCTCGTGCAGATGGCCGTCTCCCCGCAGCTGTGCGCCGGAGCGGGGCAGCCCGGCAGAACAATCGAGGCAGTGTGCGAGCTCGGCCAGGTCGTGCGGGGCGCTTGCACGGGGACCCACACCTGTGCTGTGCAGATGGCGAACGTGCTCCTTCCCTTCGGGGGATTGCAGAGGAGGAGTGCGCGGCGTTTCTGTTTGCGCCTAAACCTGGGTACGCCAGCAGCCACGTTTAGGAGAGGGGTCCGCGGGCATGGCTCGCTGCAGGAGGCAGAGCTCACACCCTGCACCGGGTCCCCGAGCAGCCTAAGGGAACTATTTGTGTCTGGCACTGGGAAATGTGTCCTCTGTCAGGAGTGAGCAGGCCCATGGCTCAGACCCGACTGATGTGGGAAGCGGGGCTCATCCAGCCACGCCGGATTCTTGCTGAACGTTGGCCATTATGTTTACATAACGTATTTCCAGCCCAACACTTGCAGGAAGATCTTGGACTCTCCTTTACTAAGCCTCTGATGCCAAATTCAGCCCTAAGTTAATGCCACTGTGAAGATAAGGATGGTCCTTGAGTTAAGAGCAAAATTTGAATTATTCAGCTGTAAAAATGCAGGTCTGCCTCCAGGTCTCCCTGTCCTTTGGCTGCTAGGGATTACCACCTGCTTCATGCTCTCTGCATAGACCCACACATGTCGAATTGTGCCCACCCCACGTACAACTCCAGAGACAGCATTGTACAACAAGACCCACGAGCAGCAGCTTTGCAGGCTGAGCTGCTGGCATTGACCTTGGCGCAGACGAGCCCTTTGCAGGACGGCGCACACAGATGGAACATTTCCTCGACACAGACAGACCTTATATTACACAGAGTCCAGTAGGTCACTGTAAGTGCTTTGAATCAATGAGGCATCTCACGAGAGCCCGTGCAGGCCCCCGAACTGGGATGAAACCTGATCGCGCAGCTCAATGTGTTACAACAATTTTTCAACTGCATTGAAAACAAGGGGGCTACGGGGCAAGCAGTTGTCTCTCTTGAGGAAATAGCCAGAAAACGATGAGGTTTACACGAGGCATGTTCAGGATCATCAAAGTAGGATTTGAACAGACCAAAATGAAAAGTAACAGTTGTGAATATGGGGGAAGCAATAAAAGCTGATGCCAGTCGGTTGACTGACAGCGGTCAGAGCACGAGCGACCAGCGCGACACATTTGCCAGTTATGGCGATTTCATTGACGTGTCACTATAGAGCAGCATTTCCTGCAGATGCACAATTATCACATTGCAGACCAGGGAGCCTTGTGTTCACGCGTGTTCCCGGGCTCCAGTCTTTCCCTTCACTTGCACGAAGTCCCATCCCAACCAGGGGCAGCCGCAGAAGCCTGTGCAGCCTGCCCAAAGGAGGCACAGGGGCTACTGGGAAACACCATCTTTTCCCCCACCTCCATTTTCACACCTATTTTTACTCATTTTATAACTCTAGACTTCCTTTTCTGTTTCTGACAGTTTTGTTACCACCTTTGTTTTAATTTCCAGAGGATAATTTTCTCTTCATTTTTTCCTCTGCCTCTGTTCTTCCGACACAGTGTTTCTCATTTTTCTTTCCACTCAGTCTACCACCTCCTATGCTCTTGAAACCATACATTTCCCCACCTCCTTCTTCCTCTTTATTTGTAGACAGCTTTTATTTTTAACGCAGCGATTTCTTTAGCTGTTGGACAATGTACTAAACACCGCCCAGAGCTTTCGGTTTCCAACCGAAGGGAGGCTGAGCAGACCCTTCACCCTTCCTCGAGGTTAGTGATAATGCAACACACTTTTCAAGCAAAACATGGATGACTCGCTAAGCAGTTTCAAATTCGTGTTAGCTAACAGCCAAACTGGACGGGCACACCTTCATCCACACAAGTGGTAACGACTCTCAAGAAAAACATTAAATGTCGTATTTTACCTAGGAAAAAGTGACCATCGGAGCAGACCCTGGATCCCGTTACGGTGGTGTGGGTACGCCCAGGTGCAGAGCCCCAGGCAGTCATCACTTCTCCCAAACAGGATTTGCCACACGTGCAATTTCTCAACAGTTGAACCCGGCAGCAGCAGATACTAGCAAGCACACAGCACCGATGCCCAGGAGTTAAATAGTCACGGGGTCAGGTGCACCCATCACCGTCACGCAGGGCAGCGCCTGCCATCCGACAGACTCGGCTGTCTGAATAACAAAAGGTAATCTGGAAAGTTGGAAAAAAGTATGAGAGTCAATGCAGGAAAGTCACGGTCAGCAAGAGCATAAAGACCTCAGTTTACAGCACCAGTCATGGGGGAAAAAAAAAAGAAAAAAACCTACCAGAGCCAACTTCATCTGTCATAGGCAAGCTGATTACAATCAATAGACACTTAATGGTCTCTCAGAGTCCCATCTGGGCAATTAGCAATAGCATTAAGCAAGCGAAGACGTATTGTAAGTCTGTTTCTTCAGTGGAAGTGACAGAAAAGAGAAATAAGAAACCAAATTACATTTTTAGATCCAAATTCTTCTCTCATTAATACTGCATGAAACCTACTGCTGCCGCTGGTAAAAATGGAACAAATGTCAAAGTTTTTCTTTCTGCAATTTTCTGACTGATTTTTCTGTTTTAAATTTAAAAAATTCAACCTCTGTTTCAAACTGTAATAAAACCTATTGAAGTCAGGAGGTAAATATGAGTGTCAGTGAAGGAAAGAGTGGCCTTTGGGGTATTTCTTTTACAACCAAATAAATCAAAAATAATGATTTTGAGTGCCTCAGACTTCATTAAAATCAAAGAACAGCATTCACATTTCCACTTTCTCAACTCTAAAACGCAGCAGGTATCATCCCAGGCTTTCTGAGGATAGAAAATAGCACTAAAAATAATTGAAATAAGGAAAGTTTTCTGTACATCTTTTGTTTTGTTCGTGGCAAACACTGAAGAATAACGTATTAATCAGGCAAAAGTACTTAGTGCACTCTCAGTCTTATTAAATATGACACTGCTGCATTATGAATGACAAAATTATATATCTACAAGTCATATAACTAAATTACTGTCTCCACTGTGATCTCAGGACACTTTTCTTGAGAAATGAAGTAGATCCAGTATCTTGCATAAATTTAGTTGATTGTCCTAAATTTTTCTCCTGCAATTCAGCTGACCTGCTATTGTGCAAATTTTGACCTATGATTTCATAGAGAATAAAGAATAAGGTTGTGTTGGATTGGGATATTTTCTATTATAAGTTGTGCTCTTTTAGTGTCTACCAATCCAGATCTTCCAAAAATAACAGAGAAAGTAAATTATTAGTATGTGAAGTTCCTGTGTGAGATGTACTTAATTATTATCACACAAGCAAGACAGAAATCTGTGCACATATCTGACAAATTGGGTGCACTCTTGCATTAAAAGTAATTAGCTGGTTTGTACGCCATCAGTGAATTTACACAGATGAGACCAATTATCATACAGAAGTCAAGTCTACAATATAAAAAAAAACAATTTTGAAAGCTTTTTTATCAGCTCAAGACTTCAGAGAGCCTGTCAGAGAGTACAGTGTTAGGCTCCATAAATTCTGGCAAGTTATTAGCACCTTTCTATATCCAAGCGGGGCTACTAGGATCAAATTTGCAGCAGATGCTTTTAACTCAATCCGTGGAATTTTGCAGACAAAACAGACAAATTGCACAAATGTATGTCAATTTGCCAATGGAAAGTCATATCCTGTCTATACATAAGTTATGTTGAGCAATTAAAAAGAACTGGTGAAATATGCATTCCTTACACATCTGCTCCATGGCATATCTATGAATTGAAGATGATAATCTCCAAATGATAGAGCAAGAAAACACCGCAGCTCTGAGCATGCTAAACCTGTATTATGGTAACTCACCAGTGTAACAGAAACTCCTTTGAGCTCGGCGTTGCCCCTCTAAGAATCAAATTACGTTTTAAACCTGCAGTGCTCGTATTTTTTCTTATCTTTGATCTACTGTACGAAGCAATTTTAAATCTGTCCTGAGCGGACCTGTTTTCAACAAACTTTTTAACTATTGCACTGGTAGCGAGCTCTGAACGTCAGGAGCAGCAACTCACTTGTAAATACTTAGTAAATCACTTTATCGGAAATAGTTGTCAGTGAGATAGAGCCTGTGTTTCTTTGCAAAATCTTATCTAAGAAAGAGTTCTTTATAATGGCTTTATTAAATGCTGTAGAAGACTGACAGTTCTCCAGACTGACAGCCATAACAGCTGAGCCACAACCAGATGCCAAGAGTCAGGCCACTGTAGCAATTATATTTGGCAGGATAGGTTGCTGAAATGCTTCTAGTCATTGAATTTCTTCTTTAAAATCCCTTCCTTTCCTCTGCCATAATGAGTTTTGCAAACATATATAAAAGATGGCACCGAGACAGCTTGTAACATATTGACTGGGTTAACCAGGTCTGCCTAGAACGGTTTTAGGTATGAAAGTGATACTGCAAGCAATCCTGAATCCTGGCTGCTCGCTCCTAATTGATTTACATAAATGTTTATGTGACTCTGATTTGATAAACATTACATGTAATGTTAAGGGATTTGTAGGACAGATTTTTACAGCTTTCCATTTGGTCTCCATTTATCAGCAGAGACAGAGACCAGACAGAAAAGGCGCAGGAGGAGAGGCAGAGAAGGACCACATCTAATGTCAGAGGCACTAAGCATCAGATTCAGTTTATCCTTTCTGATGGGCTGTTATTAAAGGTTTCTGGGCTCCTCAGTGCAACAGAGACATGGACATATTCAAATGCGTCCAGCAAAGGGCAAGAAAGATGATTAAGGGACTGGAGCATCCGACATATGAAGAGAGGCTTAGAGCTGGGACTGTTCAGTGTGGAGAAGAGAAGCCTCCTGGGGGACCTTATTCACGTGTACAAACGTCTGATGGGAGGCAGACGAGAAGATGGCTCAGTGGTATCCAGTGGCAAGACAAGATGCAATGGGCACAAAATCAGACACAAAAAATCCCATTTAAACATCTGAAAAACCTTTTTTATGGTGAGAGTGGTCAGACACGGGACGAGGTTGCCCAGAGAGGCTGTGAAGGTACTCAAAACCCGCCCGGACATGGCCTTGAGCAGCCTGCTCTGGCTGACCCTGCTTCGAGCAGGGGCTGGCCTAGACGAGCTCCAGAGATCCCTTCCACCCTCTGCACATCTGTGATTGTGCTGTACCGGGGGGGTCCGAGTAGCAATAAACAGCCACATCATCTTGACTTACACCATCTGAAATGTTGGATCGGGAGCAAGATACTGAAGGCAAAAGTGATTTTTGTTGCATTCTTGATTCTGTAGGTTGATTTGGTGGCATACAAAATATGTTAATAATTTATCACCTATTGCTGTCAAACACAGTGGCAGCAGCACAGAGAATTCCTTTTTTTCTGAACATGGTGCGGGTGTCTGTATGTTAATGACAATATCCTACACCCGGGTATAATTGTCATTATTAATACTGATGTAAATGAAATGTTAATTCTTGCTAATAGATTAAAGTACGAAATGCTTTAAGAGCAGAATTGCTACAATAAAAGCAATTGGGTTGTTTCTTTGTAATTTGATGGCCCACAGAAGTGCAGAAACATATCTTATGGCTTTACAAATCTGTGATAATTTCCTTCAACTTTTACTTTTATTGCCTTGTCATTAAATTCACATTGAGTTCTTAAAACAAAAATGTTTAAAACAGATGTGGCTGTTAAAGTTACAATATGAATTTTACAACCCTAAATTTTATGACACTGAAAGAAATTTCAACCACCAAAGTCAGAGACAAGAATGGAAGCAGAAGGCAGCTCTAAGGGTGACAGATTTCCATAATTACCAAAATCTTAAGCTAACATAATGCATACATTATATACTAATTGCGTAAGTCAGTGTTCAGAAAGAAAATTATCTAAACCCCTGTGAATTATCAGGACTGAATAGCAAACAAACAAGAAAAAAATGAGAGGTAAAGCTTTAAGTTCCACTTTTGTCCTCTTATCAGTTTCTTCTATGGATCTGACTTATGGGATCTAAATAGTTGGTGCACAGTGATGCACACAGCGTCTTTCAAGTAATCCTATGGCGAAGATTCATTCTAACAAAAATCATCATTTTCATGACATTTTGCAGAGGAAATTCAGCTTCCATTTAATCTGACTATAAAAACCCTGATATCTGATTTCACCAGAAGTTCCACTATAGGTAGACAGACAGACAGAAATGTAGACATGGTCACTTTATGTCTTAAAATAATTCATAACAAGTGTCGGAATGACCTCTCGCAGTATATTATCCCACACAATATGTCTTCTGATCTTTCACGTGAATGGCTCCACGCTAATTCCTCTTTTCCTGGGTTTGAGTCGGCGTGCCACAACCAGAACGCGCACGTTTCCTTCGCTCCCTTTCAGCAAGAAACATCTTCTCACCTTGAATATTCTTCTCAGGTCAGGTTCAGCAGGATTACATCATGACTATCCCAAGTGTGAAAGGTAAAAAATTGACTTCAGCCTTACTTCGTGTTTTCTCTTTCTCCCATTTTTTATCGCCTTTCCAGTTCTATAGATCTGTAACGCTTTGATCCTCCTAGCAACCGTATTTCAGTCTTTTCCGAGGCAATTCATAGCAATGGTCATTTGCCAAATTTAAAGTCTATATATTTCAGATATGGACTGGCTGACTCCCTTTACAATAAAATGTCCATAATTTGGTTTAAAAGCTGTCCTCTTTTTGTTGTTTATTAAGTTCTACACACCTCATCTTTGTAATCGATTTAAGCGGTTTTAGTGAGGATTTAAATCTTATGCTCAGGGAAAGTGGAAATTCCAGTGGAAATAATCTTCAGTGAGACTGTATGATCTCCCTGTGTGCTGCAAGAGCACACTGTGAAGTTTTCCTGTTGGGTTTCAGTGGGATGTGTATTTAAATAAAGACTGGTATCACCTAATTACCCCATGGAATCAAGTTGCTACAAAGATATTTTTTTTTTTTTTTTAATATACTCTCCACTTTCAATTGGCTCGTTGTTGTTCTTTAACTCGGTCTCTCCCAGAAGAGCATCTGAGCAGTACTCCTGTCAGCAGAGGTGTCCCTGCACCACGTTGCTCCGGGTTTCTTCTCTCTAACTCTCCTGCAAGCCAGCTCCTGCGGACTTTTTCCTGTCCCCCAACTCCTTGTTCTTGCTTATATTTTGCTAAGGACTGGGCTGGTCCTTGATTTACTGCTTTTCCTCCCGTGCACCTCACAGTAACTTCCTCGTGCTTGGTATTCCCATAATACCAAGCACGTCCTAGAGAAGGCAGCTCTGTCAGTCAGCCACATTATGACGTACACTTTTGGCTTCAGCAGAGAAAAAACCTTTTCCTCTTCTCTTCCAGTCACCCCGAGCTCCAGCTCCTCTTCACCAGCAGCCACATTACCTCACGATTTCGGCAGCCGTCCCTCTGATCTCCCCCTTCCCTCGTGACTGATCTCAACGCTGGCCAGGTAACTTTCCATATTAGCAGCTAATCTCTCTGCTCCCATATGGCTGGGGTCAGTCATCATTTCCATGACTTATTTGTTTCAATATCCGTAAAAAGTGAGGAAGTCCTTGGCATCAAGTAGCTTTAAATGATGTCAGGGGTCAACCGTGTCTTTGTTCCAGCACCGTAAATGTTCCCCCGTGCCTGCGCTCACCTCTGAACGCTGCCCTGTAGCGAGCGAGGGGGTAACACAGGTGTCCTTCCTTCTCATTTAATTTACTGCAGACATTATTATATCCATAGCAGCTCAGTTAAAAATAATACAGTCCCTTTTCTATCGGCCGAGTTGTAGCTGCCTGAGAAACGTCTAAATTGGGAGGGTAAGTTCTGGGGCTTGCAGGGAAATCTGATAAAATACTGCCTCCGTTTCCAGCATCACAATGTCAGCAAGTCTCAAAGCTCTCTCAAAATCTGTACCATCTATGAGAGGTCACAACAGCAAAAAAGGGGAAAATGGGTATATAAAATGATCTTTAAAAAAAAAAAAACAGTCATCAGAGTTGCCGGAAAGCAGAAGCTCTATTGCTCAAGGGAGGCATGTAGCTCAGTTTGACAACTCTCAGTCCATTTTGCTCAGGTCTATTAAACTTCATCTTCTTAAAAATTATTTTCCTAAAATTCCTCCCCCATTGCTGTGTAAGATCTACAAGTAATGACGCTTTTACAAGTAAAGCATATATATCTGCCAGCATCTTGGCTCCTCTGTCATCTAGACATTCAGAGTAGGATTGAATAGCTCTTTGATTAATGCTAATGCTTGATTAGCGTACTAATGCCCTCATGAAGGGTAGTAAGCTATCACATAGGAGAAAGCGTTGTATAAAACGTTTAGACATTGGCAAGAGAAGATGATCTAACAGACCTGGAGAGGATGATCTAACAGGCCTCCTAACATTCTAATTTTTATAATTTATTGTAGCTAATTTATATGCATTTCTCATGCTACAGTATAGTGTTAACATTATTTGAAAAGTCAGAAATCTCTCTGATATTAAGAGATTCATGTACATATATAAAGTCACATATATACTGAAATTCTTAAATAGCCTCCAGACATTTACAAGTCTAGCTATTGCATGTAGCTTCAGGAAAGGTATTTCTTTGCTGAAAGTATCACCATCAGCTCCCATTCACAACTAGTTTGGACGTGATACAATAGCAACCTGCTTCAAACCAAGGAACCCCCAGATTTCACAGATGGGCTGCGTAGCGGGCTGCCACCCAAGCAGCGATACGCTCCGGTCAGGGCAGTGCAAAGAGATTTCACCTGGAAAGCCAGACCGGCCCCTCCCCAGGACTGCAGAAAGCGGAGCACGGGCTGTGTTTGTCAGCACTGACCCCCATGTTTTCATCAGCCCCAAAAATAGATGGGGCAGCATCCACAAGCAATACCAGCTGGGGCGTCCTCGAGACAGCACTACGTTTCCTTTTCTGCTTAGGGTAAAAGGAATACATAAAGGAACAACGGGAATAAATTCCACCTGCTGTTTCAGGACATGTTCAAGAGCTGATTAAGGCTCTTCTGGTCACAAGACCACTATGGACGGGGGCAAAACAGAGGGAGGAGCAGATGGTCTGTGTAAGGTTTTGGCCACATTAGGCAGCTCAGAGCGTTGCTATTTAGATCCTGACATCCTGACCCACCTGGGTGATGTCTCTGAAGCTTAGAAACAGTGTAAAAATAACAATCTCACACATATTTCACTGAGAAGTTCTTGCCTCCTCCCTTCTTTTTAGTAAGGGCTTGACATTCGGTGTTGTGGGAATCAGCACAGTGTCTGGATCTTTCGCAGTCCCTAGTCTGACTTCACCTTTGCCTTTGCCTGACTAGTTCATGCAGTTCAGAAATGCTAGTCTGCAAATACGCATCGGAGTCTCGTGGAAGCTGAGCAGCTATCTTCTCTACTTAGTTGTAAAAGGGGGCTAGTAATATGATTGACTATTGCAGCATTGATGCAAAGGTGAGGTAACTGATTTTGAGAAGCATTCAGATATAATGGTGATACCACCACGGAAATGTACACAAGCAAATTAACTTTCATATTCCGGCAGCATTTGAATAATGTGCAGTACAAAACATCTGGGACCACATATTAAAAGGGGATATAAAAATCCTGAATAGTCAGTGAGCATCCAGTGGATGAAGCAGTACAGAATAATGCAATTATTAATTAACTGAATCAAGCACAGAAAAAAGCAAAGCAAAGCAAAGCATAGAAAAGAAAAGAAAAGGAGAGAAAGAAAAGAAGAGAAGAGAAAAGAAAAGAAGATAAAAGAAAAGAAAAAAAAGAGGCTGTATTAAAGTTGCAACATTAATTCTTGCCTATCCCAGGCTTTGAGTGCTTGAATTAATAATTTCAACATATTTTGTGAAATGTAATATAAGTAAGTTTTTTTGCGTACCTCCAACTTGAGATATTCTATGAATCTATGAAAGTGCACGCAGGTATTACTAGACAGTACATAGTGTCCCTGACACTTTTCTCTAAGTTACATTATAACTGGATCTTGCACATGAGAGAAAGCAGAGATACGTGTGAAATACAGAGACAAACAGACATCCATTTCTGGTACCAGCTATGGCATCGAGGAATACCTTGGACCTCAGCTCTGCTTCGAAGTTCCTGTTGAGCAGCTTTCCAGCTTTTTGCAGCTTCTCTGATAAACGCGCTCGTAGGAAATGCCAGTAGGAAAACTTGATATTACATGAAACTAATCTGGTTTCACATTCTGTCATAGCCTCCAAACCAAGTACCACCCTGCTGAAAGATTTGTGTACCTGTGACCCATTCTTGTGTTGCCCTGAAAACTGAGCAAAGACAGGACCAGATGGCTTAGATACACAAATGAGTTGATTACGACAATTTAAGCCAAGCTTAACCTCTGGATTTGGGCCTCGTTGTACTCTGCAGCTGAGTGATTACCAGAGTAGACACCCTCTCACACATGAAAAACTGGGAAACATTTTTGCAAGTTCCTGAGCTGTCAATGGAGTCTTCCCCAGATCTTCCCTAATATGGAGTTAGCATCCCCAATGCGCAGTCAAAACTGTGTCTGCGCAGACTGTCAAACCGTGCTTTGGGACGTGGCTCCCAAACAGACCCCGTAAGCTGTTGAAATGGCCCCGCCTTTTGCCATGGTCATGTGAAAATGAAGTCACAACTGCAGAAATTTCATTCTCATTCATTCTTCCTGCTCCACATATCCGTGAAGATGGCCATTGACACCCGGACAGCCCCCTTTCACGCGAGGAGCTCAGCAGGTAAGGAAGCTGATGACCAAAGTTATCATTTGCTGATGCCTACACAGCAGCAGCGGCAAATAACTTTCTCGTAATTTATTCTTGGTCCTGACAGAAGAAGCACCTCCCTGGCACAACGTCCCTCCTCCTGCCCTCCCGTGGCACAGGGCTGAGGACAAACACCGCAGGGACTGTAGTGTCCCTTTTCACATTGAGCAGCTCGGCCTGGGCCAGAGCCGAAGGACTTTGATGGGGAGAGGAATTTTTTACTTAATTTTCACTTACTGTGGGATGTACAAATAAGAATTCAGCAGTGCTACAGTGGAGGCAAAAGTACAGTTGGCCTCTGAAGAGCATCTTTTTACAAAGACCATCATGGAATATTTACTTCTTCTCACTCTGATTTCCATATAAAATATATGCATATTACAAGTAAATATAAGAGTTAAATTACCAAGATCAAAGTCTGTTTTGTGTGTATGTGAGTTCTTTCAGCCCTACACCTTCATCACGCATTATTCTGTAGGTCAAATTAGAATCTCAGCAATATGCATGGTACCCCACTGCCTTAATGAGTTTAAACAGGTGAATTTACTGAACTTGGATATGTATAACTGAATCCTCAGTTTGCTGATTCTCCATTGTTTTGGTTCTTTCAGGCTAACAGAAGTAAAAATCAGTAAAAACTTTTTTTTGGCTCTAGAGGCAGTGGATCTGACTGAATACAGAAAAACAGCAGATCGACTGAAACAGTTCCATTATTACATGGTCATTTTGAATGTTAAACTTCACTTTAAGCCAAAGAACACGCTAAAGAAAATAAAGCTTGAATATATTGTTCCCACATTTGCAAACCACTAACATAAGTATATTTTTGAGCATCCTAAATATTCGCTATTTTTGTCTGTTACTTTATCACAGTCACCATCTCCAATGCCAAGTTTATTTTTAAAGAGCAGCCTAGTTCCTGCTCCTTCAGGTTTATGCAGACAGCTGTTTTGGTTTGCTCTTCCCATGCTATGAAAAATCTGTCATTCAGTATTTAATTCTAGCACCTAACTGGCTCTCTTGAGACAACAGGGAAGCCTCCGACAAATGTGAACCCATCAAGATCCCCAAGTAGGATAAAAAACCCAAAGTGAAGGCTAAAGCAAAACAGCAGGTCAGGAAGCTCAAAGGTTTGTAGCGTTGAATTCCTTGGCACAAAAACCACCGGCTTAGTCCAGTCCGTACTCTGATTTAAATGGAATTATCCTGAGGTAAAAATAAAAGAATGCAGTGGTGAATCAAGCTCATTGTCTAGATTTAATACAAAGCTGAGATGAAGGCACTGGGCTGTGTGTGATGCAAGGTGTAAATGAACAACACGCGTGAGCAAGGCTTGATCTGTTCCTTATGGCGCTCGCTAAACTGTACGTCAGGTATTTGTCTGCACGGCTCCTTAGGCCACGCAAGGCTCATCTGTTTTACAATAAAAAGACTTGGCTGCTACATCAAGATCTTAAAAAACAATTGGAGCCAAATGGTACAATAAGACTCCACTGTTTCTCTGTCAAAATTTGGAAGAAGCCACTTCTAATTGGGGAGTGTTTAAGGCTGCAAGCTCGTGTTTGTCAATATGTACTTGGGAGCAATTTGCTGTCCTTGCATCTAATCCTTTCATGTGGCTGCCCAACAACTGCATTTGATTTTTTCACTCCTTGTGAAGGTTTATGGGCTGAAACCCTGCTGCTGCTCCTTCCCTCCTCCTCGTTATCCAAAGCAATAGCCGTTTCCCTGCCCTGAATAGCCTGCAGAAAGCAGAGGCTTGGCTGGCCAGTTGCACAGACTGCAAAGTTTCAGGTAGGGAGAGGCTGTGGGGAGAAAGCAGGCTGGGGAAGAGTGGGAGATCAGTAACTCATCAAGCCCTTAACATGGCTTTCAGCAAATATTGCTCTACAGTGCTTTATATCCCTCAGGAAAACTGATGGCAGGTGACTTAGCCTGGCTTCAGGTCGTGTTAAACACTGCACTGTGTGCATCAGGTATCAGCATGAGCAAGGGACTCATCAGACCTTCTGGGTGTCCTGAAACAGGGCAGTTGCATACTCACGGTAACAAGGCTTGTCAATCAGACTCGCATTTTTATGAATTGCCATGCACACTGAGAATTTTTTAAGAGGGGTCCATAAGACACACAGAGATAACCAGAGAAGCACCCACTGGAGCATGCAAAGCTTTCGCCCAAGTGTTGCAATGTTTGAAGTTCTCTTTAAAGCAACAGCCCTAATGGTATGTTACTAGATAACGAGATATGGCTTCATTTCAAATATATGAAGTATATTGAAAATCACAGTTATGAGGACAATCTAAACCTTAAAAGCTCGAAGAGCACATCACGATTGTCTTAGGCATCAACTGACCTTTTCTTAGACCAGTGAGGGAACCTCCCTGTGATGCTGGAGCTGTGGGATTAGCAGCGCTGCCAGATTCACAGGGACTACGACCTGGGTGTACATGAGACTCCCAGCAAGGCAAGTGACACTTCTTGAGGCAGCTCCCCACCTTTACAGGATACCTCTTCTGGAGATTTTCATATCTCACTATAATCTGTCTGAATTTTAAACAGAAACTTAGCTGAAAAGGGGCTTCTCACTGTGTTTCACAATACCTGGCACTGGCTGCTCCAACAGTGAGCACAAACGCCCTAAGAAAAACACCAGTTCAGCCATAATTTCCTGTCTTTCTGTTTCTGCTTTTCGAGGTTATGCATACCATTACCTAGAGCTTAGCAGTGTTGTGAAAGACACTAACCAAGTGTAATGACTTGGGGAATTCAGCTCACTTTAGAGTTTCCAGAAATTTTTCTCCCCCAAGAAGTTTTTCCAGCTCTTTTATAGGCACCAGAAGGAAAAACAGTTTGCCCAGACAGCAGCAGCGTGAGCTATCTTTGGATTCGCACTGTCAAATGCAGAAGGCATTTGCTGGGCAACTCTCAAAGTGTGCGTGCCACAAGATTTAATCAGGGAAACTCAAGTTCATGTCCTATTTTGCAAGAGGTATATTCCCCAAAAGGGCTGGGCGCACCTCCAGAGAAAACTCATCACTGCTGCGGAGCAAAACTGAGAGGGAAAATGCTTTAAGGTTGGAAACATCCCCACGCTGCTCCCGCACTGCCTGGTGACCACCGGCCTGCAGAGCCGGGACCGCGGCTGGTGCCTGGGCGTTTGCACGGCAATGGGGCGCTGGTGCTGCTTGCGGCAGCGTGGGCCTGGCAGCAGCCCAGGCAAAGCCCCTTGGTGGGTCTTCGAAAAACTCAAGACGGTCCCCCATGGTTGTTAAAAATTGTCATAAGTATTCTTAGGGGTTTTGTGCTTTTGTTAGACAGATAACTTTGATTTGGAAATGTCTGTTCAACTAGGAGACAGACTAATTTGGAAGGCTCATCCTGTTCCATAAATGACGCTAGAGTTATACCAGCCCAACTAGAAAAACTATCAACAACCAAGGCAGAGAAAAAGAGACAGATTCTGTTATCTTTATCTTTATCTTTATCACATAAACTAGCACTTCTGTAAAAATAACCCCCGGGAAGCTGAGAGCTATTCAATGAGAAAAAGATCAGGATTAAAATAATATTCAAATAGCATGAGAATCTCTCTTTTTGTAATAAGAAAAATGAATGTTAAGGGTGATGATGATCAGCACCAATAAGGAGCAAAGTATGCTTCTTTTCAAAGGGAAACATCTGCTCTGTTATGTTTTTTCCTGAGCACTGTGAATATACTTGGTTTTGCCTCAGGAGGCAGAAAAGGGTTCACTCCTCGTGTAATGCCTTCATTTTTCTTCTGACCCCTTGGATCATTTAATTGGGCTCCTTTTAAAGGCAATATGTAGGTAAACTGCATGCATAATTAGCCAGCTGGGTTCCCTGCCAAGAGTGTGTCATTTAGTATCTGTGAGTGCCAGCAGGGTCAGGCATGACACATGGTGCAGCTCTGAAAAGCAAACAACCTTAAGGTCTTGTCCATAAAACATGGAACACGTTCAGGGCTGTATCGGGCTCTTTCAGCAGTTTCTCATGCATGACCAGAGGTGTGGATTTTATGTGCAACTCATAAAGAAAACTCTCTAATTTGCACGCCACAAGCACTAGCAGGTGATGGCTCAGGGTAGCGGAGGAGGTGAAAAAACTTTGGCAAAGGCATTAAACTGCGTCTGCACGTAAAGAATACCCTTTTCCATTTAGCGCAAGCACCAGTTGCCGTGTGATGGCTTAAGGAGCTAAGCAGCAAGTTTGAAACATGGTTGAAAATCACTGCTTCATACCGCAGCAGGACTGGCTCAGCTCCTTTGGGAGGCGAAATTTTAGGAATCTATCTGGAATTGCATTTTAATTTGCATGAAATGCTCTGGCAGGGTGCACCCTTTGCTTTCAGTGCAAACGTGGTGCTTTGCACAGCCACCAGAGAGTTAATGGTGCCCTGGCCGTGCGGTCGCTGGCACAAGATCCTGGGTGGATTTTGCAGAAGGGTGTGTATAAACGAACTCCAGGCATCTCTGCAGCCACTTGAAAAGCACTTGTAGTAACAGAGCTGCATTACGCTGTGTTTCTGCCTTTGCTGGAAGTTATCAGTCACGATAGCATCTGCAGCAAGGAGACGCACTGAGATTTTTCCGGAACTGATGAACAGAGAGACTGTTTCCTGACCGCAATAGAGTAATTTAATGGATCATTATTATACCATCACTTCCATCGAGTCACTTTTACCCGAAATAGCTGCCTTGCCTTCATTTAATTTCCTTCCAAAATCCAGATGAGACTCATACACGTGACAAAGCGTTACCTGCCTGAGCGCAGCAAGGGGCCATCAGACATCGTCTGCTTCAAGAGGCTCCTGTTTCTGTCGGTCACCTTTGCTCTTCCCCTGGGTCAGCTGTGACTCTGCCACCAGAGAGTTACCCACTCATTCGGGAGTATGATGCCAAGTCTGTTGTTAAAAAAAAGCTTATTTTGATGAGGAGGACTTTCACACTTCATGTTGAAAACAGAACACAGAAAGCACACTCATAAAAGCAGTAATTAAGAAATATGGTGACATTCATACCCTGGTTGTGACAGACCAAAGCCAAGACCCAGACGTGGATCCCAGCAGTTCTGTACTTATCAAGCGCTCACGTTGTACCTCCTCACCGCCTCACAACCAGCTCCGTCAAACACACACCCAACACCCGTGCGTTTTCAGAGGCAAAGGATGAGCAGGGAATGTTTAAAGGATGTTGGTATCCCAGGACGCCCACACCGCCTCTTACCACTGACATTTCTTTATTGTGGACACTTCATAGGTCACTGCTTTTATTTGTTGAGGCACGGGCAAACGTGCAGGTTCAAAATGGGGAAAAACTTTTTAGCAGGGCCAGCTGTGATAGAACAAGGGGTGATGGTTTTAAACTAAAGGAGGGGAGATTTAGACTAGACCTAAGGAAGAAGTTTTTCACACCGAGGGTGGTGAAGCACTGGCACAGGTTGCCCAGAGAGGTGGGAGATGCCCCATCCCTGGAAACATTCAAGGTCAGGCTGGACGGGGCTCTGGGCAACCTGATCTAGTTGAGGATGTCCCTTCTCATGGCAGGGGGTTGGACTAGATGGCCTTGAAAGGTCACTTCCAACCCAAACCCTTCTGTGATTCTATTCTGTGATTCTAAAATGTAAAGAGCTACCAGATCTGCAAAATCAAGAACTGTTACTTCTTTGTATTTCTTAGTATTTGAATCTTTCAGAGTCTCACTTCTAAGCTTTTCTCCACAAGTAGGAAAGCCAGTAGCTCGCCTGTGTGCTTGCTTATGTAAGGTACGTGGAAATGCTGACAAATTCATCGATTCCAGAAGCTGAAGATTTAAGAAAAACACTCGGTACTGTGAGATTCTCAACAGTCATCAGACTTTGATATTTTGAATGATGGAGTTTCCACCACTTCCACTGGAGATACTCCATAACGGGTCCCTGTATACTCATGTTGCTGTTACTCAGCAGTTTTGTATTTTCACTACAAAACCACTCCTTTCATATCATTCTTGACATCCCATACAGAGGAAAGCCAAAGTGTGGAGGTTTCTCAATTCTCCATAACACTTAGGGATATGAGATTAATACATTTATGCGGTCCACTTAAGGTTATCACATGATTGTCTTCAGGAAATGAAAGGGGCCAGAGCTTTTACACATTTTTAAGCATATACCAATAATAATTTTTTTAAAAAGACCTCTCCAAGCTTCTTATTTAACAAAGAAGATATTGTTTGGAAGATAGAAAATAAATTAATTTTCTACTATGACCTCATTAAAATTGGATTTAAGTTCCAACCCAAAAGAATTTTAGAACAACATTAGTCTCTTGCCCTTAAATCTCCATCTATTGAAGCGGGTCTATTTATTAATTTCCCTGCCAGAAAGCATATTTTGACTGGCCTGCGAGCTGAGCAGACAGTCTCTCCCCAGAAGCTCACACATGAGGGCCATTTCCTTATTCATTTCTTCTCAGCAAAGAGGGTGTTTCCAACCATATCATTTTTAATCAAAGCACTCTTGACTCAGACACAATTGTTCACATTGACGGACAGATGGGGATTTGATCCCAACCCAAGAAAACAGAAAAGCAGAAAGGCCAGCGCCTCTCTTATCTGCAGCGAATGAACAAGATTAGCCATAACCTGTTTTCTTCTCACCATACAACAAATCCAGTGTGTGCTCTCAGCACAGCCGTAGATTCTCATCTTGTAATTTTTAATACAAGACATATACAGCCTGAGGGAACAAATTACTCTTCTGTATTCAACATGCTTCAGTGCCTTCCGAGGTCTGTGCTTGAGAAACACAGTTACTTTGCTTGGCAGGAAAAGCCTTTGAAAACAAAGGAGAGGGCTCTCTGCGATGAAAGTCAAGTTCATCCCAAAAGCAACAAAAGCAAGCAGTTTGGGAAGTTGGACATGCTTTGGTGGAAAATTGTCAAGACACGAGTTTACTTTCTAAGTGGCACTGTGCATCAAACTGTTTTTCTGTGCAATCCTAAAGCATGACTGTCTTAAAAAAAACAAAAAAAAACCCAAAAAACAAACAAAAAACCCCCACCAAAACCAACAAACCCACAACAGTTTGAAATTGGCAGGATTCTGTATCCCAACTTTCCCGTTGGGAACCTGGAGCTGAGCAGAGAGGACCCTCTTCCCTCTCCCCCCTTCCATCTGTCTGCTGTTAAAATCTCAGCTCTTCAGGACAGGCACTATTTTCTCAAGTGAAAGTGCAGGAAAATGGGATCTCAAATGCTCCTGAAATAAAAATACCAACGAGAGATGAAAAACGTGTGGATCTCTATAAATAAGACAGAGTGGGCTCGCTGTCTGATACCCTTCTGCAGCTGTGCCAACTGCGTGCGCACTAAATCATAACAGCGTAGGCCTCCACCCTCGAAACAGGGATATTAATGTAAGAATCCTGAGATTTTAGAAGTTACAAGGTTTGAAAGATATATTTGTTTCATTCAGCATGAGTGGGTTTCGAGCCTATGAAAGAAATGAAAACTAGAAACTTATTCTATCACAAAAAATTTAAAAAAACCAAAAAAACAAAAAAACAAAACACGACAAAAAAAAAAGGAAGAAGTTTTTGTGTAATTGCCTGTCTTCAGAAACAAAACCCCACAAAGAGTAAATTTATTTTTACTGAGCTAGGAAACGGGGGTCTTTTTTATATTGAATATTTGACAGATCACATCAAAAGCTCCGTTTGAATTTCCTTTTGCCCATGCTTTGCTACATGAAGATTTCTATAGGACCGCAAATGCCAAACACAGAAAATGTTTCTATTTCTCTGACTGCGGTACTTCACGCTAATTGACCTATAGTACTTTTTTTCCATAAGTACTCTTCATAAGAACCTTTTTCAATAAAAATCCAATTACAAAAACTGCCTGGTTTTTTTTGTTTTCCAGAAATGTTTTCAAATATAACATAATTCTATTTCCATTTTAAATGGTTCAAATGAAAATATCAAAATATTGCTGCTTTATACTGCATCCATTCAGAATATCATTTCAGGTTTTGGCAACTGAACATTTTTGTTTTCCACCTCTGCTGGCAAGGCAGGAGGGTTTCCAATTTCTTAACTTTCTCCCTCTCTACAAAAAACAATACGGCTTGTAAGGAGCCTGAAAAGAGAAAGAAAAATGTAAAAAAAAAGTGATATTTCTTTGCCTAGGGGATGTAAATGGTGTTTATTTACCCCTTTTCTCCCTTGAAAAGATTTAATTCGAATGCCATTTTTGGATATGGATTCTTCTCTTTTTTTTAATAGAATTGAGATTTTCCTATACATTTAAGTCCAACATCCAAGTCCAAACTACAGTCCTATTTTCTCTTAAAAATGTGACCTAGTTCTATGTGTGTCTCTTCCTAAACAGTTACACAGGTTTGGGAACAGTTGTGTTTTTCCAGTTTACAAGTAATAAAGTGTAACTCCCAGGAAGGAAACGCGGGATAAAGTATCCTGTCACCTTTCTGTACAGTGGCTGGTATATTCGTTTGTAGAACTAAGTATGCAAAAATATACACAGACGTTAAATGTAATTTTAGTGTACATACAATTGCATGGGTAATGGTGATACTTTTGTTTGTTAGTTTGTGGGCATACTCCTCTAAGTGCAATGTTTTTCAGTCTGTTCTGAAAATCTGAATACAGACGAATTCTATCAAGGATCTTCCTAACAATTGTCATAGGAACAAAGAAAAAACATATGCCAAAGTTTACAGATATAGTGCCTATTAACACAGACTCAAAAAAAAATCTTGCAAAAATAATATGTATGCTCCCTACAGTGAATTTGATTTTGTCTGGTCTGTAACTAAATTCCCCTGATACTCCAGTTTTATGACGGTGTGATGCAGTGGTAAATCAGGGCCATACTGATGATCTAAATCAGAATAGCCAGCATGTTTTTCATTTCAGAAGAAAAAAAAAAAAATTGCGAGAGAAAGTTTGCCAGTTTCAGCACTTCCTTGCCGCCAAGAACATTTACTGAAAATCAATGGTCTGTCCAAAACCTAATGTGAGCAGGAATCATAGTGCAGCTGTTCAGAATCTATACTGCTTCCTAGGCAAAGTTTCTAAGCCCTTTCAGCCCTTTAGAATAATAAAAATGATTAATGGTCTTGAACACTGTGAACCAAGTGTTTTGAAGTGTAACCTGCTACTTGTAATGCACTCAATATTTCTGATCCGTATTGTACTGGCACACGGGGCCTCTGGAAGTTAATGTTAAATCGGGCAACATTTGAAATGAATGAAGAGAGGCTCATGAAGTCTGACGGCAAAATATTTTCTCCCAAACCAAGGCATTATTTTCCATCAGTTCATAAAGGCAAAAAATAAGTGACTGTAAATATATATAAATATATATCATTTTCTATAAACATATATTCTAAGAGAGAAATGCGGATAGCACGCAACATTTTACCAGCAAAATGATCCATCTCATTCAGTGCAAGAATTTGCCATAAAGGGACCTCAAATTGTTCTGGAGAAACATAACAGTGTTGGGTCTTCTCAGAGACTGTGTGCAGCGGAGAGGCTCCAATTTCATGGGACAACTTCTTCTACCTGAGCCTTCCCATATTCCTGCCCCTTTCAGGTGCAGCCCCAGCCATAAGCACAACCCTCGGAGCCAGTTTGATCTATGTCAAGAGTTGGTAGATTCACCTAAATAACAAAATCCAGTGAGGCACAGTAAAATGCTGGTGACCAGCAGATAGCAGGTACCTGCAGCGTAGAATCGCATGGGTCACCGTGGGGCACTTCTTTGGTTTGCACAAAGCCTGTCTCCAGCTGCTGCATGCCTGACCCCTGGGTCTGCTTGCACCGAGGCTGCAGTTGCACAACCACTGTCTTCTGAAAAACTGGACTCAAGCCTAAGTTGTCAGCTGGCTCCCTGTTTACCGCGACTTGTTTGCTCATGCCCTGTACCAAACTCAAGCAAACAAATGGATGAATTTGGACCTCACCTATTTCCACATATTGTCAGGGCTCTGAATGTACCAAGAGGCCTTAATTGCCCCGACCAGCCTCACCTGGGACCCCCACCCACCCCATGCTGCCCATGGCCCAGCAGCTCTATTTAAGCTCAGCCCCAGGGTACCTAGACCCTGCCTGGACTGTAGGTGCTTGTGACTTTAGCCTTGACTCCTGGGTTGACCTTGGCCCTGTGCCGTGCGTGGCTCATCCCTGGTTTTCTCTTTTCCCCCTCCTGCTTTTGTACCTGACTGGGCTCCCTGGATGGGCCCTGAACCTGCTTCATCGCTCTCCGTGTCTGGGGCTCTTGATGGGCCTCATTGCCAGCTTCCATCACTGCCTGCGCTAGGGTCACACTTCGTTCCTGGGTCACCTTCCCTTAGGAATCTATTGACATTTGCTGTTCCCTGAAAAACAAACTTTAAGGGAAAAGTTGTTGTGGGTGGGAAAAACAGTGATGAAATACAATGGACCAAGAGAAAGCTTGACCACTGGATTGGATCTCCACTGCTGCTTCAGCATCCCTGCTGCCTGTTCTTCCCTGTCTGCTTGTTGGGTGTAATAGAAGCTCGGGAACACATTATAAGGAACACTCAGCTAACGTTTATAGAGAGGTAATGTGCTAAGTTCTCTTATGAAACTTTTTACTCTAAATTTACAGGCCTTATATGCAATATTATTTGGGGGACAGCATATTGTATTCATTAGATATTTCAAATGGTATAAACAAGGCAGTAGAAGTATTCAAATTGCTGCAAGCCAGATGGAGATCTTATCATACTACCTCCCACAATTTGGAATAACTTCTTCTTGAAAGCCCCAAATTATTCTGCTCGTAGCATAGCAGATGAGTGGATCTCCTGGGGCAGTGCTGAACCGTGTCGATAGAGCAGACATTTGCCTGTCCTCTCTCTGCTAAGGATGAACACAAAGTGCAGCCTCCTGCCTGCGCACTCGCTGCACTAGTGCCCAGTGGTGGAAGGTGCATGTAGGCTTAAACAAAGTAAAAAGTAGATCACGAGAAGTCACATTTTTGGAGCATAAGGGAACATTTTAGTCTAATTATCTTCTTGAGCACAGAAAGAAAAGGAAACATTTTACCAGAGTCAGTTTTTAAAAGAATTATCCTAGGTAAATTGATCTGCAGAGAATTGCTTCCAAAACTATAAATCATATTGATTTACTTGCTTTACACTTCTAAAGGGTGACCAATGAGTTATTGGAAGGGTGCACAGAGCCCTCAGTCTCACAGGTCGAGGATGTAGCTTATTCCTGCCTGTAATATGGATTAGGAAGATGCAAATGATCTCTCTATTGTAATAAACAGAAAGGGAATTATTACTTCTCTTCTTGACAAAAAATGAGAATAGACTATTTGTGATTTCCTAGCACTACCTGACTAGATCTGAGTTCCTTAAATTTCACTGTATTTGCATGGCAGTCAGGATATTTATTCTTTTAACTTGGGGTGGATCATTACAGCTTGTAATCGCATGCATTCATTAAATGTAGTATAAGTTGCGCTCTGGAAGCATATCTCCTTTGGTACTTTCCAGTTCTTCAGCATATAACATTCTGCCCTTTAGTTCGTAAAACAAATTTAAAAGTCCAATGAATACTAATGATGGGAAAATCGTAAAATGCTCTTCTGCATCTATTGTATTCTCAGCTTGTTTTAAAATATCTAACACCCATGTTTTGGAGCAATTTTTAAAATATTATGTTAAATTTTCTAATTAAAGTTTTGAGGCAGCCAGATTGACTCATCTGAACAGAGCAATTAGTTTGGCAGAATTGACTCCTGGTCATTCTACCTGACAGCATTCCCTTTTGTGGGAATGTAACTCTTACTGTGAAAATGTTGTACTAAGCAAACCCTAGTTCCGCTCGTAAATCAGTTCGATGAAAGGTTTGAAAGCCTGTTTCTATGGTGTAGTTAAATTACATTGAAAGTACAACTGAATTTGTCCCTAGTTTTTCCATCAAGTATAATGTGACTTAAAGAAAAGTTCGCTAAAGCAAGAGTATAGTTTGGAAAGCCAGATGAGATTTCTTGAAGGAAAGTAGATAGAATTTAGGTAAACATTCTCCAAGTTTAAAATAACACACTGAAGCATTTGTCTTTGATTATCAATTTTAATGTACATAATAATGAGACTTTATTCCCACGGGGACAGGCATGTTAAAAAAGAGTTCCAGAGTGCTTGCATTCAGATTCCTAAAATCAAACTCCTTCTTGCAGCCAAAATCCGATGTAAAGTTGGAAGAAGGATGGCTTTTGATTCATGTGTGAATGAACTTTCCAAATACTTGCCAATTCTACAAGATAAATTAAATGGAAGCTTTCTGGAAGACTAGTCAGCCGCTCTGTACCAGCGGTGCTGCTGAGCTGCAACAGCTGAGGGACTTTGATGCTCTTGCATCAAACGCTAACCAGTGCCTAATTTGGAGCCCACCCAAAATTCAGCTTTTTTTGGCTTACTGTAACACCTACCTAGAGGCAGATGCAACATTATATGGGTCAGAAGCAACTTCAGTGATGTCCTTGAATTACATTTTGCCTCATGCACGCTGCTCTAGTCATAAAGAAACAGAGCCAAAAGTTGTAATTTATGAGTAGTTTTGCCAGTCTATGGAATTCGTAAGTCTTCCCTGAGGAGGAAGCTGATATCTACAAAATACTTCACCTGAAGTGTAAAAAAAGGAAAAAAAAAAAAAGCTAACGACCCATGAGAAAACAACTGCACAAATACCTTCCGTTTTCCTTCATAGCCACATGAGTGGACAATGTGTCTTCTTTTTGGACCACAAACACATCCTATTTTCAAAGGGAAAGTTCTTTTATGAAAAATTAATACAGGTTTTCTTAATCTGACTTATAATGCACGTATTGATTAGAATTGAAAACTGGCCATTTTCCAGCTCTGTTCTAGTGTGAAAAAAACCACAATCGTGCACCTCCTCTCCAAATGGATCAATGTCCAAATTCTTCCTAGTCATTTTTTTATTGCTGGTAATTGAAATAACATATCAAATCTTAACTTTAAAATATTGCTCTAGTTCTGCCTCAGGTCAGGTTTTCAAATCTCTCCTGCAGACCATCATTCCTTCCGCCAGCAGAGCCATGGCCATTTCCCATATTCAGAACAGGGCTCATAACTGCGTGTGCTGAAGTGAGTCAGCAGGACGCATATACTTGTGTATAGTGCCCCATCCCAAGCAAAGAAGGCAGCACAACACAAGCATTTTGCTTTCCCATCGTATTATTAAAGGAGCTCTTAAAAAAAGTCATGGAAAAAAGTTCATAATGGTCACAAAACTTATTTTCCATTTTAATACCTTTCCATGCAAACTAACTGTTACACAGTTGTGCTCACAGGTGAGATAGGTTTTATCCCTATTGCTGGAGATGGCTGTCTGCAGTAAAGAGAGGCAGCATCCCACCCCGCAACAAAACATAAATTTTTTCTCAATGGATGTATTATTTGTGAAATTTCATTGTCTTCATAGTACAAATCATTTTTCTGTTAAAGCGCGAGGAAACAGGAAGGATGGAGTAGAGGGATCTTTTGTTTCTACAGGAGAAATTCCAAGCAAAATAGTAGGAGGGTATTTTAAAAAAAAAAAAAAAAAAGTAGTAAAAAATTCTGAGGTTTTTTTCATTTCAAGCCAGTAGTGGAAATTGATTAATGAAGCCCGTCTGTAGCCGGTACAAAGGGCCAAATCTTCAGTTAATATAAAATAGCAAGCTTCTACTTTTAAAAACCAGAAAGAGGAAGGGGACATAAAACTAAAAAACAAACAGGCATATTTGATCATTTAGTGGTGAAAAGATCAGGCACTCCTCAGTTGCAGGGTTTTATTTTTGTGCATTGTGTCAACGATTGGAAACCATATGTTTTAAGACCAGCTTCAATAGTATCAGTAGCTACAGTCCTCCTCTCAGATTACTTTTTACTGCCTGCCTAATTTTGAGCTTTAATAGCTAACATGCACTTTGTTTATCAGTTACAAATGTTCTGAATTTTGATGAAGCGGGCTAAACAACACATATCGGTTTATCATCAGCACTAAAGACCCAACTAACAATTTGCTTAATGTTGTGGCCTGCAACTTTGCAAACAAGTAGTTCTTAGAAATAAGAAGAATCATCTTGAAATTGATGGCTCTGGTTCTGAATGCTGAATGCGAGATGTTAGCACTGGGATCCTGACGCAGCTCTTGTCATCCCTGGAAGAATCCATCCTACAAGGTGCTGAGCCTTTTGGCACCAAAAGTGCAACCAAGTATAGCACCGTTAAGTTCCCTTGGACGGCACTGCTGTTGAATAGCCGGTCCCATATTAAGTGCTTTATCGCACAGAGGTCAGTTTGGCGATATTAAAATTAAATATATGTTTAAAGTCTTTCCAGAATCAGAGCCTTAGTACCTTGCAGGATTGAGCACTAATATGTGAAACAGCTCTTTTTAAAGTAATTCTGTTTAGCTGTACAACGAAGAAATTCAAAATAGTCTCTAGCTTGTGTTATTTATCCTCTAATTACTTGAGGACAGAGTACCTCTCCTCTGTTTTTAAAGCACTGCATAAATTAACGATGTTCTAACAATAACAGCAGCAGCAATTCTGGGCATTCACCAGAGAGGAAGCAACCCTTAGCCTTGAGAATGAAATTTCACTGCAGTCCACAAAATAATGTGTTAGGAAATATTATGGTTGCCAACTTTCGCAATTTTGTTGAAAGTCTTCTAAAATGTGAGGGTTGGGGTGTTTTGGGTTTGGTGTTTTGTTGTTTGGGTTTTTTTTTTCCACTAAGCCTGAGCTCTGGCATCATGTGAAAACATGAAAATGTGAGATTCTCAGTTTTAATTCTAGAAGACAAGTAAGTTACTCAGCACTGTGGTTGCAAAGAGAAATTGAAAACATGAACCTAAGGGCCAGAGAACAATTAGTAAGAGATTTGAAATGCATTGCTTCTAAAATATTACACTTTGTAAAGCAATTTCATGACACTCAGGGTCTGACTTGGGGTGTTTCTAACCTTTTTGAGGCTTTCTGACCTTGGTTTGTACCAGAGAGTGGCATCAGATCTTAATTGTCAGACAGGATGCTAAAGTTAAATATTGCTCACTTCTTGTTTTTAAAAATGGAACCAGTTGTTTGTATTGACGTAACTCCCCATTACGACGATGAGGTGGACAGCAGAAACTGGAAATATTTCCTCAAGAGAAACACACTTTCCATAGTAAGCAAACTTTGGGATCTAGCTCCTTGCCTCCTCAGAGGAGAGGCTGAGGTGTAGCTGTGGGCTCTCCCACGCTATGGGATAAGCTCTCTGGATCCCAGGCTCTGGCAGAAGGCGGCTCCCTGTGTGCCCTAAGGATAGGGTATGGGCTGGCTGCCCGAGGAGGAGGAGGCTCCTCGATCTGTCCAGGACACCGTCACCCAGCCAGGCAATTGAGACACTTCCATTTGGTGAATATGTGGAGCTTTCTGCACGGTTTCCCTTTATTCTTTAACTTTATGGTACACTGAAATAGGCACAGGGTAACAGGTCAGGCAAAGCCCCTTCTAAACCTGGCTTGGTCTTTGACAAAAAAAATTCCACCGCTCTGAGAAATCCCTGGCATTATATGGCTGACGATGACCCAGCTTGATGAAATGGAGACTTATTGAGCCAGCTACTAGGACTTGCTCCGACTCTCTCTTGTCTTGCAGGCTGGTACTCCATGCAGCCGTATGACCCGTGTGCACCCCAACCCATAGTCTCATCTATGGAGCAGAAGCCATTTTGTTCCCTTGCCTTTCTAAATTGCTTTTAAAGTCTACAGGTATTTTTCTGGATACTAACAGTGATGAAAATACTTAAAATTCCGAATTGAAAAATATCCTTTATCTTCCTCTTTGCACTTTTTTCCCACTGTGCCCTTATCTACTTTTCCAAGTATTGCATACAATGTTTTCAGTAAATAGAAATTATATTAGAGCAGACAAATAATGTTTACCTACCAGCTCAAGAAAGGTGTTTCTGGCACCAATTCACAAGTTACAAAAATTACTTATGCTGAAAGGGACAAGGAGTGTCTTTTTGTGTGCAGGGTGCTGTACAAACAATGAGGTCCTGGTCTCTGACTGGCTTGCTGTGGCATTACCGCAAACAATACTAATTCTTAAATACCTGCCTGGCTTTAAGCACTTAAGTAAATAATTGTATTGATTGTTGTAGGACTATTCACATGCATAAAACTAAGCATATATTCAAATATGTTGTGAAATCAGGGGTCGAGTGCATTTTGCATGCAAGGCATTTTTAGATGATTAGTATATATGAACTTGTTAAGACCAGCTTCAAAAGGAGCTAATGTGGCAATCAGTTTTTTGGGCAGGGCAGCGGGGGGAAAGGAAAAGATTTTTTTCCAAGACGGATCTAAAGGTTTTCTTGTACTTCGGGTGCTCCTCACCAGAACCACGATTACAGGCAAGAAAGGCAGCAAGGAAGCCCCCCAAACCGGCGGTCTCTTCGCGTTTAACGCGAGAGTGGTGTAAACTCAGAACTGCAGATAATCCATGGGGAAATCAGGGGGTTAGTGCTGAGAACTGATGGGGAATAACAACTGAAAGAGCTTTGGTTTTTCTAGGCCGGCGGGAGGTAGCGCATGCTAGGAAGCCTGCCAGCTCCAAACTGATGCTGGGAGCTTTGTCTCTTTTGGATTGTAGGAACACACTTTGCAGTCAAACTGATCTGAGAGATTTTGATAGTAAAACCAGCTGTCTCGTTGCAATGATGTTTTTGTTCCATTGTCAAAATTTTGAGTTAAATCCATGAGTGGGCTGCAGCTTGTTCAAACCCTGAACTCAACACCCTTTGTGCTCCTTTGGCTTTTCCACTGCGGTTCATGGGATATCCCCTTCCTGAGGAAAGGGCTAGGTGTAATAAAAGCCGTCGGGGCGAGGACTTGCAGGTCTCCTCCGATGCCTCCCCAGTGCTGGAGAGACAGAATTGGAGAGCTGCAGTCTGCCTTAGGCTGGTGAGAAGGGGGCAACAAAGAGGAAGAGCGGGGTTTGGAAAAGAAACACCCCAATGCCGCTGTGGCCAGGCTGCATCCCCAGCGAGCAGGTACGCCGGTGGGAAGGGGCAGCTGTGTGGTATCTGTGCCCTGTGCGGGGACGAGGCCGGCATGGGCAAGGTGGAGCTGTGCTCATGGAGTACAGCACAAGGGGACGCACGGAGTGTGCATGCGGTGGGAGGCCCCAGCCCCATCTCCCCAGCATGAGCCCTCCGAAGGTGCCTGTTGCCCCTCTCTTGGATGTATGGGCAGCAGATGATGTATCTGATAGAGGCGCCTGTCATCAGGCAGGAGCAGAAGTCTCCCTCAAGGTGCACATGCCAGAGACTGCCTCTGATTTTGTGCTGACATGGGAGATGGAGAAGCACCTCTGCATGGCCACAAATCCATTCTGGTTCCCTTGAGGAGATCAGAGCTAGAAGCAAGACCCGGGGGGGTTTCACCCTCTGGGGAGCCAGGAGCTGCATGATGCTCTGTGTTTTTGAGTGCAGAGGGACGGCTTGTGCAAGTGAAGCTATTTCTGCAGGACCTATGGCTCTGCGGCACTGTGTGCATAAGAGAAACAGGCGTCCACAAAAGCCTTTCTTTTTAAATTGATATTTAAAAATTGGTATTTAAAAATTGTCACTAGAGATCAGTAACACAAGGACTGCAGTGAGAATGATTATTTTCACAGAAGCAGAGCCTACAGATAAGGTGGTATTCACATGGTATCCAAGTGTCCAAGTTTTACACCACGAATCTCCTTTAAAAACTTGCAGCTACAAAACGTTGATAGCACTGACAAAGATAAAACTGTAGCTACGAAAGCAAAAGAGTGTGTCGGGAGATACCTGCTGTCAGTGAACGTACTGACGGGCTTTTGTTAGAGAACGCAGGGGCAGCGCCCGGCAGAGCTCTCCCTCCAGCCAAACCAGGGGCGGTGGGGCACAGGGGCAGGTTTGCGACAATAGCGGAGGGGCTGCCAGGGCGTCCCCGCGCTCCGGCCGGGCCCCGCGGCGTGCGGGAGCCGCGGGAGGCTCCTCCTCCGTCCCGCCGGCCGGCACCGCGCCGCGGGCAGCGCAGCCGTGCGGGCGCTGGGACACCTCCGAGGGCGCACGCGTGCGGTAGGTGCGGCGCGGGCCGGCCACCCCCGACGGCGGGCAGCGCGGGGAGAGCCCCGCCGTGCTGTGAGGGGCCGGCGGTCCCGGTGACAGGCTGCCGTGGGGGGCGGAGGGGCCGGGTGTTCCGGCCTCGCTACCGGGGAAGCAACAGGTCAGATGAACCGATTAAAAATCCCCGCGCCGTCCCTCCTGCTACGTGTGCCGGCGGACCGGCCGGGCGCTCCGCACCGCTGCGCACCGCTCCGCACCTCCGCGGGCTGCGGCGGGAGGCGCGGCGGGGAGGGGGGTGGGCGCGCCTCGGGCGCAGCGCGGGGTGCGGAGCCGCCGCCCCGCTCCGCTCCCTTCCGCGGGCATGCGCGCCTGCCTCGCACATGCTCACTGCGCCCGCAGCGGGCGCGCACACTCCGCAGCGCTGCGTCTCCGCGCTGCACCTCCGGTGAGTATAGGCGGGGGGCACGGCTGCGGAGCGGTTCTTCCCGCGCTTGCGGAGGGGGCCGGCGGCAGCGGGCTCCCGAGCGCGGCTTTGCGTGCCCGCGCCTAGTCCGGAGTGTGAAACCGCCTCCGCGCGTTGCGCGCCGGGTGGTGCGCGGAGCGGCGCGGAGCGTGGCGGGGGGCACGGCACGGCACGGCACGGCGCGGCACGGCGCAGGGCGCTGCCGCGGAGCGAGGCGCTCGCCCCGAAACCCGTCGGGGAACGGCGGCGTTGGGGGAGCGCGGTGAGCCGCCCTCCGCGGGCGCGGAGCGGCTCTGGGCGCGGTGCGGTGGCTCCCGCGGCGTGAAGCGCGGCAGCGCGTTGGGGTCCTGCCTGCGGGGTTGCGGCCAAGAATTAACAGAGGTAGTTAATTGATGCGCAGCGTAGCGTTTGATTTTAACTTAAAGCTAGCTTTGCTTAGTAATTATTTTAAAAACTGAAGCGTGCGTTTAAATAAAATGAGTTAATGCTCTTTTTCGCGGTTGCTTATATGAGAAAAACTTGTACTGTGATTTATGCAGTTTAAGTAAACTTTTTTGAGTGTTAAATTATGCTTAAGCCCAGTGAATGGCCTCTAAAGGAAATTATTCATGGTATACAACTACTGTTTTTCAGACATTTCAAATAATGATATATTCTGTTGTATAAAATTGTAATTGTTAAAATACATATGGTTAACCAATAAACAGTTTATTAGTCTACATCAAATTTATTAACAGGAATCTTGTTCAGCATAGTATCAAATTCACACATCCCTGAGCGCTGTTAAAGGCAATGGCAGGAATGGGTTATTGTTTAATCTTTCTCGTGGACTTTACTAATTTACCGAGAATTTCTTATCTTTGCAATGTCGTCCATAGATGGATCCCCCTGCACCCCTCCCCAATATATTGAGAAAGCATGTCTAAATTCTTTCTGCCTTTCTTACATCTGTGTGTATTAGGGCAGTCTGGTCCCCAAAAGGTGGTATATATTTAACCTAGTTGTTCTATGTCCAAACTAATGTTTCTTAGATCATTTCATACATTTAGTGTTGCATTGTTTTGCGTTACTTGTTGCTACATACAGGATAAATTGTTTCTCCTCATCCTTTTTGACATGAATAAACCATTTCTATTCTTAAACAAAGCTGAATTTTTATTTCTACTTTGAAATTCAAGGCATCATGTGGCCTCAAATGTTACGCATGCAAGTAGGAAAGACTTGCGGTACAAATGCCTTGAAAATAATCAGTGCTCGCAGCCTTGGAAACATTCCAGAAACTTTTTAAGCATGTTTTGAAAATTCATTTGAAATGGCACAGCAGCTGATAACTTGATTTAATTATTCTAACTTACATCTCTTAATTAAAAAAAAAAAAATCTTAATGTATGATGCAAAATGAAATTGTGAAGTTACTGAGTGAAATTGTCCACACAATTCCTGTGCCTCTTCTACTCCCCACCAACAGGTCAAAACACTTGGCTAAATAGCAAGCAGTGTACTCTTTTGGTTTTAGGCTCATCGATTTGTTTTGCTTTGCTTTGTTTAGCCCGCTCCCCTCAGCTCATTTTCTTTTAAAATACTACGTAGAGACTTCATTCCATGACTCGCTAATCTTATCACCATTATTTGGTTGAGATGTTTGAAACTGGCTCCTGTTTCAAATATCTCACAACCTTGGCAGTCTTAAATTTCATTAGAAAAGCTTCATTAGGGAGAAATAAAAATGTTGATAATTCTCCCTCCAACAATAAGTCCCATATTCAACTGCACGATGTGTGTGGATATGCCTTGATTATACAAAGGAATTAAACTCGGGTATTCATACGAAGAACTTGATCTCAGAACATCACTTGAAGAATCTTGTGTGTTGCTGTGCTTAGCTGGTTGATATGCTAGATTTTTCTGAAAATGTAATAATTTAACTATTAATCCCGCAAAAATTAGTTGCATGTTTAACTTCAAGCCTGTAAGGCATCCTGCTGAAGTTGGTGTGTCTATATTTGTATGTCAGTGTGTATATGTACACACTGCTGACAGAGAGAACAATTAAAGAAGTTAGTAATTTTCTGCCGTCTTCCTAACTGTTATTTATGATGTGTAGTAGTAAAACAGCTATTCTGAAATCAGATATAATTCTCTTCAGTAAGATTTGTTTTTTCTGTGCCAAATATTGCAGTAACCAGATGGTTTTAAGGTGTCTTCAACTGGAGAACAAGCAAGAACAGTGCTGAAGACTAATTATTCCTTGTAGTAAATTCCTTCTGCAATAAATTCACAGGTTGTTAGACTTAATCTGTGGAAATGATTGTTAAGATTACTTGTGCAGTGAAAAATGCTTTTAAAATTTTGTGAAAACTAGCAGAAGTTCTTAGAATGCTAAGAAAATATTTTTGAGTTAATTTTGCCTGGCTGGAGTAACTTTTATTAGGGACGAGCTGTTAAATGAAGTTGCAAATTCAAATCCTTTTCATAAACCATGGAATGTGCAGTTTTAATATGAAGATTTTAAATATATCCCGTAAGTGGAGAGGTCATTTGGTAGATCAAGTAGGGAAATCTTGTACTGCCATTTCCAATGTATAGTTACCGTATGCATGTATATTATTCACAGCAATAGCAATATAAACTTGATTAGCGTAGTCTTCTGGACTAACAATCAGGTTCTTTTTATTAAATTTCACGTTGTACTACACGGAGCAGAAAAACAGTTATACCAAGAAGGAACACGAAATATATTCAGAGCTATAAACAATGGTATATACAACAGTAAAACCTTTCAGGTTTTAGATACATCCTCCTTTTCAGTGGCTTAAGTTAGTAAAAAGTACAAGATTTTTTTTTTAATGTATGTCTTCTTAAAACAAAAAAAGGTATAACTAGTCAAACCTCTTGGCATAATATTTGCTTTGAACAGGTAGAACGCAGCAAATCTCTTTCCCTCTTCTACTGAAAAGCCAGAAAGAGCATCCTGGTTGGGGCTGTTTGTGAAGAGGTCTCATCAGAAAACAATTGTTCATGGCAGTCTAATTCTTAAAACAATACTTCATCTTTATTTGCAGATCTTAACTCGAGTAATGATGTTTAACAAACACCTTGTTTTAATCAGGTGAGGATAAGCCCCTCAATTAGGATGCAAATAATTGCTCGTCTCGGTTGGGTCGTTTGGGGCCTGGAGGTGCTGCCGTTTGCAGGTAGATTTGGTGCTACCAGGGTACTGAAGCAGGAGGGAGGAGAAAGCGGGAGTAAGGATTTAGGGCCCTGCAGTCATCTTCCAAAATATTTTTTGATCGCGGCATACAAAACCCGATCCAGTTCCCTTCTTCGGGAAGCTGTTCAGTTGCTCTTGATTTACAGCTGCAAGAGGTGTGAGAGGAAAATTGGGTCCAAAATAGTGGTCACTGCATAGATGGTTCCAGTGAGCGTGGCACACAGTGAATATTTAATTAAAAATAGTCAAACCTCTTTTCACGCAGTCTTTCTACTTGGGCTTTAATTATGGATTTGAATTATTTCAAAGATGTGTAAAATGAGAGGAGGAAGATTACATGGGCATAACCCTTCCCATTTAAAATTATTTGTCTGCAGCTGCTTAAGTCCTAGCATTAGGAGTCACATATAAACATGTTTATTTAACATCAGTGTTATCTGTTAGATTGTACATGGTTCATTAACATGGAGAGAATACTTTTTGTTTAATAGTGTGTGAGAGCTGCCAGAGGTCAGAAGAGGTTGTTTGCCTGAAGTGGAGATGGCATCTTGGCTTTGCTCTCATTCTGTTTGTCACCTCTGCTGTCTCTGGGAAATACTTCATTAGTGCCGTGCTAAGGTATTTTCCCTCGCGTTTATGTACAGAGGCTCTGTGGAAAGCCAGAAGTCTGCTGCAGGGTTGCGGTAAGGTTTATGGGGATTTTTAAGGGAGGTTTGTTGTAATTCGTAGAGGATTGTTTTAGTTGGGGTTCGATTAGAAAAAAGCGGCTTGGAAAGGGAGGAGCGGCAGGGGAGAGGGGAGCCCGTGATGTTGTTGTGGTGCCCACAAAGTGCGTGGCTGTAAATCGCGGTGTTTTGTAGAATCGGGGAGATGGGAGTCCGATGGCTTGGGAAGTTCAGAGCGTTTGGTGTGCTGTCGAGTAACATTTCGTCTCTGTCGGTGTGGCTGGGTCACAGTTGGACTCGAAACAGCTGTACCTGGTGGTGACACCGAGCTGAGACCCAGGAGGAGAGGTGGCACCTCCGTCTGCAGGAGACGGAGCAGGAACGGGCCCTTCTGTCTCCTACAAAGCTTGCGGGGTGCTCTCCGCTCTTTCTCCCGTTGACTAGAAACGTGCTTGGATATATGAAACAATATCGGGAACACTGGAAATACTTTGTATAAAAGTAACCACGGCCTCAAGTTTGAAAAAGTTACTTAAAATGTTTTAATATGATTTATGTATACAAGCTAATAGCCATGCACTGCACACGGTATTGAGGGAGAGATGTGCACGCGCACACACACACATGTATATACAATTTCATTTTTCATTTGAGTTTCTTAAAAATATTTCTGAATGTTTCTGACAAGTCGGTGAATTTCTCCAGCCCGATTTGGATGTTGGGGGCTGTTTGGGCTTTTTTTGCCTTGGAGGGAGAAGATGATTTCCATTTGAAAAAAATAGAAAATTGACTTCTATGATTTTTATCAAGCAAGGACCCCTGGTAGATCATAACCAAAAGGCATTGAATAAAATGAGCGTTATTCTAGGGATCAAAGTGGCTGTGGAAGATGCAATGTGAATGAAGCATACCGCAAATGTGCAGTTTTTTAAAAGCAAAACAGTAAAAATAGAAGGGATTTAAAAAAAAATAAACTGAACTTCTGTGTTGATTATAAGTTGTAACTGAAGTACACTGAGGGCCTGAATATTGTTTTTAAAAAGCCATCAAAACAGCTATTTCTAAAAAATAGTAGGTTCCCTCAGAAGGGTAGAGAGAGAACAAAAATAAGTGTTACGCTGGGGGGGAGATGTCTGGTGTAGAGTTTTTTTTCTTTGAATTATTTTCAACAAGTACTTACTCTGTTCTGTATTTTTAAGAAATTATGTGGACAGCAATTTTGTTTCTTTACCAAGGCAGTGAAAACACCAAGAATCCTTTTTATAATTTGGAAAGAATGTCAAAAGAATGAAGTAGTTAAACCTAAGTGTATTAGATCATACGCCTTAAATGCATAAATAAGCATAACTGCAATCACAGAAACCAATGTTAAAACCACCAGGAAAACTCACCCACAAACCCTAATGACTTAAAGGGAATGACCTCAGCCATTGTGAAATTTGTGCCTATTTGTTGACTGACATTTTTTGTAGAAGCAGAGTGCGTGTTTCGTTGGGGTGTGGGGTTTTGTTTGAAAGACTGCTGGGGGGTTTCTTGTTGTTGCTGCCAGGTTTGAATACAAAGAGTGAAAATGGGATTGAGGCTGGGAGAGCCTGGATATGATTTGGGCCTTAGCAATTCGAAAAGCAGGTGAAGGGTTTGTTATTGATGGACAGAGACTGGTAGAAATTGATTGAAGTTTGTTTTTCAGATGTTAGAAACTTCCTTGATGATAGCCCATTTCGAACTTATTCCCAGCTGGTTTCCTCTTAAGGAAATGAAGGTTTAAAGTATTTGGTTACAAACCTGAGATTTCTTCACGTCCGTGTCTTTGCGTGAGTGCTGCATGAAATGCCGGTGTCATTCATCTCCCCTCTGCTTTTTGGAGAGGAAATTGATGCACGGTAGAACCTCAACTTGCCTTTGCTGCAACACCACTTAATAATTCAGGAAAATGGAAGTCTTGAATTATTTTGACAATAATAGACTACTTTGGTTTATTTAAAAACATTCCCAATGCTACAGGCTGCAAGCCTGGCCAGAGTCACGTCACTCTGCAGACAAGGTTTCTCTCTGCTGCCCGTTCCTGGAAGTGGGCTCCTACTTTTCTGGGTTGCAGGAATTAAAGAAGGTCCAGATTTAATTGCCCCTTCTTAGATGTGCAGAAAGGTTTAAGAAAATCGGTAAATTTATGCTGTTTGGTGCCTAACTCTAGGCATTTAGTCTCGTGGTGCGGAAATTCCCATTTGCCATCCCTGCTTTTGGGAAGGAAAACAGCCCAGCTATATAAATAAATAAAAATCCTACATAGAAAGAACGATTTAAGGCTAGTCAGCCCAGATAGTAACTAGTTAACCCACAGAGAGTTGACGCCTCACTCTATGCTGGAAAGAGCAGACTTCACAGAGAAACTCAACCGGGGTAGGAAAGCCTGGTACTTCCAAACAAAGACAAGGGGACGTGGGGAAAATTTCTTAAACTCAGCAAATGCCTTAAAAACTGGAAATGCCTCTAGGATTACTCAGGCACCCACAAGAAACAGCGAGGGGAAAGTGGGGTAGGCATCTGAATTTTTTTTGTTTTTTAAATAGGTTGAGTAAGCAAAGCAATCTGGGGGCCCCAGTTATTTACAACTTAGTCTGCGCACCACGCAGAGAGGCTCATCAGCCGTCTTAAAGGCAAGTTTTGCATCTATTGCAAATTGCGTCTTCTGATGACATGTTTGATTCAGCTTTTTGCCATTTAATTGTCCTACAGCTGCTTTGAAATAACTTTCATCAGTTTTGAATATAGATCTGTATCACCAGTTTGATTCCACTCACGGCTACTCTTCTGTGCTTACCGTTTGTAGAATTTAATTACAACTATCTGATCATTCTTTGTAAGTGAAGTCAAAATGTATTTACAAAATACTTTACTTTCAGTAAATGTTGACAATGTGTACTTCAGTTTTGTAAACTGAATGCAAATTTATTATTTTTCCCATTTCTGTGGCTGAAACAATCTTGTTTAGAATTGAGCAATACTTTTTATTTGAAAATGATTGTTTTTCCACCCTTTAACAAACTAAAAAGCACCATTTTTTATGAAACACGGCACTTTTATAAGTAAAACATTTGAATGTTATATTAGCTGTGTCCAAATTTTCCCTTTTTTAGATAGGCTACCTTTATTTTTTGAATTTATAAAAGCATGGTTTTTGCTAGCTTACATTTGGTAAGTGCTACATTGATACTACTACCCTCCACTGAGATACAGAGTTAGGAGTAAGTCAGCCTTAATGCTTGTAGCAAAATAGATAAATTTTCTCCTTCCTTGTGTTTAACTGTGGGTACATATATTAGATCCAGTCCTGCTGGCACTGCAGTTCTCAATCATTTCACTCGAATAAGGGTTGACCCCTTATTGAGCGGGAGCAGTTTTAAATCTTCCGTACTTGTTGCACAAGTGCGTTTAAAAAAACCCAAAAAAACCAACACCACATTGTAACCGCTATCAATGCAAGTCCAGTTGACTTCTTCAGTGCCTGAGCTCTGCAAAATGAGAGCAGGAATCGCTGTCTTTCCGTGGTATCTACCCTCATAGGCCTTATTTCCAACTTGGCAAAGGTTTTCAGCAGCAGTTAACAAAAGCTAACAAATCCACATCGGTGGGAAGCCAGCACAGGTCCCTGAGAGGGAGGTACCGCAGCCCCTGCGCGAACAGTGGATGTGACCTCCTGCACCAAAAGACCTTTCTGGTGGTGTGATTTAGTACTTGGTATAACATCTCCTCTCACCTAATACTCTTAAGTGTGTTGGTGGAGTTAGGCGTGTAGCAGGAAAATAAGGCAGGCACTAATTTTATTTACTGAAATAAAATTATCAAGGTCCTCATTCTGTTTAGCCTTTGTAGCCTGTTGTGTAAATATCTACTTTAGAGGAATCTTGGTTTTAATAAAATTCAGTTCTTTCTGAATAAGAGGCAAGCTTATGTCTCCGACCTAAAATACGTAATCGTTCAGCAATGCTGTAAATGTGTGTAACCCTGTACAAGGCAATGTAAGATATCTTCTGTATGAAAACTTGGACAGACCTTTGCTGTCTCTCCTTAAAATGCCTTTGCCCTCTTCAATATCTCTGCACCTGAGAGTTTTAAGTTGTGGTTCGAAAGAAGGTGTATTCTGCCTATTATGTATGATTTAATTTTGTTTGTTTGGCAACCATCCTTCCTGTTCACTGCAGCAGATGAATATAATTTGGGGAAGAGAAATGGATGGGGAGGGGGTCTAGGGAAGCAAACTGAGTCTTCTGTAAAATATTTGAGATCCAGCAAAACTTCTGGGCTAGATTAGTTTTGAAACGCCATGTATGCCCCCCTGCAAAGTAGGGGTGTAGGGTGGAGACAAATGCTTGGTTTAGAATTGAAAGTAATAAAGGATGCTGCTGCTAAAAGTCAGATGCATTGATGTTGGAGCCTGGCGCTTTCCTTCTTAAAGCCTTCTCCTTCCCCCAGACCCCCCTGCCACAAATCAGGATTATTCAATCATAACAGCGGTTTAACCGTATCTGTGGTGGAGCGGGATGGTAGCTTAATGATGCACAGAAGCATTGTGCCCTGGTTTAGGACAGGAAGTGGAAAATGAATATTGTTTTGAACTTGAACTTTGTGAGCAGACAGAATGTAATTATCAGAGCTGGAACTCCCCTGGGAGAAGCGGGGGAGTGATGCACTGTGCTTGTAAGCAGCACTGTGGGATCTTAAATATCTAGTCATGTTTAACGCTTTGGTTTTACATTTCTGCTTTTTAATTGATCTTCCACTCTTTTTTTCCTTGGCAAATGGAGGAAGAAACAATTGCATGTAGACTTCATGTACTGTATTTATTGATAGACGCCCTCCCGCCCTCCGTTTGCTGGTTGAGCAGGACTCTTAAAGTAACACCATGACCAAGACAGAAATTTCAGTTGTAAAATGAACTCTTTCACTGCCTGGGTTACTTAATGGGCCTATTATAACATGGAAAATTGACTTAATTGATGATTAAGAGCACATAATTGTATGTCAAGCCATTTAATCAGAAGCCGTAAGCCACTTGTGTAGTATTTAGTATTAATTATAAACTATAGAATTTATCTGTCTTATAAAGTAGAAAACCCCACTGAAATGACACAAAGTCTGCATAGTTGTGAAGTTAACATTTTTAGTATCAACTTTTTAATAACATATTACTATTAAAATATTACTGACCACTTTCCATTAAAAAAAAAAATAAAGAAAAGAAAAAAGGCAAAGCTCTGCCTTACTGAATGTTTTTGCTATATTTCAATGGCCTGTGACTTCAGCAAACTACCTAAGTGTTTTTGGGCTTTTTTTTTTCTCTACTTTGGCTGCTACTTTACAAGTTCTTCGACAAAGAATAGTCAGTGTAAGACTTCACCTTTTCTTACAGACTGTGTGGTATTTTCTGCGGCTTTTAAAAATACTGTTCCCTATTGAGTTGGATAATTAAACAAAGAAGGGAAAAGATTTTTTGCTAACTCTTTGAAGGTGATACTCCTGCCTATGGTAGGTATGTGGGTTTTGGTTCTCAGAAAGGAATAGTTTGCTATTTTAAAAATAACATTTAAAATGTAAACGTAAAATTACATTAATTTTCAAAGTAAAATTAAATACATGTTCTCTATGATAATGTCTCCCTGATCAAGTTCACGAGACTATTTTAGTCTTACATTAACACAGTTGTGGGATTCTTTATTTGTGGTGAAGTTTTAAAGGTAGTAAAATTAAGTAACTTTAAAAGAAAATTGTGTGATGATTTATTGTAGTAGAGTAGGCAAAATTCCTCTAGAGATTTTAATATCTTCCACCTGGTGTAGAAATGAAAAGAAAATATTCTTTAGCTGGTGACTAATTTGTCACTAATACCCAGGGGTTCCTTCATTACAATGCAAAGATGTCAGTTTTAAGAGAAACGTACAGTGAAAAAACTGAGTGCAACTTCCTGTTGCAGACACTTACAGAAAGGAGAGAAATAAAGGCCTGGAAAGCAGCTGAAGCGGTGTGAAGGAAGGCTCTAAAGCTATCAATCAGGGCAAAATGGTTGGGGAAGGGTTTTACCTGCAGGCTTCAGTGGAATTCATTAGGACATGTTCGAGGAGGAAAGTCACTCGATACGACTCCAGAGGAGGAGCTCTGACATGCAGTAATACCCAGGCTGACGCTCAGTTCTCCTGCAAACTGCACGTACTGCATCCTGGTAATTGTTTGAGGAGGAACTGTGTTGTTAGAAAAAAGTCACACTCTGCTTACTGATGGTTTTTATACTTTATCACGATGTTAAATGAATTGGGTCCAAGACTTAGAGTTCAGATGAAAATGCTGCTAGAGAATCTCTGCAGCTACTGACAGCTCAAACCTGACAACAAAGATCACAGTGTCTCTGCCACATCAGTGTCTCAACAAGTCATTTTTCCCAGCGGAGAACTATTCCAGTGTCCAGACACTTGCGTAGTGTCATCGCTTTGCCTTTTGCTGCAATAACAAAACTTTGACTCCGCTCCTGTACTTCCAGTACTGTGGTTTCACAACAGCTCAGTATACGGACGGGGAGCATGAGCCATCGCAATACCAGGAGAGAGTGGGATGAGGATTTCGGTCTCCCTCCCTTAAGAAACCAATGCTGCGCTCATGTCGTGTGCGAGTAGGCACAGTAAAATGTGAATGTGAATATTGGATAGAACATATTTGCTTATGACCAGCTTTAGAAATGGGAAGTAGGTGATTGGCAATGGCAGCAAAGTGTTGGCCTGTGGCAGCAGAATATCTGCAAGCAGCCTCTGTTGTCCACTTTACTGGTGCAAGAATCGCAGCAACTGGCCTGGTTTCCACTGCAGGAGTGGATGTTCTTGGATGGAGCAGATCTCTCTATCCTGTGCCCCTCCAGCAGCAGCAATCTACCTTCTTGAGGGCTTTCTGGTTTACTCTTCACCTTGTTAGCACAACCCAAAACGTCGCTTGGGAAGCGTGTTAGCAGCAGGTATCTACGACAGAAGTAATGATCCAGTGTTAGGACTGCAGCGATGTTAGACATTTGGGAAGATGTAGTGAGTACTGCACCAAACAACGTACATGTTAGAAACAACATGTGCAACAACTTTGTGGTAAAAGTGTTTATGTAGTGGGGGGGAAGCCCTGGCATGTCCTGCAGACTCCAGGCCATGTTAACACAGTTCTCTGTTTCTCGCTGGAGAGTAAGATTTAATCTTGGCCATTCTACAGTTAATTGGAGAAAAGGAATATTTTCATGTTCTTTCAGAAGCAGATTATTGGAAAGGAAATTTATTGGATTTGCTATGTTTCTTTCAGTTTTAGTGTATTCTTCTGTCGGAGCACTGTGGTGAATAAGAAACGTTTTTGTACGTGTGGTGGGTTGACCTTGGCCGGTGGCCAGACGCCCACCCAGCTCCTCTTCCACTCCCCATCCTCAGCAGGTCGGGGGGAGAAAATAAGATGAAAAAGTTTGTGGCTCAAGATAAAGACAAGGAGATCACTTGCCAACTACCATCACAGGCAAAACAGACTCAACTTGGGGAAAATTAATTTATTGCCAATTAAAATAGTGTTGGATGGTGAGAAACAAAAGCAAGAACTAAAACACCTCTTCCCACCCCCTTTCCCAGGCTCATCTTTGCTTCTTCATTCCCAATTCCTCCACCTCCCCCAGAGCAGCGTGGTGGGTGGGGAATGGGGGATTGCAGTCAGTATATAACATTTATTTTCTACCACTCCTTCCTCCTCCTCACACTTCTCCCCTACTGCAGTGTGGGCCCTCTGTGGGCTGCAATTCCTGTCAGGAGAACCGGCTCCAGCCTGGTCTCTCCACGAGCTGCAGGGGAATCTGCTCTGGTGCCTGGCGCACCTCCTTTCCCGCCTTTTTCTTAGCCCTTGGTGCAGGCCTCACAGGGCCGTTTCTCTCACGTTTTTCCTTTCTGCCATGCCGAGTTTTGCCCTTTCACAGAGGTGTCACTGGCTTTTCCGATGGGCTCAGCCAGGTCCTGCTGCCGGTCTGTGGCAGAGTCGGCTGGAACCGGCTTGAACTGGCACGGGACAGCCCCTCCCCTCTCCTCACAGAGGCCCCTGCAGCCCCCCCGCCAGCGCCTGGGTACAGACACCCAATGCAGTATGACAAAATCAGCACTTTATTAATTAGTATCAAACTGTGATCGGCAGCGATTGCACATTCCATCCAGTGGGAATCGCTGCTGTTTTTAGAGCATTTTACAACAGGGAAGGAAAGAGCAGGGTGACACAGAAGGTCAGCCTTGCTTATCCTGCGTCCCACGTGAGGTAGGAGACGAAGTCAGATGATGAGGAGCGGTCCCTGCTTGCTGAAAGCTAAAATTAGATCCACCTTTTCAAAAGTCTCTGAGTTGATGCCAAAAGGCTATTCGGGCATCTTGTGGGCAGAAGTGATTCTGCACGGAAAACTGAACTTGGGCTTTACTGACGTTTAAGGACTGATTTTTTTTTTTTTTTTTAAATAATCTAATTGCACTTGTATAGTAACATACTGGCTGTTGAAATGTGTTGTCATCTTTTAAATGACTACCTGAACTAGGGACACGTTTTTTCCATGTTCAGGATCGTATATTTGCTAGATCTGTTTTCTTGAGAGTCTTTTTGGTTTTCAGTTGCTTGTAAATTTGTAACTGCTCTGAAGGTGGGAAAGGCTACTGTAGGGGACCTGTCCTCCTCCCTGTCTCTTCAGAGACCAAGTCTTTTTATATGTTTGAGTTTTTTTGAGTGTGTCCTATTAACTTTCATATCAAGAGTGTAGAAACAGGTGAGATGATCTCGCCATCAAATGATGGCCATCCTCTGATTTTAGTCATGTGTCCAGGGCTTAAACAACATTTTAAAATTCCTTCAGATGTTGAGCTTCAGGGCTTTTCAAGCCATTAACCTGAAGCTCATATGGCATTGTTCTTCTACCTGATTTATGCTACGAAGGAAGATCTGTGTTCAGTTCCGTATGAGCCACTTGCCATTTCTGTTGGGGATGGCAGCTCTGTGCCTAGGAAGAGCCTGGATTGTGCAGGGGAGAGTTTGTCTGAGGAGGGCAAAGGATCCTGCTGTTCTTGGTGGAAGTAGGTTTACTTTGAGAGGGATCTTGCCAAAGATTTGCCTGTAGCTGCTAACAAGATGGTAAGTGAAGGTGACCACATGGTGCTAGTGTTATCACACATACTAATGTGCCAGATGCTCTGTTGGCAAACTAAGATTTTGTTGGGCTTCCTTCTTCTTCTCAAGACAGCCTTACATTTATGGTTTTGTCCTGGGAAGCAAGTTAGAAAAGTCATTTGAACGGCAGTCAGCTCAGGAGAGAGCTCTATGTAAGCATTTTTATGCTTAACCTGACAAGCCAAAGTCTTGCCCCAAAATATTGTCTGCCACTTGACAAAGAAACTGTCAGTCTTTCATTAATCATTCAGTGGTCCTTTAACTATACAGCAAACAAAACCCACCAGGCCTGTGTTGTCCTGCTTGCAGCCAATTGCCTTTTGCTCAACACCTCATGCAGAACTTGGTTTGAAACCCAATCTAGCGAGGTGCTGCCTCCACCAGCAGACGTACTATTAATGGCCCAGATGTCTCCTTAATGAAAGGGTTTTGTTTTGCCAACACTATACTCTCTGTCCTTCCTCAAATGGATGCTCTCTGTGTTGATGCAGATACCATTACCAGAAGAAGTAGTATGGAACCTGCAATCTTGTGGTCACTGGAACTTAAAATTCTGTAATTATTCTTGGCGTATACTCTTAAAGGTTAGTGCATACTGGGCTTTTTTTCAGAGTCACTGAAAATCAAGCCCTGAGTTGTGTCATGGTTTTTTTTGTAGTGCCTCAAATGGTTGATACACCCTTGTGACCTTTGGAAATGCAGCTTGGATTGTAATCCACAAATCAAATGTTAGTAAAGAAGAAATAGCTGAGATGTGATTTGTGGAGGCGTTTTTCAGATGGTCCCCCGACAGTGAATGGTGAAGTGCTTAGAAGCTGGAGTATTACATATGCAAAAGGGAAGCCAGGGTTTAGTTGCCAAAATCTGACTACTTCAACTTGCGAGTTGACTGAATATAGGTACACTTTGCCCTGAAGTATTAGCCTAGTAGTTACGCAGCAGTTCCCGACACTGTAAATTTGAAGATTTCCAGGCTCATTTAAGTGCTGTCAACCAAGGCTTGTGTTCAGTCTTAAGCATTTTTCACTTCGGTTAAGAAGGCCTGAAATACTCGGCCTTGGAAAGGAAGCTGTGTTATCCTGACACAAGTTTAAAAGAAACATTTCTCCCAGATTGTAAATGTCCAAAATACACTGCTCAAATTTGTTCTGTTGAATGTTAACTTACAATAGTGAAGGTAAGTGACTGTAAAGTCAATTTTCATGTTTAATTAGTTGTATGCATGATTCATGTGGTTTTTATTCTCATTCCAATTCTTTGCCAGCCTTGTATTTTTATACTGCTGTGAATCTGAGTTTGTATTTCGAGGCAATACTTGTGGAGTGATGGCCATCAGCTCTCATCTGTCATGGACATACTAAGTGCATTTTTCATCTGAGGATTTTGACTCTCTAGGTACTGACAAGTCAGATTTTTTTTTTTTTTTGATACAAAAGAGATATGATCCAGTTGTCTTTAACCATGCGTGTAATCTCAGAAGAGTAAAACCCTCTGCTTATCCCTTAAAAAGCTCTTGAGAAAAAGAATTGCATGGGGGAAAGAACCTGCCAAGCTTTCTTCTGCTTAAGATGCTTACAAGTACCCTGTAGCCAGCCACTATGTTCACCGATACTGAGCACCAGTGAGCAATCTTCCACCAATTCCTAAATGCTACTTCATTTTCTATTTATCTAGTAGAGCTTTTTGGCTCTGTTTTTAACTGCAGTAGATGGCTGCCAAGGTACATTCATGACATGAAGTAAACCCCCAAAGCAGTTTGATACCCCTGCAAATAGGACAGTGCTGCAAATACCTAAAGTAGATGTCAAGTAAGAGTTGCTGACTCAAAGTCTGCACATGAGTGTAGTTTATGGATTAGGTGGGGTGGGCATAGTCCTCAAAGCCATACTAAATTAATCTGTTTGTCAGTTAACGTTAAAGTAGTAAAAATGGTGCCAACTTCAACTGTATTGGAGTATTTAATTGTAATCCCGTGTTTACAAGGAAGTACAGGTAGCTGTCACCTAAGCAGTGGAGTAATTTGGGCAGACTGTCTTACTTGGCATTAGAACTTCAGTCACCCTGCGAGCAATGGGACCCTCCTTACAGCAGTCATGTTGATAGATTGCAGGTATGGTTTCAAAACTGGATTAAGCTGACTGAGAGCTGTGTTGACATGGAAAGAAGTGGCCTCCTCAGCCTGGCTGCATGTTCCTGTCTCCTCCTCTGTGTTGGTGCTATTGGACATGCTACAAACTGGATCAACTTGCTGATCCAGCTGAGAAGAAAACCAGAAAAAAACCCAGTTTGTTGGTCTGGCTGTAAACAGACTTGTGTGGCTACAGGAGTCTGCAGGGGCTTGTGGCTGGCCTGGGGAGAGGCAGGGTTGCATCTTTGGTCAGAAGTGAGGTCTTTGAATTTTTATAATCATTTGAAGCTAAGCAAATCCTGAGATAGATGATGATACAGTTTTGCTATTACCCTTAATAACTGAACTTCCAGGCAAAAATTTGGGAAAGAAGTCAATTTACAAGGTGTAGTCAACTCAGTTGTTGAGGATTAATCAGCTTGATGCTTTAGTTTAGGCATTTTTTTTCATGTTCCCTCTTTTATTTATGCATTTACTATATAAAATTCCAGCCCTTACCCGGCTTGAACTTCCAACAGCATGTACCAAGTCCTGTCCTGCTCCTTCACCTGGCTCCCAAGGGCACTTTTGGGTAGGTATTTTTGAAGTGTGCATCTTAAGCACATTCCAGAGGAGGTTCAGAGCAGGATGTGAAGTTTACTACTGCTTTCTTTTAAGACAGTCAGAGAAGCTGGAGGAGAGTCATGGTTGTGTATTGAATGATAAGAGCGCTTGTCCCAGTCACGGGAAGCCCAGGATGATTTCCTTCAGGCACAGGCTGTATGTGACATCCTCAGTGGATAATAGTAACACACTGATCCTGATTTCATTCCCATTTGGGATCTTGCCAGAAGTGACTTGCCCAAAATCTAACACCATGTTAGTAGGACAGTGATGAGAATCAGGAGTCCTTAATTTCTGTGTTTCTGGAGTCATTGGTGCATTGGCTACTTAGACTTCACTGAAATGAGCTATAGCAAACCCATTTTTGGGGGTTGCAATTTGTACAATTTGGAAATTGTATTTTAAAGTAGCATTAACTCTCCCTTCAAGTGGGGTTGGTAGGATTGACTGACTAGCTATTTTAATTACTGAATGTAGGTTACATAGATACAAGGAAAACTTCTCTCTGACAAAAGCATATTATATCTTGGCTCTTAGTACTAACCAGCTCAACTTTAATTTCACAGCTTGCTGCCAACAGCTGCCTTACTAAGACATAGTACTCATAATAAATGAAATTTCACAAAAAAAGAAAAATGAAAACTTTGTTCCAGCTGGATTGAAAAGGCAGTTGGAGCATTTCTATCCTGCATATAAAGCTGCCATCCACATAAACATTTCAAATTACTTTTTCATTTTTAATAATCAGGATCAGACCTTTTCTTATTATTGAGGCAAATGCAAGATATTAGAAACATACAATTTCATTCAAAGTCCATTAGTTATTGAATCCTGTCCAAAGTTAAGCATTTGAAGTGTTCTGGGAGAAACTCACCTTTTAGTTTCAGGTTTTGGACAACCTACTTGCATGAAAACCCTGAAATAAGCAGATTGCTCTAGTCCTGCTTGGTAGCGTTCAGAGAGACATTAGTTACATCATTTGCTCTTGGAGCTGTAGCTTGTGTATTGTTGAAAGCCCTGCAGCTGATGAGTGCTTGCCTGGACTACCAACAGGAATCTCAGTTAAATTATCACACAGCCTCTCTGCACATGGAAGAGATTAATTCTCATAGCCACAAACAGAATGAATGCTTTGTACTTAGTACCATAATGTAAGTTCATGCTGAAATACAGTGCCAGTAACCAACTCCTTCACCAATAAATTCACAGTTCTAATAACCATGTGTTTTTACAGCATCCTGATCCCAAAGGATCAAAGAAACATTGATTTATTTAGCTTTGGGTCCCATCCCCTGTTGTTCTCGCTCCTTCCCTTTGCTCCCCATGAGCTCAAAAGAGCCATATATGAGATGAAACCCAACTGTTGTTGTATAGTCCACAGCAGGGAGGGACACTTTGCAAAACCACAGAAAAGAATATTTTAGCCAGTAGAAATGACAGGAAGTGTTGTGGGCAGACAGAACACAAACACTAGAGCCTGCTTTGGCCAAGAGTCGATATCAACCTGTCTAAACTGCCGTAAAGTTCTTTATTGACAATAAATGGATTGAAAGTGAAAAATTCAGCATCTTAAATTACACTGTGCCTGTGGCATACAACTTTGCTGCTGTATAGAAAAATTCCTGGAAGACAGCACTGATCTTCCCAAAAAGTGACTGAGGATGCAACTAACAATATTAGTTCGAGACAGTGGAGTTGAGACGTGTTGATATGAGCATCTGATGAAGCTGGTATGCATTACTCATTAGAGGTGCCAGCAGCAGAAGTGTTTTGTCCTTTAGTTAGGAAAAGGTGAATAATGCTCACAAGGAGCTTTACCGCCCTATAGCTGAGCTACTGATAATGTGATCATGTCCCCAGACCTCTGTAAAGGCCCCTTGTCCTATTGCAAGTGTGTGCTAAGACATGGTGTAACATCTCTTGTAAGTGGTCCCTGGTGGCTGGCAGGATTTATACCCACAGGGTTTCCAGAGTTGTAGGACTGGTTGATGTTCCTCATCAAAAGGCCAACCTGATACAAGGTTTCTGAAAATTTGAGTCAACAAAACTATTTAGCAAGCATTACTGAAAGCACTTTACAAAAAGGTGTTTTATGGTTCAGACAGTATTTGGTGGCTGTTGTATTACAGCAGGAGGTAGAGGTCCCAGCCCCACTCTGTACGTAGGTGTGACTGAAGAGCTTCTTGCCTCAGAGTATTTATTTCTCATGACCAGAGAAAAATGTGTGGAAAACCAGCATGGACACAAAATACAAATTGCCATAACCAGGTCATTATTTTGTTACAAAGTAAACCAAATATTTGGGTTTTGCCTGTGAATTATACAGCTTTGGGAAAGGTCAATGATTCCTAATGGCTGAAACATTCTATTTATAAGCCTAGAAATCCTGCTTCTGACTAAAAAAAAAATCTTTTTAAAAGAAGAACCTGGGACTGAGTAGCTGCAGCTTTCACTATTGTAAATGTTTTTCAATCCCATCTTAGACCAGTGCAATGAAATGGAGTTATTGGTTGTATGCAGGCCTATGGGTCTATCAGAACTGGCAATTGTTCAGGGAGAAAGAAATTGATACACTGAACAAAAACCCTGTCAGCAATTGGAGAAAATCCTTTTCTTGCATAATTCTTACTTTAAGATGTTTATGCTGCTGAAGTATATTGTCACCTCGAGCTGTGCTTTGTTTGCTTGTTTACTGCTGCCTAGGGTCTGTAAAGTAGAGATTGCAGCCAGTACTTGAAGCAACGTAAATTTTTGTTGCCGGTGAGAGAGTCAGAAAGTGTTAGGGGGAGAGAGGGAAAGATGAGATGTTTCTATGTTCAAGAGCATGGTTTTTTGGAAAGGGAAGGTCCAAAAAACTGTGTTGCAAAAATGTCGTTACTTTGTGTCTTTGTAGATGGGAATGGCAGAATTATGTACCTGTCTGTTCCTATACAGAGAATATACGTTGAAAATATTTAAAAATGAGAATGATTGAATATCTAAAACCGTTCCCAACTCTAACATTTTCTCCCACATCCAACATATAGTGCAGACCTTTTTTTGACATTTGATCTATACTGTTCGTAGGTCTTTTATATACACAGAGGGATTTACTGCTTTGTAATCAAGCTGCTGAAGAAAAACGTTGTCCTTTTATTCACTAGGGATGACTGTAATAAATTAAAATGGTTTCCCATTAGCCTTCCCTACTTAGCTGAACCACTTAAAATTACTTTGGACTTTGCCCTTGTCTGACCTCCTCACCTTTGCTCAAACATTTCTGCTTCCAGGAGTGCAGCAGTGTTGGTCCTAGAGCCTCACTTCTGTGACTGAAGTTACAATTCATTTCAGGCTGGAAGCAGAGTACCAAGGTGGAACCCATTTGGAGTTAAAAGAAATGTTTAGTAGTTTTAAAAGCCTAATGCACAGCCTAACTTGCAGGTGATCTGTGGCATCATAGATTGCTGTTAGTGTTAAGAGCTGATTGTAGTTTGATTGCATCCATATTTTTCAGTAAGTCTGTGTGCATGCAGATGAAGATAGGTTGTTTTGGTTTGGTTTAGGTTTGTTGTTGTGTTTTGTTTTTTTGTTTTGGGGTTTTTTTTTTTGTTTTTTTATTGCTCCTGTGAGGTTTCTGTGGCAATAATGGCTTTACCAGCTTGTGGACAGAACTGTAGAGTTGAAACAACCAAATCTCTGAGGCTTGTCTGAGCACAAAAGTACATTTAAACAAGTATATGTAAAGTTCTCTCTTTCTCTTGCCTATTAAATGCAACCAGAATTACATTGATTTACAAAATAAACTGCAGGTTTAAAACTGCTGTTCTGTCAAAGGTACAACTCTTGTTTTATAACCGGTAATGCCCTAGTGTTAAATGCATACACATTAATCAGTTATGCTAAAGTAAAAAGAAAGCCATGACAGTTATTCACAGTACATATGCAGTTCAATTCTGGATTGTCATTTTTAGTGACAACATGAGTGGAATGGCTGGATTTCTTACTGACTTCCCAAGTCTTGTGTCCTCCTGCCTGTTACTTCTCTTTGTATTCAGGTTCTAAATTCAGGTTTTGTACTTCTCACTGGCTTGGAATAGTAACCTGGAGGTGATTTGAGATGGTCTCAGTGCAATGTTGTAATCTGGAGAGCCTTAGAGAAAATGCCGCGCTTGTAACAGTGCAGAGAAATACAGGGCATTATTGAATGGGATTCTTTGAAATATTTCGGTGAAGTAAATGTGCATGAGGAAGGATAGAGGAATAGTGGATGTGAGGAAGGATAGGATTGAGAAGTTTTTTTAACAATATAAAAATCACTTGTTTACACATAGAAGTCTGACCAGATTGACTTGTTTCTGTGCCAGGAAAGCATGGAGGGCAGGCCCAGAATGACCCCATGTTTGTGGTGTACAAGGTGGTTCAAATGTCTGGCTTTGGAGGCACCGCTAGTGGAAAATCCCCCTGGCCAACCTTGGGCATGCACACCTTGATAAATGGCATGCTTATTAATGTTACAAATTAATGGCTTATTTTATAGACAATGAAACTGGATAGAGCTCCAACTATGTCTCAGCACACCCATATTGGAGACAAGTAAATGCGCCAGGGAGAGAGCTAACCGCACCCTTCAGAAACACAGCACGCTTGTGGGAAGGTAGCAACTGAAAAACAGGCTCAAATGGCGTTCAGCAAAGGTATCTTGCAGTAACCTGGTTTTATAGGATTTAGTAGCTAATGCCAGTCCATATGATTCAGGAAAATTTCCAAAACTTTCCTATGAATCCCTGCTATTCCACTTTTGAAATGTTTTTGTTAAGCAAGGGCTAACTTGTCAGAACAGAAAAAAGCAGCCATAGGATTCTTGGCTGGTCATAGTGAAGATCTCACATCTTAAATATTTTCAGCTATCTGTGATTATTCCACATAGTTAAAAATAACTGATAGTCTGCATAAATTTGAATTAACACAAGGAAATCACAAGCTGACTGCAAATGTTGCTTGAAGAAGAAAAACATATCCTGTATGTCATTGATCAAAGTCATCAAATCATAACCGAGGGCAGTTTGGTATCACTAGTGTTTTCTGGTCAAGGGGATACTGGGACCAGGGTGCATTGTACAGCATAGGGAATATCTGCCCAAGAATTGTGAAAAGCTACTGATGTTTCTGAGACTATTTTTGGAATCTCTACTCATGTATCTTGGGCCATTGGGGTGCCAAGGGCAATATTGTGAGCAGTTGAGAAAAGGAAACATGTTCCCTAGTTTTGCAATTGCTGGTGCACACTTGCATCCTGGGAGGAGAGCAGACCAAGCAGAGCGTTTGCCCAGTGAGGCTTGTGTCTGGTCCAAAACAAACTCTGGGCTTTTTGCATATGAAACTATGCAAGAATTCATAATCTGACCCTCTATATTATTTGTGTTATACATCACCTGCAATTCATTAAAGACGACCTTGCTGCAGCTCTCTGCCTCTGTGCTGTCTGGGAGCGATGCAGAGATGAGAATGGTCTTAGCAATTGCAAGAGGTTTCATACAAAACCACCAACTTGAAAGAGCTTATCGCTGGTGAGAGAATGATCTCTGGCATTTCATAAATCATCAGCCGTACTAACATGCTGTTTGGAGATTTGTATCATTAGCAAATTAATCATGTTCAGGAACACTCCTGTAGCAATGTTGGATGAGACACTGTGGCAACGCCTCTCTGCCAAATAAACTGCAGAGAGAGGGGCCTGGGGGATGGGAGGTGGAGAGGAGAAGCCAGGCTCAGCTTTCGTATTACCTCAGTGTTGTCCTTGATAGCAGTCTTTAAAAATATTTAAACAAAATGACAGTGAAAAATCTTCTTAGCAGCTTGACTTAGCTGTTGGCAGAATATGAGGAAGGAGTGATTCCTGGTTCTGACATCTTTAGTTTCTATCCTCGCAGGAAGCATCCACAGAAGTTTCCTCAGTTGCCTTCCAAGTCTGTAACATCTCTGCCATCCTCCAGCCCTGGAGTGCAAATGCTCATCAGGCTGCTCTAATGTAAAGAAGAGTAGAGATGGTAGGAGGTGCAGTATTTTTATGGGTCACAGGAAAACCCCATTTTGGAGTGAGATCTAAATCTCAAGTTCTGCCCACCTGAGTACTCCTGTCAAAAACCATAGAGCTTTTCTTGGCATGAACCCAAAGTTTTGGTGTAACTGAGGGTAATTTTGCCATCCTTTCTAGAATTTCTTTTATACACTCAGTTATTCATAGATTCACGTGATGATCATGTAACTGTTTTTCCCTTGAATTCACTGAGCTTCAATTTTGAATTCTAAAATCAATTAGCAGTATTTCCCATACATTGCACTCTTGAATACATATTGAAATTTAAATTTCCATATAGTTAAGGATAATGTTTACACTACTACTTCTCTGATGTTATCTCTTCTTCCCTTTAAAAAATAAATATAAACATATACCACATGGGGGGAAAAAAGTGTTGGACTACTAAATCATGCCAATTTTCATTTGCTGGGTGTTGCCTTCAAATTCAGTGCTATAGCAATGCAAATGACCAACAGAACCATTCTGTATCTGGATATTTGATAAACTGACTTGTATGTAGCCTTTATTTGGCTTTTTGCTTTGACTATGCTTTTGTATTAACCAAAATTAAATGCTTCCACTAAGTAGCAATGCAACTAACTTCAGTAGCCTGGAGTCAGGACAGTGTATTTCAGATGTTGCCATAAATTACATTAGTCCAGAGACCACCGCTACTCATTTTGTGTTCTGGTGTAAGTCAGATAACTACAGTTAATGACTAAACCCATGGTATAAATCTGCTGTGTTTCAAGACAGCTGTTAGATTAGTTCTCTCAATTCTTCTGCTGTGCCAGTGGATGCCAGCAAGTTCCAAATGTAAATGCTTTTTAATGCTTTGTACAGCATTGGACACATTTTATAGAGCTGAGTTGGAGATATGCTATATTGTGCTTAATAAACTACTCTTTAAAATATCCATGATTCAGCTGCTTGTATGGAAAAATGTATGCTTAGCTTTGAGAAAAATCTTAACTCTTATAGCTCTCAGTGTCAGGCTATTGCTTTTAAAACTTGGATTTTTGCTTAAGGTGTGTGTACGTGCTTTTCAAAGTATTTGTCCCACATATTTACTAGCAAAGTGGTATGTGACAGGACAAGGAGAAAGTTACCTTTTTCAATTAGATGTTGTTAACCTTTTCCCCAACAAGCCAGAAACTTGAGTCCTTGTGGACAGTCCCATGATAGAGCGAAATAGATGGAGTGTAATTCTAGCAGAAACTTGTTTTGTTTGTTTACAAATTGTACTGAAATTTTTTGTGGTTTTCTTTTTTTTCCTCCAGTGCACAGAAGGGAACAGAGATTGTGTTTTTCAGTAGTACTCCATAACATTTCAAAAAGTCTTTTCTCAGGCCCATGTCCCAGGAGCTTTTTTTACTTTTATGTCACACATTCTTCTGGTTTTGTGTTATTTTCTCACTGATTTTTGTCTCTCTCAGCTTTCACTCTACTGACACATGCACACTAAGGAAGTAGTTCCTAGACCAGTTTTAGAGGGAGAGGTTCTGGTACAGGCTGTCCTCTCTTGTGTGGGATCTTTGTTGCACCCATTTACTCTGCAATATCTATTGCTGAAAATGCACCCTATTAACCTTCAGGAACTATGTTAGAAGTGAAAGATGCAGGATTTTGAGATGTTAGATGAGCTCCAATGCTAGTTTTTGAAGAGAAGCTAAACTAAGTGAAGCTGGTTCTCTTAATTGTGGCATTTCAGTTCCATGCTTAAATTTGCAGCTGAAGTGAATGAATTCAGTTGCTGCGCTCCTAAAGAATCAAAATCCCACAAGCAGGCACACAGACAGTCTTTGTGATGACAGCCTGTAAAACCAGCAGCTGTCCAGGGGTTAGCAGATTGGTTATGCTTAATGTGAACCATGGCAGGACATGTGCTAAAAGAAGATGCACAACATACCTAGCACCTATTGTTCAAGGGTAGAACCAGACCAACTGGAGTAGAACGACTGGGACAGAAGAGTTACACAACCAAATGTGAATTAAAGGGAGAATTTAGCCATGCAGAGGTTGAGTGTAGGGAGGAGAGATGTTACGTGGTCTAGGAGAAAATAGGAATGAGACTTATGCTTCTGTTCTGTATTGACAACTGCAGGCAGTGTCTGCTGTCTGCATTGGCAGAAGAGCAGAGAAAGGTTGTGAAGCAGTAAGGAAAAGTCAGAAAATGCCGGTTTTGTGGCATTTTTAGTAGGTGTAGGATTGCTTTTCTGTCTTTGGCATTTGTATAGTTTTCTCCCTCATGCCCTCGTGCTGACTTACCTGAGTGCAGCACATTATCTTCACGGTTTTGAGCTCAGCATGCTCAGACGTGGAAAAATGCAGTAATCCCTACTTTACAAAGAAGGGAAATAGAGGCAAGCAGATTAAATATGAGTTGGCTTTGTAAAATAGTCTGGTAACAGGAAACCTGTGGCTGACACAGAACTGAATCCAAGTCTCCCTAATGAGAGCCCTAGCCACTGGACTATGGCATCAATTTTGCCATTTCTGACAATTCCACTTGAGAAAAAAGTAAATTTTTTTCCTAATTGCAGTTTTATTGGTGTTAGTATTTTAAGGTGGCTCTCTACATTAATTTCCCTGAACTACTAATTAGTACCGAAATACTGTAATTTGTCTGAGCTCAAACCTCTTTACTCCAATTTTTGTTTTACTTTGTATATGCAATAATAAAAAAACCCTGAAATTAGGCACGCTCTCCTTTTTCCTTTTTTTCACTAGAGTTACCAGGACTACTTTTCTAGGAAGAGGGAAAAGAGATGAGCAGCTGTGTTTCCTTTGGAAGCCAAGCACTGCATTCAGATATTTTGCACAGGTTTTTGGGTTTGGGGTTTTTTTTGGTAGCTCATTGCTGCAAACAGTGGAGGTCAGCAAGAGCATCTTTGCATGCTGCTTATGAGTGAATTGATCATATCTGTGCCATGCTGTAGTAGCTGGAGGCAGGAAATGATTTTGATTCTTTTGTCTGTTGTAGAAGTTATTCCATAAAAGTGTCAGAGATAAACTGTGCTGAAGGCGATGAGCTGAAGTTAATCCAATGTCAGGAAACACATCAACTGTTGAACCACGCTGTCGCGCTACTCTTCTGGGCTGTGAAAGGGTGAGGGCCTTTGAAGTCCCATGTGTGTGAGAGAAATTTGCCTTTAAGCTAGGGATATTGCAGATCAAATTCGAGTTTTAAGTCTAAGGCAATCACCTTCTTAACGGCACATGTAAGCTTGTTCTCAAATATCCAAGAAGCTAAAGTTGGCTTTTACTTGCAGCTGGATTTCCTAATCTGTACAGATGATAAAACTTTTTTTGTAGATTATTTGAATGAAGTCTAGCTAGCTGCCATTTTCTGTACCTGCAAGAAATTTTCTTGAGCTGCCTTGCAGTCCTGTACAGGAAGCAGTCATCTCTGTTGCTGTTTTGAATCCCAGCACTCTTGTGTTTACAGCAGTCCCCTGATTTGGCATTGTGCTTGAGCGGTCGCTGTTGACAGGTGGCCTCAGAGGTGATGAGCTGTATTGCAGAGTAGCTTCTTGAGAGTTGGACTGGTGATCCCAAGGGTAAGTGGTATATAACATGATAGGAGGAAACTGCTCTTCAGTGAAACAAAGTGGGCTTTAAGATGCTAGTTTTGTCATTGAAGCGGTAAACATCTTCCAGTAAAAGATACCATGGTTTTGTGGTCATTTAAAGTTGGCCTCGGTTTTCAGATTTGACAGTTTTGTTTGAAGAATTTGAAGCCATGAGAGAAAAAGTTAGGTCATAGTAATCAGATCCTGTTTTTTTCAGTTGGTTTGATTTTTGGCGGTGGGGGAAAAAAAGGTCAAGTTTTCACCTTTAAACCAATTCTTGATTTTCATCTATGCCTAAGTAAGTTGCAACAGGAGGCTGTAACTTTTATATGCCTCCACGCACAAACACCATGTTGGATATCCCATTAGGAGTTCTTGTCAGTGTTATTTATGAAAGTGCATGGTTACTACTGAGAATCAGTTAAATAGCTGAAATCTGCTTTGAATGTTCTAACATGTTTTAGTGCTAACCAGGTTGGCAAAAAGCTGTTATGGCACCACACATGCTTCTGACTTTTATCTGCGTGGTGAAGGTGGTCCCTTGTTTGATAGTTGGTGCTTATAGAGTTTTAAAATTTGGGGAAATTTGGGATGGAATGTGGAGTTTTTCTGCTAGAGGTAATGAATTTAAAAAAAAAAAAAAGTACCAATTGAAAAATGCTGCTATTACATGGCTGTCTATTTGTCTGTGTGAAATAAGCTGGTGGCATCTGTCCAGTTGCAGGCAGATGTCCACATCACAAATCATCAGACCCTTATATACAGCAGAGAAAATCAGGCCACACTCTTTCAGTTCAAGGTGGGAGAGAGGGACACAGTGAAGAAAACTTGCATTTTTCTTCTCCGTTCCATCTGCATTTAAAAAAGAAAAATATACATACACATCTCTTTCCAGAGCGCTGCTCCAGCATCATTGAATAGGAGCAAATTCCCTCTCAGGAAAGCATAACTGAAAAGTACTGGAAAGAGAAATTTGTTGAGACAGATGTGTTCTTGTATGGATCAAGTATTTTTCTTTGAATAATCTAGTGGAACTTGCAGCTGTGCACAGAGATTCTCCTGGCTAATAGGTAGCTAGCTGGTGGGTTTTCTAGGCTCAGTTTGGTATGATGGACATATGAAAGGCACTTTGATCTCTGCTACTGCCCTTAATTTTGACATGCTGTTGTAAAATTCTTTAGTTTTCATATATAAGTAGGTGCTAGATTAAGTGGTTAGCTAATCGACATCTTTGTTCCAGTAACAAAACCATAGTCTCTTTCACCACTTTTCCATTTACTGCTCTGTATGCTGTTTACGGCAGCAATGGCAAAACCTTTTCAGTTTGTCTGCCAAATTTATTTTAAAGATCGTGGTGTTTGGTGCCAACCCTAATCTCTCTCGGTGCCAAACTTGGCTCCAGCAGCAGTAGCTCTACATTGTTAGTCTTGTGCAACAGTTGCATTACATCATGCTGAAAGGAGGAAAAGGGATTTTAAAAATTCCAGTTATTCAAATGCAATAGTCACAGGGGGGGAAAACAAGACGGAAAACAAAACTCCTGCAGTTCAAATGTCAGTGTTTCTCTGTACTTTGTAAGACATTTGAGGCCTGTTTAATACCATAGAATGGCACTTTCAGGAAGCGTTTTTCTTTATCAGATCAGACTTTGCAAAGGCAAACAAGGATGTTTGTGTGAATGGCACTAGGTTAGTGCATTTGTCATTTGGTATTTTCACTTCCATGCTGCCTTGTGGTCTGTCAGTGACTGGATGGCAGGATCTCTGCAAAGGTGCTCCATAACTCTTCCTTGTTTGATAATATACTCTGGTCAACCCTGTAAAAATCCCTTCCATCTTGAAAATAAACCTGATGCTAACAGCTTTGGGATCTTGGGCCCAGGTTAGCTTTCACCTGAGCTTAAAGAAAAAGCTTCAGCCTATTGTCACACCAAAACTCTTGGGAAATCAGACCTTAGCCCACCTGAACCTGCAAAGTCATTCAAACTGTCCCATTTGTTATTTCTGTGTTGTTGTTTTAGCCTGACTTTCAAATATCCACAGAAACAAAATATTAATGGAATAAATATCAAGGAAAACACCATGTGAACATTTGCTCTGAGTTAACTCCTTCTCCCTTTGGCTGTTTCCACACTATTAATTGGCACGAGTGACAAATCAAAGTGCAGTTATTGCTCAAGCATTTTGATTAGTTGTCTTTTTTTCTCCTAACATCCCCAAGATATGCAGCAATTAGATTGTTACTTTGCTCACTACTGTTGTACTGTAGCTCTTTAAAATGAGAAGCCTGCTCCACTTAACTTTTATCTATGAACTACCATCATCAGCCTGTCTCCTGATTCAGAATATCTATTTTGAACTTTCCCATTAGAGATACAGGAACAAAAAAAATTACAATTTTTACTCCTACTGATGAAGTAACTAACTTTCACTACAGAAATAATATTTACCAGCAGAGTAACTCCTACACATTTCACACAGATTCTTGAAGACATTAATCCAAACAATAACTTTTTCTTGTGTTTTGAAAAGCTCAGTGCTGTAAAAATGCATATCTGGTATGCATACAGAGTTGCCAGTAATGACAGCACAAACCTTTCTGCATTTGTATGGGCAGATGAAACCTAGCACTTGCACATGGAGGTACCCAGGTTCCAGTAACCAGGAATTACTGGTGTGCAGAACTGCTTGCTCTGAAGTTAAATAAACCTTTAACAGCCCTATAATAGGGAATGGGCAAAGGAGATGTGCTGTGTATGGCCAGTGAGTTAGTGTCAGAGCTGGGAATGAAAACCTTTGACTTCCTGGCTGTAACCTCTGGAAAACATTTCCTTCTTCAGATAAATTATTTGAGATTAATAATAATTATTAATAATGACATTTGATTTTTATTTTATTAAGAGTCAAAAGAGGGAAAAAAGATGGTTTTAATTATATTGGTGAACAAGAGGAGGGAAGAATAACTTCTTGAAGTTTAGCTAAGTGATAGCCTCTCTTCCAAGACCACCCTCTGCTCTTTTCAAGCAAAGAGAAAGGATTGTGACTAAGAGAATGTTAGAAGTTTATAAATTTGATTTATATAACCATAATATTTACTAAATCCAGATTGGTAACCTGATTTACTTGAAATCAAAACAGGGAAAGTATATCAGAGTACAGTTGAATTTCATAATCCCAGAGCAAATCAGCTGTACATTCAGGCCATGCACTTGGAAAGCAGCTTCAGGGTTAAGTAGTAATGAACCAGCACCTGCATTCGTAGTGCTCTTCGTAGCAACTGCTTTAGTGCTGTGCAAGCTTTGCCTACAGCAGTTATGAAGAAGAGTGTGTTAAGCAGAATCAAAAGGAGGGAAGCAGCTCTTTTTACATTATTAGGCTAAACTAGTTTGACTCAATAAGTTTGAAGATGATCCAGCCAGAAATTCACTGTTGATCACTTTGTGAATCTGGTATTTCCATAAACCTTAGCTCTAATAGAGCAGTTTTATTCAGAAGCCTCATAGGCTCATCACCGTCATTCCTGTTTTAGTGATAAGGAGAGCAAAACAGGAGGGTTGAAGGGTGGCTTTCCTTAGCGAGAGCACATGGGTCTCTTGACTTTGCTATTGAATGTGCCATCCCAATTTTGTAGAAGCGGGACAAGAGAGTCCTTCCCACTTGTGCAGTATTGCGACTCAGGTTGAATTCACCACCCTGGCAGGGAAACTGCCCAGACCCAGGTAGCAGGGCTTGTGTCCCACTGCTGCCACAGACATGCTCAATCAGCAATTACTTGGGAACCACAAGTCCTGATTTAGTGATGCTTTAATTAAGACCACAGCAAGGAAAATCCAAAACAAAAAAGAAAAACCCAACCTCTTCCCCCCTGCCCCGAAAACTTTAAACCAAAAATCTGTCAGGCAAAGAGAAGCAATTAGGGAAGCCAAATTTGGGGAGGGTTAGAGTTTTTGTTCTCCCTCATGTGTAGTACTGGACTACCACAAAGATTTTTTTTTTTTTTTTTTTTTAAATATGAGGAGCTGAAGAATGGTTGGGAGGCTGCTTAAATTCCAGACTATGAGACCAAGCCAAAGCAGTACAGGGTTTTTAGACACATTGTTAAATTATATTAGACTTCCAGTTTCTTAAGAAAGTATCTACAGTTTTAGAGAGACCACGAACTTTGTTGCATTTCCTTCTGGTGTGTAGGGCATCAATTGCATTTAGGACAATGAGGTCAGCATTTGTATTTTCCCTCATCAAGATACTTCATAAATAGATGAAACAGTGTACTAAAGATTTAAAACATGAGGCATTCGTTGCTTCTGCATCCTTGAGAATGATCTTCCTTGGTTTATTCCTGCAGACAGATGAGATAGTCTTCCCTTCTTTCACTGGGGGGGCGGGAGGTGGGGGGAGTGGGGGGGGGTGGGGAGAAGAGAGTCCCAATCAAAGAAAGGTGCTTTCAATCTCCTACATGTACAACAGACCTTCCTTTTTGCTGTCTTCTCTGGTCAGGGAAAGTCTGACTTGGGGGATTTAACCAAGGAGAGGGTACGTCATTCTCACTCCAGCCTCACCTGTACTGTTATGCTAGACTTTTCCCTCACATCCAAGGTCCTTTTACTAACTTACATTTCATAGTGCTTTTCCCATAGCTCTTTTTGAATTATTATTCCCTGAATGCCAGTCCTTTACAGGCTGAGAATGGAGGTGCTGACACAGGCCTGTTATAAAGGGGCAGCCTTACCTTTCTCACTGGGTTGTTGGAGCCATTGCAGGACTCTGACAGGTTTAAGGAGTAAATCAAAAGGGTGAAGAAATTCTCATAGTCTGGGAATGGAGAGCTTTTGGACCAAAAATGAGAGAGAACATGCCCTGAAGGACAGCTCTCGTGCCTCACCTCCTTCTTGGCTGTTTCATGTTCAGGATGGTCATTATTCATCAGCACAGATATTGATACTGCAATGGTGTAACAGATTTCACCTGAAGATTTCAGAGCACTTTCCAGCCTCTAAAAAGATCTTAATTGGCAGTTTATACTGTATTTCCCAGTTTTACAGAGGCCTTAATATAGCCCTGAGAAACTTGCCCAGTCTGTTAGTGACAGAGCTTGGAAGCAAAACTAGAATTGCAATTCTTGGTTGTCTCCTTCAATAACTACATGCAGTTCTGCCTAGCTGGTGTCAGACCCAGCCTTGTGACAACATGCACCTCTATACTGCACCACGCTGCTCTTTGTAGGGGCAGCTGCCAGCCTTACAGCATCTAAGGCCCCAGTGCACATGGGCAGCTGAGGCTGCTTACGATGTCCTTCTGGCAGGGGTTGGTCAGGACTTTCTAAAAGAGTCTGGATTATTCAGTCCATCTTGTTTTCCCTGGATCATTCACATGCTGTAGCTGCAACGGTAAATATGACTGGTGAAGATAATCCAGGACAGTACAAACTGGGTCAATGCATGCTTGACTCATACCAGGGTTAGCACAGGTCCATGTCTCCTCCTGTCTCCCATAAAATGATGCTTTTGCAGGACAATTTTTAGCAATATCTTACCTGTGGACAATGTGGATGCTAATGTGCTCAAGACATACAAGCACATTTTTCTAAAATCTCCTGCTATTGATGCAGTGGTGGTAGCAGTGCTGAGTGTGGTCCAGTCACAGCAAATAAAACAAAGTGCTTTCCATATTGGAAGAACTCAGTAGAAGCTGCTTTGTGTTACTTCAAGATAAACTGCAGCCCTAGGGAAAACTATGTATATATGTATTTTTCTTTGTTACTGCTGTTTATTTAGTACAGCAATACCTGGAGGTCCCGCTGAGAGTAGGACCCCATTGCACTGGTTGATGCTTCACATATACAGAAGAGGAACACTTGTCCTGCAGTCTGCAGTCTCTGTAGGAAAGGCACACAAAGGTCAGAGAGCACAGTGGTGGCACGAAGGACTTGTCTAGGGATCAGCTGAGTTACCAGGGGCAGAGTGGGGAGAAACCCTAGGTCTCAGACCAGGGCTTGATCTGCTATTTCTCTGCGGCAGAACTAATTTGTTCTCACTGTGTCCTCTGCGAGAGCTGTTCCCATGTGAGCGCCACCCTTTCCCGCACACAGTTACCTGTGGATTTTATTAAGAGCATTACCTCTCAACTATTGTGGGCAAGTATTTTCTGGTACGTTCATTTTTCTGTGGAAATTTCATGAATGATGCATCGCTATCCTTTGAATCAGGAGTTCTTCTTTAGGATCTGGCTGGTATAAATGTTTATGTGTAACTATGCACGTTTAAATCCACAACAACGTGAAGCCATCCATCTGTGGAGAAAGACAGCTGCCGGCGCTCCCTGCAGCCAGCACTCCTCTCCCCAAGGTAAAGCCGTCCGGCACTAAACTTCCTGGAAAATGTTTCCCTCTGGCACTCATTCCAGCTAATGGCCAACTTTCACTGCGTGAAATTGTCTTAGTTTCTCTTGGTGTTAAGAAACTATCTAGCTCCTCTCTTCCTTCCCTTGACTGCTGAGTAGCAGAAGGAAAAATGAAGTTGCTACTATTGTTCAGCTCAAACTGACACACAGTGAAAGGCTCCTGAGTGGGACAGCTGGCTCAAAACAGGTTGTGTTTGTGGTGAGAGAATTAATGTTCCCCTGTAACTCATGGATGTGTTCAGCCAGCAGTCATAGCTGCTGTAGCAGGTCTCTGCTGCTTCAGACCTGTCTGGCAAGGGCTTTTGTGTGCCGTTTGCACGGTGCTTTCCCTCCTGAGCCCTCTGCGACTGTGATGACTTTGTCTTGTCCTGCTGCACTGAATACAGTTTTACAGAAATTACCTATTGCATTTAATATATAGCTTTACACAAATTATTACCTGAAAATAGGTTCTCATATGCCATGCTGCATCTTGGCCACTGGAGTCTGGGCAGGTGTACCGAAGGCTCCACAAGTGGGGAAGGAAAGCTCTGTTTTCCACTTGTGGTTTTTCACTACTTTTTGAAGCAGCTGTTCTTCTGTGATGTTTAGTGCTTTATTGTCTCTACTTCATCTTGCTCTGGTAGAGCTGAAGTAGTTTCTGGCTGCTTAATTTTGCTTGTGTAATTGCTGTACATTACAATGTATAATATGAATGTTTTTCAAAATAAGGCCCCAGCTCTGCAAACACCCACACCAGTGTTCACTCCTGAGAATTAATTTTCTGCTGGTAAGACCAGAGTTTCATGTCCAAACTCCTTCCTCACCGTGGCATGTGTAAAGCAGAAAACCGAGTGAGGGGGGAAAACTCCCCAAAACAACAAACCAAAAATTGGGTACAAACCCTGCTGGTAAGAAGTGATTAAAAAAAGTAATTGAGAGAGGAAGGAGCGTAAAAGTACTAGCCTCCGTCCCATGGTGGCAAATGTGGAGGTGAGCCACTAGCGTGGATGTGAGGGGGCATGCTCAGAGGAGGATTGTGGGCAACAGAAAGAATCTTTCGTGTCTTTCTGTCTGAGGCGGCAGCTTCGTGGCTGGAAAAGTTTGACATTTTAAAAAACAAGTATGATAATTTCAGTATTTCTCCCACTTATTGACCAACATTGTTGAGAACATTCTGACATATTTTTACAGATTTGACAGAAATTACTGTTCTGGTTGCGACCTGTTTGGGTTTCCCTTTTGTTTTGCTTCCCCCTATGAATTAGCCACATGCCTGCTAAAGGCCCTGCAAAATACATATTTACCCCAGTGAAAAGGTACGTTAGAACATCAAAGTTTTTCCTCATTCCGTGCCAGAATTGTGCTGCTTTTAGTACAGTTAAAGCTATAGTTTTTCTGCAGTTGCATGTAGATATTCTGCCTGCTGCTACTGCAGGAGCTAACTGCTTTCATCTGTTCTTGCATGGAGCATGGGGTGTGTGGGGGAGTGCAGTGCTGCCCACACCCATCCTTTCCATGGTCCCATCCCACAAACCCCACAACTCTGCTGATTCCGAGTACTGCAGAATTTGTGGAAGGAGTTATTATATTTGCTTTCTTTTGGTTTTCTTCTCCGTGGAGGTTATTGTTGTTCAAGAATTGTAGATGACTTAGTTTCTCAGAGCTCCTTTTCCTATAAATTTCAAAGCTAGATGAAATCAGTGACTTTATGTAAAAGTAACAAGTAGGCTACAAGACAAAACACATTCTTGCACACTCCTCTAACAGAACTCAGATGATTTCTAAGTATCAGTACCCAGATGATTTCATGAGTAAGTTATCAGCTGTTATTTCCTCGTTCTGAATCTCAGCATTTTTCTTAAATCATATTTTTGTGATTTGCATTTAAGTGAGTTTTTAGCCCTTGTGATTCTGAAGAGAAGGGATAAAAAGCATAGTTCTTCAGAGTGAAAAGGGGTGCCTAAATAGTGACAAATAAGCCTCATGAGCCGGACTCTACAGTACCTGGTTTGTGATGTCCCGTCTTCAGAGGCAGTTGTTTTGCATTATGGGTCATGATTCTGCAGCTGGAGCTGCCAGAGTGGTTTTATGCAGTCGCGTGCAGCCCTAGCGCGCTTGGGGGATCTGAAGAGGAAGAGGTGTAATTGAATTAAAAGGCTTGTGAATGTCAAAGGGAAATGTGGAAACTGAAAGAGATGATATATATGTAGGTTTGTATGTATGCATATATATGTATGTATACACATACAGTTTTATTTTTCAAATGACTGTAGGCTATAAGCTCATAGCGTTTCTTTACCAACTTAGTCTATTCTGTGTGGTTCTTGATTGTCCACAGTAAGACAGCCAAGTAATTTTATTTTTTGGCAAATAATAAGATCTTTTGCAAATGTTGCTCCATTTAGCAAACAAGTTCAATAGACAAAAAAAGGCATTCTGAAAAATTCAATTTTCTCATTTTGATTTATTCTAAGTGAAATACCATTGTTGAAATTAATTTTAAAAACCCCCAGTAACTCAAAGCAATTGTATAATGTATTTCCTGGTTAGGCTCCAGATGGAAAGTCTGTGGCACAAACCCCATCATTAGCTCACTTTGAATTTTCAAGCTACCTTTCAGACTGTGCCTTCATAGCAAACAGTGGAGGTAGCTCGGCTTGTTTGAGTTTGTGTGCACGGTAAAGTCCTTTACCTTGGACTGCTCAACCAGAAAATGCTGAGGCTTCCCCTGGTCTATCTTCCTTCAATCTCTTCCCGAGTTAATTGCAGGAAGTGCAGGGGGGATCACAGCCCAGGCCGGCCCCCCTCTTTCTTCTCGGTATTGCTCTGTATCTGCAGCGTGGGGATCGGGAAGGAGCACCTGGAGAAGGGAGTAGTGAAGCCTTGCAAGGTGTAGGAAGAACATTTATTTATATGAAGATAGCCTGCTTTTTTAAAATCAACAGGTCTGAGACAAGAAAAAACAGTGTTTAAAAAAAAAAAAATCATTGAAAGGCAGTCTAGAATAGCAGGTGATGAAGCCTGGTGAAGCAAGCCAACGCTTCTGGAAATTCATGACTTCCAGGGAAACAAGGCATGCAATTATTTTTGCCAGTCCCAAGCACTCAAAAATCTTAAGATGGGCTTTCCTCAAAAAAAAGGTGAAGTTGGCTCAAAAAATTAATGAGACAGGATTTTTCATCTGTTTTTTGCTGTATGGTCTATGGGTTAGAGCAAGACAGAAAACTTCCAGGGAAAGTAAAATTTTGGTCAAAAAGACTCATTTAAAACAAAACAAAACAAACACGTGGGGAAGGATTTTAAAGCTGTTGGAATACTTTGGGTATTTTTAAACAATAGTGGTTTCAGAAGTGTGACAGAAATGGTCTATTTTGGTTTTTTCTCAGTTATTTTTCTTAGAATTGTTTAGAATTAACACATTTAAAAAAGAAAAAGGAATTTGAAAATCTTAATGTAAACCCAAACCAATTTTTTTCTTATGTGAAGTGAATCATTTTAGATGTATACGGAATTAATGGGGAAAAGGAAGGGCTGTTTTTCTTTGTGAAAAGTTTTCCATTTGACTACTGAATTAACAAGCCTATTTGTGATCCAGGTCTTACTTGGGTGCTTGTGCTCCTATTTCAAGTTTTGAGGTGATTGGTTTTGTGCTGGTTTTTTTCTTTGTTTAAACTGAAGCACTACGTGTGCTTCTCTTTTACTTTGTTAGAGTTGTAGCTTTTTTTTGGAAGACCAACAGTGCAATTTAAAAATGGAGTGACAATATGTACACAAGGGGAGTGATGAGGGGAAGCGATGAAGCACAGCTCGAGACTGCTGTCCTCTGGCCAGGGCGGGCTTGACTGTCCCTGCATGCTCCGTGTGCAGCCTCTGCCCACCTTTCCCCGAGCCACACAAAGGCACTGCTCGGATGGGGCCTTCTCCCCAGTTCTTTCAGAAAGCGAGTGGCATCCTGCTTCGGTTGAAATGAAGATTTTCCTCGCTGTGGGCTCGAGTTTAGGCAATACACCCCCCAGCTCCTTCTTTGTCTCGCCTATTTATTTTTCTCATCTCTCATACTTGACTCAATCTGATCAGCAGTTGCAAGAAGGGTTTAGCTGTGTGGCTGTCAACTGGATCAGCCTTGCTACCACCTCATTTAACTTATGATTTCAGTCTGACGTGCTTTGTCCCTTGCCTATCATGTAACTTTTCTCTTGTTCTTCTTGGTTTAATCCTTAGCCTGAGATACTCTGTGCTGGAGAATAATGTGACTATGTACCCCCACCCCCAGATGCTGTGCTACAAGCCGTACTACTATGAGTCCTCTTACTTTTTGTGTCTGGAATGGGCTGGGCAATGGTAAATCCAGACAAGTACTTCTGCTTTTATTGTCTGATTACGTCAGCAAAAGGCAGCTTTCAGGAGTATAAACAGCCTGAGGCACGCTGCACTGCAGGTCACCTTGAAAGGATATCTTGTCATCGCGGCTGTACTGTCAGTCTTGTACATGAGCATTTATGCCAGCTCAGGTTTAACTTTGTGCCTGTTCAGGCCTTTCCTGCATACATCTATCAGACGTACTTGTGGATGAGCTAAGATTTGTTATAAAAGAGAAAACAGCGTCGTGGTTTTCACCTGCTGAAGCATTTTTGAGTTCTTCAAATGGAAGGAACAAAAGATCTATTATAGATGGAGGGCAAATGTCCTAACAGTGCAAGGAGGAATGTACTGACAGGGGAAACGAAATTACTTTCCTCTGCTTTTGAAATGTGTGGATAGAAGTAGCCAAAATCTTCAGTATGGGAGATTCCCTATTATTATACCACCTGGAAGGTGGCTGCAAGATAATAGTATTTTCCCTGCTTATGAAAGATTCCTTTTTTTGTGCAGGAGCGCAGTAAAATGGAGAGCATAATTTTGCAAGCAGTTAGTCCTGGCAAAGTTGGCTAAGATGCCATGCTTTCCAAGGAATTAAAACAGTAGAAGTCTTATTTCCCAATGAAAATTAATGAGACATAGCAGGTGCTTTTGAAAAGTTTACCCACATGGAAAAAAATTACAACAAATCTTGTATTTCTTAGGAATGAAGAAAAGACAAACTTTTTAGCGCTGGGGTTTTGTTTGTTTGTTTTCTTTTTCTTTGAATCAGAGATTGGGAAAGCCATCTTCACGCTTTTTTTGCAGTTACCTTTTAGTAATTCACTTCTGAAACAAAGTGGGAAATCAGACTGTCCGTCTTTTTTGTGATGAGTAGCGCTGGAGTCATAAAGTTGCAAATTTCTACTTAATCTACACCATTTTTTGAAGAGAATAAAGGTGAAAGCAGTTGATCAAGTAATTAAAACCAGATAAAGTCATGGAAGCAAGACAAAAATGTTACTCTTGCAATTAGGCTGCAATTTCTGTCTCTACTCCTTCCCTTCCCAGCAAAGCTAAAAGCAGAGGACTTGGCTTGTACCACTCTTGCCTAGGGCTCTGTGTTGGCATATGCATATGTTTAGGAAGATCTAGTGGTTTAAGCTTGTATTTGGCTGCTAGCCAGATACAAGTAAAAATTCTTGAGATCATCATCGCATGGGGTTGTTGCAGGGAGAGTTATTTCTAGATTTGTCTCTCCCCTCATGGACAAACTTTCTTTGCAATTTCTTACTCCCTTAAAATATCTTGTCTTTCCCATTGTAGGATCTGGCAGGTTTTTCTCAAGGGCAGGAGTCCTGTCTCTTGTTTCTCACCGGCTTCATTCTGCGGGGCTCCTAACTCATCAATTCCTCCACTGATGGCGGATGCAGAGCTCATTCTCTTTATTTTTCCCACAACTATGCCAACTTTTCTTTTCCCCATACTGTCTTTTACTCCTGATATGTCCTTTCTGAACTGTACCATCAACCTCCTGTTGCTTAAATACCCTCCTACAGACTGCTGTTATTACGGGGCAAATGCTCTGCTCTTCCTTGCACACATTCCCTCTGAAATCTCCTCATCACTTGGCCATTGAGTTTACCCCAGTACTAGTTACTACCCAGATGTCTTATTTACAGAAAATGCCTGGAAGTGCTCTTTTGAACATTTGTTCCACTTAATGTACTTATACGTATTGAAGCCAGAATACTATCTTCTCACCCCAGAAATGGAGTAGAGATGAATGAAATATGTAGACTCCCAGGAACAAGTCCACTGCCTGCAAAGTGAGGATGGAAATGCCCGTGGTCCTGAGGTGCCTTTAGTGTGTTGTGGGGAGGATGTTAAAAACAAGTTAGAGCAGATTGAGAGATGCTTTAAATTATGCCTGAGCGGCAGAGGTCCAAGCTTTGGAAGGAGTCTCCTTCATCTCTTGCTGGTGGCTTCTGGCCTTTCATCTGTGCTGAGCAGAGCTGTGGTGTGGTTGCATCTGCCCACAACACCATGGTGGTTTCCTGTTTCATCCTTTCAAAATATTATCCATTGAGTTCTCATCACCATCAGTATCCAGAGCACCTTGCTGACTCGGTCTGCACACTGGGTCCTGCTTCGGCTTTGCACTTGTACCCGTCTTTGAGTACTTTGCCGGAGAGAGATGGGATCACTCAATAGTTGGATCTTCAGCACACGTTTGAGTGTTTTGAGTTGATGTCTGGAATCACTGCCTTCAAAACATCATTGTAAAAGAAAATGTGGCTTGTAGGTTACCCCAACACCTCGATCAAAAATTTGAAACCTTAAAATGTTTAATTTGGCATTCCTAGCTTCGGAATGACTGAAAAAGACTTTTCTTTTTCTTTTTTCCTTTGTAAACATTAGTAAAGAGAAAGGTTTCTGTTCTTGGCAGAGATTTTGTGGGCCAACTTTCATGGCAAAGTATTGGTTTTTGAGTAGGGGATTCTAATGGAAAAGCTGAGCACCAAATTCACACAAGGTTCTTCTTAATTATAGAAGCCAAAAGCTCTTCCAGATGTTTGTCAGCCCAACATGCTAGATGCTGCCATCACTGGTTTTAATAAAAGCTCATATTCAGCAAACTTTATTACTGATTTACTGTACATTACTTAAGCCAGAAAATGTTTTTGCTCTAAAAAGCAAGCAAACAAAGACCTGATATTTTCATCAGTTGCACTCCAGCATGTCATTTACTGTGTTAAATACCATCCCAGTTCCATTATTTTACTGAAGATTTTCTGTAGATTGCCATCATTAAAACTGCAGTTTCAGAAACTCTTGTGAAGAAGTACCTAAGTGAGAAATACACATGAACAAATCGGTAAATGGTGCGTGCAAAACAGGCAAAGCCGCTAACAACGCAAACACATACGTGACATGCACAACCAGACAGGCATTTCTGTGAAAAGTTACCTGTTTGTACATGCAACTAATACATACTCTAAAGTAAAATGGAAGCTGAAAAAAAACCCAGGAAAATGTTATAGAACAAATACAGGGCAGTGTGGTGTGAGTTTGTGAATATAAAAGTGAAGAGAACAAAACCAATAGAAAAATCATCAGTCAGAGAGTAGCTAACAAAATCTCTGAACAATGATGTAATTAAAGTGCATTAATCATTATAAAAGATCATTTCCCTTTAAACATCTGCTCCCATTCACTTGGCAACAGTCTGGGCAGTGTCATGAATGATGGGGTTTTGGATTATGCTGAAGGGCATGTGTTATCTGAGAAACAATGTAGAACATCCCCAGCTTGACAGGATCTGGGACAGCAGTGCTTTTCCTCAATTCAGGTATAGCATTAAGGAAATAAGGGAGGAAAAAATTGGGCATTGCTTACAGTGGAAAGGAAAACCTGGTGTAAAACTGAACCGTGCCTTCTCAGCCATGCAAACAAAATTTAATTGGGTGCCAATGGATTAGCATAAAGTAATTCCTTTGGGAAAAGAGCACCTACCCAGCCTGCTGCGTTTAAGAGAGCCTTTGGAGCCATAGTTGCTTGTAGGAAAGACCTTGTTCCTCCCCAGTGAGAAGTAAGCACCACAAAAACCTTCCCGATCCCTTTCTCTGCAGCAGCCTGGCTGTGCCACTGAAAGAGTGAGATTAGCCGTTTCAGGAGAAAAAATCTCTTTTTCCTCTGGCGTAAGCAAGTGTGCAGAAGGGCCGTGACCATCCCTTACTGCCTGGCAGTCTGCGGCTCCGAGGCATCTGCCTGCCTTCCCCGTGCCTGAGACTGCCTGTGAAGCAGATGCACATGTGCTTTGGCAGAGCCTCTGTCTGCAGGTACCAGTTTGGAGCATAACTTGCTCCAGTGCTATTAGGACTGAGTAAAGTTTCTCATGGGCCGTGTTTTGTTTAGGGTTATGTCAGGAGTCCCGGATTGCCATTTTGGCTCTGCCATTAGACTGAGTCACTTAGGGAGGAAGTTTTACAGCTAGGGACTATTTTTTGTATCCTTACAAAAATCTGACGCCTTGTTGCATTTCCATGCAGTTGGTAGCATGGATGCTGGTTGTGGGCACAATTGGTGGCCCCTGTGCACCTGCATTTTTACTTTTGTCTTGCTGTGCTTTAGTGTCTGTGTCTAAGGCAGGGAGGAGGAGGCAGGAGTTGTGCTCATCTTACAGCGGCGCATCTGAAGGTGGAGCCCTTTGAGGCCTACTAGCAACAAAGATCCTCCAGCTGCAAAGCAACGGTGATTTTTATGCTAGTCTTGTTTTCTTAGCAAATCTGTAACACGGAGCAGTTAGGGAGCATGGATCTCACAAGTGTTAGGTTCAGAGTACTGTATTTCTACCCCATTCGTCATTTACTGCTGACCTAAGGTCTCTTTCATGGCACATATTCAGGAAGCCTTTACCAGCCTCTGGACTTGGGGGTACATTGGTGGTGAAAATGCATCTGCCCACATGGATTTCCAAGGGAGGCAGACAAGAGAAGCCCAGATCCCATTTGGAGAAAGGAGGACTGGGGCTGTGGACATTGTACATGGTTAAGCTACTTCAAACCCATTTTTGGCAGTTCTGCAAATTCACAGAGGATGGACGCTTTTTCTGCCTGGGCAGAGTGCCTTCCCAGCTGTTAGGTGGGGAAAGTGAAAATGAACTCAGCTTTGGTCTTTGCTGTTCAGTTACAGGTAAAATACTTCATCTGGTTTGTGCCTGTTCATAACAATACTTACTGCCCCTCACAGGGACTTGCAGGCTTTGTAAAAGTGACTGGAGAGGTTCAGATTAAAAGTATGTGGTTTATTGTTCTCTGTTTCTCTAAGCTGGTAAAATCATACAGTGGTATTTAAACAGAAGATCAAAACAAGCCTCTTTGCTTCTCACAGGAGTTTGTAGATTAGTATTGCAGAAGCACAATGTCAAGATTTCAGGTTTACGTGCTGTTGTTTTTAACTTCATGATGTTTTAGGTATGCTGTGGATTGCTACCAGCCTGTTGCTGCCATGCCATCTGCTACCTTTATAGTCCAGCTCGGACAGGTCCCAGCCTGAGAGCAGGGGGGTGCCAGCTGCCTTTGCAGGTAGCGTGTTCAGTGCTGAGTGGAAAGGGGAGCCCATGCAGGCTGCAGCCCGGTGCCTCGGGTCCGCTCGCCACCATATGCCCTCTCTCCCATCTGCTCTTGCCTGGGCCCTGCTCTGTCCAAGAGCATAGTTATGCTTTTCCCTAATAGCCCTAATTCCCCTGAATAGCCTCCAGGGAAATGAAGTGAGGACGTACTCTATGTGGCTGCAGAAAGCAAAGGAGGACATAGCATCTTTGAGTCCTCCTCTTTTCATCATTTGTTCTGGACCTGAACCAAAAGCTGCCAACTACGTTGGTGTAGTCTTAGAAAATTTGAATAGGTTTCCATGACATTGTGTGTATTTTAAAAAAATAAGTACAATTAATTGACAAATTTAGCTTCTGATTTTCTTTGGCCAGTGGGTTTTTCACAGTTCCAGCTGCAGGCATTGGTTGCACAGGAAACAAGGGCAGAACATTATAGGGGTAAAGGTGTCCAGGAAACCTGCCGTGCATAAAATCTATCATGCAGATATCTAATGTAACACAGTTTCTTTACTGTACTCACCCTGTTGTCTTTACCCAAACTTGCAAACATAGGTATGCAAATCTATGCACTTAATACCCTATTTTGTACCATCCAAAACATCCAATGCTTCCAAGGGTGGCGAGCAGCTCTATTTCAAGTAAGTGTCTTTGGAGCACACTTCTGAAGAGGTGTATAGCTGGAGTTAGACACATATGTTCAAAATGGTGGTATTTAGATGAATAGACCTATTCATGTTGTGCATAAGGTCTGAAATAATGATTGTCACTCTCTTTTCTGAACTGTTTGTGTAATGCAGAGTTTGTAAGCTTTCATTATAGTGTAGGTCATGCGCGCACACAAACAATTACACTTTCCTTTGGAGACTCAAGTCCTATATATTGTTCATTTGAAATTTTCGGTTAGATCAGATGAGTTTATGTGAAAGGGACTGTCCTTGTATCACTGCCACCTAATGGTCAGGACATTGTAGTTAGGTGCCTGGGTTAGGTGTCCCCTGGAAAACTGATCCTATCACCAGTACTAACCTTATTGTCTTGTGAGACTAGATAATGCTGTTAACTGCCCTCAGCTTCATTTTCAGCCCTTAATAGTCTGTTCTAGAGCCTCAGTGGACACTGGTGTGTACATTCTTGCTCTGATGGCATATGAGAGATAAGGAAATTTAGTTTTTGTATGGCAAAATCCAGGAAGAAAGGGAAAGCATTAATCAGATGGGCGTTATCTCCAAGGGAGCAAGTACTTAATTTTAATTCAGCATTTCCCTTTGATGAAAACTTTAGTGAATGTTATTATGTGGAATTTATATGAAGCCTGGGTTTAGGTAATCAGCTTTAATATTTATACTCTTAGGGAAAAATTTGAATCATTAGTAAGCATGCATAATTAATGAATAAATTATATTTTTCCTTTGTTTTCCTTCAGGTATAAGGAAATGCTAGATCTAGTGATATCACCCAGCCTGACTGTAAATAGAGAGTGCCCTGACAGACTGAAGCTTAACCTTTCTAACATTTATGCCACGGCTCCAGATGACATAGAAGGTAGGCTGCCTCTTTTACTTACTGTTTACTGGCTTTAACATAATGTGTGTATATATATATGTAACCAAAGGGAACTGGCCACAGGTAAGGCCTCTGCTTCTGACAATTAGTTCTACAGTATAGCGAGCAACTGAGATTTTTGAGTATTTTTTTGGACGCTCCAGTTGTGGCTGAATCCTTTAGTTCAGCAATGGTTTGAATGCAAATGGAATTGAAATGTTTTATATGTAGATATATATCTGTGTATGGTAGGTGCATACGTATGCACACGTGCATGTATATGTTTACTCCACTGGAATAATTGCAGGTATAAAACATGTTTTGTGTAGAGCTGGTAGTTTTTGTTTGGACCCCACAAGAACCCCCGTGGTGGCACGAACATGAGCCCTGTGCTTCGGTGGCTGTGCTGCTGCTGTTGGGTTGGGGAGCGTGGGGGCTCCCAGGCCCAACATATTGTGCAGCCAGAAAACATTTTGCCAAAGCGGCCCCATGCCGCAGTTTGCATCGCTCTGAGATCGTTGCTGTCATCTCCAAATGGTTAGCCCTGCTGGCCTCTGGTCTGAAGTTTCACATTTGGCAGGTACCAAGGACAAATTCTTTCAGTGGTTGAGGCTCTGATGGAAATTTATCTGCTCCTCTCCTCCTCCTTCCCCCCCCACCATACTGTTCAAGTGAAGGAAACAGAAGAATGTTAAATCTGCTAAAAAAATTATTGGCAAGTGATGCAGCTGAACTAGTTCTTGCTAGTACAATCCCAGCTATTGTTTGCTGCGGTCAGGATCTGTCAGCCTTCCTGTTGGAGAGGAGTTAGCAAAAGGCACTGGCTATTATGTTTTAGTAGTATGTTTAACCCTTCATTTATAGGCTCTTAGAAACCAAGGAGATGTTTTGCTTGCATGTTTGCTAAGGCATTAGAAATTGCGTGATTAAATCACGTACATCATAACTGCCTATTTACAAGAGCAGTTGAATGGATAACAATCCAAAGGAAACATCCTTTTAAATGTATGTGTTTGCAGAAAAGATTAGAGCTAGAAGTGATTTTTAAATACATCTTTTTGTAAACTTCTTGGTGCAGGAACTATTTGTTATTGTGTGATATAAATAAGAGCCAACATAGCACTTGTACTGTTGGACACTAGTTTGCTAGTGACAGCTCATGTTGATATGTTTCTTATAGAAATATTGTGGTTATTTTTCTACAGCATGATTCCCTGTGCTACCAAGAATATGCTCTTGTTAAATACACTTCTTGTTAAAAGTACTTCTTGTTAATTTGAAGAACAGGAAAATACTTGTATTTGTCAAGTCTCAAACTGCCAGAGCTTTTAATGCAATAAATGCACACAAATGTATGCTCTGTATTACACATATAGTTCTAATTTTAGCAAGTCTAGTCACAATACTTATGTAGATGTCCATGTAGATGTCTGGCCTGCTATTTTCATGCGTGCTTATCATGAGATGTGCAATTCTATCAAATTAATTTTCAAATGCACATTTTGCCTGTAGTCCTACACTTTTGGGTAGAAACACATGTAGGTTTAACTTGCTTTTTTTTGGCAATGACGGTAGCATATTGCATATTCACACAGTAAATCCCCACTTGGCATTCTGGGCAAACGCATTTACTCTGTGCTTACCTCTTTCAAAAATAAAAAATTTGAAGATGTAATATTTTTCAAATAGAAAAGAAATTAAGCTTATGCTCAAACTAACTGTTCTGCTGTTTTTCAAATGTAAAGAGCATTATGAATTAAACGAATGAAAAAAAAGTATATTTCTTCAATGCAGTTCTGTTTGGTAATGTGGAACAGTGTGACCGAAATGGTATAGTTTTTGTTTTCACAATCTAAAAATCTAATTTTCTAAACTCTTTTCTTCCAGGTAAGTCAAAGCAAATTTTTCATAGTGAATTTGAAGGTGAGTCAGGTAAGCCCAGCTTTGGACTTAAAAATAATCTTCTTTTTCTGTATCTGTATGTGTAAATGAATATGTACATTTGTATAACACTATCCTTTGTCCATTTTTTTAAACTAAACCTTTCTGCCCATTGCTTGGGAAATAGGTTACTGTTACCTACATTTTATAGGTAGAGGAACTAAGGCAGGGTTGCTGGTGAGTTTTACTTTTCTAAGGTTTTTCAGGGTTACAAGAGTGTGAAAAAGGAGTCCTTACGGTTTTGTTTCTGTCAGTGATTAGGGTGATTCTGTTAGTGATTAGGGCTGTGCAGGCTGCACAGTCCCTCCCCTGGTGGTGTTTTGGGGGTGTACTCAGCTGGAGAGAGAGCTCTGGCAGAACTGGGGGACAACTTGGGAGAGGTGGGATCAGAAAGGGCAGGAGGCTTGAATTTGTTGTGGAGAAGGGTGCAATGAGAGGGATATGGCACAGGAAAGCACTTTGGAGGAGGAAGAGCGAAGAGTGGGTGATGAAAGTGTATTTGAACACAGTGGCTGTATTTGGGCAGGTTTGTTGTGTTTCTTCTTCATACCCAGAGAGGAGAGGAAGGGGGTGGAACAGACGTCCAGCATGGTGCTAGGAAAGACATTAGAGTCCAGCGGATAGGCTTGTGGATAGATGACTCTTGGGGTCTGTTGCTGCACAGATACACGTACCCAAGCCGAGTTTTTGTCTCAATAATAATAAGCAGCAGTGTCGACGCAGTCACGGCCAGCTCACTCTGAAACCTGTTCCCCCCAGTTGTCAGCGCCTTTGTTACCAGAGCCACCTTCCCTAAAGTGACAATGCTGCGGTAACACTGCTCTGATACTGCACGTGAAACAGTTGGGAGACTCTTAAAGGTATGCATGGGGCAAGAAAACAGTCACAGTCGGCTTGCAGGCGCTCAGCTGGGTGACAGGTTGCTGGGGAGAGAGCTGAGGGGCTCGGGAACACTACCAAAAAAAGGCTGTTTGCTTTCAGATGCAGAAAGGAGTCAGTAAGCACCTAAGCACAGACCACCTTTATTTTCACATTTTTTTATCTATTCTAACCTAATGTGTAGTTCTTATTAAACAACTTCAGTTATCCTGGAGAAGAGAGAAAGTACATGGAATTTTTTTTTTTTTTTTAAATTTTGAAAAAGTTATCTCTGAAGATTTTCAAGTTTGTGAAAAAAGGGCCTCCTTTTTGAAGAAAGTGTACGTTTTAGATGATTGCATCTTTTAATCAAATGTTATTGTTTCCTAGGAAATTCAGCTCAGTCTTATTAAGCTCAGTGTTATGTTTCCTAGGAAATTTAGAATTTGAGTATTATTATTATAATATACAGTAAACATTACACAAATTCACATTCTAAAAAATAGTCATTAATATTTTCAGTATTATTATTACATATAGTAAACATCATACCAATTAAAATTTTAAAAAAATAATAATATCTAGTAATTAATATTTTTAGTTAGAACTCATGCACCTCCATTGGGGCTTTTCAATAACCAAGTGAACAAAGATAAAAATGCATTTTTAAATGAAATTTAGTTTGAAAAGGTATCAGATTAAGTGGCTGTGTTTTTAGAAATAGTTTGGTGTAATCTCCATGTTATAATGTAAGATGATAAAGCCATATAAAATGTTGTGAAAAAGGGTTGTGTAGGAAAGAAAAATTTCAAAAGAGTGTTAAATCAGGAAGAACGAACATTTCATATGTAAACATGTCAGATCTTTTTGGACATTCTCTCCATATTTACAGCATAACAAGTTACTCAAACCCATAGTAATGGCCCATTTTCTACTGGTTTAATATTTTGATTGCTGGTATGTCAATAAGATAGGTTATAGTTAGCTCAAAAAATTTGAGAGTAAGGAGATTTACAGTGTTGTATTTTTAGTATTTATTTTGATGTATTTTAATGAACATTGAAGAAAGTGAGTCATGGTCTAGGAGAGTACCAAAAAAACCAAACGGGCAGAAAGTGCAGCGAGCTTAAATCACTTCAATAATCATAGTAGTTGCTTTTACAGCCTTTAGCATATGAGTCATCCCAACAAAGCCCAGCCTCATGATCAATATCAGTCCCATGAGAAGAAGAAATTGGTAGCTCAATGAATCAGTATCACCCTCAGTTAACACCTAAATCTATATTTATGTGTTAAGTGGAGAGTAACTTTCTTACCTACTTCAGTTTGTGGAGATTCACTAAAAACAAAGTCTTCTAATTCCTGTATGTTTTTCTCAACCCAGCAGTGGTAAAAACAGTGGTATCAGCTTGGCCATAGAGCAGAACATGATGAAAATCTAAGACCCTTTAATTTTGTTTTCCAGGCAGCAGCAAAGCAGCACCACAGTGTCCTCTCCATCTGTACTCCACAAAGTGAGTGCTTGTGCCAAGTGCTGTAATTTAAAAACCGTGTTTTGCTGAACAGCCATTTTGTGCAGACTTCTGTCACCTTAAAAAGCATTCGCCTTAAGCCCATCCACCTGTTCCCCTGCACATCTCTGGCCCAATGAAGTAACTGGTTCTTAATCTTGTTAGATATGGTGTGAAAGAAGGTTTGAGGTACTGTGCGCTGTACTTTTGTACCCCTGGGAATCCAAACCTTAACAGTTTGAATATTGTTGTGTTTATGAGTGACCACAGAGGAATATGTTGAAATGTCAGAGGCTTCCCATGACACTCGATTGTTTGGCAAACTCAAAATGAAACATGAAAAATCAGAGTTTTGATTTTATTTTATTTTTTTAACTTGCACATATTTTGCACAGTCTTAAAGTCCCCATGCATTTAGGTAACTTAATCTTAATAGCTCATATGAGGAGCTGTATACTGAAACAAATTTATGCCTCAGTCTAATCAATTCTGAGTTCCCAAAATATTCACCATCATACTTTGGATATTATTTTATCAAAATGTCTAGAAATGTTCTACATGTGCTCTAGAAGATCATGTACTGTAACTATTGCATTAGACCTTCTGTTTTCTTGTTCTGAATAGACATTATCCCCATATAGTGACAGTCCCATCTTTCCCAACAATGGCAACATATGGACAGACTCAGTACAGCGCGGGAATCCAGCAGGCTGCTGCATACACTGCCTATCCTCCTCCGGGGCAGCCCTACGGCATACCCTCCTACAGTGAGTACTCTGATGTCACGTTACCTTTGAGGACATCTTCCTCTTGCTCCTAGAAAAATATATTTGAAGTCTTAAGCTTTAGAATGAAAGGTTGTTTCTGTCTTGGCAGTGTTCTCTTCTTAGGCTTAGAGGAACATCTAACTTTGTTAGAATTGTTAGGATTACTTTGAACTATCTGTCAGCTTTCGATATCCTGGGTTATGGCCTCACAAACTAGTTAAGTTTGGAGCCAGTCAGTAGTAGGATATGAGGCAGGATGAGAAACTCACATGCAGTAGGATGTGCCACTTAGGAGTAGTAGCTGGTGAGTGTTCCCACGACTCACTGCCAAGACAAAGTCTCTTGCAGTAAATATGATATTTAGGTAAACTACACTTTGCCTTCCTTGATTCTTCCTGGGGTTTCAATGATACAAGCTACTTTAAGAAAAACTTTTTGTATATTATTATGGAAGAATCAAGACACAGAGCAGAATAAGGCATGGGTGAAATGATACAGAGTACTTTGATTTTGGAAGACAGTTCATATTCAAATGGACGGTTGTTAGTTGTAGGTGCAGTAAACATTCCTAACCCCAGTCAGCTTTGTTCCCTGCTTTCCTGCACAGCCTCGCCAGCAGCTGTGGGGAGATGGTGCTGGGCAGGAACAGCTGGAGGATTCAGGCAGGGGACTAATTAAACCAGCACTGCTGATGGGGGAATGCCTGGTAAACCAAGTATTAAGAGTGTCCTCAAGTTCTGCATGGAAATACTGAGCTCTTGAGGGAGCTAGGAAGTTCTTTCCACTCCTAAAGACCAAAGACATATTGCTCTTGCTTAGGTACAGCTCGTTAACATAAAGCTTTGGGCTCCTTATTCCCAGCTGATCCTGTGAGTGCTGAGTCTTGCAGCATTAAAATGACTTCACAGTTCTGTTTCCACTCCTGGTTTCTCTTGTGCTCTTAAACACCTTCGTTTGCTTGGCAAATACAGTATCCTTTCCCAACAAGAAGCTTTTATACAGCCATTGACAAGGCTTTTGCAAAGGGAAATTCAATGCAATGGTCTGGAAGGCCAGGGAAATGGGCTTGGCAGAGCTGAAGCTCTACCAGGATGATGAGAGGAATGTTTTGAGACCCTTTCCTGGAGCTACTTGTGTGTTTGCATCAGCTGGCTGATTTCCAAGGCAAACTCTGAACAGTTGTCCTGTTAGAGCAGGTGAAAGTAGAGCCATTTGCTACTGCCTAGAGTCTTTAGGGCATACATGTGTCAGGCCCATATGCTGCTTATAAATCCTGTGGATGACCTCTTAGCATCCTTGAACAATGATTTCCCTCCCCCAGCCCATATACCCTCTCTAAGATACTCAACACAGCATATGAAAAACTCCACCTGGCTGACAACCAAGAACAATGAAGCAGTATTGTTTTTAGGCACAAAAATAAAACTCGGCCAGTTTCTAGACAAAACAGAACATTGTGTGGAAATTAATTTGGTGCTAAGTTATTTCGCTGTCTGACAACAATTTTTAGACTTCCAAAAAGGCCCATTCGCTAAAGATTAATTGTAGCTAGGGTAGGTTGAGTGCTCGCATGCGGAGTGCTGATGTAATTGAAAAGCATGGGATGTTATGAAAAGCGGCTTCTCTGCGCACACTCGCAAATCCCTTTGCTTCCCCAGCAGTAATGGAGCCGGACGCTTGCACCAGCACATGTTCATTCACTGTCCAAATAAACTTCCTGCGTTTCACAATGCAGCATTGTCATCTTGTTGCTAACTTGTGCTCAAGTTGCATTGCAGCTATTCTCACCTAAAGCTAAAAGAAGTGATTTTTATTAGAGAAAACATTATCTGTGAGAACTTATTCCCAACCTGAGCAAATGCAGACTTGTTGCTTTTAAGAGTCATTAAGCTAGAAAACAGCATGTTTGGTGAAAGGCATGTGAATTCGACTTGGCTTTTGATGAGTTTGCCTACAAGTGCTAAAAGATGACAACAGCCCTGGAAGTGTATAAATCCAAGGCCAGAATATCAACAGGGTCTTTGTTTAGTCCCAGCACTCAGGGTGTGTCCAATGGCTGTTTTTTGTTTTGTGCAAATAGGCATGCAAAGGAGGGAAGGATCACGCCCAAAGGGTTCATAATAAGATGCACCTTTCAGCTGTTTATTTTAATAATACAGCTGTACAATCTCGGCAGCATCTCAGAATAAAATATCAGCCCCTTTCACTACCAGCAAAGGTTTCATCTTGCAATGTTTAATTCAGCTATTGCTGTTCCCCCTGTAAATTTTCAGTTTAATTGCCTGATTTTAGTAATGAAAAGATTTTTGTGGCTTCAGGACTTACCTATTGTTCCTGAACCGTATGTTATATCTAACCGAATAGATGATAACCCTCCTGTATGACTTGCCAATAAATATTTTGCTACCAAAGCTGAAAATATAGTGCAAGTAAAAGATAACTCTGTTGAGAACAGAAGCCTTGAGGTTATTTCGCTGAAGGTCCTGTTGGTTTGTTAATCATTGCTTGCATCTGATAACCATTCAGAAAGTTCATGAGTCAATGAGTTCGTTTAATTCTAAAACAAAACTATTTGTTCAGAAATTGTTTTTGAAAACAGTATTATTCATGGTTGTTTCCCCACCTTAGCGAAAGTTCATTCGGGTGTGGATACAGGATGTAGCTGACTTAAATATGATTTGTGATGGATTTACTTGACTCTATTATTTACCTGTTTGGGTAATGCAGATAAGGGCCAAGGGGCGGGGGGGAGAAGAAGAAAGTGTAGGAAAAAAGAGTTTATTAGGTTAAAATCTAGCTGAAAAATTGTTAATTCCTAAACTTGCTTTTTACACCTTTATATGACAAACACTCATGTTCTGCTCTTGGCTCCTACTATATGCCCCAAAGGCATCAAAACAGAGGACAGCCTGAGCCATTCCCCAGGACAGAGTGGGTTTCTTAGCTATGGATCCAGCTTCAGTACCCCAACCGCCGGACAAGCACCGTACACATACCAGATGCATGGTGAGTACAGCTTGGTGCTTTGCAAGATGTGCTATGAGAAGTCAGAATCCTATACCCCCCTATTAGACCAATTCTTCTTCTTTTGCGATTACAATGAAAAGCTTAGGTATAGGCAGTCAGGACAGGGAAGGAGGTAAGTCTTCATAGATCTGTTTTGCTCATCAAGGAATTAATTTCTGGCTGAGGTACTGGATTTAGCACTAGTATACCCTAGCAAAACTTCACATATGATCAACATAAGCTTTGTCTTTCTGCAGAAACTGTGTCTTCGTTTTTTTAGTTAATTTTGTGACTGCATACCTGGGATTGTTGTGTTTAGTGTAAATTCCTAGGATTCTGAGTGGAAGCAAACAAAGGTGGTTTTTACACTCATGCAAACAGTAATGTTAGTATTATGCTTCTGCCCTATGCTGTCCTGAGCAAACTGCTGTGTGGTTAAACTGCTGTATATTCTCTCTGTTAATTTTTTTTTTAAAGCTGATACCTTGATATTAAAAAATTTTTTTTACTGTTAAGACATAACTAATACCTGCCAAGATACATCTACCTGTCTTAACTCCCAAAGTACCAACACCATTAATTACCTACAGTCTACTGAGGTAAGGTTCAGAGCTGAAAGCAGCTGATTTTTCCTCAAGGTTACTGAGCTAAGATTTAGTAAGTTTAGAATAACTGTTTTATTGTTGTCGGAATAATAACTGATTATAAAATAATCAGTTTGATTCCCTTAAGCCTCCAAAGACAGTGCCTTATGCTTGTAGCTTTATAACGCTTTGTTTTGTTGTACAACCAGGAAGGCCAAAATATACTTTTATTTCTAAAAATAAAACTTGAAGTTCTTTCCTGGTCATCCATTTGAGAAGCTGTATGAAACGCTGACTCTCAGGAGATTGAATGTTGACGTGCCAACTGCAAGAAAGTCATGAAAGGGTTTAAACTTGAATTACCAAAAAATGTAAAGTAAATGAAAATGGTGGAATTTCATTTGTGATTCCCTTTAGCCCGTTCCTAGCATGGTATTTGATTTCTTTGAGCATTTTGGTGCTATTGGTCAGAAACTCAAACTGCATATGGCAGGTTTTCATTATTTGGCTGGTATTCCATGTGCTTTTTCCTCCAGTGTGTACTGTTCCTGACCTTTGTGAATTACGTTGATTTTTTTAAACTAATTATTTATTTATTTTCCTGGTGTCATGGTTTAACCCCAGCCGGCAACTAAGCACCATGCAGCCGCTTGCTCGCTCCCCCCCAGTGGGATGGGGGAGAGACTCAGAAGAGTAAAAGTGAGAAAACTCATGGATTGAGATAAAGACAGTTTAATAGGTAAAGCAAAACAAGGAATTCATTCACTCCTTCCCATGGGCAGGCAGGTGTGCAGCCATCTCCAGGACAGCAGGGCTCCATCATGTGTAATGGCTACTTAGGAAGACAAACGCCATCACTCCGAACGTCCCCCCCTTCCTTCTTCTTCCCCCAGCTTTATATGCTGAGCATGACGTCATATGGTGTGGAATGTCCCTTTGGTCAGTCGGGGTCAGCTGTCCTGGCTGTGTCCCCTCCCAACTCCTTGTGCCCCCCCAGCCCACTCGCTGGTGGAGTGGGGTGAGGAGCAGAAAAGGCCTTGACTCTGTGTGAGCCCTGCTCAGCAGTAACGAAAACATCCCTGTGTTATCAACACTGCTTCCAGCACAAATCCAAACCACAGCCCCATAGTAGCTACTGTGAAGGAAATTAACTCTACCCCAGCCAAAACCAGCACACCTGGGACTTGCTGTGTCATTAAGCATGAATTGGAGGAGGAGTACTAAAATTCGGATGTACTCTATGTAATCTGAATTTAAAAACACCTGTCCACGCAATCCTACAAGGAATGATGATAAATTCTAATGCAACAATAGCAGATGAGATGAACCATAGCATAACCATTTCAGCTTTATCAATTGTTTTACATACAAGAAGAACAATGATTCTATTCTAAGAAATAGATTATGTTCTTAAAATGTCACTCCATCTCTGTGCCTCCACCTTGAGTCCCCTGGGAGTGCGGTTTCATTCGTCACCTGTAGGCCTCATATTCTGAGTCCACTTTGATGTTTGTATTGAACTTGACTAGTAAAAAGTAAAGATTAGATTTTGTCTTCCAGTAAACTTCAGGACACCTGCATTTGAAAGCGCCTTGCATTAAGCATGAATTGCCATGAGTACAACTGAACCAAGCATTAAAAAATATTTCCAAGAGATCAAAATGCAAATATTCTTGCTGTTTCTTAGCAAATATCTTCATTACTTTCAAAGGTGTGACAGTAGCACAAATGAACATACCTCAATTGCCCAATGTAGGTGCTGGTGAATGGGAAGAGTCAGGAGGCCCATCAGCCACGCAGGCTGAACGTGCTGCATGCTTTCCTGCTCTGGCTATACGTATCCAGACTCGCTAGTTTAAAAGCAGCTCAGGTACAACTGCAGCAGCTCTCCCTGCTGCCGCGCTGGTCCGTCTGTACCACATGCACATGAGCCCTCTGAGAGGCTGTTTCACTGGAAGAAAAAAGTCACTCCAAGGGGAGCGACTTTGCTGGAGGGAAGGTGAATGCACACGAGGATAAAGCTCTGCCTTGGCTTTGTCCTTCCCTCAGAGATTTTCCAAGGGCTGGAAAACCAAAGAGGAATTACATGGCTTTCCCAAGTTCTTGTAGAAGCCATGGAAGGGGAGAGAGATCAAATTGCTCACTTTGCTTTTTGATATTGTTGGGGGCCTTTTTTAAAACCTCTAGGCAAAATGCCCTTTTGTGTCATTACACTTAGCTATCCCCCTTGCAAAACTCTCCGTCAGTTCTTTCAATTCTGCTCAACCCTGAGTGTGACAGGTGGACAGACACATCCACTTCAATTTTAAGTCTGAGAGCAAATAAAATCCTAAACAGTTATGAAAACTGGGAAACAAGGTAAAACCCATTTTATTCTAGAAATTATTTAGGAAAGCTGAGGACTGAGAGGTGATCCTCTCCTGAGACTTTATGTGCTAGTTTTGTCAGAGCACTTCTGTCTAACACTAAGGTGGTTTTTGTGGCTTGAATCCCTCATGGGACATGCTGGAGACACCTGGGTTGAATGTTGCACAAAAAAATTTTAAAAAATCGTAGCCTATGTGGCATTTTTGGTCACCCTGACTCCTACAAGCTTCACCTGTCCCACTCCTAATGGAAGTTCAGTTTCTGGCTTCTATTTTGCTCCTTGAACATATCACTCTTGTCTTGAGATTGTGTTACACTGTCAGCAGTGGAAGTCCTCTCTTCTTAGTAAAACTGTGGCTTGCAGTTGTAGGTGCTGGAGCGTCACAGCTTCATGGGTAGGCTGAAGTGCCAGGTCCGTGCTCTCCCGGAGCAATAGCAGCCATGCTGCCCCCTGACTAACTGCTGTATGATTACATACTGATGGCTGTAACACCACTATTGACAAGGTATTGGCGTTTTCTTTTGCTGCCTTGGAAGATTGCTGTATTCCTGCCTGGGTTTCTGTTGTTTTTTGTTTCCCCAGAATACAGCTTCGACATGTGCTTTGTGTTAGCTTAGAAGAATCTGAGCTGTTTGAGAAGGCAAACTCTTGACTCACTTGGGACTGAAGTTTTTAAGATGGCCCCTTTGTTCAATCAAGAGGTTTAGACAAGCAAATTCTGTGCATCAGCACTTGAAAATGTTACACTTGCAAACAATAGTGACACAACCATGTGTTGTACCAAAACAGACTGGGAGGAACTTCATGCATATGTGTATGAGCGTGAACGTGCCCAAAGTGCTTTCAGATAATGTTCCCTAGGGTGATGCGATGGTATTAGGTGAAATCACTTCTTTTCAGATTTTTAGGCCAGGAAGATCATTTCAGCCAGCTCACTAAGCCTTTAATGCAAAAGAAACCAGAGAAAAACAGTTTCTGCAAGTGGCAGGTGCTTACTCCAAGGCACAGGGAGCAGGAGTAAATGCATCTTCCTGTTGTAAACAAGTATTTCCACCCCTCTCCTTGCTCATGAGAGGAACAGTCTGAAGCTCCCTGACCGTATGGTTTATTTACCTTGCTGAGTGCTAGTGAAAGGTTTGAGTGAGAAGCCAGGAGCCTTCCTGTGCTGAGTGCTGCCGAGGAATGTGTGCTCGGTGCTTTCCCACGCCACGGCACTTGGGGGTGGGGAGGTGATTGCTCCGTCTCCCTAATGTGAGCAAGCAACTCTCCATGCCACCCAGCTCCAGGACCACTGGGACTTTTGCCAAGTTCACATCAGTTCTTTTGGTCACCCCATTGCTGACCCAGGCAGGGACTCTGAGTGATGGGCTAAACCAGCTGAAAAGGGAAAATTTTTATTTATATATTTTTATAAAATAAAATTTCATGGGGACTCGAAGAGTCAAGCTCTTAACCCCTGCTTCAAGGACAAAATGTTTATTGCATCATGTTGAAAGACAGATCTTGAAGAGGGTGACTTGCACAGGATCAGCAAGGAAAGGTATCTCTAGGCATGTGTCCTGCTCAGTTTTGTATTTTAAAGTCTGAGGAAAAAAAATATTTTCTTAAGCTAAGCTGTGCAAGTATTGTAAGGTGGTAATAGCTCAAGTACATAAGTGAAATAACTTTGGTATTGTTTGCCTTCATTGAGAACCAGCTCCCAGAGCAATGTAGTGAAGTCATCTGTAGGCAGGTGTGAGTGGTCAGACTGTGAATCTTGAGCAGATTGTGCAGCCTATGCAATTCCTCCTCACTGTCCCCTCATTTATGAGTTACATGGCCCAGCCAGCAAATAGGCACCCATCGTAGGTGTGTTACGCCAATCACCAAGGAATAAATGACTCCTTGGGTGACAAATACTTTGTCTCGCAGGGCCCTAGGACAAACATTCTCCTTCAGTAAATGCCAGTGTAGTTGGTGCTGGTTTGTTTGCTCTCACGTTTCTTTGGTACCAGCACTAACTCTGGCTGGGATGCATGTGTCAGGTTGCAGCCTCACCTCCCTGATGGCTGTTGTCCGTAACATGGTACTTCTGAAGCCAAATTCTGTTCTCTCTTAATTCTGTTCATTTTCATTACAAACACGGATGATGCAGCGTAATGGGTAGCATTCAGCTTTTCATCTTTAACTCCAATTATCAACTGTATCCTGGCTCTTGAGTGAGAACAGAATCCGCTAAAAAGCAAGAATGAGGATAGAACATTCTTTTGGTCATTAAGTGGTAAAGAAAAAAAAATATTTTACAGCCAGCCAGAAGGGGAAATCTATTTTCATGCTTCCCTAGCATGAAAATAAATTAAATGTGGAAGGGTTTATAAGCCAAATAGCTAATGCAATGTGTCACACACATTTATAAATATAAAAGATGAGATTGGCAAGTTCCATAGCTCATAAAAATGACATGAAACTATATCACAAAGGTACGATAGATTGAAATAATGATTTTAATTGCCATGTAACAGTGGATATGATAGTATATGATCAGATTTTGAGTAACATTCAAATAGACTGAAATCTAGTATTCACTTATTTACTCTGAAGGAGTGGCTTTTTTTCTCTTTTTTTAAACCAGTGCTGTATACAGGGTTGTTTCATGTCATTACTGTATTTATAAAATTACTTTGTGTCATAATGAAGCGAAGAGATTTGAAATATGCATGTGGCCAATCTGGGGATGCCACTCATTTTTAGTGTCATGAATCGGAAGACGAGGTAACAGCTTGCATTAGATTTTTGTCTTTAAAGTGATAACTTTATAATGCTGGTAAATAAATGTTGCTTCAAGGTCTATGCCATTTCTAATCAATCCTCATGTAAGTGTACAATTACAGCACCAAATCCCCAGACAACACTCTAGGCTAGGTATTAGAAGTATATTGTGCTTTTTAACACACATTTTTGTATGTTTACATTCTCTGACAATTTAGCAGTTCAGTGATTTGCTCAGACTTTTGGTAAAATTATTATTCAATGATAGAAACTGAACATAAGACACAAAGATGATATTCAGCTTCTGCCCTAAAGAGCTTACCGTCTTAACTGACAATTGAGGAAACTGCTTGTTGTTGCTGAGGGTGGGGGAGAAATCTTTGGAATATAAGAAACTTATCATTTAACGAGCTATGTAAAATACAAAGAGAAAACTGTGCCAGCACATTAGCTAACATAGAAAACCATCAGCTATGCAGAGAGAGCAATAGCAGCCAGTTTATAGAGCATTTCCTGTGGTTGCATGAGCATGTTACCCCTTTATTGCACATCAGGCCATCTCTTCTCAGCTTGTCATTAATTCCTAGACAATGCCTTGCTCTTCAGTTATTATTGCTAAAATGACAGCTGGTATGAAACTATGAAGTTGCACAACAGTTAAAACTGTGGCCAAAGACCACTGCGGATACTGTCGTTGGGCGGGAAAAGATTTGACCGCTTTTTTCTTAATTTTTTTTTTTCATATCCAAATCTATCTACCCACAAAATACTTTTTACATTACAAAGGAAAATTCAGTTATGTAACTGGGATAACTTTCCTTTGCCAAGGAATTGCAAAGCAGTATTGAGTTCGGTACAGACATAAATTTGGGGCCAAAGTCCTACGCAGTGAAATTCTTTGCTACTGCTGAGCATTTGTTTTCTTTGTAGAGTCCATTCTGATCAGCTGTGAAACAATGAATGAATAGAAAGCAGCATTTCTTTTTTGCAATGCTGATTTGAAATGGCATAATTATATATGTTGCTTAGGTTTGTGGAATTAATTGCTTATGGATTCTTCTCCTGGCCTAAAACCAAGTAAAATCTGAATATTTAATCAATTGAAATGTTTTCTTATGCTGGAAACATTTTGGCTCTTGTTAATATCTGGATAATCTAGACAAAGTTTTTTCCAAGAGATGCCTGAATTTCTTGCAATTGTGTGCCAGTTTGTGTGTTACATATTTAATATGAGGCCATAAAATATCTATTTAGCATGAATAGTTAGCTCTGCATGCATGAATTTTGCAAAGGAAGTGGCATGTTTAATTTTAACCTTGATTCTTTAAGTACTTTGTGATGAAATGTGTGAGAAGGGGAAATTTCAATCTACACTTCGGCATACAGATAGCGAATCCATCTGAAGTCCCAGAACATAAAGGAGAGCGAGAGCATGTTCTCAGCAAACTGTCACTCAGATGCCTTAGATTCATAAAATTAAAACCTCTGTAGAAAATGAGTAGTCTCTTTCAAAAGCTTCTGATTCACAGCTGGTTTGCATTACTTGCAGTCTAAAAGTGTGGCAGTAAAGCTGTGCTCCGCTCCGTGGTGAGTTCAGCAGGGAAAAGGCCTCTCTTCAGGAGGGGTCAGACCTCACTTTTTACAGTGTAAATACAAGGTTCCTCAGAATAACAGCACAGGCTCCCTTTCAAAGATTTTTAAACGCCAGGGGCTGACCATGCTACATTTACTTTGTTTTAAAACGAGCTATCTTACAGGAGAAGGAAGTCAAGGGGAGAGGCCAAGGTGTTGACAGTGATGCGCTGTAAGCTGCACGGGTCTGTGCTACTGCTACCCGAGGAGAAAGCCCTGCTCTAACTTTTCTCATTTCCTGCTTTTTTGATGTTCCATTCAGAACTCATTCCTTGGTCATTATTAAACAAGGAGGGACTTGGGAAGAGGATATGCTATTGGAAGGAGTAGACACCAGGGTGGATGGCCCCAAAGCTAGGGGAGCAAACGTGTGTTTGTAAGAGAGAAATGGGCTGACAGATAATCTGTAACTTCTCCTCTGTCCAGGCTCATCAGGGGTTTATTGTCAATGACTTTGTCCCTGAGAAACACCAGGGTTTGCGGTAAGGCTTAAAGCTTGTGTGGGGACCCAGGTTCTCATGGCTGAATAGCACCCATGGAAACTCAGAAGTAATGGCAAAATGATATAAACTGTAGAGATGATGGTGGTACAGCCAAACCCAGGAAGATTCTCTGAGACAGAGCATTTACTTTGGAGATATCTTGTGTCTGCTGTCTGCTGAGGTGCTCAAGAGGAGGTTTCACCAGAGGCATGTGTGGAGGAGGGCTCTGCCCACACCCAGCTGCCTGCTGCGAAGAGCTGGCTTGCACTTCATGAGGCTTCTAGCTTGTTTCCTGTGTTTCAGAGTGTCTGTCCAAATCTCTGTGCTTAAGAACTACTACAGGTAGTTTTAGAAGGATATGTTTGACTGTAAGACAAGTCATTGGTTCACTGCAGGAAGTGTTGGATAAAATTCTGTGGTTGTGCTGTACAAAAGGCTGTTTGTGCATCATTGCTGCAACTATGAGCCTTGCTCATGGATTAGGGTAGAGAAAGAGTTAGGAAAAGTATAAAGGAAGAATAATAATACTAATCTGCATTAGCAGCAGTAACTTGAGCATCTTGGCCTCCTACCCAGTGTCAGAAGTTTTGGAGGAATTGCAGAAAATGAGTATTTTGAAACATTAGTTTTGCAAATACTTAGAAGGAACTCTTTCCTCAGTGTGAAGAGCAGTGCGGGAGGAAGGTTGAGAGGTTTGTTTGACTGTCAGGCTGGCAGAGGATGGCATCAGGGAGATGGAAGTGCGCGTGACAGTCATGAATGAGAGAGAAGCAATAAGGTAGGGGGCAATAGTGAAAGGACTGAATAAAGAAAATGCAGTTTCTGTGTGGTATGATGAGGAAGTGGGAGCCAACAGAGAAGAAAGGAGTGATGTTTCCCTAACCTGCTGCTTGACTATCTTGGGAGTATTTGTGGAGGTCAGACAGAATACTCAAAACATAGGTTAATGGGCAAAATCAGCATAGAAAACAGTCACAGAGATGTTTGGATGTCACAGAGACTTCTGGTTGTGGATTTTATTTTCATCACTTTTGTAGGATATAAAAAAAAAAAAAAAGCAGAGGATGGTAACAGCTTGGGAAATTATGAACTTGGCCTTGATTATTCATCTTATAGTGCAGTTGGCATAGAATATGCTAAAATGTTATAGAAGCTTCACTGAATAATTGATTCAGTATACCTAATAATGTTTTCTTGAAAATATCTAGAAGGCAATAGAAGAGCTAGTGTAAAATTACATATAAAAAAAATATAAAAACAAACATCATACCTGCATAGTCAAGCACTTGAAAGTTCGGAAACATCAGATTTGTGGTGCTGGTGCAGCATTGGTACTGCTTTCTGTTGTATCTCATTTCCAGACACTGTGTGGTAATGCTCTGGTGGAAAAAATAGAATGCAGTCACACGATCAAAGACTGTGATGAAGTTTGTGGACAAATAAGGTCTGACCCTGCTTCAGTTAGCACAGGCTGCGCAACTCAGGAGTTTCTTAACTGCTGTGCTGGCATTGGATAACGCTCTTGCATGGGCTTTTTTATAGGTAATTTGGATGCACTTTCTATTTATATTGGCAAGGTTTAAACACTGAAACTTCTGCACTGCAATACTGTGACCTCTAGAACTACAAGAATACCTGCACTGTCTGAAGAAGAGTCCATTGACAGTTTAAGATAAAAAGAAGAGGATATAAACTTGGCTTAGAAAGTCTGTAACTGGCAGATTAATTGAAGCTGATAAGGCAATACTAGGGCAAAGATCACTCTCTGCTTTTGTCCTGTTTCTTATACTTTTCTCTGAGCATCCACTGTTGGCCACTGTTGTGGTTTTTTTTTTCCCGGAGGCACTGCAGTACTGAAGCAGTGCATAGAGGGGCTGGAAAAGCCTTGGGCCAAATGCCTGGCTCCAGAGTGTTCAGTAGAGAGTTACCATGGTCTTAAGTGGTGGGTCAAAGAGTGGAGACATGCTGCCCAGGTTGCTCTTTTCTTTTCCATTGGCATTTAGAGATTCACCTTGCTCAAGGCGAAGGGAATTGCTAGACATGTGTCTGTGCTCACAGTCTAGATTTTTATTCCCAATTGCATGACAGCAGATGTTATAAGGCTAGTTAGATTTTAATGCTGACCAGGGAACTGGAATCTCGTAGCCACTAAACAGCACAGGAGGTGGCAAATGCAGCTTTCCTTTATCCTGTCTTGTTATCTGTCAGTGGAGGATTGTGTCCAGGATGAAACGGCAGCTGGAGGAATCTTTAATCTTTGGTGTCCATGGAGTCACACAAATAAAGTCAGTTTTGCTAGTCATTTTTTCAACAAGGGATTTCACAGAAACACTCTACATCATTGTTGTAAGGATGTTCACTTTTTGGCCCAAAACATTTCTTTGTGATTTGTTTTTGAAGACAATCCAGTGTGATTTCCTCCTATAGCTGCAGTATCATTTGATAGGAGTGGTTAAAAGGAACACTTTCTCAAAATGTAATAAAATTTAATTGCTTTCCCATAGTTCAAATCCTGAGAGTAAATATAAACCATCCCAGCACTTTCAACACCATTGTTGAGCTGGATTGAGCTATACAGGTGACCAGGCTCAAAAGCATGGTAAAAGCCAGGCCCTTAAAACTGCTCCGGTCATCACTTGTTAAAGCTCTTTGAGGCTCTATGGGTTGAGTACTCCCAGAAGCAGGCAGCAGGAGAAGAGCTTTGACTCAGAAAAACTGTACCGTAAAATGTGTTTTATATCACCATTGAAAGTGCCCTCAAACACCTGGTCAGGCTAGCAGGGCTGAATGGGGTTGTAGTGGGAGAAATATGGACATATTTTAAATGGGTTACATATCGGAGAGTATTATCTGCAGGAGGTGTTCATATGCTTCTGGGAGCAATGTCCTTTAATAGACACTGCTGATGTCGAGTGCTGTAACATTGTAGAATCATGCTTTTCATCTAGGTTAATATAGTGTGCTCTTCCTTATATTGTCTGAGCCCTTCCAGACAGAAATACAAGACTGGTTTTGGGGAAGGGTTCATTATGCCTAATGGCAAACAGTTGAGCAATATGCTGCAAAGTACATATGGGTTGAGTTTTTCTTCTCCTTTAACAGGTCAGATAGTCTTGAAATACCTCCACAGCTGACAGCCATGCAACATTTTATGAGTTTTCTTGCCCAATAAATGCAGGCAGATGTTGTAGGATTTGGAACCTTACAAGGCACTGGAGTATAGCTGGTGGGAGGTAATTCTGATGAGTGCTTAACCTCTCACTAAAAAAGTAGCAGCTTGAAGAAGGCAATATTTACTGCAGGAAACATTAGCTTGTCAGAGAGCTAAAGCACTGCAAAGAACCTTTCTGAATGACCACGCAAGTCTTCAGCCAGATGTTCTTCGTAGCATAGAGTAATGCACACTCTGCTGGGAGTTAGACTAAGGCCTTTCCTTGCATCACTCACAGTCAACATTGTTTCCTGTAGGAAAACAGCTTGCTGATGTAAGAATACACAAGCCATTATATGCAAGCTTGTAAAATACCATGCAATTCAGCTGAACCCTGTAGGCATTTATTTTATTAGTGCTAAGTGATCAAATAATCCTTTGAGAGAACTCTCCCTGGAACCGCTGTGCAATTCATCTACAAGTTAGAGGAAACACTTGGATCTAAGCTTTGTTGTTCTATTTCAAGCATATTCAGAAGTGCCCATGGTAGCCACCCTCTAAACACCCTCAGCTCAGTCCAGTGTTCCATCTTTTGAGTGGTCATGGACTCACAATTGCTGCTGGCTACCCAGAGAGCTGTGATAAAGGCCCTGCTGTCCACCTGTGTTGAACCTGGCTGTCTCCTCCTCTGATTGTTGAGTATTTCATTGAATATTGGAAGCACAAGCCATCTATTCTTCTAAATATAGCAGCTTATTCTCTTTTGAGCAGCACAGGAGACTTGGAGAACACCTCCCTGATGTCAGGGCCCCTCTGACCTGTGAGATGCAAGGACAGAAACCTGATTTTCAAAGCTTGCCGTGGTATTCATCTGAACTATACCACAGGCCCATCCTGTCTCTGTAATCACAACTCCCTAAGACACCAATATTCCTATGTCGTACTGTGTATTCATAAGCTGAAAGAAAGCTGCTTTTAGCAACACCAGAGCTTAGTTCTGAAGATACTGAAAATAACCGTGAATATTCCCTTATTTTCTTTACTAACTCTTACCTGGAAAGGAGGAGAAGAAATGCAGCCTGTTATTGCAGTGACTGAAAGACAAAAAGGGAGAAACTGAGAGGAAGGAGAAGCTGGCATGAAAGTTTTTGCAGGAGCGCAGTCCAGATCACACACCATTGAAATTATCATTGACTGTGGCATAGATTTTAAAGTACTTGAATTAAAAAGGGAATGAGGGGAAAATAGCAAATGAAATCCATCTGTATGAGAACAGGAATATACCATCAATCAGCTCACAAAGAGTTTCTCTATACATGCTGCCTTTGGACACTCATATAGAGAAGGGCCACATGTACTTATCAAGGAAAAGTCGTGGCACTGAATATGTACAGCATATGCATGCCTTTTATGCGGTGTCTTTTCATGCAAGTGTGTTTGTGATACACATACTTTACAGGAACACTTACAGTACCATACATCTGAAGAGCTATCCTTCTCTAGAGTCCAGATTGTTTTATTACCAGCTAAATGTTCTTTAAGCTACCTGTGAATGAGGGCATTGTGACATTTAGCAACTGGTTTGATTGAACACAGATGTGAACCATATTCCATATGGAGAAGATCCAAAGGGAGAGATCCTAGGCTTGTTTCTGATTTGCAAATAGGAGTTTGAATGCAATTACTTGACATTGAGCTACCGAGATAGATGGAAACAAATCACTTGCACATCTACAGTATTGCAAATGTAAAATCAGCTGCAGTTTGAGATAGTGTGCTGTCTTCAAGGTCAGGAAAAAAAGCCAATATATGTGAAAGCAAACGTCTTGTGGAAATGGGCAGTATCCACTCAGAAATGAGAGGGGGCCAGGCATTCACATACATTGCTTACCAAGAGGCTTCATAGATGTGCCCCATTCCACATAAGCACCACTTTCTAATGTGATTCCAGTCTATCTCTGAATATTACAAGAAGTGCTACTACCTGGGAAAGCATTTGAAAAAAATGCTTACATGGGGAATAGGGCTAAATTGATAATGCCAGCATGCAAGGTCTGTTAATAATTTTCCAGCGTTTCTTGAGTGTAAAATTTACTGATGCAAAACTGAAATTGCACGTGGCAGAATTCATTTTATTACGGAAATGTTTATTTCTTATCAACAACTTAGGGAGGAAAAGCAATTGGGGCCAGTTCTGATATGTCTTCTGAACTGCTGAATTCTACAAGGCTGCTCACAGAAACTGTAACTAGCAGGCCTCATGCTCTGCTCATGAAGAGAGAGGGCTTATCCTTGTCTTCATTGCCTGGGTGCTTGTTTGTTTTCCTTCCATTTGAACTGATTGTGCATCATTGAAAATGTGGTCTCTCCAGTCTAGCCTGTAAAAGTGGAACAGGGACTGAGCTATAGTAGTCCCCATGAAACATCTGTAGTCCCCAAGACAAAGGTTGATGTTGAAATGAAGTATTTCTGAACCTGAATCTTCAAGAACTTTCTTTCCATGCAGGTAATCGATTTTTTTCCTCCCAGCTTTTCATCCTTGTTCAGCTGGGAAGAAATTCCAAGTTTTTACTAGCTTTGGTTATTTGGTTGTCTCAAGTGTCCTTATCTGTAACTATTCTGCTATAACAATGCTGAGCTTCCAAGAGATACTGATCTTAGCAGCTCTCAAGGTATACCCCGGGGAGTGTGTGTGGGGTTGCATTCTCCAAATGTGATGCTGTAGGAGCAGAAAAAGAGAGTTGTATTTGATCTCATTTTAGACAAACTATGCTCAAATGATACTCCTGCTAGGTCAGGATACAATGACAGGGGCCAAAATAAGTGAAAAACGTGAGTTGTCAAAATCTGTTCTCAGGCCTGTTGAACTTCAGGTTATAGGAAATACCAGTCTTACGCACTTTCACAAGTATTTAAATATGCAGGTAAAAAAATCAGAAGTTTAGTTTCTGTCTCTGTACCACAGTCTTTCCTTTTGAAAATCCCCTGGGCAGAGGGAGCCAGACTGCAGCAGCCTGTAGGGATACCTGAACTTGGACCTGGGGCAGCTCAGCTAAAATGGCAAAAATACATTCTACAAAACCACAATGTAAAATCCACTGTGGAGGTTCTAGTCACAATGTACTGTTGGAAACTATGGAGCACGAATCATTCCCCATCCTCTCACCCCTATATTTCTACCCTCTTCTCCCTGCTCACATATCCCACCCCCGTGTCTGCATGGACACACTCGCTTTGCATAGCTGGTGCAAAGTTTAGAGTAAGTTCATTCCAATTGTGCAGATCTCTCCTTCCTTTTATAATTCTCTCTGATCGTTTGGAAATCAGGAAGCTATGGTATCATGTGCAGGTAGCACAGCAATAAACATGTTCTCATCACAATTTACACATAAAGTGTGAGTCCCTTGAGGTAACTCATCCCCCTCTTGACAGCTTTAATAAAGGATGATGGATTGTTTCTAAATGACAGTTTAGGAAGATCAAAAATTCCCCCCTGTATTGTTTTGAGCTCTGGTGTACAAGAGCTGTTTTGTGTTCTGTGGAAGTTGTTTTTGCCTGTAAGCGCTGGGGCTCTATTACTCCCCTTCACAGTGGTGAGAAATGCTTAGTTACCACAGGAATATATTCAACCTGCTGCATACTCATGACTTTGAAAAACTCTGCAGAAAAGCAAAGCCTAGCATGGGCGGGAGGTGGGGAAATGCCAATAGCTGAATGTGTTGCCATCTTTGGGATGCTGCTCTGGGCAGTCTCCCTATAGGGGTTGTGGGGAGGAGGAGAGATTGGATACTGCTCCACCCAGAGTTGCCTCTGAGGGGTGAATGCCAGGAGGAGGCATCACCTGAACCCACCTGCACTGGCTCAGCTCCCCAGCCAGCATATGCAGGGGGCTTGGGGAGACCCAGGCCTCCAGGTACCTGGCAGTGACCTGCACCCCCTTTTCCTGCTCTCTATCCTTTTTTTTTTTTTAAAAGACTACATGTGGCAGCAAATTAGTTCTGGAGGGCAGAGTCCTCCCCCTTGTTTCTTTTTGGCTTGAGATTTATTTCTCACTGCGTGTGCTTTGTAGCTGCACTTGGCAGAGTGGAGTTTGTTCAGCTGTCCATTCCCTAGCTAATCTGGCGTCTTAAAATAAAAACAAGCAAGTGGATCTTTGGAAAAAGGTTGCCACATGAAGACATGCAGAGAGTCATGTGGTTAAAACAGCACTGCTCAAAGTCATTCACGTGGTAAGAAACTAGATAAGAAAAAAAGGCTGAGTGCCTGATTAGGGCTCAGTCTGATAGTACATTGAAGTGACAAAACGAAGCCTGTCGGACAAGAGCCCACTGTGGCCATGCAGCACCAAAATCGTACCTCTTTCACTGTGGAAGTAGTGGGTCTGAGTGCTCTTTGGAGACTGTCACCTTCCATTAGGATGGAATACAGCACAGTCCAGCTTTTGCCTCTTGCACGTGAACAGCCAGCCCTTGGAGCAAGCGCTGTTGCAAAACACTGGAAGACGACTTTTGGTATAGATTCTCATCAAACCGCACAAACTCAAGAGGAAGTTCTCCACCCATGTGAAATGCAAAATTTTGAAATAGAAAACAGCATAGACTGGAGTTAAATCAAGGCTAGAACTTCCCAGGGGTGCAGGATCCAGGGAATGGGAACTTGCAGCTCTCCTACCACTTCCCTGGTGGGAGGCAAAGGGGATCCTTTAGACCCCTGTAGATCTTTTCTGAACCTTTACTTCTCCACCCATAAAATTTTTGTGGTAATGCTTCCTTCAGCTAAGGAGGCCTGGCTGGACATCAGCTGCTTCATTTGAGACAGAACCATGTAAAACTCGCCTGTCTATCCTTTCTCTTCCTAATATCACAGGATAAAGCAATGTTTTTGCTCCCTGCTGTTCCAGAAATCTCAGCAATGTTGTTCTTCTGTTTGGGATATCAACACTTGGGAACAAATTTTCAAAATCTTCTAAAAATTCCCAGGTACCTGGTCCATAAGGACAGATTCCAGGACATACTTATGCATGAAAGAGTGTGTGTGTGGTTGTATACGTGATCTGAGGGGTTTTCCTACAGGAGAAGATGATAAAAAAAACCACCACCAAACTTCCATTATTTACTGGAAAAAGAAATAACTGAATTTTAAATTTGGGTTGAATCCTTGTTTTCCAGCTTTGTTTCCCAGCTCCATAAGTGTTTGTTTTAGTGTATGTAATGGTTGGCTTTGAATGCCTTTCAGAAGCAGACCTCAGTAATAGCCCTGAATCTTTACAGCCTGTATTTGTCAAAATTGGTGATAACACTTTTTTCTAGTGAGCAGGTACTTTACTTCCTGTTGGAAATTATTTATATTAATATATTCTGTTACATTGATTGCTTGTGTGTTTTATGACTGTGATATTCTTTCCCTTAGGCACAACAGGGATTTACCAGGGAGCCAATGGCCTGACAAATTCTGCAGGATTCAGTGCTGTGCATCAGGTATGGTTCAGCATTTATCATTGGCAACCTTGTCACTTACTTTAAACACTTGGAAGATTGGTAGATCAGAGAGATTATTCTGGTGTTTACATACATTTAAGGAAGGTACTGCCATGTGTTTTGCTGAACACCATTTTGCTCTACTCCTGTGGCCTGTCCATTTGCTGGACTTCTAGGTGTCTTGATTAATTTTAAGATATGTGTATTGATACACAGGCTTGCAGAGAGTGCAGTCCTTGCAGGAGGAGGATATCCCAGCGGTCTCTGCTGTGCTGCTGTAGCAGTGCCAAGAGTTTCATCATTCCTCTGCCATCTTACAACTTTCAGATATGTTTTCCATCCTCTACAGAGAGCTCTGCTTCTAGGATCTTGTCGTCTGCTGTCTTGGCACTGTGTAATAAATATGAACAATTTGAAAGAGGCGTTGGCAGACCCTGATGAATATTGAGCCATCTGAGCTGTCTGTGTGTTTCCCTCTTTGAGAATACACCTGTCTGTGGGCTTCATGCTTCAGACACCTTGATAAATGTGTGTGTATAAATAAACAGCATGCATATATACACAAGACAGATGTTTTTCAGTAGCAAATGGCTCTTCTTCATTGGACTAAACAAATGAGTACACTGTCCCAGAAAATGTGTTTTGGTTGGCCAATAAGTTCAATTCCTTGTTTGTGAGGTGATTGTTGACTTGTATTTTTAATGACAACAGTGGACAATTTCTTTATTACTTCAGTTTTGGCTAAAAACATGGTCAGTGAATGCTGATAGTAGTGCATTTGATTGAAGTATGGAGGTTACCTAAAAGGGGGAAAAACAATTGGGCTGTTTTCATTATTTTGTGATATTCTTTAAGAGAAAACAATGAAATTCTCTCATTTCTTTTTCAGTTTAATTTTTATTATGACAACTTGAGTCATTGTCCTTGAGAGCTCCCTAGTGACTGAAAGTTAATGAAATAGCTGTGTCACAGACAAAGATGTAAGCAGTTAAGGAGGAAAGTGCTTTTAGTCTTTCTAAAGACTATTTATTATTTAATTTTATTTAATACCAGAGACTAATCAGCATTTCTGAGGAGATAAAAACCTTTTGCTGAAAGACAATCCTCAGAGCATGAATACAGTTCTCTATCTGAAAAAGCAAATAGGTGGACAAGAGCAGGAGTTGCAATTAAAACAAAAAGAAACAAATGAAACCTTTTATGTTAATTGTCCAGAGAGAAGTTTTCTAATCTATTCCAGTGTCCTGCTTCTCACAAGAAAAGAACGTATGGGGATAATGGTATGAAGTTTGTTTACGAGCCTTAAAATCAAGACAAACGGTTTTGTGATACCTCAGCTCCCCAAGGTCACTTGCACCTTGTATTTTTAGTTCATTTTTCTGTAGGGAAGATCACTCAGGCATTTAGTTCTTCCTGAGACAGTCGGACAATCTCAACGGTGAATATTTCTGCAAAACAATTGCTACTTTTTTTTTCCTTTGTTTTTGTAACCTATTCTAACAGCTGATCACAAAATGTTGCTTATCATGGGAAAATGCAGCCTGTTTTGCTCCTTCCCTCATCTGATTATTCATTCTGTTCTTCTAATTTCTTACCTATTTTGTTGTTCCATCATGACCCTTTTCAAAAAGCCACCCTACTTCACTCCTATATAAAATTGTTGAACTCTGTAATAATAATATGTCAGCACTGACAACTAAAATCCTATAGAAAAAGCAGAACTCACCTGATTTTTTACTTCTTGTTGATTAGTTGATCATAATAAAATAAGAGTATATTTGGGAGAAGCAGAATGTAATTTCATAAGTGAATGAAACATGGTTCTTTAGTGAAATATTCCTGAGCCATGACTTGCTGCATGCGTAGATAACACTGACTTTGTGGTGCCTTACTCATTTATAAGATAAAACCAGGTGCACAGAAGTTAGATGTTTCTTTTTTCCTCAAAGGAATATTCATCCTATCCAAGCTTTCCTCAAAGCCAGTACTCACAGTATTACAGCTCCTCCTACAACTCTCCGTATGTGTCTGCAAACAGCATCAGCCCCTCAGCCATCCCAACCTCCACTTACTCTCTGCAGGAGTCTTCTCACAATATCACCAGCCAGAGCACAGAATCGCTGTCTGGTAGGTGCATCTCTTCTGTTTTCAGTTTGGCAGTCTCAGCCACCTGTAGACATAAACATTATAACCTTGTTGTTGGAATTTTTAAAAATTCCAACTATTTACATGGATAAATGGGATTTCCTAGAGATTAACAGTTCTGATTACACAGTGCAACACAGGGTTTTGGGAAGAGATTAGAACATCCAAGCTCTCTAAAATGATCTTATGTCTTTTTCATGAGTATGCGAGGTTTGATCTCCTCTAAAGGTAGTACAGAAAGATAAAACAATTACATACAAAACCCACATCAGTACTGAGGGCTAACATGGGTAGCAATGAGTTCAAAACAAACAGCCATGCTCTGAAAAAGCCCCAGGGTTTCCTGATTGTCTGATGACTTTTTAGCCCATGTCTCTGTCAAGGTTTATATTCACCTCTTACAACAACATGTAATATATGCATTCATAAATAAGTACATCAAGAGAAAGTCCCTCTTTAAAAAATCAGCACAAATGGTTTGTCTAAGTTGAAAGTTCAACATGATTCCACACAAAAAGGCTTCAAAATTTGTGCCCTCTGTTTGAGTGCTTAATTTTTAAAGTCTCAAAGCTTAAATGGTTTGTGGAATTACTGACGGATTATGATCCTCCAATGTACTGTGCAAGTACAATCTTCAGATATCACTTCGCTACTGAAGTTTTCATTAGCATGCAATAACATTTATATAAAACGCCACATAATTTGTGGATGATCACAGTATACGCCCATTGTAGGTCTGCTGACTTATGAAACAAATCTGAACATCTGTGGTTGCTCTGAAAGAAAAATAAACTAATATTTTTTTTTAAAAAGAAGTGATCACAGATTGCTCTAAAAGCAGTTGGAGGATTTTCTGTTCCTTAGATCTTATCTCAGCCTTTTTGAGAAAGGGTGATTTCAAAAAGGCTTGTTAGGCACAATCCAAGCTTCTCTGAAGAAGAATATGGTTATTCTAGGAAGCTGGAGAGGCCACAACTTAGCAAGGTGAAAAGAAAAATATGTTTGAAAAGGATTTGCAATGTAAGGTAAGTGAAATCCAGACGGGTTTATGAAACTCAAGCCAATCAAAACAGATATTTCATGCAAGGGAAGTTCACCTTTGACTGTCTCTTCTCAGTTATTTCTAAAACACCATCATCTGTGAAATGGCATATGGCTAAAGAGGCTAGTTCTATATTTTTAAATAAAAGTTGGTGTTGAAAGTATATTTTTAATTGTGAGCATTCATCAAATTTTTTAAAAAAAGAAAAATTGTTTTTCAGAAGTTGAATTGGTCTTGGTTTCCTTTTCCATTGCCTTTCTAATTTCTCTCTTGAAAAGCAGAGGGGGAATAAAATTCAAAAAGCTGGTTTTTTCCAATGAAAAATGCAATAAGGTTTTTGAAGTTATACATCCATTTTAAAATGTTATATGTACAGTCTTGGTGATTTTTGAAATTGTTTTAACAAATCTTAGGATTTAAAAGTTATTTCACTAACAGTATCAGCTATTGACATGAAAAGAGTAAGATTTTCTGATGGTGTTCTCATAATGTTTCTGGTGCTCTCCATTAAAAGGTTTCATGCTTTAATTATAATGATACAGTGCAAAATTTAAGTTCACAATGGAATTTCTTTTTTCATAATAGGGGAATATTCAACAACACCAGCAAAAGATATAGAAACAGACAGACATCACAGAGGGTCAGATGGCAAGGTACGAGCCCGGTCAAAAAGAAGCAACGATCCTTCCCCTACTGCTGACAGTGAGATTGAGGTAATAACTTTAATTTATATTCCCTTAGTAAATCCAGCAAAGATAAACAGTTGCATCTATTAGCAAATCTCACCATCAGATTAGTGAGGAGCCAGAATAAAATCAGTAATATAACTGGAGCCTGGAGACATGGGTAGTCAAAATAATTGCTTAATTTCTACATTATCAGCATCTCAAAATATTCTTCATATGTACATTTTTTTTCCTTTGGGTGGTTTATAAGTCTGCTGTTTTGTCCCCCTGACTTGACAGGCAACACGGGATTTCTGTGGTTGTTAGGAGAGCAGACTCTCAGGATAACCAGCACGCACGTAGTTCCAAAATTCCTGATGTTTCATTTTGTCTGCTTTCACAAAGCATCTGCAGTCAGTGCTCCAAATGGGTTTGAGATCTTAAAAAGCTCTAGTCCAACAGGACATATTTCCTGACTGAACGAATTCTTGCAATTGCTTAATATGTAACTATATTTACTGTATTTCTTTTTTCCACCTTGTCTGTCATTGCAGCGTGTGTTTGTGTGGGATTTGGATGAGACGATAATTATTTTTCACTCCTTACTCACGGGAACCTTTGCATCCAGATATGGGAAGGTAAAATTTAATTTTTTTAGCATTACTGCTTGTCCAGCCAAATTGCATCGGGAACTGTGGGGGCAGCTAATGAGACAGCTTTTCAAACAGATGCTGCCGATTTTATTCAGACACATTTGTATAAATATGTCCTGTGGTATTTCCTTCTAACATGTGAAAATTTAATTTACCTCCCTTTCATGTTGCAAGTAGCCCCTTGTTTTTCAAACGCTTGTATTGTTCAGCTGTTGCTAGATAGGACATCGGGATGTTCTTTCAGTGTCTGTCTTCTGCAAGAAAAAGCCTATCAAGCAGCCAGACAGCATTAACCCTAGCCTGAATGAGGAAACACATTTTTTATTAGACCAATGTTTTGTTATGAATCTCAGGCAACTTTTTAAGAGAGATTTTGTGTTGGTCAGTCTAGGCTGCCATGAAGAATACTGACTCTGCTTCCCACATGGCTGCTGAAGCTCACATTTTTAAGGGGTTTTAGGAACCATATCTTTAGCTATCCATATGTTAGGTACCCCCTTTGAAAAGCAGGCAATTCCATTCTTTTAGGTAACTCTGTGGCTGAACAGACTGAACCTGACTGCTAAGGAGAAAACGCTGGCTCTTGGATTTAGTATTATGTGCTTCAATTTCTTCCTAAGGCAGCTTTTTATGATAAACACTTAAGTCACTTTGAATTACAGAACGTCAAACACTTTTAAATGAGTAGGAAAAAAGACAATATCATTACCTAATTAAAGGTGGATGACCTAGTTGGCAGCTGTTTCCACACACGGCTTTGAACAGTCAGCTTCATCAGGAGACTGGAAAATAGCCCTGCTTCTCGCTAGAAAGCAGAAATATGATTTGACATCATTTCATGGCTTTACCAGCTGTACTTGTTTTACGATGGTTATAACAAGCTGAATGTGTAATTAGTAAGATAGATTTATTGTTCGCTGTTAGATGTGCACAGTTGTAAAGGATATAAAATGGTGTTTGTGGTGTGGAAGTCTACTGCAGCACTTGGAATGCTGCTAACACTTCTAACAGCACCCTCTGAAAACCAAGCACGTGTTTCCAAGCAGGGATTTATTCAGACCCATGTTGTACAAGGTAATTGAAGCGGTTACTTTTCCCAGGGAACATACTGAACGAGGCAGTCTGAGGTATACATGTGTAAGCTCAAACCTACTGCCTGCAAAAAAAAGAAAGAATTAGGCAGGATCAGGAAACATAAACTTATGCTGCGTAGATCTGCTGTAAGGTCAGGCTTAGCATTGGGTAGGGGCTGTAGCATGCATATGGAGAATTCCCTTAATGGGCTGACTTTGTCCTAGCATAAAACCTCTGAAGCAGATGCCTTCATCTGCTGCCTCCTGCACAAGTTTAGAGGGTGTGGGGTTGGGATCTGCTACATGGGGGCAGATGGTGATGGACCGAGGGGTGCGATGGACCCGTGGAGGTGAGAAGCCCTGCCGCTGCAGTACCTGTGAGCTCTTGCTGATGGGCTGCCACAAAGGCAGAAGCTGCCATCTCTAGAGCAGCTGGTGTGGCAATGAAGTGGGGTCAGGGAGTGGAGCCAGAAGGTGTTTGTCAAAAGCACTCACCAGTGGCCAAGCTGTTCCCGTTGGCCATGAGAGCAGAGTTAGGCCAAGACAGGGCACTTGTGAGCAGTGGACAGCAAAAGGGACTAGGGAGAGAGGAAAACAGGAAAATGGAAACTCGGGGGATTGTCTGCTTTGGAAGACCTTTAAAGGTACAAAATGACAAACTTCTGTTGGCTGTTTCCTTTATACAAATGTAAAGAATGATACAAACGATTTTTTTTTTTTTTTAATGAATGAATCACCTTTTCTATTAAGTCACAACAGGCTCTTTGAGAAACTTCTCTAGCAGGATTTTTGTGTAGTTCTTCATTTGTTTCATCAGTATTAAATTCCTCAGGGCTTTCCTATAAGGGAAATGGTTATGTTATAAAAGTATTATAGGCTAACAGCTTGATCCAAAGACAACCAGAGGCTTTGGTGGGCTTTGGAACAGACCTTAAACCAAGAGGGAAATACAGCACACTCAGACAGGTTGTCCTGGGAACCGTTAAATAGTAACACAATTCAAAAATGTTTAAGTGAGCTGAACTATCAAGTACAAGTGAAGCAGTGAGCCAGAGGTTAATAGAGTTTCAGAATCTCTTACTTGAATAATGTAGGAAGCGTTAATCTCAAAGTAAATTAAGTATCAAGGCCTAAAATTCTTATTTTTGTCCATAATTGATCATAAAAGATTCATGTGCCTGTAATTAGGCATGCACATGCTTTGAATTAAATCTCACACATGGAGGTCTTGGTTCTGTATGTCTTCCTCCAGAAAAAGTGTCAGTTTATATGATCTTCACCATTCCCCTGACCAACACTGATGTGCCAGTATCATCCTGTCTGTTTCACTGGTGGAACTGCTGTACAGCCACTCAAAGAATTAGTCTATAAAGTTGATCAAGCTGAAGAATAACACCTCTTTCTGGGGTGATTTTTCTGGGAAGAGTGGAGGAGGAACATCAACCATAGCTTCAGAGATTTGAGTCTAAACTCCTGTGTTTTTTAGTTACAAAAATCTCAAATGGTTCTGCGTGTTACCCCTTCCTTGGTGATGGCAGCAATAGGGAGCTGTCCAAAAAAATCTGATTTTGAAAAAAATTTTAAAAAAAGAAAAAAAGAGGAGGAAGAATTCACAAAAAGGATTATCAATTGTAGTCATACTGTTAATCATTAATGCTTCAATGTATGTTTTCTGACCTGATTTCATGTGAAAATTCTCTTTGTTGGGTTTCTGAGGGAAACCTCTGTGGTCCTTGCCATAGATATGGGCTCCTCAGAGCATGGACAGTTCATCTCAGGTGTTTAGAAAATAATTTGCTGACAGCATTAACAGAAGTTGTAACACAATTTACTCAAGGTTGAAGCATGAATGAATAGCCCAGCCTAGGTTGCTCCTTTTTTGTCCCCTCTGCCCAAACTCTCTGCTCTATCCCGTGGATTACAGAGTCAGACTTTTGGTCTTAATGTCTTTCCCATACGGTCACTGCAGGATAACCTTTATAGTGGCAGTCAGAGTGGCCTGCAAATTCGCATCTCCTTTTGCTTTCTTGCCCATGGTTGAATGGATGCATACCTGCACAAACATATGGAGTCACGGTCTAAGTGATCAGGGCAGCAAAGCTGTCAAACCCGAGGAAATCTCTCCACCCTTTGGTTTCTCAGCAGGAGGCCCTCTGACAAGAAAAGGCAAAAAAAAAAAAAAGTTCCATAGGCACTTAACCCTGAATATTATGTTCAGAAGGGGTTAGAAACCTGTTCTGCAGGCTTCTGATCACTGTATGGGTGCAGAATATTTACCATGTGCCTAGAGACCACAACAGATGTAGACCATCATTATAGCTTAATGTCCTGTCCACCCAGCCCTTTTAATCCCTTCAGGCATGTATAAGAGAGCTCCCATTCAACAGGAAGATGGCTGCAGTCTTTACTATGTCTGCAAAGGTCTGTCCGCCAAATCACTGACTAAACATAATGGGAAAAACGAGTCAAAATCCGTAACAGTGCTTCTGGGGTTTCACATGAGTTGGGTAAAAGTCAAGGGGTTTTGGCCATTTGTTTGAAGCAGCTAGGCGCAATACAGAAAGACTTTTTTGGTGGTATTAATTCAGACACAATAAAAAGAGATTGCATGCAGTCCCGTGCCAAAAAAAATCATGCGTCTATTCCCCTTTCTCTGACTGAGGTATTTGCAAGCTTGTTCCATAATCTGTGTTGTCAAAGCATTAAAAAAAATTTCTGCATCTCTTTCAGTCTGAGAAATTTTAAGTATTATATTGCAGATTCATTTTCACACATTTCGAAGGACTAGTATCAAGAAAAAAGGGGGCACTGGGTGCGTTGTTTTCCCCAGCTGAAGGGTATGTGTGAAGCTAATACCTTTTCTCGGTATTTTGTATTGTTCCCAGAATGTGTATTCTTGTTCTGTGTTGGTACACTCCTTGGGATTTTACTGTCAAAATGAATTGTGAGTAAAGTAAAATCTGGAGTTAAAATTCATCTTTATGTGCAAGTTATTCTGAAATCCTGGAACCAAATGGAAAGGATTTTATTTTAGCACTGACTTAAAGAACTGAATACATAGGACAGTCTAAGTTCTTGAGTTGCACTGGATCTTTATTAGTACTTTGATGATGTCTGCTGATACCTGGGAGTTACAATCTATAAAATTCCCTGTAAGATGCATAGCAATTTCTGAGATTGTTCAGCATCTTGAATTGGCTCGAATTAAGAAAAACATACTGCAAAAAATAATAAAGCGCATTATGTCCCAGTTTTAAATCAGAGTCATGCAGAGTCATGTTCTAGATTTTAGTTAACCTTAGGTTAACTTAGGTTAACCTAAGGTGTTTAGATTGCCTGTATTACACTGTGTCCCTGTGAGCCTGGACTATGTGGTCACTTTGCCTGGAGTAGCCACTCTGGCTGCTTTCAGTGGGGACTTGCAGTTTGCCTCGTAATGGTTTGATTGATGTAGAGGCTTGATTGATGTAGAGGCTGTTTTTCTATGATAGCTATATTTTTTTATTGCTTTTGCATTTCAGAAATGGCAACATGAGATTTATCCAAGTTGTAAGCAGACGGGTATCAGTGAGATAGAGACAGGGCATGCACTCAAGTTTCCAGCCTGTGCGAACATGGGCTCTGCCTCTCTGATGAGGGACTTGCAGTGGCACAGGTATGTGAAGGGCTAGGAGAGGGTCCTCCAATGATAGCGGGGCTCCAAGACCTTTTGGACAGAGTAGCTAAAGTTGCTGCTTGGCCCAGTTGAGGACAGGACATAAACATGATTTTCTAGCATTTCAAGCAAATGTCATAGCTTCTGTATGTTGGCTGTCTGTGAGCTGAACTGTCTTGTTCTCACCAGAAATGATGTTGTGGATCTAAGAAACCTTATTCCTCAAAAGTTTCACTGGCAGTTATATGTTCTTACAAAAAGTTTTCCTTTAAGTGAATTATAATTTCCAATTAAAAAAAAAAGTCATTGAAAAGTTCCTGCTTGGCTCTACTCGAGATCTTGTAAAACCCTAAGGTTGATTTTTCTTTTTTCTTTTTTTTCCTGCTTTCATTGAATGCTTGAAGTAGCTTGTGCTTTTCCCTGCTTTGTTCTCTCGCAGGACCCTAAAGCCAGAACCTGATTGAAATACCATAGGGATTTAATCAAATCTGATGGTGATTCATGCTTCTAATGGCCGAATCTGTCCTTTACTACTTTACAAACTGAGAAGGAATAAAACCCCATTTTATTGCTCGGCTGTTAAAAACTATTTGTAGAAGTTGCTAAGGTTCAAATCAAAAGCGCCCTCCCTTGAGAACTATTAGTTAATTCTAAGTGCCATGGCATCGCTTTTTTTCTTCTCTTGCTTGAGATGTGGCCTTATATCACTACTGCTGTTCAAACATCTGAGAGTTTTCCATTCCTTTGACAAACATGAGCCAAAGTGCTTAAGGACATCTGTTTATTTTATTTCTTTAATGAGAAAACCTTCCAATTTCTTACTGGCTCAGCTGTGTTTATTTACATTTTGTTAGTCATATGTGTGGGGCACCTTGGGACGTTAAAAACCTGCAGAGGCCTATGCTGAGGGCTGCTAGCAGGCATCCTGGTCAGAAAGGCAGAATAAGCCCTTCCTAAGGAAAACACAGTCCTTGGAACTCCATAAAATAGATTTTCAAAACAAATAGAGCCTAATTCACTCAGTAGATCATGGATTAAGTCAAGATGAATACAATTTGGAAAGGATTTTCTGAGGAAGTTGGAGATTTTTTTACCCACTGGAGGCTAAACCTTGTATTTAATGCCTTTTTAAGTTAAATTAAAAAAGCATTCAATCACTGCAGGTAATAAGAAAGTCTGTTACTTTAGACATGCTGCTATATCAATTATTAGTTCATTATTGGAGAGAAGGGAGTAAATAATTCCAGCCATTTGATTATTTCAAATGTGTATTTCGGGAGCAAACATCTGTGTTTATCATCTGTACTGGTTGATGAGAAGCAGCAGCAGAAACAGCAAAACCAGATCCACAACAGCTTAGATGGTGGGCATGGGAGATGCTCTGAGCTCGTGTAGATGTAACCTCTTGTACTAGAGCTTAGGTGAGCAGAGGGTTTTCTAAGCAAAGTGCACATGTGGCATTTGGAAGTATTAAAGGATTATTTTTGACATAAAATATATATCAGAAACAATGCTGGATTGTCAAACAAGCGTGAGTAAAGGGAACCTGCTTTCCAGCATCACTGAATTGTGACTTGATTTTAAGGGAGAAACAGTTTAAAAAAACCCAAAGGGACATAACTTGTGTCAAGAAGGCGCATGTGCAAAATATGCAGTTGTGCTGAGGATTACACACCGTGATGTGTTTCCACCAAGCTTTCCAGGAGTTCTGTATTTTTCACAGAGCTATCAAGGGCTTACATATAGAAATACAGTGATTTTCCTGTGTTGAGGGGAAGGGAACGAAGACATATTTGGTTTAAATTCCACCCCCTCTTTTGACATTTATGCCCTGTATAGTAAAAAGAAAATTATTTGTAGATTTTTGGTCATGAACCTTTTGTATTACTAAATAAAAATAATTTCCATTTGTTCTCAAGAATCATGGCCCAGCTTTTAACCTGTATTTAAGTACAATATTCCCACAGGACTGGAGTCCATTTCAGAACTGATGGGTTCAGACACTGGATAAATTGGTGTAGTCATTACTGCTTGTCCCTAAGCATAGTTCATTTAGAGAGGGAGGAGAACCTTTTCAACCTCTATGTGCTCGTGAATGTGAGGATTTACTGATTGACATGCCCATTTGCTTATAATTTCTAAGGTGTAGTCCCCAACCATTTCTGAACAGATACGTGCCAGTAAAAAGAGAGTCCTTCAGTATAATAATAAGCAATACTTTGGAAGCACCTCTCAGGTCACAGTAAGGATGAATATGAAACAGTATCTGAAGAAAATTATATTTGCTCTCCGTCTAGCATGGACCTTTCACAGGGTCACACTGTGATGTGATGACTGTAGGCACTATTCATTTAAGTTCGGTAGATTGTCTAATAAACCTGGATATATCAATGTTTAGGTAAAATAATATGTCATCATTTGGGGGGAAAAAAAGTTCAGACCCTGAAAAGCTGAGTGATTCTATTTGAAAAGGGACAATCCTTTTTTAAAAACTCTGAAGTGTAGTCACTTATTAAATCGCTTCTGAAAATGTGTTTCAGCTCCTGAGCTACTTTGGTTACTTGAAACAACTTTTATCACAAATACCCACTCTCTCACTTGAAAAGCTCTGAGAAGCTACATGTAGCTGTAGCCTGTGTCTATTAAAAAGATAAAATGGCAAGCTAAGCTACTTAAGTGGAGTAAAAGAGCTAAATATGTTCTCTTCCTTAAAAAGATGTGGACTTACTTGAACTAGAACTGAGGCACATGGTTAATTTCCCCTTGTTATGGGAAAGCCTTTTTCATGTCTCAAATTCTGATCAAGGTATAAAATGTTACAACCAAAGAATGATTATTCTCACAGACTCTTTTTGTTCAAGCATGTGGTCCAGGCATTTGTATCTTTGCTTTTTTTTTAATTATTATTATTATTATTATTATTATTTTTATACTACAACCAAGCTGATCCATTTTCCAGGAGTTTCCAAGTAATTAAACCCAATTAAAACTATTAAATTCTTTCTTTTGGTGATAACTTCATTATTAACAGCTAACCACAAGGAGGAGATTTAACTTAGAAAGCCCTTGATTGTATACTAATCCGTCTCTCACCTCTGGCTGACACCTGTGGCAGATAAACCTGACAGAATAGGAGTCTGATGAATACTCTTAATTAATACTTTCTTCCTTGTAGGAAAGTAATTATTTGCTCACGGCATAAACAGGTATTTGGCGGGGATTTAAAGAGACTGATTAGTTTTAAATACTAGGGCTTTATTTTGGTTTTTTTTAAAGCGGGGCGAGGGGGCGTGTGGTGTGTCTGAATCCAAGATCCACGCTCAGAATGACTTTGGCCTAACATTTTGAATGTCGGGTTAATTGGCACATTGCTAAATAGAAGCAGAGTCAGACAACAACCTGATTTGTTATCCGTCTCAAAGGAGCCAGCTTTGCCCCTTTGCTAATGGCCTGCAAGTCTGAACAGGGTACCTGTAAGGCAGAGGCTTGGAATGGGCTTTGGAGCCAGGATTGGAGGCGAGAGTGACTTGCACTTGAGAGATTGCCAGAGATAAGTCTGCTTCTCTCTTCCTTTCAAAATTACAGTGTACAAGAGGGGAGAGCTGGCTATGGACATCCAGCCAACTGGATTAGTAGTAGCTGCAGGTGTTAACAAATACATGTCTTTTTAATGCATACTATAGGGCAAGTATAAGCAGTTTATGAAAAGTCAATCTCAGTGTTTCAGGAGAGCAGTGGTAAGAAGGTTTTAATACAGAGCCATTGGGGAGGATGCTGACGGTGCAGTTTGAAGCGTGGCTGCAATGCACATGGGCTTTTGTGTAGGTAATGCCAGTACCTGTAGTAGTAAAGATACGGCAACGCAGGCTTCTGTGTAGGTTAGCTCCTGAAAAAGGGTCTAGGGACCTACATAGGGCATGCTGCAACATACTTGCAGCTATTTGTACCCACATTCGGTAGCTTAAAGCTAATTTGGGTATGCCTACACATTCTGCATTCCCTTTGCTAAAATACCGACTAGTTGGAGTTTCACATGGAGTGAGCAGACCTAACTTCCCACTTTAACCCACTGCTGTAATAGGGAAATATTTGTTCTTTGCTCACCTCCGTTTTTTGTGGAAATCATCTTTAAGCAAAGACAGACTGAAGGGTTTTCAACAAGCTCCTTGTAGCCATCTTCTGTCATCCTGTTACTCAAAATGAGGGGACAAAATGAAAACAGAAAGAGAAATTAATTTTAGGCAATGTGTTATTAGCTTGGAGGACATAATTGAACTCAAATTGTAATCTTAAAATGCAATTCACTTCAAATATACAGAACTCGTTCAAGGATTAGGAACAGTGCATGCAACTAGCCAACATAAAAGCAACATTCAGAGCAAATGTCAGCTCATGCCATTGGGATGTGAAAGAAAACGTTTCCCTTGGTGAGTGGACACTTTTGTCTTCCTCTGCAGCATGTTCCACAGGTTTCTGTTGCCCATGTTTTCCTCTAGTAGGACTATCTGCTGAACAGGCAGCAAAATTACCCCAAAACAAGCAGATATGGAGCTGGGAGTTGGCAGTCCCTCACTTACAGTGGAAATTATCTTGCTCACAAGGTGTGACCATTGTCAGCAGCAGGCAATAGCCCATAAGTCCTTTGCTGAAAGTCACCGCTGTGACAGAAATAGGGGAGAGACATGTCCAAGGATGCTCTTTAGGGCAAACATTTTTGATCCAAAATATTGAAAAAGGGCTTATCTTACTCTTGGTATGTTTTGATCCTTTATTGTTTATGAAGGAGTGATACGGAATGGGAGCTTTTTACCTCTCAGTTCCCTCTAGATGCGCACTAAGCAGAAATAGGCAGCTGTGAAACTACTACTCCTATTTGTTAAAAGTGGGAGTGAAGGGTGTATTGAGGAGGGGAAATATCAGTCTCTCTGAGAATGAATACTTACAAAATGACCACTGCTCCCCTGGTGCTTACTTCCCCCAGCCGATGGGAAGAAGCCTGTTAAAGCTGTGTGTTGGAGGGTCAGGAGTGCCTGGTCTGTCAGGTCTGAGCACCAGAGGTTAGCACTAAAAGTAATATGTGGGGCTGTTTAATTTCGACCCTGAAGGAAGCTCCAACAATGGTGCGTGGCAGAGGTAAGGCATGTAGGGATACACTGTGGTGCTGGAGGTTTTATTTATGAAAGGAGTTTATTGCCTGTTTTCTATCCCTGCCTCTCATTGTCCTTGTTTGTGAAAGCATGACTCGTAGATTAGCAGAGGGGTAGGACCTCGTTCTTCTAAAGTTACTAAACAAGCAGTCAGGGTTGAGTTTTTGGATTAATCTGTTTTCACTGTAAAAAGTGGTTCCTGGAGGAGATTTGATTTCAGGCTGTCTATGGTCCATTCTTCTTGGGCTTCATATGCATCAGAAAACATTGGCTAGATCTGTTACCCAGGAAGCTTGTTCCCAGGGCTCCAGGGTGCACTTTTCCTATGGAAGGACATGTTAGCAGGGATCATTGGTATGAATGCGGCAATTTTACGTTGCTCGGCTAAACTCACACTACTCTAACGTAGGCATTAGCAGTCCACCAGGGCATCCCCTGCAGCATAGAGATATCCTTTAGTGGTACAGGATTTCTGTGCCTAGGAAGAGCTCTCCATCAACATCTTCAGATGAATTTTATAATTTTCTTTCAGATTATTTACACACTGTACAGAGAATTTGCACAACACGTTGACTGATATACCTATCTCATTTTGGTGCTTCCCCATCAGTCTGATTTTCCTGTTTATTCATGCTTGAATTGAAAGCTGTAGCGACTGTTTTTCCTCTGTGTGGGTACAGCCTCTAGCACAGTGGGGTGTAAGTCTGAGACTAGTGCTTCTAGATGCTATGGTAATGCAAATAAATAACTGCCAGCAGAACCCTGGCCTAGTGCCTCTAGACACCTATATCATACTGGGAGTGCTGATTTGCCTTTTAACTTTATCAGCCTCTTTAAGACTTGGAAGCATGCCTTGCTATAGAGGAAATGTCCATACTGTGAAAGCAGTGATGCCAAATCATTTCCCCGAACGACTTCCCCTCTGGGTGGTAAAGTGCATTTTTCTGTTTTATTTTCATTCCATCATACTCCCTATCTCAAGAGAAAGATTTTTTTTTTTTTCCCTCTCATCTACAGTTTAATTTCCATATTGTTTAGTTTAAGAGAAGGTAACTTCATATACTGTGGAAATGTTTCCTACTCCCCATTAGTGATTAATACCAATAAAGCTAAAGACAAAACTTAGAGGATAAATGACAGATACCAACCAATGAGATTTCCTGAAAGAGTTTTAAAGGCTAATGATCCTTGAAATGTATAAAAATAAATTGCTTCATTAAAAACTATTTTACAAAATAATTTCTTCCTACCAGCATATTTTCTTCAAAACAGTTCCCCCGTGTAACTACACCTGGGTAGTAAAATTTGATTCAGTGCTGTTCGCATGGGGCCACAGTCAGATGCCCTGATTATGCCTGTGTCCCTGTGCCTCGTCAGGGAAGCAGGGTTGGGGCTTAAAATTAGAGACATGTTCAAGGCAAGTCTGTTGAAGTTTACTTTTTGCCCAGAGGAGAAAGTGCCCTTCTTTCTGGGACAACAAGAAGCATGTTTAAACATGAGTGACAGAGCTTTTCTTTAGATGGGCACAATGCTTGCGAGTCACACACATGGCTGAAACCACAGCCATTCTGCTCTAATTAAAGAGAATTACATCAAGAATGCGTAATAATTAGGTTAGTGTGTAATACACCATCCATGTCAACAGCATCTGCCGCAAAGGTTGATTGAAATGTACTCATCCTTCAAACATTGTGCTCCCTGTTAGAGCTCCTCAACTAATTCATTACTGTTCTGTCATACAATAACATGATTCCACAGAAATCTGCAGAAAATTAGAGCAAAGACTACATATAAATCTGCCCTGGTTTAGCATGGCTTGTAACTTTAGTGGAGGAAAACCACCCACATAAACATAAAGATGAGAGATCCCTGTCCTAATGAAGATGAATTAAAAAAAGCCTGTTGTGGGAATTCTCTTTTTTTTTTTTTTTCAAGTTGTCTGTTGCTGTTTAGTTTGAACAGGCACAATGCTTTTGAGCTATGAGTGTTTATCAAATTAACCACAGATTATTTTTGCTTGTGTTTTTGAAGTATTTAATGAATAAGAAAATGTTCTGCTGGCAATCTTGTTTGCATCAGTGCATTTCTGTGCTTTTGCTGTGCGTTTAGGAACAAGGTCAGTTGTTTGGGGGAGGGAGGGGTGGTGACTTTATGCATGAGACACATGGAGAAGTGACTGAGACTCATTTAATATTGCAGTACACCAGGCTGGGTATAGCAGGTCACTTGATTATGTTTCAGAGTAACAGATCCGCAGAGGCTGTACCCAGTGCCCGCTGGGCAGCTTTGAAGCAGTAAGCCAAGAGCTGTAGGAGCCCTGTGGCCACCATCCCCCATCCAAGGGGCAGCTTGGAGGACCAAGTAGAGCTGCTGTGCACATGCAGTCGGCTGTTAAGGTAGCCCTCCAAGCCAGAAGAAAGGCAAATGGCCCATCCAAAAGCGTCAGTCGCTTCTGCCACACAGGCTTGTCTGTGAGTGGCTTCTCTGGCCAAGCAGAGTCAGCCCCGTCAGCTTGGGCTGATTTAAGCTCGTGCTTGCTGACTTGGCAAGGAAATGAAGTGACAGCCCTCTTGCAGGCAGTTGTGGTGTCTCGGCTGGGTAGCAAGGGGCAGGGAAAACCATTAATTTTCTAAAATGAATCAACTAAACACACTAAAGTAGAGCTGCAGGTAGTGTAGTCCTTCTCCAGGGAAATTTACTTAAGGTTTTGCCACCGATATTGGTAGGAGCAGGATCTGGATGTAAGAAAGTTCACACGTGCTTAAGAACATGTAGAAGCCGTTTTAGAGCTGCTGGCATGTGCAATTTCACATTCTCTTAATTGTTAAAAAAAGCGTGTTTTAAAAATGCTGCAGGCAGCCAGGGCTTCTGCATCATGTCTCTCCCTTTCAGGAGGCGGTTTGGGACCCTCTCGGGGAAGGGCGGAGTTAGACCCGGCTAGGCAAGGGGCTGCTGAGACAAGAAAATGGCAGAATGAGCAAACCATGACAGCCAGCCAGCCCGCGCAGACAGCAGCCTTGGGTGCATGTCACCATTTCTAACACTAGCTAGAATGACAGATGAACCCATCCAGCATTTTAATGTGCTGTGTCCTGTCTTGTTTTGTCTTTTTTTTTTTTTTTTTAATTGATTTAGTTATTTGGGTGTAACTACCATTATGGCTACAGTTCTGGCTCTGCAAGCATGCTTTATACCACTGCAGAGCACGCTCTGTCCTGAGCAGGAATAGTCATACTTGGACAAGCATTTTATTGTGCTATAATTGGGTTTGCATGGTAGGATGGGATTATTTTAACTCTGCTGATGCTGTTAAATAAGTAGGCAGCTTCAGTGGGGATGGAAGAGCTTTGCAGTAGTGTGGCTGCTCTTGCATCTCCTGCTCAGGTGCACGTGTGCTGCCGAGGACAGTAGATACTGTATCACGCACTGGGCTCTGATATGGGAACAACACATCTGCCTTTCTGTCCTGTTCTGTACTGATCACCTGAGTTAGCATGGCAGTACAGACCTAAGCCAAGCCCGCTGAGACACATGGATCGCCCCCTCTAGAGAAAGAGACTGAATTTATGTTTGAGCTCCTGGGTTCTCTTTTCAGATTTTGCTCACCAAGTTGCTGTTTGACATTAAAAGAGAATAATGCTGACCTTCTATAGCTGGTTTGAAGGATGGAGTCAGGAAAGAACTACCCTCTGTGTGCTTTGTTGCTCGTAACTATCCTCTAACCATTCACTAATGAAGCTATGGGAAATCAGTTCTTGGTCTAACCTACTGAAGGAATTCTTATATAGTATTAGGTGTTTAAAGGTTCTTGTTGTATCATCTGAAATGTGCGGGCTATTATTGGTCAAGGTGAACCATAGACATTCTTCAAAGAACAGAATCTGATTATCTAGGAGAGCAAAAGAAAGGATGGGAAAAGCCATGTTAAGATACACTTGGGAAATATAATTACTTTAATGAACATATCTTCAGAAAGAGGAATGTGTAGATCCTATGTTTGCTCTGAGATCTCCCACCCCCCAAAAAAAGAAAAAGAAAATCAAAGTGAATGGAAAACAACTGATTTTCCCCTAACAGGACACTACAACGTCTGTGCGGATAGGTCTTATGATGGAAGAAATGATCTTCAACCTTGCAGATACACATCTGTTCTTTAATGACCTGGAGGTATGTAGCTGCTTATTTTATTTAACATCTCTCTCTCTAATCATTTGCATCTGGTCTACAAACTTGTTTTTCTGGCCAAGAAACTTTAATTTTTGACCCCAAAGAAATGGACCTTAGATGGCTTATTGGAAGCATACTTTACTGCATCCCTTTGACATCTTCATTCTGTTAAGGAATTTTCTTCTGAATACACAGTAACAATGATGGCTTTTGTCAGTTTTACTAAATCTAATAATGAGGACATTGCTGCTACTTCTCCTGAAATTTGCTATTTAATAATTTTATTCAGCTAAATTAGCCTAGATCCTATGGGGCAGGTAGCAATTAGTTATGAGCCAATGTAGAGGTTTTAAAAACAGTCTCTGTTCTTGAGGAAGCTCTGTTTGCATGCAGAGACAGAGCAGGAGGTCTGCTCAAGCTCAGGCACACTGCAGGATGAAACCATGGGAGTTTCAACACAGAAGACCAAGAGGAAGAATCCTTCATGTTTGTTGCATGGTTAGATCTGACCATGACTTATACAAAGCAAAAATCCTTTTGAATATATGGTAAAATTCAAGCAAAGTGATGCTAGCAGAATTCTGTCACCAGCTGAGGAACAGCTGTACAGCACTGATGAAAAGTTGTTTGCATTTGCAATCAGTAGAAGTAGTCTGACTGAGTTACAGAGTGAGTAAGATGGGTTTGTGCTGTGGGCACCTTGGAGTCAGAGCACTGCTAGGAGGTATTTGGAGGAAAAAAATCTGGCATCCCTGGGCAGACTTCTATGGTCTTTTTCTTAACTTGGAAAGGAAAAATTTGTTTCTGTGCCAGATGAAATGAGAGAACTTTTTCTGTGCCTGATGAGTTCAGCGAGAACTTTTGTTTCCTTCATTGCTTAATTGCACTGTGGTCCTCTGCATTACAGGAGGTACATCCTTTCCTGCCACCTGTTTCCTTACAATCTGAGGTTTCACTTGCTGAGAATTTTCATTTCCTTTCAAAGACAAGTAGTGGGTATCACCTGAACTGACAGATTTTTCCTCTTTAGCTTTTTTCAAAGAGAGAGTTGGCAATGAGGGTACGGAAAGTGCAAAGTGAAAAATTCCTTCTCTTAGCAGGGAGGGGGAAAAAAAAAATGAGAGCTGCTGTTTGGGAGTCCAGGGCACTATGTAAGTAGTGATAATATTTAATACGCAGCCAGCACTTTTCACCCATCAGGTCTCAACATGTGTTGCAACAAAGCTCCATGTCCTGCACCTTCCATGTTCCACCCTCTGCCTATCTAGACTTTTGCAGGAATATAAGTTGGCAAATCATTTTAAAACAAGTTTTCTCCTTGCTTCACTTACCATTCTAAAACATGAAATGAAGTAGCAAATTGTCTGGCCTCAGTCAAATTCTGCACATTTATCAGTCAGTAACAGCTTTGGCTGCTAGAAGTAGAGTCCTTAGGCCAGTTTTGTCTCACATGGCCTCTCAAGTTCTTCTTCAGCCACCAAGGTAGAGCAAAGATTTTAATTATAAAAAGTTTGCACGTTGTGTTTCTTTTCCTTTGTGGTTTCTAGACATTAAGGAAGCAAAAGCTAAACAAAAATCCCTCAGATACAGGAGACTCATTCCAGGAGCACTATGTAACTGAGTAAGAACTAGTCCAGTGAAGAACTCAAGTTTAGCACTGTGTCTCCAAACAGAAGTCAGAACTTTCTGCAAAATACCTGGGCTCTATCTCCAACACAGCAAGAGAGGCAGGTGCTACAGGACACCTCTGTTCAGCAAAATATTCAGGGAGGTTGTCTCTTAAGTAGTTTGGGCTACAAAGATGGTAAATAAAAACATTTATGTTACTAGTTCTATTTGTTGCTGCATGAGAGAAGAGAAGCAACTTTTGCTGATTTCCTAGGCTAACTTATCACCTTACCTGCTTTTACTAAAAAATTGAGAAACACAAAGTTGACAGCTGAATGAGTAGCCTTAATGGACTTGCCAGAGGGTGTAAAGGGACAGCATAGGCACCTAAAGGTGAGAAGAACTTGCTGCTGGACCTGGATGGCTCAAAAACGTGAAAAACTTCCAAAACTTTTGAAAACAGGCAGTGTTTCAGCTAGCCAGAGCAGAAACAAGCAAAGGGATAGCATTGTGAGACAATTTTAGCTTAGGTCCAGCACTAAGATAAAAACGCTAAGCGTTCTAAATGATGATACATGGCCCAGGTAGCTGGAAAGAGAAGATCATTTTCCACTGAAAAATTTCAGTTTTCCCTTTTCACACATACTTGATAAGTGAAACAAACCGAAGTTTTTTTCAAACCAAAACCAAACCACGGTGTTTTGGTTTTCACTAAGCCTTTTGAATGGAAAAAATCAGAAATGAGGTAGAATTCAAGAGAAGTAGATGTTCTTTACAAAATTTCACTTTCCAAACAAAGCCATTTCAGTTTGGAAGAATTTGCAACAACAGTCATCCATCTCTGTTCATTAACCATCCTACTCTTTCATTTAGGGTGATAAATAAAAGTCAAGTTTGAGTATTCACAAAGTGATATTTAAGGATCATACGTCACTGTTAGACTTTAAAAAAATGGACTGTATGATATTCTTGAAAGAAGACATTGATAAAAAACAAGCACAGAAGCTGATTCAGTTCTAGACCCACAAACATTACCGTATACATTAGCACCATCATGTGGTACAACACTGGCCTGTACAAGACAAAATAAGCTAAAACCACATGGGGCTGAAACCATTTCTGACCATCTTCTGCTGTGGGGCAGGGTGAAAGAAGCTGTAACTGAGAAAGCAGTAGGATAGTTGCCCCATTCAAGACCAAAGCAAGAGTGCTGTTACTAGAAAATGCTAAACATAGCAAAACATTTCTCTGGCACAAATCCATAGCCAAGTTCAGGCATTTTGGGGGGCCCAGCAGTCTGAACCAACCAGAGCATGGCTGGCCTCAGTCAGCAGAGGCAGGGGGAGAAGTGGAGGAAATGTCGCCCATCCTCGCCAGAGAGGCAGGTTGGACAAGGAAATCAGTTACTGCCTTGCTTTAGCACAGGGGAATGGTTTATTTTGCTGGCTGCAATGCTGTGCCGAGCAGAAGGTGCTGCCAGGGTGTAAAGCCCTTTTGAAGCATTCCCAGAAAGTGCCTGATGAGGATGAAACATTTGTCCATAGATACAGCAAGGTCTGCACAGCCCTTACTAGCATTTGTGTGATCCTCCTTAGTCTGGTGAGGATGTGACATAGCAAAAAAATGGCTTCAAAGTCTGAGTGAGGAGCCTGAACTGGAATATTCCCTTTTTTTTTTTTAATCAAAATATGATTCTGAGACTCTGCTGTTAGCCATGGCTTTATGTGTTTTCAGGGTTTACCTGGAAGGGATTCAGGCAACTGTTTCCTGGATGCATTGTCTGGAGGCATTTTTCCTGCTATGCACAGGAGTGGGAATCTTGAATGTGTGAAAAGGCGAACCTGTGGATCCATTCAGATAACCTCCTTCAACCCATCCTCTCTTAGTGCTGCAGCCTAGTAGAGAGGCCAATTTCCCATTCGAGTCACCCCAAACCTCAGGCTAGTTGGATAGAAGGAGGCTGATCACTGGTCCCCAGGGCAGGTGGCTGACTGGAGAAGCCTTAGACCCAGACTCCTACCAACACTTTTGGTCTTTTTACCAAAAGGGATTCTCTGTCAGCAAGTTAACTCTTAAGTTGTACAACTTAGAAGCTGGACGTTTTTCCAGCTGGTTCAGGGCAGGGAGGGAGGCCGATTCATTGAAAGGAGGTATTCTCACTCTCTGTTCCCCTTTTGGGAAATTAGGGAGAAAAGGAGTTGCCCAAGGTTACAGATCACAGTGAAGTTAAAATACGAACTCTGGGCTTTCCAGGGTTGTGCTTTTTCTTCCAGACACCTTTTGTTCACAGTGCAATGCTGGCTAAAGAATAGTGCCTTCCTCCCCCAGTCCCTCTGGAGATATTATTGGCTAGCACTCTGGAAAACAGGTATTAAGGACAGGGGGACTGACAGGGGGACAAGGAATTAACAAACAAGGGGATTAGTGTGTTTACAAGTTACTGCCTTTCAGAGCCATTCCTGGAGGTTTTGCGTTCTGGGAATTGTTACCCCCTCCACCTAATGAGGGATGCAAGCCTGACTGATCAATGAATCCATAAGATGTTTTAAAATCTCTAACACAGTCCTGATACACAAATAGACAACCTGTGCGTTCGTAAGTTGTTTTCATATGTGCATGAGACATACCTTGAGAGTATTCAGAGGGAGCGTAAATGATAACAGAAGGAGCTTCTCTGTATGTCCTCAGGAACAGCTTGTATTTCACAAGGAGGCAGCAGAGGCTTTCTCCAACCTTGCAGTACCATTTTAAAGCTGCATTATCCCAGGCTCCTTTACCTGTGGGTACAAAGGTCTTGTCCCACCTGGAGGCAGGTTGTGTAGCACAGACTGACCTAGAGATATGACAACAGTAAAAACAGTTCAGTTCCCAGAGTTGCAGGGGTTGACTGAGGTCTTACACATTTGACTCGGTTACAGGCTGTACGTGCCACACATCACACACCTCTGAGATCCTAGAGTATCATTTTAAAAAGTTGGCAGATGTGAAAACTGGGATATGTCCCCATTGCCGATTTCCATTTGAACAATCTGGACCTTCTCTTCAGCAGCCCAGATATCCTGCCTTGACTCCCTACTTACTAAGATTTCAAGGAAATTCTGCAAGGATGAAAAACTAGTCTCGTAACCAAGTAGTAAAACGTGGTCCACAGTCTTGCTTTAACCAGCTTCCCTGTGTTTCACCCAGAAACACGATAGGCTCAGCCGGCGGACTATGAGGTAGCGTCTCACCAAGTGTCATGGTATTTTATTAAGTTAGAAATGTGATAGCTACTGTTGTCACACTTCAGTGTACAGAACAATTCATTCACAAATGAGAAAAACAGATCCCTCCACAAATACCTTTCCCCTGACTTAATGCCCTGCATCATACAACTGAAGTAGAGTGGGCTGCATCAATATTATCCCAGCATGGCTCACTACAGCTATTGGGAGGGGGGCTTAAAAAATGATGGGGGTGGAGGGGAGAGAGAGATGCCAGCAGAGATCTGCTATTCAGCTGCTTGGCCCTGATTATGTACAGAAATATACACCCCAGTGGTAGGTTGATAAGACGACTGATGAGACGAGAACAAGATAAATCGTATGTCTTTTTGAGAATTATGTAAAATAAATGCTGCAGAAAATCTCATTATCATGGACAAGAACTATCTATCTGTGACATTTTGCCATTGACAGCAAGTTTGGTTACTTGTTTGGGGATTTTTTTATCTTTTTGAAAGGGGCTAGTTTAAAGTAATTAATAAAATTCATAATTGTGTAAGGAAGGTAAGACAAATTCTGTGGTTTACAGAATACTGAAGTGGTGAAGAATAACTGTACCTTGGTTAGCTGCAGTTGTTCTGACTTCGGAGTCTTGTTGTACCAAGTGCTTTTACCTCTGTTGAAAAATCAGCCAGAACAAAAGATAGTGTTCCTCAGCTTGAAGGCTTTCTGTTTTGTTCTTACCTGCAAGGGTCATGGAGAAAGGAGATTTAAGGTGGCGGGAGAAGCTTCCTGATTTTTCCTTTTCTAATCTTAATGCTAAGACTAGGAAAGAAACCAAAGAAATAACATTTCTCAAATTTTTGAGGCAGGGCCTGCACCATTCAAACAATGAAGAATTTTAGAAGATAAGATCTAGAGTACATACTTCATGCAGGCTGAGCTCCAAGTATATATTGTGGTTAAATTTCCTGTGCATAGATTTCCTCATTACTGACACACATTATTCCTTAACTTTCTCGGTGGCTGGGGCTATGAAAGGGTGCCGCCTTCAGTGCTTTAGCCCAGCTTCCCTGCACATCAAAGGAAGCTCAGCCCCCTCAGAATGAACTGGGAAAACACCGGCAGGACAGGCGTCTCTGGAAATTTCTTTGGGACAGATCTTCTCCCCTTGTAATTATGTGGGCATACACCTCCTGTCCAAAGCAGTATTCTCACAGGGGGACAGGCTGCCAAATCTCTGCCTTATCACGCATACAGAGTTTAAAAAACACAGTTTTCCTGGCTAAAACACAAGCATCTCTCTCACTCCTGTCTGCATAGGAAGGAGTTTCACTTGCTGTATTATTCAAGAGCTGTTGTGCCCTTAGATAACAGCAGCTCTCTCACACACACATACACACGCCGTCTATTCGTATTTTGTGCAAGTGCTATGTGATACTTGTTCCTAACAATTAACTGGCTAGACTATGCCAGATAATACTAGCAATATGTAAGATTTTATCTCCTTAATATTACTCTTAAAGTTATTTTTCATAAATTCTTTCAAAATTTTTTTCAAAGCATTTACTTACTGCTGTATTTTTTTTCATATGCTTCTCAGGACTGTGACCAGATCCACATAGATGATGTATCATCAGATGATAACGGTCAAGACCTAAGGTACGGGATCTCCAGGCTGGAAGCTGCAGGTCAGGTAGTCCCCAGCTGTTTGAAAATAGCAGGGGGCTGGTCAGTGATGTAAAATAACATTCTCAGCCATGTGCCCTCTCCCCTCCCTGGCTCCATGCTGTCTGCATTTATTAAGCACACAGAAGCACAGAGGCCCCTTTCTCACATTAATATGCCTGTGCCTACTGTCGAGCCCTGACTATACTGAGCTTTGAACCATTCTGGGAAATATATCTAAAATTAGGTTGAACTCCAGTCAGACTACACTGGTTTCTGATATGATTTGGCCAGCCGGTTGGCACAGGTGTGGCCAAAATGCTTCAAAACCAGACTGAAAGGTTTCCCGCTGCCCAGTCTGGAATGACTGGGCTTAGTAATGAGGATTATGGACCTTGCCATGCCAGAGCCTTGTCACTGGTAGAAACTTGTACCTAAACCGCACCAAACATTATTATTATCTGTATAAATTAGATCATCATGTACATAAAAACTACTTCTGTACAACTACATCTGCCTTTCCTAAAGTTCTCCCTGCAGAGACATGGTAATTGGCACAAGAATGAAGCATGCAGAGCTCATATAGAACTTTATAATTTGTGTTTTTATGGCTGGTGATTATGAGAATTTGGTGCAGAAACAGGACAGAAAACAATGAAGTGTTTTAGGGAAGAGACTTCCTTCTGCAGAGAACACTTGAAAGATTTTTTGCTGTAGTTTGTGCTTTGCAGTGCACTGGAATGGCACATGTATATTTAGGTCCTTTGGCTCCAGTGGCCTGTAAGCAGGTGAGTCTGGAGACTTGTTCAGGCATTGATTAAAACATTAGTTTGGGTTTTATCTCAATCAGTGCACACACTTTGAGTGAACAAAAAAATCCATATGCTAACAGCATATCTTGAATCCTGTGAAAAGCCCCTGCCTGAGCGGTTTCAGTTGTTTCCGAAATGCTTCTCAGCTGCTCGTGGCTTGTCTATGTGGGAAATGAAGCTGAGCTGACTGAAGCACGTTAAGCATGTTGAACTCTTATCTGGATGCCCTAATAGAGAAATAAAGTGGCATCGGGGCTTTCTAGAATGGGGAAATTACTGTGCAGTAAGTCAGGATGTGAATATACAAGCACTGGCTACTCCCCCAATGAGGTGCCAGAAGCACTATAAGCTGAGCTAGCTTCAAGCTGCAGCTGAGAAGGGTAGGTCTGTGTCGCTGAGCCTTTCTGTCCCTTCCCTTGCTCTGGTTCAAGCCGAGTTTGTCCAAATTCGCTGGGTCTGTGACCTGATCCAGCCAACTGTACCCCATGAGCTGCAGCTGCCCTCTTCCATCGCAGCTCAGTCTGAGATCTGCTCAGACCATGAAACCCATCCTGATGCTGTCATCTGGCAAACATTTTAAGATGACATGAGCTGGTACTGTCTCTTCATGTGCCCCTCCTCCCCCAAACCAGGGAACTGATCCAGCTGAAAAGCAACTTTTTTTTTTTAAAAGCTGTATTATCTTTTAACTGGAACAGTTCCCTGATCTGATTCACCTCAGTGCTGAAGAAGTGCCTGTGCTGGTACAAAGAAAGGGACATCGAGGAGGGCTGAAGACAGGAACAAATGCCTGGTAGAAGGCAGGATTAATTCCTTCAGAGAAGCTGCCTGTTTAAGGTGTTTGTCGAGCTGTCACTTGCCCCCAATTCATTGTGGTAATTATTCTAGAGTTGCTTTGAAATACTAACTCAGTTTAAAAATCCCCAAACTTTACATGTTGCAGGCAGTTAATTTCTTAATTCTTTTCTTGATCTAATGTGTGTTCAGAGCCTGTTTAGCAATATAGCCAAGCAGTCAGGAAGGTAACCCCAGAATTTTCTCCTTTAGGATTTAAGTATTTCTGCAGTTACCTTAGCTGCCTGGATGAGAGGCAAGTGAGGAGTTTCAGTGACATGAGGACATTCAGATGTTTTGTAGTCCAGAGAACCTCAGAATTGGCAGGTAGTGCTGAGTAACCTGCGTTGTGTTTACACTAAAGAGATTTTTTAAATCTGTTCTAGTAACTGCGCTAGAGATGAACTCCAGTTCTGTACAGTCTGTCCTGCATACATCTCTGCTGCCACTTGTCTCCACATTTCTTTTCAATTGTTTCCACTCCTTGCTGGCACTGTATAGCCTGTAATTATACTGACCTCTCCCCTTTCCTCCTCCCTTTCCCAGCACATATAACTTCTCTGCAGATGGCTTTCACAGTTCAACTGCCAGTGCAAATCTGTGTCTGGGCTCGGGCGTTCATGGGGGAGTTGACTGGATGAGGAAATTAGCATTCCGCTACCGTCGGGTGAAAGAGATGTACAACACCTACAAAAACAATGTAGGAGGTAAGTGTCTATGGCCAGGCAACAAGCGTGCCTTTCATCTTCGCAAATACTTCTGACCCTGCTGGGGACATGCTATGGAGGAGGTACAGAGAGCATTGTGGTAAGAATACTTCACACTGAGCTGAGCAAGTGTTTCAGCAGTCATCCTTAAATAAGGTTCTGTACCGGATTTGCAGGAGGTATGCTAAAATACCTGGTTTAGTGGTTGGAGAAGGACTCAAGTCTGAGAGTGGGGCTTTATTTTGTAATTTCTTTGGCAGGAAAGCAACCTTCTCCAATTTTCCAAAATGCTTAGTAAGCAAGCAAGCAGTTCAAAATTAAATATGTTTTTTTTTTTTCTACAGAACACGTGGCTGATCTCTGTCTGAAGGCATTCTTGTATCCTAACTGCTTGTTTTTAACTCCCACAAAACAATACCACCACATGTCAGGATGCCCTGGGTTCCTTCCTCTCAGCTAGTTCCAGACAGTTCTTTCAATAGGCTGTTCTGCTTCTCTTTTAGAACATCAGTACCAGGCCTCTGACTAGAAAGAGAAAGAAGCAAAACTCAGAGTATCACCACAACCATTTTTGGTTGGAGGAATAGCCTGCCTGCGTGTACTGGAAATGGTGCATAGCTTTTCAGGAGAAACAAAACCATCCTGGCTTCAGATGTCTCTTGGCTCAGGCCACTGCCCGCTATACACAGCTCTTTTATCCTCTTGCTCACTTCCCATGCAAGCTTTATGCTAACTCCAAGAAAAGTATTTTAACGAGGTCCCGCAGCCTGCGGGTGACTGATACCATTCTGCCAGAGAGGAAGGAAGGTGAGCTGCAGTAGCATAGGAGTGTGCTGCAGTCAGGCCTCGTGTACCTCAAGGCAGAGCCTTGGAAAGACGTGGCAGCGGGCAAAGGGAAGCAGCCTGCACCAGGGCCAAGAGGAGGGTACTGGGAGAGAGAGGGTTCAGAACACAGACAGGAGCCCTTTGGCATTCTACATACAAAGCTGTGCAACTCCCTTTCTGTGCTTCTACAAAGATGCTTTCCCTGTTTACAGGTTTAATAGGAGCTCCTAAGAGGGAAACCTGGCTGCAGTTAAGAGCAGAACTTGAAGCGCTGACTGATCTCTGGCTCACACATGCTCTGAAGGCGCTGAATTTGATACATTCCCGGTAAGAACAGCTTAAAGAATTGCCTACAGGCTTGATCCAGCATCTCCTTTGCTTCCCCTTTTTTTCCCCCTCTGAACAAATCGAGACACATTTATAGAGCTTTGCTGGCCAAACCAGTGGGAGGCCGGTCTGCACATGTTTGCCAGACTTGTATTATCAAGGGCTGGGGTGAGCTTGAGATGCTGAACTGAGCAAAAGAAAAAACAGTCTTTTTTTCTTGCCTTTCCTTGCCTACCTCATCTGTGGCACAGTTTTCATGTGAGCAGATTTACAAAAGAGTAGGATAGGGAGGAAAGGGCCCTTCTATCCCTGAACACGTTCACTCAAAGAACCCCCCATGGACATTACTGCATGGTGTTTAAATTCCCACAGACTAGATCCTGGCATGCCTGCAGTCAGGCTGCATCACTGCTGCTAGTTTGGTTTATGTTTTTTTCATTCTACTAAGTTGATAAAAAGACATTACCAATACTCACATTATCTGCCTCTAGCTGCATAATCTCCCAATGGCTTGGGAACTTCCAGTTGCAAGAAAGGTTTGCTTCCTGTCAGTCTAGAGTAAAAGAGAGAAACACAGATTGCCACTTCTACTAACTTTTGTTTTCTAGGCCTAACTGTGTGAATGTGTTGGTCACCACAACTCAGCTTATACCAGCTCTCGCTAAAGTGCTTCTCTATGGACTGGGCACTGTCTTCCCCATTGAAAACATTTACAGTGCAACAAAAACAGGTAAGAGCAAACTAACTTGGGCCTCACTGAAGATAGATTGAAGTTTTGTCCCTAAGTCAGGCACATCCATTCAACCTGATTGCAACAAGCAATAGTATGAGCTTTATTTTTAGCTCCGTGTTTACACATCTCTAATTCGCATCATGACTGCCCACACTTAAGCTAGTACGGACTGAAAAAAAAAGAAAAAGAAAAAAGTTTGCCCAAGTGTCTCCATGAAGGAGTGAGCCTGAAAAATACCCACCCTGTGGAGCATCTCCTGCATGTGGCATGTTCAGCTGTGCCCAGCTAGGAGGAAGACAGTCTGGTTGGACGTGCTACATACAGAAACAGTTTGGATCCTGTTATTCTTGCAGAGGGGTCAAGTGCGCTGAATGAGTTTTATGAAGCTGTGTGAGTAATAAATACTGGTAGGGTTGGCTTGGGGCTTTTTTTGTGTTCTGTCCTTTCTAGTGTAAGTGTTTGAACCTCTGAGGTTTGTATTTTTATGTTTTTACTGCAACCAGAACACACAGAATAGGGCTCTCGAAACTGAATACCATGAGTGTCACATCAGCCTACCAACTGCTGGTCTAAGCAATGCATCAAAGTCACAAAGCTTATGGAAAACTGGCAGCACTTGGAAGTCCTTGGCTGATAAAGAAAATGCTAGTAGCTATCATGAGATGGAGAGAGTCCATCTCAGATGAAGATTCAGCTAGGTTCTAATTTCAAAAGGAAACAAGGAATATAGCAGCAAGTTCAGTTAGGTCTCAACTCCACTTCCAGTACCTGAATGTCAGCCCCACCTGCTGTATGTGTCCAGATAAAAAAAATGTGTCTTCTCTTCTGTTGCTTAGGGAAAGAGAGCTGTTTTGAAAGAATAATGCAAAGGTTTGGAAGGAAAGCCGTGTACATTGTAATAGGAGATGGTGTTGAAGAGGAACAGGGAGCAAAAAAGGTACAGTTTGTGGATACCATGCTGGATTCTTCCAAGTTTTCATTTCAATGACCCTTTCTTTACTTAAGCATTCAATGAAACTCCCTCCATTTGAAGCAGTTTACAATTGGTCTCATTTCTTAATATGCAAAATACTCAACAACCTTGTGAGAAATTTCCTGCTGTAAATCCCCCCACCTTGGCAGCTAGTGCAATTTTTCAGGTAGTCGCTGTGTCACATGTTCCAGGAATCATTCTTGCTTAATAAAGACGGCTTTAAACACACGAAAAGGAAAACTCCAGTGTGTGATCTCAGATGAGCAAGCAGGGTGAATTTCTGATCTACACATGTTGCTTTTGTAAATTCCAAATTATTTGAATTAGTTTTGAATTACTTAGTAGAACATGCATATATACAAACATGTATTTATATTTATGACTCATTGAGATCATAGGGTGTAACGTCATTAGAGTGAATACCAAAGAGACTAATACTGAGTTGGTGCCTTTATCAATGATTTATGGATCGATGTGATTAATTTCACAAGCAAAATGAAATTGGGAAGATGTACTGAATGCAAAGTAGAACAGAAACTGTGAAAGCAGTATGGTCAGGAATAACAAACCCTCAGTAATACTTCGTGCTCACTGCATAGATGTTGCCCACCACCACAGGTAGCCTTAGAAAGAATTAAATGGACTAACCTGTGCATCCAGTTGAGTCTTCCAGTCACTAGTATCCATGGTCTGCTGATTGGGAAATGAGAACCAGAGTTTTAGGGACCAGTTGAAGCTGCTTTGTTTTGGGTAGACAAAGAGAAGCTGGAACCCCAGAGCTTGGAAGAGATAAAAGCAAAATTTGAGAAGATCAAAGCTTGCGTTCTGCTTACAGTGACTGGGAGGGCAGGGGGTGTTAGAGATCCAGAAGGGAATACCTTCTGCCATGTACAAGGGATATCAGTGTGTCACAGAAACGCAGGAGTGGTAGAAACATGGAGAGCAAGAACCAAAGACCCGAAGGAGAGCAGTCAGGTACATCAACTGAATTGTACAACATGAGAATTGAACAGCCAAAGTTTTAATTTACTAATCTTTAGAACAGAAGCCTGCCTGGAATCTCCATTGATTTGGCTTTACAGGGACAGGAATACAATTTGTTAATGGTGAGCATTATTTGCAAGATGTCTTTGTGCATCCTGGGTGTTGTGCTCCTGATGTGACTGCAGAAATGCGATTGAGCTGCATTTGCTTCAGGAGCATTGCACCTGAGTTGAGATGTGGGAACTGACTGCATGAGTCCCGTCTTCAGCAAACTAGTTAATTTTTAATGGGCATGCAGATGACTTGTAGCTCAGGTGATGTACAAATATTACATCACAAGAACTCAGCTATTCAGCTGAACCTTGTGCTGGAGGACCTGGCATCTCATTCTGGATGAAGATCCTGCAAAGACTTTCCAAGCAAATTTGAGCTCATTGGGTGCACAAGCCCAGGAACAAAGGGATCCCAGCAAATAAGGTGATCGGCACATGTTCTATCCCCAGAATTGTATCTCAGGTTGTCTTCAGAGCCGCAGAAACCCTCTTTTTTTAGTGTATTTCCCCTGGCCAATGGAAGCAACAATACCTGCCCCCACCTTGGAAGACTAGCGAGATCTGCAGGTGGTTCTCTGGTTCATGAAGGGTTAAGGAGTTGTCAGAGAAGAGCCCAAAATGCATGACTGGGAATGAAGTGATAATAGCCTGCTGCTTTTGACAGCCCAGTGCCATACTTCAAAGGTAGTGGGTCAGTGAACATGACTGCATCAAAGGCTGCAAGGGCTCTCTGGCTGTATGAAGAAGTGGGAAGGTTCAACAATCTTCTGTAGGCAGGATTTCAAGAGCCCTCTTGCTTGTGTCTCCTGGCCTAAGCAGCTCTCCCATTAGTAGAGCACATTCTTTGCTGGGCTGTCGCCTCCTTTGATTGATGACAATCATTAGTCAAGGCTTCTACACACCTGAGCTTTATACAAAAAAAGGGGGGGGGGGGGGGGGGGGAAGGGGCAGGCAGAGAGCCTTTCACTGTTTTGCCGACAGCACTGATAATATCTCCATTCTAGTGGGTCATTTTTCTTCACCTGTCTGACGAGTGATAAATCTGTAAATGCTGAACAACAGGAGTGGCTGGGAGGCCAAGTTTTCTTCTCATTTAAGAAAGAAAAATAGATAATTTAATGGAAGGGGTTTAATAACAACCAGGGGAGGAGGATGGAGGAGGAAATAACTTTTCCCCTTAAAGTGAAATTGCAGAGCAATGGATTCCAGTCACTTCAGGTGTCTGTGTTTGCTTGCTGTCTCTGTACACACTGATAAATAGCTTGAAGGAAACATTTGGTTACTGATACCAGAGGGAAGCTTGAGTTGTATTTAAACATTAGAGGAGTGTAAATAGACACTCTGTAAAATAAACATCTGGACCCACTGGAGTTTTTTTTACACAGGTAGGTACACTTGGAAAAGGAACATCTCCCTTCATCAGAATCTAGGAAGTGTACAGTCTCTAAAGCTTTGTCTGAGCTATTTAAACAGAAGCAGTATGTTTACAGTTGAATTATTTACACTGATAAAATACTCAGAGACGTTATTCCCACACTAGAAGGGGAGTAAGCTCTGTCAGTTAAGGCTTTCTATAAGTTTGTTACTGCATACATACCACTGACTGTACAGAGACCAGTATTCCGCGAGGAGGCTAAGAAAAATCACAAGCCCAAATGTTGTTATAACATCTAAGTGCAGAAACGAGCTCTGTCTTTGATTTAAAGTAAAACTGCTTTAACTGTTTTGGGTAAGAAACAAATGCAGTTCAAACCCCAGGCTCACCAGAACATAGCTAGAAATGCTGTATTTCACATCTAAAAGCAAGTTCTAATTATTTTAAGGTTGTCTCTTTGCAACCAACCATGAGGATCGTAGCTATTGCTAATGATTGCAGAACTATGTTGTTACGATGATGCTTTCAGAGTACTGGTCGTACCTGACCAGATGACAGTTTCCACCTCAGGTCCCCTGCGTAATTGAACTGCACTTGTGTCACAGCACTTACAAGGTACTTCCTCCTCTTTCAGATGCAAGTCTGGTTTTCCAGAGTATATTCACAATTTTCAAGAGATGAATCAAGATCTTATAAAGAAAATATAGTAGGTCACAGACAGTTGACCTTTCTAGATTTTGTCCAGATACCTCAAGTGGAACTGACTGGTTAGAACTTGGACATTTGTATACATGACTTCAGATTTATCACAGTAAATATGAATTGAAAAACAGGGAGGCAGGAGAAGACTATAAGATAGTCTCTCAAAAATGGGAATTAGGAAAGTTCCTTGAGGATAAGCTGTCACATAAGCCTTTCTCTGAGGCAGCAGTGTTACACTAAATGAATAATTGATCTGAGCAATGACACCCATTCCTACATTTCCAGAAAATGCAGTATGGCCTACTGTTCCAGTTAACTTGGAAAGGGAATCGTGAGAAAGCATTTTGACTCTATGTGGTATTATATTCTTTTGTTTACATTTTTGTAAATTTTAATAACTTCATTTTATGATATATATTGTTTACCTGTCTGTGAAGCACTGGCAACAGCTTCCGCTAGTGGTAAGTAGGACAGCATTGAAAGTGGTGTTACAGGACAGGATGATGATGCTTTCTGGAGAGCCCAAGATTCTTGTATAGCTTGTTACAATAGGTGAACATCGCTAAGAGGCAAGAAAATTGTTTCTAGGAGTACTGCAATTCTAGAAACAGTCTTAATTAATCCATGAAAAAAAATAGGAGAGTAAAGTTTAGTAGCCAGTACATACAGAAAGTCAGTCTGCATCCTACAGCATCTCTGAAGCAGGACACTCCCAAGTTGTGGAGGATCTGTCTTCCTTTCTGCATAGGAGAAACATACCAGCAAATAATAGACACTCCCCACTCCCTTCCTTCCTTCCTGCCTCTCCGAGATGAGCCTCCTTGCCTGTGACACCGTGACAACCTGGTGGCCCAAGTACAAAGCTCTGTTCCTGAGGGTGCAAACTAAGAAAGTTGTTTTGATCTCAGTATTAAACAAAAACCCAAAAATACCCTCTTTTGGTTTCACTCTAGCACAACATGCCATTCTGGAGAATCTCTTGTCACGCTGACCTGGAAGCTCTTCGGCACGCCTTGGAACTTGAATATTTGTAGCAGACCCCAACATCTTAGCACTGTGAGGGCTTCACTCAAACTATTACATCGGTTCCACCTATTCCTCAACATTTTCTTATTAAAAAAATCCCACAGCAACTGCAGTTTTTCTTTTTTTTGAAGGAGAACCCTTTCAGTGGAAGCCTTTAAGAACTTGCAGCCAAAGAACATTGTATCAAGTCCTTCTTCCTTTGGACAGAGGAAAAGCCTTCCGATAACTCGCTGGGGATCCTGCAGTTATACGGTTAAGCCGGACGCATAGAGCTGTAACTGCCTGTTTGCCATCAGTGACAAACACGAGAAGTCTTGGGTCTACTTGTCAGTTTTCTTGCTTTTGAAAGGGGAAGAGGACATAGTAAGGAGTCTCTGCACAGTACATCATATCACATGGGACCTTCTGAAAATAAGAGTGAAACTGTTGATTTTTTTTTTTGTATTTTTTTAATTTATGAACTAATCTCATTACTCTGGTATTAAGCTCTGTACCTGTGTTTTTAATCTGGCTTTTTGGGGGGGGTGGGCGGGGAAAGTCTTACCATTCTAAATTAATAGTTCATTTCTCCAGAACAAACTCTGGGGAAAATCATATTGTGTACATTAATAATAAGGACACATGGTACTGTTGGTAAGAACTATAGCTGTGTTTTTAAATCTTACATAGATGGTATGTGGACTGTGCATGTGTCTACACGGTGCCTTATGCTGCCATCTTGGTTTTGGGGGTTGGGAAAAAAGAACCTTGTGACGAGTGAAAGGCATTAAATAAAAACATGTTTACATTTTGGGGGACTAGATTACCTGCCTTCTCTTCTCTCCAGCCCCTCTTGGATCTAGAGGTATATGTAGAATGCATACTCCCCATTTCAAGGTGGGGTTAGGCTAGAAGGACTCTGTTCAGAGCCCCTCGGGTGCAAAATGGAGTCTGTAGCCACCTATTCGGTCTGTTGGTGGGGCAAAGACTGAAGATAGCGACCGTGTCCGCTGGGAGAGAACGTGGGCACTCGGCAAATCTAACTTGTCCTGCAAAGGAACATAAAGGGCAAGCAAATACTGCAGCTGTGCATATTTATTTTTATGTAAATAAATGCATCTACAAGTAAGCTTCAGCTTTAGGATTTCTGCTGAGCTGGCCAGTGAATTCTTGCTGTCAAAATATTTCAATTCTCTGGGCCTGGATGAAGCTCTAGTTCACTTTCAGAACTGCTCATTCTTGCTTGTTGTGGCACCAAATAACCTCAGAAGGATCAGAGCCACGCTGGAACAAGGTGTTAGAGAGATGCAGCAAGTAATACAATCCCCTTATCTATCATGTGTGAATCAAGATCAAACAAGTAAGGGTTACACAAGTACAAAGTGTGACACAAGTGCTACACAAGCCTGAGCAATACTCCTAACGTCTAGAAACATTCACCTCAGGAAGCAGATTCACTGCTAGATCTGAGAGGGGATTTTCTGCCAAACTAAAACAGAAAATCTGATCTCAAAATAATCTGATCTCAGTCTTTGGCTCAAAAGGTAGCAGCCATGCAGCAGCTGTAAAACATGTTAGCTATACTTGTCAACAACAGACATGACCAAAACCATCCTTTAAGTACACGCTTTGAAGGCATTTGCAAAGAGCTGCTCTCTGGGCTGAGCACAACACAAAACAAAATGTGATTTTTCTAGCAGAGGTGTTGCTTGTCTCAGGGCCTGCTGAGAAGCAAGTCTAGCAGAATTTGTCCCTCAAGGTTTTCCAGCCATAAGACTGTCACAAATAGGAAGTTTTATCACAAGTCAAGGAAATCAAACTCAATGGAGAATTGACAGATGCTTGCAAGATAAGCACACCTGTAAATAAAACCTTTGAAAGAGGAACAAATGCCAGGGATGGCAGACTCCTAAGAAAGCACAACTTCAGCTTCTAACACCCTGTCAATCAGCTAATTGCTCTTCCTTGAAATTCCAAATCTAACACCTGCCTTATTTGAGTCAATTATCTGAGTACAGATTTTTTTTTTCCTAAAGCTTCTTAGGAAGATTTTGCTTTTTGAATGTATTTAAAGATTCTCAAGCTCTCTTGTTTCTGTCTCCAAAGTTCTTGGCAAAGGCCTGGGCTCTCTTAGTGCCTGCTCGTGCTCCACGGCCCATTGCTATAAGTGATTTCTCCCTGTTCCAGCTGATTTTTACTTACCCCCAGGTAACACAGCTGATGGGGGGGGTGCACACCAGCATTAGGAGCACTGGTTTGTCAGCCAGGCGTACCACTTCCTTCCAGTCACCGTGGCACGTGTTCGTCTCTCGCTACAGCAAGAGTATCAGGATTTACTGTTTCCAGGGAAGCTGTTATGGCTGGAACAGAGGATCTATAACAACTTTTTACTCACGGACATACAAAAGGCCTGGGAACACACACCCCCACACGTACAGGCCTTGCTCAGCTTTTTCACCTGTGTTTTTATGTATTTCTACATCGTTACAGCATAAAATCCTTTCTTAGTCGCATCACGAACCAGACTGGAGTACAGCTATGATGTGACAAGGTTCCCACATCAGTTGCAGTATAGCTGAATCTGAACAAACCAAGCAAGTCATGTCAGTGCCATTATTAAAATGTATAGCTGATATCAATTCTGTCAAAAAACGTTTAGCATGTTAGTACATGTCTGAACTGCTAACACAGACTTTTCGTGTCTTAAATAGAAAAGGGGACGTGAAAGATACACCTGGAAAGCTAATAGGAGTTGAAGTCCTGAATGGGCCTGTAAGCATGAGGGCGCAGTAGCTGCTATCACAGCTCCTTTCTAACACTTCAAGGACCAAAATATACTTTCCAAACAAGAAAAAAAACACTCCTGTACACTGATGTAACATATTCATCACATTTCCAAGAGCAGCCTTTGCTCTATCATTTCCTTTTAGGTAACTAATGTGAATACAATGCTGCAGAGTAGAAGAAATCAGCTTTTTAACGCTACCGATTACTGATTGCTAATGTTCCCATAGTCTCGCGTTCAGATCCTTTCTATGCCATAATCTTAACAGGTGTCATAATCTTTTATAAAGGAAGCAGCGTCTCGCCTGGCAGCCAGGGTGAGCACTTCATTGCCAGCGTGAGCCTCTGCCACCACTTGGGCCTCAGACATATGTATTTTATTTCTGAAAAATCCGGGACTTAAAATGCTAATACTAGAAGTGGTAACAATCTGCACCTCAAATCATGCCATGCAAACCCCTTAAAAATGTTCCTTCCTGTTCAGCTGTAGCAGAGCAGAAGAGCCACATCAGACTCTCTTCCAGAAGGGTGAAAAATCAAGTCATTTTCAAGCAGACCGCAGGTATTACAAAGCAGAGCAAAGCTAAGGGTTATCGGGGAGTGCGTAAGCCTGCCGCTCCAAGCCCCAGCACGGGACAGTACCAGCAAAGCTGTTGTTAGAGCAGCAGCCTCGTGCCACGCTACCACAGCCAGCTGCCCCGCCTCCATTTTAGTCTGTCCAGATCAGCACCGTGTACCAATGCCAAAAAAGCCCATCAGAAACAGCAAAAAGCCCCCCCCCCCACTGGTTTGGCAAGGCTGCGATCGAGGAAGGAAACCAGATTCTGGTTTTTCCTCAGGAGCAGCTGCTGATTTGGGGTTGTTTGGGTTTTTTTTCCCCCCAACACTGCAAGGCAGACTGAGTCTTTTGTCTTTTATAATAGAGATTGGATTTAAGTTAACCGCAAAGGCACACACTGCAAACTTTTTAAAATATTTTATAGCACTTTAAAGGTATTTTCTAGGCTATTGCAGACTCACAGCATGCTTACTGTTTGCATTTTCAATAACTTGCTAGAGCAATGAATGAAAAATTTGGACAATGCAGGTTGCCTGTTTGGGCCAGAAATTTCTCAGAGGCAGGAGAACAATCTGACGCAGTTCATCCTTGCATTATGAGCTTAAGGGCAGTAATTCACTTGCTACGTGCTTTTTCGAAAGGATGGAGTTATAAACGCTGATTTACTGTAAGTACGCAGCTGGATTTACTGCTGTAAGAGCAGCACAAGTGCTGACGCTCCGCTGCAGTGATTTGAAACACTGCAGCTGCACGGAGACAAATGACTTCATACATGTGTGCTATGGCCTGACATCCCAAGAAGCGGGTTCTAAGGGCCAGAGCAATTCTTCCCACTTTTCCTAGGAGTGTTTAAAGTTGCTGTGTTACCTTTTCCTTCTCTTCTGGTGTTTCTCCATCATCTCTTCTGTCAGGTAAGGACCTTCCTCACTTCCTGTAGTTGTTCTTCAGTAATATACTGCAGGCTTCATCAGAGCCAAGTTTTTATACCTGAAGTTTTAATTAGCTTCAGCATGACCAGAGCTTCATATCTAATAATACTCAACAGACTTACGAGGTTACTGTGCAAAACTTTATCGTACTAATTCACAGTATCCTTTCTCTTCTGCTTTTCACCATAAGGTTTTCTGCATGCCAGGATTCTAAACGAGAAGATAATAGTTTATTTTTAACAGACAAAATTTGATAGCAAACATACTATTTATTTCAATATGTAAAACGTGAGTAGAACAAAACCTGGAGGTTCTTAACCTTTTCCTGAGTTTCAGCTACCTATGTCATTGAAAAATGAGCAAAAAGCAATAGCAAATTCAGTTGTGAAGGCCTTTTATCCTGAGAACAGGGAACTTGCTGAACACTTACAATGAGAAGTAACAAAGGCACCAACGCACTTACTTACTGGAAAACTTGCAACCACAACAGAGATCATTCAGAAATGCAGACGGATTCATGACCTGTGCTGTCACCGGGAATCGGGAGTCAAGGAGTTCTCCCAGCAGACAGGGCTCAGAAACAGCCTTTCTGGGCACGATTGCTTTTCCCGTCACCTCTGGGCCCGACAAGCGCTGCCTCTGAGAGGAAATTGGCGGAGCTGCTATTGTTGCTCCTTTTTCTAAGACTGCCTTTTGCTCAGCATGTCAAACGTCAGCTCTGCCTTCGCTTTGGCCTGGCTTAACGCTTGGGTACGTTTCCAGGCTCAGTGTGCCTTTCCGATGGGCAGTATTCGTACACGCGTCCTTTGAGCCTATGCAGAGCGACTTGCCACACTGCACCCACGTAACACACTCCTTTTGCAAAAGCCCAGCTCTGAGTTTTGCAGGGACTGATCCGCACCACCCACCTGCTCTTCCCCGCACCCTCTTCAGGTGAAGGACTGAAACAAAATACTTCTCTATTTTTCCCCACATTAACCTTATCCTTAGGGTCTCTCCACCCATCTGCTGTCAACTGCCACTTCTGGTAAGTCATGGAGTGCAACACAAAGTAAATATAGCTCTTACCAGCCAAAAAAGCCATTGAGATGACACGCACCAAAAGAGAATGTTTGCTTAGGTCTCTGCCTTCAAACTTCTAGTCATTCTGTTAAACCAGAACCTGGATCTGAACCATTTCTCAAAACAGCTTTGACAAAAATCACACTTGGGCCTTGCCCAGCTTTACATAGTTCAGCAGCAACAACAGAACATAGCAGCTTGTCAAATAACCAGAAAACTGCAGAGAAAATAGTTGCAAAAATACACGTCATCGCTGAGGATGGAAGAACACATTGTAAGTGCACTATTTTACCAGTTTGCTGTTCTGACTTCATGCAGTTCTCCCGTCGGACCACCCGAGGGCAGCCGGGCTTTGCGGCGAGCCCCCAGAGCAGGAGTGCCGAATACCTCGTCCCCCCCAGACAGCTGCTAACAAAATCTTGGTTTGTGAGCTCCGTTTCAAAATTCTTGAGTCACAGCCGTCTTACCTGATGAGCGTTAGGTAAACAAAACCAAATGGTCAGTGTGTAGCCGTATTCCTGTGAGGTACACAGCTGGACAGGTACGGCAAGCATAGCAGAGCCAACACTGGGCAAATACTCAAGAGTGGCATTTTGTATAAAAATGATTTTTTAAAAGGGAAGAAAAATAGAAATCTCATTGTTTCTAAAATGCCTTCAGTTAAGGTGCAGCTGTACAATCGTTTTAAAAACTAGCCTCTGTGATTCACCAAGAAAGGGTAGCTGTTCGGAGGGACTCCGGTCCTGTGGTTCTACCGCTCTGTAAAGGATGAAAAACACGGCATTCCGTGGGCCGTAGATCAGCCTCAGCTGCACATGGATAGCAGAACCTATAGCACCCCCTCTGAGCTGACACATCTGTACTGAGGAGGATGGAAAACTCGGGAGCCTATGGCTCCGCAAGGACTGTGTTCCTCTTGGCCGCTCCGTGTTCCTCTGCAATTTAACCACTTACTTTCTATGACTTAAGCGCTGAAAAGCTACTTCAGCAAGCACCAGCACAAGAAGGTGACAGCACAACTGGTGGCACATTCTTAACCCCTGCGTTCACAGCCAGCCCACAACGGGGCAGTCCGAGCTCTCTGCAGCCAGGACTGCCAGCCAGGCTTGCAGCTGTACGGCGCTGATCCAGCTGCGTCTGCTCCTCACACCCCTATGCCAGCGTCGGCCTTCTGTGACGAAACCTTGCTATGGCAAACTCCAGCCAGTTTGGGGGGCTAAAACAAAACCTCAGAGCACCCCGAATCTGGTATTGGCTCCTCCCTTCCTGAAGTAACACGCAAGCTAGGAAATACTGCCACCGCTTGGTGAAGCTTTGGAGTTGAGTGGCCCAGATAAGGAACACCAGTGTCAATCTCCCCTCCTTCTTCCTAACTGAAGGCTCAAGTGATAATGGAAGATAATAATAATAATAATAATAATGAGATTTCTAAGCTCAAACTCCAAGACAAGTTAATTTTGTCCCCAAACCAGAGGAACCAGCAGTAATAATGCCCACGTGTCTTTCAGTAGGTTGTAACAAAGGATGGCAAACCCGAGGGCACCCAGTGCCTGTAGCCGAAGGGTGAAAACAACTTTTCCCAGGACAGTAGATGGCCAAAGAGGCTTTTCATTATTTACAATTTACTACCCCCCGGCGCCCGTCAACTCAACACCTAATCATTGGCATCACCCTTTGCAGCTAGACGATGAAAGGACAGCTGTCCAGACTCTGACTTCAGTCCAGGACTGAGTCAGGTACTGCAACCGATGAACCTTCACCACCAGAGAGGTAAAAATTCCAGACCCAGCACAGTAATTTCTCCCAAACTTGGCTCTGAAATAAACAAGGGCTACACTCCACAGGGCAGAGGGATGCTCTGGACACAAGCGATGGAGGCAGCTTATGCCTAGTCATGGTATTCGATCACATATTAAATAAAGTTGCAGCCTATCTTTTAAATTCGTATCACATCAGTGTCATCTCCACCCAGAACGTCCAAGTCAGAGATGTGTTCTTCCTTCACTTTAGTTAACGCAAAACAGTCTTCAGAAAAACAATGAACTTCATACAGCAACTAGCTAAAACGTGGAAAAAATACAGTCACCAGAACATCCAAGATGATACCTTGGATCTTGACCTGATAACTCTTGTTGGGAGTTATTATTTTATATTCATATAAATCTTTACTAGGATTTGGTCACCTGTTATTTCAAACAAAGAAAGAAAACAACTCTTTTATAGAAAAAACGATGCCCATTAAAAGAAAACCACAGGTTAAAACAGGCTTCAGAAAGCATTGTGGTTTCTTGTAACAGTTTTTGACTTATTCATCTCTTTCCTTTTTCCTCCTAACACAAGAGCTCGTTTCAGTGATACCAGCGTTCAGACTACATGGGGAAGGCCAGAACGTCATTTCAAGCTTTCAAGATCTGTGCTTTTCATTAAACAGTAGCACTGGGAACATTAACTTCAGTTGTTTTACAGATGCAGGTAACAAGGTAACTACAGGAGTAGGAACTTTGAGACAATATTCATAGTGCGATTTTACAGCGAGCCATTTCCTTAGCTCCCTGTTGCTTCTGACAGATAATTAAGACGCACACAGCAGTCTTGCCCAGTTCACGCCCTCTCAGAGGGCTACAGCCATGCTCCTCATGAAAGTCCCCGTTTCTAACCCACAAATACACCTCACAAGACTACACATACCGGTCCAAGCCCGATCCAACCGATGCATAAATGTTACACAACAAGCAACGGACCTTTGCTGCTGTTAAACCTGAGAGAAAATGGATGCTACCGAGTCTTATACATACATGGCTGCTTATGTACAGGCTGCCAGTGCTGCTTTGTTTTTTCTCAAATTTGACATGCTTGGATTCAAAGGTCCCACACTTCTGAGACAGAATATGCCAACATAAGTGAAATTATCTGTGATCTGGAGACTGTGCAGAAAGGAACACTCATCCAGATTGAAATGAAACTGGAAATCCAGGAACACAGATCATTTTTCTAAAACAGTTTAATAAAAAAATTGTGAAGTTTCTTGAAAAATTGGAGAAACCCAAAGCATATCGTGTGTGTCACCTGTCTCAGTCACAAAGAAACACAATTGTCAAAAAAGATATTTAAGTTTAATACAAATTTTATACAAAGAAAATGTGAAAAAATACTTCCATATGCTAAAAGCAATTATGCTTCACAAATAAGGCCAGCTAGGCTATTTTTGACACAACTGCAATTCACGAATATTCTGTTCTCGCTTTTTTTCTTCTAATACTTTTTTCCCTCTAATATGGGTACTAGCTGGAGACTGTACAAACCGCATTCTTTTATAAACAATGGGAGAAATCAACATGACTAAAATGTACAACAGAATGTACTGGAATGATATCATACAATTAGTTTTCTCATATACATACATCACCTTTGCTTTGTTCAATGCTTTCGTTTTACACAACATACAAAATGGTACTACAGTATAAGTGTAACAGACAGCATTTTCATGGGTTACTTTCTCTCATACTGTACTGTTTCATGCTTACATAAAAACATAAATTCCATCATATAAATAATACATGCTCTGGCCCAGCATCAAAAGTCCTTTGCCCATGTTTCCCGATCCGTGTTTTTCTCCACACCTAGTTCTCGTTCAAAGTCCTTTTGGAGGATTTTAAAAAAAAGAAAACTGAACTGTGAAGCATAGGAACAAACTTTGCTTTTCTCAGTCTTTGATACCAATGATCAGAAATCATGCTACAACCAGCTGGTATTACACTTTCCAACTTCTCTGACATTAGACCGAATGAAATTTTAACTTAATTTTAACCTGTAAACAATATAAATGTTAACAGTCCGGTCATTGTAAAAAACAATGTAAATCTTCATGTGTTTCAGGTCCACAGACTGGAAATGTCATAATTTGCCTAATAGAATTAACAGAAGAAAGATACCCTTCATCATTTGGTTGCTCAAAAAAATTCTACAAGAGTTTCAAAGTGCAGAAATTTTTTTCAATCCAAATGCAAATCGAGTTGTTCAGATTCTCATGATTCTGTTATTTGATGCGTAACTGCAATTTCCCAAGATCAGTTTTCAGTGTTAGCTTGTGATAAGGCTGTTTTAAACCTCCCTTTTCCAACTTCAAACGCTCTTTATAAGTTAAAGTCAATACAAATATAAAAAGGAGATGGTACTCTAATGACATCCACAAATTGTACATTATTTACAAAAGAAGCATAGATTTAATATGGATCTTACCTGTCCTCAGCTTTTCTAAGCCAGCGCTAATGCTTTACATTAATGTAGTGTAGTTAATGCTTTGTACACATATACAAAGCTAAAGTCTGAACCTTTGAGGTTAATCCAAAGAACTGTGTTTATTTTTCACATTTCTATTAGATTTATTTATTCCAACAACTGTATGGACTTCTTGTTAGCAGTTAGACTCTTCGTACTTGGACTGGCATTGTGGTCTGAACATACTGAACTCCAGTTCTCATTGCCACTGTCCCAGCAGAAGGACTTACCACTACAGGAATGGTCTGTGGATTAAAACCAAGAGAAACAAATTGTTATGTTAAAGGCCACATAAACATGACCACAGAAATAGAGATTTATTTTCCAGGGAAAATCCAGAACAAGTTCCAATTTTGTGCAAGAATTAATACCTTTATTACCGCAGCATTACCTCATTCCAGGGTAGAAAGTAGTGTATTACTTTCCTCTAGCCAAGAGTTTTTCTGTATTATTATTACTACTATATAATTACAGGGACAGGTGGTCCTATAGGTACTGTACACACTCTGTCTGTGCTTGGAGAACTAGGTTTTCATAGTTACTACATCCAGTTATGTATTTTCCCCAAACTAATACATGGGAAGAGGAAAAAGGGCTAAGAAAATCCTTTGTCATTTGAAAAAGTTCTGACAAATCAAACTGGAGTACAAAAATACCCTTGTTTATAAGTATATTCTTGTTACACATTACTTAAATCTTCTTCCCCAAAAGGAACTCCCCCATGCATTCAGTCTACACAGAAAAGAACAAAGAACATCCATTTGAACAAAAAAGTACTTAAGTTAACTTTTGCACAAATCAATAACAAAACCATCAGCATTACTGGGAACTGTCTTATACACCCTGTAAAAATATTAATATAGAATAAACTTTTCACTTCCATCATACAGATCATGATTTATAAATCTTGACAAATGAAGTTTCAGGACATCTCTATAGGTGGTATTTGATTCTACAGATGCAGAGACAAAGGCACAAGAATGTTAAACAATCTGGTCAAGGTCACATCACTCTGGAAGATCTGGAAGAGGATTTATTGAATCGTAAGTCTGTATCTTAGCCTTCCTCCAAAAATGTGAGAAAGTCTAGAAGTGTCTATACCATACAAACTGCAAGTATGTTTTGATACAATTCCAGTGATGCACAACTGGTGATCAAACAAATGCATCCATTTCAGTTCACAATATTTTGTGGAAGAAACAGGAAGTGAGATTTTGAGGGATCTGAAAGGGATGCACGGATCTTCCCCCTGATGGTAGCGAGACATTCCAAAGAGAACATGGAAGAAGAAACGCAAGTTCACTGAAGCCCAATGTTTCCCCACACTGTTTTAAGAAACCACATTAGTGTCTTAATGGTATTCAACAAAGATTGTGAGTATCCCTACTGAGATGGATTACAGCCTAGAGTGTTTATCAGCTCCTTTGTGACAAAGTCTGCGCCTTCCAGAAGCCTACTCATTCCATTCCCTGGAATGCAAAGACAATGAATTCATATTTTTACATGATTTTAACTGCAGAAAGAATAAAAACCAAACATGGAACCAATTTGCTAAATAATTTCAAGATTACTGCCGTTTTGTAATGGTTTCAGATGTGTATAGAGGGTTCCATGGAAATGGTACATGGAAGATACACTGGAAGTTGTTCAGAGGAAGAAATTCCTAGTTGGAAACAAAGTGCAAATTGAACCCTAAAGAAGCCATTGTGTAAGTCACTTAGTACTACAGGTGGGGAAATTAAGGTTGCCACAGTCGCCTTTTAAATACACACACTTACACAAATGAAAAAATTAAGTTTCGGTTCTTATAGCGATCGGGATATGGAATGTGTGAGACTCCTTCAATGTGTTAAGATCATTCCCTGAGAGGTAAATTTTCCACCTCTGCCAGTTTTACACATATGTACATTTTGCATACATATTAAACATGCACTAAGGTTTAAAATTATTTAAATTGCACGTGCAGTCATTAGAATACAGAGGTGTCTGTAGCTGTGCAAGACTAATGCAAATGTGTACAAAGTTTTAAACATGCACAAATAAAGGTTGAAACCTTTCAGACGTTGCAATTATGCTTTACATAACTCAATACACTTCGTATTACAGAAAACCGATGAAGGTAACTGCCATTTTTCTGACTATTACACAAAATCACCTTATGATCTTACAACCTCTCAGCTATTCACACAAGAGCCTAACATCTTTGATGTTTGCTATTTGATTTTAAAACACATAAAAAACCTTGTTGTTATGATAATTCAGTCCAAGCAACTTAGGGCCAACGCTGCAAAGGTGCACAGTGCTCTCAGTTGAGACAAAACGAGTTAAAATGCTGCTAGGAATGTGAAAAGTCATGATCCCCACTAAGAGCAATAACATTTGTGTGGAATACAATGGCTATGAAATACTGTACGTGTGTGTGCGCGTGCGTGTATCCATAGACACACGCACACAGAGGCATGTATCCTGCAGCTGGGGGGCGTGGGGGGTGTGCACGCGCGCACGCGGGGGTGTGTACACAAGGAGAGAATGACAGAGGAACTTCCATAGCAAATTAGGCCTCACAATCACAGTGTGATTAAGGTACACTGTTAAATTAGCACACAGTTGTTATTATAAATTATCTAACTGCCGTCAGAAAATGAA